>JAWWTY010000077.1:90051962-90160637 GCA_035222235.1 Margarornis squamiger | reverse complement strand
CCCTTCCCTTCCCTTCCCTTCCCTTCCCTTCCCTTCCCTTCCCTTCCCTTCCCTTCCCTTCCCTTCCCTTCCCTTTTCTTTGTCAGTTCCAGTATGACAAACAATAGTTTTGGCAATCTTTCTTACTTTCATTATTTTGCTAAGAAAGAAGAAATAAGAAAGGAAGGAAAAGAGAAAAATTATATGCCAAAAGCTTCATTAGTTATCTCAAAAGGAATTGAACCTCCTTCTAGTCTAGTGTATCACTGTCCTAGTATTTGTGCTGTTTCTCCAGTATTCTTGTCTTACAGCCATCAGGGGCGTACAAAATGTGTTCAGGAAAGGCAATTACAGCATAAGCTGTGTAAGCTTAATACTGACTGCTTCTCCCTCCCCCACCCTTTCATCCTCCACCACCTATAAATATGGCAAGTTAAACTATTAGGGATAACTGAAAGAGTTCAGACAGACATGCCTATGTCTATTAGTCATCATTCTTGTATTATACCAAAATAACCTGCAATAGATGCTGTCTTGTTTCTTGCTAGAGAGTGCTGTTGAGTTCTTGCATTCACAATAGATCTGTTTGGAAGACTGCCCTTAAAGAGTTGCCATGGTGATTATTTTGGTACCATAAAGTAGAAGAACCTAAAGTACGTACTAGCCCTATCCAAATTCTTGTCTGTTGGGGAGAGAAAAAAAAAGAAATCAGCAGATGGCATTTGTCAGAAATTCAACATTCTGATTATTACTGATGTTGTGGGTTTGGAGGAATTCTGGGTTTTGAGGTTTTCTGGCCAGAAAAGGGAGAATGAATGGGGTGAGAGGAAGGGAAGGGGGAAAAAGGAAAGTCAGTATATCTGAAATTCCTTTTGCTTGCACTATTACAACAGTTTGGGAATAGCTCTTGAAACAGTAGGTGTTAAGTAATGAAAATCTTCGAAAGAGTCTCCTTCCAGACTATTTACTAAATACTTAACATACTGTAAGGCAAAGAAGAGGAAATTGTTATCTCCTTGTGAAAACATCACAAACTTCCAAATGGTTAATTATAGCTCCCTTTTGCACCTTTCTTATGATGGAATCACAACGGGAATGTGAGAAATGTCCCAAAGAAATCCATATATCAGTCTTCCTGCTTCACACAGTAGAGGCACACAAATGCAGCTCTTCAAATTAGGCTGTATATTTGGCATTATGGTAATGGGAAAGGTGAATTTAGGCTGATTTAATGACATTAGTGCACCATTTCACTTCAGAAAGAAAACAAAAAAAGGAAAATAAAAAAACCCATCAGTTTAGCTGCTTAAACACTTATTTGCAGAATTCTCCAGTCAATCCAGTGCCTGTGTATGGATTATAGGCAGATTTAAATTTTGAAGTACGGCATTAAATTGGGACAAGTAGGACATGATATTAGGTGTCTGTAGAGCATTAAGGAGCAATGACTGGTCCCAGCAGCACAGTACAGTACAGATACTAGCTTGTGTCCTAGAAGCAGCATAGGTACATTAGGTACAAGATGTGTGTCCCAGGCAGAGTACCATGCTGACAGGCCTATAAAGCTCCTCAGATATGGAGTAATACCAGATATGGTATTACTGCAGGAGGCTTCCTTGCAAGATTTAGGAGAGTTGCAATGTGTCATATGGCTTTCTTCATTCACAAGCCTCTTCTTTTTCTCCCTTTTAGCTGTCAGTTTTCCTCTGAGGTGACTGCAACTTCCACTTTTTCACATACAAAGAATCCAGACTTTTGGTGGAAAACAGCTTCATTTACTTTAAACTTTATTTACTTAAAACTGTAAAATCGGCCCCTTCCTGGTGAAAGGTGCCAGATGAGCCGCTCCAGAAACTGAAACTCTTTATTCACTCTGGCTCTTGTTTGCAGCCCATTGGAGCCAATGACAAGCCTCTAATTGACCAGCTTTCTGGCTCCTGGGTCAGGCCTTCACAGGACGGGCAGCAGCTGTGCAAACTCCCTCACACTCCCTCTCCAAGGCACCTCTGAGGCAGAGCTGAGGTCCGAGCGCCGGGGAGCTGGCACAGCCTGAAATGCCACTCAGAAACTGCAGCTGCTGAACAGCAACAGGTCTTCAAGGAGCTCGTAATTGGGGGTTCTTCTTTCCAAAGACGCTGTGTTCAGGGCCAGGGGATAATGGAGTTTTTGCTGTCCCTGACACCTCTGGTGTGTGTTCGCTTGCCAGCAAGATGAATGTGAGAACAGGCAGCACCTCATCTCGTCTTGAGATGAGCCAGGTTCAGCTGCCACTCAGGACAGATGGTCACTACTATCTTTTGGGATTATTCTTGTTTCCCAGTTTTCCATCTATCTACTTAGGGTATGAGGGTTTCTTTTTTTTGCATTTTTACTGCCAAAAACAGGAACCTGACTTACATGGAGAAATGCAAAAGGCAGAAAAAGTAAAGAAAAAAAAAAGAAAAGAAAAATTCTCAACCCTACCTCCAATTAAGGAACTTTTTGGAGAGGGAGGGATTTGTTGAAAAATTTCCAGTAAAACTTTCATAGGACATGCTCTGTTAATAAAGAAAAAACCCACAAAACCAAAACAGCACCAAATAAAACCCATAAAAGTATAACCAAAAGCAACTTTGCTAGCTTTAGTTTCCATTTCTGTACAGCTGCCAAGAAGATTTCAGAAATTACTTCTGGTCACTTCTGACCAAGTAAATTTGGCTTCAAGTTAGTCACAAGGACCTTTCCACACCATAAACTTATTAACTACCCAGGCCCTGTTAGCATCTTCTCTCCCTGATGATCGGAAGAGTGGCCCAACACTCCTCAGCAGAACTGATGATGACTCCTCACAGGCAAGGAATAGACAAACTGAAGATCTATGATCAGAAAGGGCAGAGATTAAGAGTACTGAGATGCAACAGAAAACTCAAAAGGGCAGCTGAGGATTGTATTGTAAGAGCGAATCTGAAGGTAATTCAAAGAAATTGCACAGTTAATAAGACACTTAAGAAAGTAGGGAAAGATATAATCCTGAGAGGAAAATTGAAATAATTTGATTCAGTTTGCTCTCTTAATGGGCAGAGAAATTGCAAAGAGGTAGCAAGTGCTGATACTTTATCATGCAAAACTTTTGAACAGCCCCACATCATCTGTAAAGACAATCATTAAACACTGTGTACATAAAGTTTTCTGCTATAATAAGAATGTTGTGTCTTAAAGTTTAGTTTCACCATAACTCTCAATATATTTACTGACATGAAAAATACCTTTCTGCCTCTTATGTTATTGCCACCAATGTTTCCCTGAAGAAAATGTTTGTTTAATAAATGACTTATAACAGGTGTTAGGATGAATAACAGAATATTAATTAGGGCAGTTTTGGGGGGAAAAGTCTGAAAGTTCCAGCAAATAGTTATTGCAGAGCTTAAAAAAGTAAGAGAAGAGAGGGAGAGTCAGCTGCACTGTAGAATATGCACACTCCATGGGCATTTTCATTTGAGACAACCTGAAGCCTTGGTTCAAAGTTATCTGAAATTATAGGAAGTACTCTATAATTGTCATGTCTTGCATCAGCTTGGATGGGAGACATGGCAAAGTCCAGTTCTCGAGGTCTCACACGTTTGCCTGCATTTGCAGTGAGGTACCATTGAACAACATTCGGCAAGAGGCAGTAGAAGATGGAGGCCTGGGGAGCAAGGTGCTGAGTGAAAGCCTAGGCTGGGCAGCATCAGTGTTTGCTCATTTGACCTCTTTTTCTTTATTGTATCTATAATTTGGATAAGCCTGGGTCTGCTGATTCTCTCCTAGGTGCTTCTCCTCTAATAAAACCAGCTCTTACAATCCTGTTTGTTCACATATTGCTAAATTATCAGTGTGTTCATTTTTATCTCTGTCAGTCTTATTTTCTTCTTTCTTGATGTAATGAGTTGTCTAATTACTGCGACATCAATTCCTTAAGGAACTTCAAATAATTACATCTGTGTATTTCAATGACATCCTGAAGAGTTTGGGGGAGGTTTGCTTCAGGCTCACAAGCATCAGGTGCCTCCTGATACATGCACTTTCTGCCAAGATCTCCCTTCTTTCCTACTTTCTGAAGCATCTAGAAACAAATATATGTCAGTTCTAATTAAAACAATCATCCAAGTACTGGATCTGACTCAGGGATTGTCATTATAATTTTAAAAGCTGATTTCTCTGCACAGTTGTACAAAGTGTCTACTTTTATTTGTAATCCTCATGTTTCAGTGATACCATATTTCAGTTTTTCCTCACATTCATTTTCAAAAAGGGTCAAATTATACTGTTTCTCTTGCTGCATTTATATATACTCAAAGGAGAAATAAAAATAGCAATGAGCCAGAAAAGTTTACTTTATTCTGTCACCATATTGATATAGTCTGCAACGTGTTTTCTCTTTCTTAACGTGCAAGCACAAGTGCAGTCCTGCTCGCCTCTTGCTGAGCCAAGGAGGGGGCAGGACAAGCTCTGTAGGGACAGTAGTGGAAGGGGGTGTCTAAGTCCAGGTTTTGAAACACAGTGCCTTTCATTTACCAGTGTCAGACAGGAACGCAGGATACTGTCCCTATATCCTGTACCATCACTTGGCATTCGTAGAGGAACAATACAGAAGGCATGCAGGCTCCCATCCCCAAAAATTAGCAGGCACAAACCATCTGAACAATGCACCAGAATTCACCCTTCCTAGCTTCACACATCCATACCTGTGCCAGTCACCTAAACAAGAGGCAATCTAGCCTGGATTCATCTCATCCTAATGAAGCCATGTAAAGCAGTCTGGGCAAATTACACCACAGAAACCGCCTTCTCCCTCTTCCCAGACTATGAAGTCAAGAACAAAAGCTTACATGATGTAAGGTCCATTTTATCTCCAATAAGGCCTTTTGGGAAAAACCTCATGCTCCTGTAGAGGGGACACTTGGGGGAAAAATGAAGGGAAGAAAGTCAGTGATGTAAATGTACCTAACTGCACAGTCAGAAGGCTACACTTACTATAACCCTGGGCCCTTCTAACTTGAACATTGTACAGGGATGTGGGTGGAGGCTTTTTTAAACATTAATGCTCTCTGTCATATGTTCTAAATAAATGAGCAGAATGAAAGGGCATGGAAAAATATTTTGTACCGGGATTATTAATCTCTGTGGTATTCAGCCACTTCTTAGCAACAAACATTCCCCTGAGGAATTATTTCAATCAGAACTCACTTCTTGGTCTGCAAGTCCTTTTGGGCATATTTGAATTACATGTGGTGCATGAAATATATTTTGGGGCATAACCATGGGGCAGTCTGGAAAGACCTTGGGGATAGTTTTGTACATAGACTGTGAGCAGATAAATTGTGTTTAAAATCATCCACTTGGAATTCCAGTGTTCTTGAGGTAGTGGCTGCTTGACATCAGCATGAAACATTTCCTGGCTGAACACTGCAATGTACCAACAAACGGCATTGTACCCTCAGTAGCAAGGTCCACACGCAGTTCTGTGTGTCCCATGCAAAAATGTATTATCCGATCAATGGTATCCATTCTCAATCACACTAAAACAAATGATTAGAAAAGTCATGAAGCAGCTTAATGATTGGAAGATTATGTGATTTCATTCATACTTCAGAGATTGAACTTTTCTTTGGATGGGAAGCAATAGTATATTTTTTTCTCTAAAGTATGTCATCAGCTTGAGAAGATTACTTTATCCTGCAGAAAGTTGTGCAAAAGGCTGCACCAAAGATAAGGAGGGATTTTATAAATAGATTTTAACTACACACTTGGATAGTAAGTTGGAAGTTGCATATTCAGTGCTTACTCCAATGGTCATTTATCAGAAAACTACCATGACTCTGGGGCAATTCAGCATGTTATGGGGTAATCCTGCATAGAAAAGTCACAGTGGATGATGAAAGGGATAAGTTCTAGCAAGGCCCTCAACCCTCACACTTCTTTTCTGGCCCTTCGCAAAATCTGTGTAAACAACAAAGACTGGGGTTGCTTATCATCATCATTGCTTCTGTTCCACTTCTGTGGAAGCAACCTCAGAGCTACAAAAATTTGATTAGCACCATAATACCAGTATTGCATGCAATACCTATATTATATGCAGGTGCAGGGGACATATGAAAGGTCAAATGTAGCCAAGTGGAAGTATTGCTGTAAGCTTAACTGTCCTTTTGCTGCTGCCAGGCTCGGTTCCTGCACTGAGCTTTCCACAGCTGGATCAAAGAAACCAAGCATGAATATTTTTCCCCTTAGAGCAACGTCATGCCAAATCTTTGACACAAAGCCAGAATGGTGTGTGTATTCAGAAGTTCATAATGGTTACAATCCACGGAGATTGTAAATGGGCCCCTAATCTCACCTAAATTGCTAGTATTTTTACATTGCAGGCACTTACACCTGAACTAGTCATCTAGGCCCCCATTTTAACCAGTGGGAAAAAAAAATGGGCTTTGTTGTTGCACCATTTCTTTGGGATTAGATGAATTGTGAGCTTTTAGTTCTCTCATGCTGGGAGACTCCAAAGAAAATTTTGCTGCAGTCATCTAAGGCCAGGTAGGATTGGCTGGAGCCAGAGACCCAGTCTCATCTGTTTTACCCAGAATTGTCCTGTCTAAGTCCAGGCAGTTGACCAAAGCACCTGAGTACAGAATCTACCATTCTTCAGAAACCATCAAAGACTGATACCTTCAAAGACGTTATGGTGAACATGGGTGTCCCTAAATCACTACCTTTCCCCTGATATTTGTAGACCAGAGGCATACAGAGGCCTCCCATTATGAAAAATATGGTGCTGTTACTGCTGCTCTACCTTCTGCTGTGTGCTCCTTCAGCAAGCCAAGTGCCATTGAGATGAGGTGCATTCTCCCAGCTCTCTGCACCGCCCACAGCTGCCTTTGGGTAGTGGGCATCGAACCGAGGGCTCACCCATCTCCTCCAGCAGGAGATAAAGGCATCAGAGGACTCCATCTCAGCACATAACTTAAGATAACATTTCTTGGGTAATTGCTATTGTTTTATCCATTTGGTAACTAATTTTCATTGTGTATGCCAAGTTTCAGAGGCCAGCTAAACATTTGGCAACACTCAACAATTAGCAGATTTTAATTTACGTAGCAGTAGTCTTTTGGCAATCACACTGACTTACAGAAGAACACTTCTTTGCTGTTTATTGATACTACATATATTTCAGACATCTCCTAAAATAAATACTAAGCCATTGCTAGAGAGATCATTAACAAGAATATTCAATCATTACTTCTCAGAACCTATTTCTTGAATCTGCAAAGGTGCCATTAGTCTGCCAGCAGTACTAACACCTATTTTACTTCACTGTGCCTGTCCTACAATTAAATAAATAAATAACAGGGGGAAATGTCAGAGAAGGCCTTTAAAGACAATAATTTTTGTAGCATCTTTTCCCACATTGTGGTGAGATAGGGACTGTTGTTCAGTTGCTCTTTCAGAATCCACTCACATTTTGGTCTCATCTGAGAATAATAGAGAAATCAATTTTGATTTCAATGTCTGCTAGGTTAGGAGATTTTCTATGGCTGAGATATTAAAAAAATACAAAAGTTAATACATTAAATTCTGCTTGTCATTCAGTTTACAACTGTTAGAGTTGATACGTTAAAAATCCTGATTCCTCTGTGCAAAACTGTCACCAAATAAATATAGAAGGGAGGAAATAATCAAATGTGGTTTTGTAAATATCCTAGCCTGGTTCTCTTGCAATTTGCTACCTGGAATCTAATTTAAATTATGTAAATACAGTAAAATGTAGCTTTAGTCATAATTATCAGTCACCAGCTCTGGGCTGCATAGCTCACACAGCCTGACAAAGACCATTTTAAAGACAAAGTCTCCCTTACTTTTCTAATCAGTCTAATCCTTCATATTAGAGAAGGTGGAGGGGACTTGTTATTTTGATGAGGAGCATTTTTTATCAGAAGCAGCTCACAATGGAAGGGAAGACAGGCTTTCTTGCTTTCCCTGCATTTTTCTTCATTCCCTTTGTTTTCTTTAAAATTAAACTCCAGTAAACTTAATTTTGAAATGAAACAAAACATGCGTCTAAGGAAAAATCTAAGTATAATTCAAAAGCTTTGAACTGAATTGTCATTTCTTTTTGAAAGAAAACAATGTAATGAATTTTACACAGATGTCTCAATTACCTTGAATGGATATTTCTTAAAGGGAAAACATCCCCTCCACATTCTACTTTAGAACTACTCTGTTAGAAACATGCTTCGCTTTCACTAAAAGGTATTTGCTGTTCTTGGAACAGAAAGGGATGTCTGCCCTGAGCCTTGCTGTCCTCCATGGCAAGAAGCTGCACAGGTGAGCCTTCTCCACTCCTTAAGGCAAGATCATTGTAGAGGGTGGCTGCTGGATTGTATCCTTTTCCTTTTCATCAATTTCTGCACAACCTGGTCATAAATAGACTTTTGCTGACTTGTACCCCTTGTGCAAGCAGTGGACAGGAGGGGACTGTTTCCAGCTAAGGATGTTGCTGCCCACTTGATTTGAGTATTTTTTTTTTCTCATAGTGCAAGAATGAGAAGGTGACCATAGCGGGAAAATAGCCAATGAAGTTAGCAGGTGGCAGGTTTAAAGACAGCAGAAGAAATTACTTTTTCACACATCAGATAGTCATTATGGAATGTATTGCCTTTGGATATTGGGGAGGCCGGAGGAGTAAAAATAATTCAAAGGGAGATTAAAACAAGTTCACTGGCAGCTTATACAGCTATCATATGCTAAAGCGTAGGGACAATATCTGGCTCAAGAAGCCTCCACATTCCTGGTTTCCCAGCAAACCACTGAAAGGTATCTCTCTGTAATTGCCTTGTTCTGCTTCTCTTTCTCTAAACATCTGCTGCAGGCCACTGTCAGAAAATGCGTGTCGGGCTGGCTGGACTTTCAGTCTGGCCCACTGTAGCAGTTCTTGTGGCATACACTAAGGGGAAGAGGCTATCTCAGCCTGCACACCAGCCACTGAAGCTGACAAGATGCAGAAAGGAGTGCAAACTGCGCCCTAATTAATAGTGATGCAAGGGCAGCTCTGGAGGCACTGTGCCTCCCTAAGACATGACGACTCCCAGAACTGGCACAGGAGTGATAGGGGCTCTACACTATCCCTAGAGCATAGCTTGTTGCTTGATGCCATAGTTTAGTACTAAGTATGCAAGTGCATTTTCAACATAGCTGGTGGCAGAAATTGCACTTCTAAGCTGTCTGGGGGATTTATATGCTTAAAGGATTATGAATTACTGCAAACTAGTACCATTTGCAATGTTTTGCTTTCTATCCTACAGATCCAATTACTTGAGGGTGTATTTGATTGTATATGTAGTTAGAATGGGGTTTTGCTCTGGTTATTTTACATTTTCATTACAGTAAGTTAATACAGAGGTAGAGCTCAGTCTAACAGACTCATGCTAAATTTCAGCAGTATTATTTAACTGAGTAAAGTTAAGTACATGAGTAGGTAAAGAGGTAAAGAATAGGTAAAGAGGTAAAGAATTAAGCACAGACATAAACAAACAGGCATTTCTAAGGATGGAACCACACCACAAATAAACAAACCTGGAAGGATATAAACTACACCTAATCCTGCATGAATGGCAACAATCATTTGTGCCTGAGCACTCACACACAACCAGATTTCAACAAACAATTTCTGGGATAGGAAGCAGAATCTATTGTACATATTACTGTCCAAGTAAATATGAAAAGACTGCCAGCTTTACTTGAATGGGCCACCTGATCTCATCGGGAGTTCAAAAGATGTGAAATGTGTTTGCATATTGGTGCTCTTTCTGGTACTAAGCTGGGAAGTGCATGTAGCACTTACCTTGCCATAAAGCGAGGAGAGGAATGAGCACACAATGTGAGCCAGACCACAAAAATTGGGACTGGAGATATGGGAGAATGCACAGACATCTCTGTTCCATCTGCATTTCAGAGAGACTGAAATCTCAAATGTTATCTCAGGGATCAGCTGTCCTGTACCAATACCAACTCTGTGTGAAACTTTATATCACAAAAACTCAGAAGGAGGGACTTTTACCCTTCTCTAGTTTTCGTATGAGGACTAGCACAGGGCATACCTGCACAGCTGGAGTGAGCAGGGTGCACTCCAGTATGTCCACCATGGGTTTAGAAAAAATGCAGCAGACAGGTATGGTTCATAGGATTGAACAACTGCAAAAATTTTCACTGAGAAAAACCCAGCCAAAACCACAGAGAAGGAGAAGGAATCCTTTCAGACTCCCAGTAGGATCTACAGAATTCATTAAGGACCAAGTTCTTCCAAGCTACCATTTACTACATTTTGGAAAAACTATGTTGTAGAACTGGGACGATTCTCACATAACTAACAAAACAGGATATTTTCTCCAATTGTGAGCAAGCAGAGACATAAAGAGGCATTTTGATAGTTGTATTCTGTATATTTTTGTTGTCCCAAATGAGAATATCAGTGTTTTGTCCAGCTGTACCTCTTTCCTGACCTGCAGAAGCTTCTGCCTAACAGCTTCTGGTTTTAATTACTTCAGCTTGACAGCTCTTCAGAGTACCTGTCTCTCTTCACAAGCCATTCACACAGCTCTCTAAGCAACTGCGGCACAAGGAAGTACTGGCTGGTTATACAGAAGACAAAGTCTTTTTGGGGATGCATAGCAATAGGACAAAAAGACAAGGGACACCAGCTGCAATAAGAGAAATTTCAATTGGATCCAAGAAAAAAACCTGCGTGGTGAGAAGAGTGAAATACTGGATCAGGTAACCCCAGCAGGAAGTAGAACCTCAGTTGCTGGAGATATTCAAACACCCACTGGACAAGGCCCTAAACAATCTGCTATAACTTTGGAGATGGTTCTACTTATGCTGGGTGTAGGACTAGAGACCTCCAGAGGTTCCCTTTTTCCTAAATAATTCTGTAGGGCTAGTAAATCTGCATCAAATAAATGCACTTTTGTAACTAATTACCAAGGGAGGCATTTTGTTACTAAAAGGGAAAAAAAAAAGTAAATGGAACAAGTTGATGTCCTTTAAAGAGTACAGAAAAGGCCATACAATTAGAGTGAATACCATTGTTAATGAGGAGGAGGAATCATATTAACACACAGCTGCAGTTACAAAGCATAGTAGTATTCTTCTGAGAGCCCAGGATAAGGCTGTGCTTGTAGTTATTTAGCCAGGGAAGTATAATATGGGTGTGCATGACTGACTGTGCATGGAAACTGCACTGTACATGCAGCAAGGGCTTTGGTTACTTTTGTGAAAGTAGCCATACTTTTGCATATGTTCCCACTCCAAACTTAGTATCCATTTGCTGAAGATATAGTCTTATGCTTTCCACCACTGAATCATCAAAAAGTCTGGCCATTAGGTAGATAAAGCCCTTTAAACAGTCTGTCCAAATTTGTACTTCAAGAGTGTAAAACCAGATAAAGTAGTAAAGCACCAAATTGTAAATTCAACTGTCATTTGTTCTGTTTTTTATGAACATTCAACATAATTCTCCCCAGTGCATGAAAGATTTTGACAAACTATCACAAATCCAGTGGAGGCCCACTAAGACAAATGGGGAGGGTTCCCAGAGCTACAGATAAGGGAGATGGGAAAAGCTTGAGCAGTGCCAGAACCATCTTCCAGTTTCCCATAGCTTGGTGTCCCCACACTGCCAGACTGCTGTGCTAATCAGAATCTGAATACCTCTCATAACTGCAACATTTTCCTTAGTCATGTTCCCTTTTCTTTCGCTGGTTGTGTTTCAGATGGAGCTTGGTCGTTGGCTCCATATCCATTGTGTCTGACCAAACAGGCTTAGTTCACCTCAAAAGACTACAATGGCTAACTTCCCCTTCATGATTTTTGAGTGCTACTACTATGGCTTTTACCTTTCATCCCTCCTACCCTATCTGACACATCATCTCTATTTTTCTAAAAGGTTTCAGCACAGAGTGACAAGCACAGATTAAAACCTTTCCAGCAAAAGGAAGAGAAGGGAAGGTTGGGCAGCCTTGATGCACGGAGTCTGCTCCCTGTAACAAAATCAATAGGGAGGGGAATAAAGGAGCATTTTCCCCATTACTTAAAGAGGAATTTCTAGTTTGCTGGAATCAGTCCCTGTTGATTAGATATAAAATGTAGATACTGAAAGACACTACCTTCCTAGTTCCAAAAACTCCCAGCGCTCTCAAGATGTAGAGAGGGTGCCACAAAAAGCAAGAACAAAAATCAAGGGACTGTGCACAACTTACTTGCTAAATCTACAGCAACTGGGAACACTGCCAGACCAAACTGCTCCAATGAAGAGAGGCATTTGCCACAACAAACATTCCACTCCACATCCTGGATCACACAGTTTTAAAAAGACATATTTGAGCAGCAAATAAAATGCAATGACGATATCAAATTTAACATAAGAGAGGAATCTTTTAGTATCTGCCAGTCCTTTGAGTGTCAAATACAGGGGGGGGGAATCAGATAAGTTTAAACTATGCTTTTTGCTTTCCACTGTTTATGATGAAATGACTTATGCAGAGGACAGATACTGTGAATATGTGAGCTGTGGTATGACCAGCTGGCCTATTTTGGATTTCAGCCGCAATACACAGATGGAAAGTATGTTTCTAGATTGCATGATTTCTTTTTAAAATCTGCTTTTTTTTTTTTCCTTTTATCAGCAATTACTGAGGTTAAGGAGAAAGCATGGCATTTCCTTTGAAGCTTAAAGGGAGTTCAAAGATCATTCAAGCACCATTTTCTGATTGTTTTTCTAGAGACCTGCACATCTCTTGTAACCCTGCTGGTGAAATCTCAAACAGGTGACAGAAATTATATGTTGTTTCACAGCTTGCCCTATGGAAAAGGCAAGAAAAAAGTCAAATTATTTGACACAGAAATATGAAAGCTCCCATGTGTATTTGCTGTCTCTGTCAACATGAGATACATTCAGTTTGGGCAGGAGTCTTTCATTATCAACACCTCAAGGAATATAAGGAGCTGGAGAAAATAGAAAGTAGGACCATTCTAGGTGCCTTGCAGCATTGCTAGAGTCAAGTTGTCAAAAACAATCTCTCTTCCTCTGCAAGATCAATTTGCATACAAACTGCACAGGCTGAATCAGTTCTCTCTTCTTGGAATGCTGCAAGGCAACATTTCTGGATTAACTTCCATTAATCATTCCTGGATCCCAGCATTTTTCTTTCTCTTAAACCTATACACAAAACTTCACAAACTCACTCAGGCTGATGTCTTGCTTCAGATTACAATTGCTGTAGCAATGCCCTATTTTGGATGAATATATTTTACTTTGCTGTTTATAAGGACATATTATCAAGTAGGTTTAGTCCTTCCAAAATGTTGTGCCCATACACAACTAAACCAGGATGCTATAAGTGATAATGGAAAAAGGAGTGGTTCCAAACATACCCATACAGCCTGTTGATTTCTACTGTCGCTCCTTCAAGAGATGAAAACTAGGAAGCTTCCTAAAACCAGGAAGCACAGGGTTGTAGTTGTATATTTCCTAGGAGCCCTTTGCAAGTCCCAAAGGTGACAATTGTCCTATAACCTGCACGTGAAGGAAACTGAAGCTCAAGATTTTATCTTTTCCCTGCTTAGGGAAGTCAAAGAGCCAGCTCAGGCCTCAGTAAATGAAGACTAGACCTAATTATAGATAATTACTTCTGTAACTGGCTTCCACTTACATTCAGTCCAGGCTTTGTTACACTGGTCAGGTAAGGGTTGTTCTAGTGGTATTTTATTCTAAAAACCTGAAGTTGTACTAAGTGCAGTCACCTACTGATGAAACAAGAACATAAATAACATGATTTTATTTTAGAGAGAGGAAAAAACACAACTCCCTGTGTTTCCCTGTTCTCCCCCTCCCCATACAAAAAGCACTCTAAAGCCATAGTATTTTTATTCACCCATAAACAAATCAGTGGTTTAGCTCTCTTCTTGTACTGACAGGAAATGGTCTTCTGTGACCTGGAAAACTCAGCAAGTTTCTGAACAGATAGATCCACATTTTTGGGTTGATTTCTTTATTTTTATTTTAAGAGAAGCCTACAAACATATTTTGGCATAAGACCTTGGCCCTCCCATCAAATAAAAAAATCCTAAATTGTAAAAAGTGTATTTTTGGGATCCTCAAAATCATCTCTAGAGAGCTTCATGATAAGACATTTTCTCTTTCCTTACAGATTGTCTATAAGACAGCAAAGAAACCTTGTGTAAATAAACCTGTGCTGTAATGTTTTGTCATGGACCATGTTCATGTATTTTTACTGATTTAGTACTGAGGGAGGGTAGCAACTGATCTAGAGAAAACAAAACAACAACAAAAAAAATACAAAAAAAAAATAAAAATAGAAGCGTTCCATACGATAGATAGCATCTTTATTTGCTCCATAATAATGTATTGCAGTATTCTCAAAATGGCAGCTGCCCCATTGGACAGACAGGCTCTCTAAAGAGAGGAAGACAGTATAGCCATTGCTACAAAAAACAAATATGTTTGATTAAGTCATATACCAAAGAGTACCTTTCCTGTTCAATCAGATTCAAATCTGTTTAAAGAATATGACAGAATTTTTGCCTCATGTTGATGCAAATAGGCAGTGTTCCAGATATCTCCACTGAGAATATCATTTTAAAACTAGGCAAACGAACAAAAGGAAAAGCCTCTTGAATAGTTTTAATTTTCTAGAATTTGCCAAGGCTGCTTACTGCTAGGCTACTCTCCCTGCAGCGCTATTTTTTTGGACAGAGAGTCCAAGCCCCCTAGTTTCTTCAAGCCTTCCGCCTTGTAAGCATTATGCCTTTAGAATGGGCAACAATAAGCAATTATTTGAAACGTCAGAACAAAACAAAACAATTGACATCTAGAGTATCAGGTGTCAATGTCTCATAGCAAACCATTTGCAAGTAACCCTTAAAAGAGAAAGGTCAGAGAAAAATTATCTTTTAAAGCATACAATGACAGGAATTTTTCTTTAATTCATTCAGTTTTGTAATTCAAATTTCCTTTAATCCATTTCAGAAAAGTTAAGAGAGCCCTACTATGAAGAGGAGCAATTTCTCAAAAGAGTGACTTCTCCATCATTTTCTTTTCCCCACACCATCTTATAGACATACCTGTTGATTTTTATACCTGAAATTATTTTTAAACTTCTCAGCAGAACATTTAGAAGTATTACAGGTCTAATACCCTAATGCTTTTTCCAAAAGTTACTCCAGTAACTCTAATGTTTTGAGAAGTATTAGCGATCAAGGTGGATTGAAAGGGGTTGTATTTTCTTTGTGCATCTTCACCATGCTTGCTTTTAAGATTTGAGTCAACAATAAGCAAGACAGCCCATTAATGGACAGGAACCTATTTCTGAGTCCCCTTTAGTGAGCTACATATAGGAGCACTTCTGTGTGTGCAAAAGCCAATAGATACTCCTAGTTTCCAATACCTCTATCAGTAGGTATTTGTGGTATTTTCCTTCATAGGACTCAAGTACCAGAGAAGGATTTGAGTCAGCATGTAACATTCATCCCAGGACTACAGTCTCCTGTGGATTTATGTATAAGGTTAAATAGAGGGAAATGGAAATCAAAAAAGGACAAAGAAATTCAGTCAAGAGTGCAAGACATACATTTCATGCTGATGACAGAGTGATGTGTGTTTGCTCTCATCTCTGCTTAAGCTGCTCAGGAACTGTGACAAGTGACTGGGAAAGCCTTCGATATCAACTCCACCATCTCTCCATCCACTGAAAATATGATAATTAGTAATATTTTAGTCTATTAGTCCTTCTGTCACCACATTATATTGACCTGAAATATAAATTAACCTGGAACTGATATGAACAGAGGAGTTTGGTTTGGTTTAGGGGTTTTTTTTCCTGTAGAATAAATTTTGAAATATTTTAAAACATTCACTTTGCAGGTAGTTCTTTCCTTTCTGATAATTCAGCGTGACATAAACCTGACAACCAGCATTTGCACAACGCTTTAGTCTTAGCGCCCCGTAGGCTGCAAGGAGCCGCAGTTCGCCCTGCGTATGGCACGGAACACAAAATACAGGGCAGACCGTGCTCCCGAGGTTTCCTGGTTTGTCCCTCACACCTGGACGCCTGCAGCCTCTGCCGGGGCCGGTGCCGCCGCACAAGCCCCTGTTTCCTTCGGGGTTGGCTGCTCCCGGAGCCGGCCGTGCCGGGTGCGCCTGCAGCCTGTCGGAAGGTGGCACCATGGAGATGCAGTTGACAGCGATGTCCCCGGGCGGCCGGGCTCCTCCTGCTCCCGCTTGGTGCCAAAGCAAAACATCAGTTAGATGTTATTTTTTCAGTAGGATCGTAAAACACTAATCCCCGTCGCTGGTTGGATGCATTAGAAGTGTCACAGCGTCTCTCATAACGAAACAAAAGGAGGGAAAAAACCGCTGCCGCTGCCCTCCAGTGCTGGGTGGCCAAGCTGAGTGACATTATTCTCCATCTTGTTGAGAACAAAAGTTGAAGAGATTCATATTCTGGGTAGCAAAAACAAAAGCATGCAGAAGGTAGAAAGCAGGTCAGGTTAGTAAGAACAACCATAAAAAATACAGTTTAAGTGCATGCAGATAAAATTAGAAATGCCTATGTGAGATATGAGTAATGTCTTGTTATATTTCCTGTAACTATATCGGTGCTAAGCAGATGATCAGAAAAGTTTCAGTCTGGTTGTTGAAGAATAATTAGTGATATGGGTAAATGAGACTGAGAACAGCAGCATGTTTAATATCTTCTTTTTTTTTTTTCTTTATTCTTCACAGCTGCAAGCCAATGGCTAGCAGATCAGACACAAAGACTAAAGCAGGTTACTAAAGAAGGTGTTAGAGAATACATTTAGTTGATTTCAGATCAACTATGGAAAAAAAAAAAGAATCAATGGGGGAGATATCTGTCACAAGAAGATTTGCTGTTTTTGAGATCTCACAGAGGAGAGAGAGATGTCAGAAATTGAAAAGTAAAAAGTCCTCATTCAATTTCTGAAGGGGGGTGGTGGTGGTTGTATGGAAATCAAAGACTTATCTTCGCTTCTGTTTGCAGAACAATAATCTCATGAAAAAATAAAAATAAGGAAATGCAGTAACTTAGTGGTTAAGTAGTTAATATTAATTTAGCAGGTAGAACGACCAGTTGTGTCAACAAGGGATATGCAGTAAATATCTCTTGGATCTCTTAGTATTCAATATTTTTATTACAGATCTGGAAAGTGGACTAAAGAGACTACAAAGTTAACAAACACACAACACAAAGCTCACTGCAAAGATGGAGAAATACAGGCTTAAAATACAAACGATCTTGACAAAATGGAGGAATACCTAGAAAAAAGACCTGATGCAGTTCAATCAGAACAACCACAAATAATTATACTTTGGTAGGAAGACAAAGTGCACAAAAACGGAGGGAGAATACCCGGCTAAGCAGCAGTTCTGCAGAAATGGATCTAGGTATTATAAGAAATCGCAAGTTGAATTACGTGTCAAAAATGTAATGCTGTCCTGAAAATGACAAATCATAAAAGATAACTGTGAAGTAAAATGAAAATAATTGAACTTTTTGAGAGATGGAACATATTTGACAATGGTAGAAAATAGATAGTAATGGGGGTCTTCCAAGTGAGAATGTGTGAACATATTTTATTCTGAAAAGAAAGTAAAATAACAAGGGAAAATAATAAACAAATCAGACCAAAATAGGAAAAATGTATGATAGCAATTGTTTTCCTAAGGGAATTTAACCAATTGCAATTTCATTCTTATGCTGTATATTGGAGGTAAAGATAGAGTTAAGATAGTTAAATTGGCTTTTTATTATTGAATTATAATCACTTCAGCAATTATAGAAACAGGTGTTGCTGATTGAAATAAATTATTCCTTCACCTGATCACTATAGAGCTGATAAGAACTCAAGATTGCTACACAAGTACTCTCTCACTTGTGCTGAAGCCTTCTTCAAAGGCATTTATTAAGCCAAGATGCTCTGGAAAGAAACTCCACTGAAGGACAAGGACAAAGATTAAAATCTTCTAAGAAAGAGTGTGCAGGCTGTGGTGTCTGCAGGTCTTGATTTGATCATTAAGTAGCCTTGATACTTAGTTGGCTGTTGAAAAGAAGTGTTTTCAATGTGTCTGCAGGAATTTTCTCAGTCTTCTAGACCTATCGTTTAATCTTAAATCCTTCATTCTATGAAGTTTGCAAGAGTACGATGTAATAGTGTGTTTAATGGCTCAGCTAAACACAAGTTAAAGTAGTAGATAGTATGTATTTGGTTAAGCCTTAGCAATAAGATGACTGGAAAAACACCAGGGGGTTCAGAGGCAGCAAAAATATTTTCCACAAGCAGCTGGAAAATAAGATTGCCTGCAAACTGGTAGATATAGCTGCTGCTCTAAAATGAGATACCAGTACATTGTATGAAGTAGCAGGCATTATCTCAAATACTTTAATGGGATCAATGTAATTCTATATGGGTTATAATAAGTAAAATGCCTACTTTGAGATGTCATTTAATGGATGCTCATTCTGATTTTCTCTTGGCCGCAACATTCCCTGAACTTTTTTCTAAACTAGGGTAATTCAAAATTTTAATGTCGATTCTTAATCACTCTTTCTCATTGATCATCCATCCACCCAACACAAAGTTCCATATATTTGTGTCACTAGGATGTTATACCTTTTGTTAGGCATCACTGATTCAGCAGGCTGTGTATTCTGAATGAACTCATTTTTATATACTTCTGTGAAAGTCCTGTTTCTTCATTAATGTGGAAATCCTGTGACTTTAGTGGCATAAGCATGCATGGAAATCAGCAATTTGATTAATAGCATTGTGAAGCTGAGACAAATGCAGTGTTTTGAGATACTTAGGTTCTTCATCCTCTAAAATGTAAGTCTAGTTTTCACTCTGGCAAAACCTCCATTTTTCCTATTCAATTCAGTTAGTTTGTAGATGGAACAGCTGTCCTGGCTTTATCTAGTACAGAATTTATAATAGGGTTTCTACAGATTTTAACAGGAAGTCAAATGCATGCTTATAATTTTGGTGCTTTTATTGTGGTGCCACGTTCTGTCTTTGCTCACTGTTGTTTGAGTAGTATGACCTGAACATTTGCTCCAACTACAGTGGCCATGAAGACAGTGCTAAGTTCGGACTTAGCAAACAGTCTTAACACAGTCTGTCTGTCCAGCTGCTTTGCCTTCTGAGTAAGGCAACACTGACAGAAAACTTTCTCAACAGGCTACCGTAAATTCCTTTCTCGGTTGATGATCCATGTTGCGCAAAGAAGATTAATGCTTTTGGTACAAGCCAAAATCTCCACTGCCAGATGTAAAAGAATGAACCAGCTTTTAAATAAAAGTATTTCCTCTGTTGGGAAGAATTGCTTTTGGACCCATGTTTCTTGAAGAGACCTTCCTATAGTGACTTTCTGGATTTCATTTAACCCCACCTATGCAAAGAGGCTCCCAGGAAGATGTAGACAGCTGGACACTGCTCTCCTAGAGAATCTTTTTTAAGTCCTCAAACCAGCAGTGGAATCTTTAATGATAAATATTAATAGACTTATAAAGAATAAATCTCCTAAAAGCAAAGTTGGCTGATCTTGTGGTGAGAAACAGAAAACATGCAGAGAGCAGAAGTGTAGAAATAATTGACTGATACCAGCAAAACAATGGATGCTGTTTCATGACAACTTTATATCAAAACCTGCAACTGCAGCACCATTGTGCAGAATAAAAGCTCTTTCAGAAAATCTAAGAAAATACATTTTGAGGCTCTGAGCTCAACCAGTGAAAATTGTGGTTTAGGTAAGTCTTTTTTACAGCGTTAGTAACTTTGAAAAGTATATAAACAAATCATCCATAGCTTATACAATTTAGAACAGTTGCTGTAAGTGGTTAAATACCATAATTCATGAGTGCAGTCAGTGCCTTAGGTAACTCAGAAAGGTTGAGATTTTTTTCAAAGGCACTGACTTCTACAGATAATTTCTGGAAATATCTGTTGGCATGTAGACTGTGTGTACACTGTTTTTGATAATAAAAAATTTGAGCTGCTCTGGATGCATAGATGAAATGGTATATGTTTCTCTGTGATATCTGATTTAACATACACCATCAAATAAAGTTTCAGGTAAAATGACTTCATTGAATTCCTATGAAGCATTTCCATAAGTAGTCTTTCGTATTTCTGTAACATTTATGAAAACATCCAGTGATTTGGCTAGTGAAAATAAAACAATATGAACTCCAATCTTAATTGAAATATTTTGATTAGTCAACAATTTATGTCACATATAACAAGGCTGAAAAAGCATGACTGATACTTGTGTGGTATTAGGGAAACCTGTCTCAACCTTTTAGAAAGGAAGAACATGGCATATATATAATATATATATCAATCTGGTTACAAGTGTGAAAAAGTGGGGAGCAAAAGATGTCTTGAGCCTTCAGAGAAATGCAGAGGTTTCCAGGCCATGGTCTTTGAACCAGTAGCTGTCTATGAGGACAGCAAAGGACCCGCTCAGACTAGCTTGCTGCTGGCATTTATTGCTATAACTTGGTACAAGTTCCCTTTAATTTAGGAAGTCACAGTTTCAGGCAGATTCTATGACCACCAAGCACTATCTGAGAATGTTCTAGTAGTGGGGTCCCAGCAGATAGCATAGATCAGCATCATTCCACCTGGCTACAGGACCCATTCCTTCTGACCCCTTCCAGTGAATGACTCTTTGTCAGGTTCTGCTGCTTTAGTCCACAAGACAAATTCCCTGGGCAGTAATGGCTAGAAAAGGCGATAGGGCTTTTCCAGCCCAAGATGGTATTTTATTTAATTATGATTATTTTAAATTTTTATATAGAAAAATATTCAGTCATGAAGTATTGAACTAAAAAAAAGATTGGAAAGTCAGTGTGCACTCTTTGGTTAAAGCAAATTTTGATGGCTCAGGCTACACAGATGAGTTCTAAATTCTCAATGACTTCTGTAAATAATATCACACGGGGAAAACAGTATCACATAGGGAAAAAAATAAAAACTTTCACCATATCAGAAATTTAGATGTCCTATTCCAAAGTGTACAGGAACACCAAGAAGACTAAATCAGATCACTGTCAAAAATGGATATTGACATTTTGCCAGGTGGCTTCTTTTTAAAAAAGTTTTGTTCTTCCAAATTCTTAGAGTTTTGAGGAAACTAAAGAGGCCCCATATGTGGTTGGACCTTTTAAACAGGGAGAAGTAAGTTTCTAACTCTTCCTGAATTGTTGTACTACCTAGAGTAGTATTGCACGACAGACTTTTCTCTGACACTCTATCAATTCATCTGAAATTCTACAAAACCACCATAATTTTAAATTTCTTGTGCAGTGCTCCTATGCATCATATCCTGTTTGTCCTCTTTGGGGCAGTCCATCCATCTGGGGCTTCCCAAAGCTTCTCAACAGTATTTGGCTGATTATTCTTTCTAGGTACAGAGAAAACTTGCCTTGCTCTGAAAAAGAGGCTGTCAAATTATTCTTATGGAAGTGGAGGCTTTCTGTTAAACTGTTTTGTCTATTCTATTATTTCCATCAGTGACCTAAAATGATACCCCAACTCTATCAATTTCATGATTTTCCTTCAGTGGGGAAGCACAAGGAAGAGAAAGAATAAAGGAGGCAAAGCATTATTCTGGGCCCAGATTGTATTCCTATTTGCCATTCCCACAAGACCATCAGTTTGTTGTGGCCTTTGCTGTTAATTGTCAAAAAATGGCTTTGGCTCACAAAGAATTGCAGTGGTCTTGTCTGAATTTCCAACACAGAGTTCTTCCTCTTGCTTGAAGCACGGGAAGCTTGAATCTTTTTTGCTTTCTACCTTGAATATAGGATTTTAGAACAAAATCCCATTGTATTAAAATTCAGTTTGTTTTGTGTCCATTTAGGGAAATTATTCAACTTTGTAAGCACCGTTTAAAAAAATCTAGGAAGCAAAATTCCTCAGAACAACTCTTTTTATAACTTCTTGATACTTAAGTATTTTAATTAAGTGAAGGTACATATAGTATTATTATCAAACAGCAATCTTTCATAACAAATCATAGAACATTTTCTGGTATTTAGAACAGTTTATCTGTCAGGGCTCTGAGCATACGAATAGTCCTTAATGGCCCTGTCCAGTCTGGCCTTAGACCTTCACCTGCATCCCCTGCTCATGGCCTAAGGAGCTCCATCTAAACTCAAGCCTTGTTCTTCATTCCTTCCTTGAGCTGTGCTGTAACTGTGCTTAGGAAGAGCCAGATCTGGCTCCTGGATAGACCCTGGACCATGCTGCAGCTTTGTCTCTGGTTGTGTCTCCTGAGTGGACCTGGTTCATGGTTTTGTTTTAACTGTGATTATCCATGGACCTGGTATTAGCACTCTGCTCGCCCTGGTCAGGTGCTGTGGGCCTGTGCTGTGCTCAGTAAGGGTGACCACCATCAGCCTTGGATTTTGTCTTGTCCTTCCTCAAGGTGCAGCCTCGCTCTGGTTGCCTTTTGTGTTTCTTTTTGAAGAAAGAAGGGCCTGGCCTGTGAGTGTTCAGCACCAGACTGGACCCCGGTGTGCTGCCTTGCATACCTCACTTGCTCTCAAAGGAGTTCTGCAGTAACCTGGGTGCCAGGCAGCAGCCCCAGACCAGCCCTGCTCTCCTTGTGTCCTGGTTCTGGCCAGGACAGCATTAATGTCTGCAGCAGCCAGAAGGAGACATGCCAGGACCTGGAGGTTGTTCTACACCATCTCACATCATTGCTAGGGGTGGGGGGAAGGTGGTCTTTTCCAGGGAGAAGGTGTTCCTTCTGGTTAGGGAAGAGAGTAAGGTGGGGGACAGGGTGGTGGAGTGGTGCCCTTTACAAGCCAGAGGTAGTGGTCAGGGTGGGGTGGCTGCTCTGAGGTGAGCATTTTGCATGTGAATCACTCTCTTTTGTACACAATTGTTATTAATATTGTTGCTGTTACTGTTCCTTTCCTTATCTCATTGCTATTTCCAGAAAATTGTTCTTATCTCAACTAATCTGTTCTTGTCTGGTCTTTACCTTTTGTGCTCCCAATTCCCCTCTCCAGCCTGCAAGAGGGGGTGAGGGAGCAAGTGAGTGGCATGTGGTTTGGAGAGTCTCAGTGAGAACATTAAACTGAGGAGAACCATTCCTAAATCATGACACCCTGCCTGGGCAATGTGGGATGGGAGCTCAGGCAGGGGCTGAAGGTGCCAGGCAGGTTCTGGGGTGCCAGGGTCTGGGGCGCCAGGGTCTGGGGCAGGGCTGAGCAGGGGGCACCAATGGCCCTTGCAACACGTCTCCATGACAGGTGTTTTGGTGGCTATGCAGCGTAACTTCAGCTGCCTAGTCTACTGTCAGTGGAAATGTGAGACAATAGGAGTTCTTTTTCCCAGCTGTGGACACCAGTAACAGCTCTTAGTGGCCATACCTGTGTCTGGCCTTGTAGGTTCCTCTGACTGTTTTCAGCTACAATGTTCTCTGTTAGTAGATAACAGCAGGATGGAGACCAAGACACTGAAGGGGAGAAGTAGCCAAACTGGTCACTTTTAATACCATTCCCTGCAGCTCCTGTTAATCAGACAGTGGAAAAAGAGCAGGGTAATTGGAACTGACGGACTGCAGATACAAGAAAAGGACATTTTCAGGATACGTACATTGTTCTTCCACTGTGTTTTATAACCAGGCTGCTTCAATAAAAAACAAAACTTAGTTGTCACTATCAGAATTAATGATGATGATGTAATTTTAAACGTAAAAGTATTTTAAATTTCATTGATCAATAATAGTATTGAATGTCCGGTTAAGAAACCCATTGTAAGTGAAGACTGCCATGTGGAGTTTTTGCTTTCCAAAACAATTTTGTATTCATCTAGTAGCTCTATATGCTCTAGAATAGAAAGCTTTCAGCTGTTTTTCTTAAAGAAAGTATTTGAATCACCAATGTTTTTAATTTTATAATATATAATGTATACATTTACAATAAATAATACATGGCAAATATTGTGCAATTACAAAAGCAAAGGTTAAGTCCTTTGCCATGATTCAATTTCATGCAAACTCACCTCTTTCTTTCTGCCAGGGGACCCATGTCTCCATTGTTCTTGGAAAGCATCAACATCCTGAAGCTTTACTGAACATACTGCAACTCTGAACTCAGAGCTAGTTATTAGCTGCAGTCTTTTCCCCTCACTGCTTTATCAACACACAATACACACTATGATACCTTACAATTGCTGAGGGCTAATTGAAAGACACTGATATTTCTAGTGACAGTTAGACATATTGTGTTCTCTTTTTCCTATCAATAGATTATTTTTCCAACAGGCAGGAATATGGCCATGATAGGTATATACCATACCTCTACTTGTTAGAAAACAGTTTGCATCTTACTTATTTCTTAGCAAAAGTTTTCCCAGTAAAGAGCCCATCATTTGCAAGATAGAAAGCAATGCATTGGATTTGCTACACAGGGGGAAAAGGTGCAGAGCTATTTATTCTGCTGATCTGAGTCATATTATAACCAATTATGATAGGGCTGGGCACTAATTGTTTTTAAACAATGGGCAACAGAATAGGGGCTTGCCTAGCTATTCTTCAAATGATTAACACTATACCTGTCTAATACTCTGTGCTTAACAAAATCTGATAATTGCAGATAACATTACTTCTGCATCTTTGGAGAATGACCAGCACGGATTCTAATGAAATAAGCCAGCCATGCAATGAGGGATTTAGGAAGCACTGCTATGCTGCCTACAATGACTTTTTATTACTGATTAAATAATCTCTGAATCTGACTGTTCTGCAGCATTTTGCAACTCTACAGTAGCTAGAGTCAAATACTTCATGAAATAAGAATAATGTGATTCTCAATGGGTCTAATCTTTTGTAAATAGAGTCAAGTTGTTCAAAACCAGAAGCTCATTAACTAGCTCATTGCAAAATTAAGGCTGGATTCAAACTGTATATGCAGAGTGTCTTTGAAAGCATATGAAATAAATATATTCAGGAATATGCATTTTGGAAATTGTGTATTCATTCAGTAATATGAAAAATGTTTCATGCTCATGATTCATAGTCTGCTGATTTTTTTGAAGGTTTCTAATTGGAGTTTTAGGCTGAAATCCTGGCTATGTGAAAGACTAGTCCCCTACAAGACTCCCTTCTATTATGTCTCTGAGCCACAACAGCAAGCACAGTGTTTCTGCTCTTTGTCCAAAATTTTGCACTGTCTGTATGGCCAAATCAGGCAGCCCCAACCCTCAGAACAGAAGATGCCACAGTGAGAGACTTTGCTGTAAAACAACCCAGAGTGTAGCACTGTTGTGCAGAGCCTATAGCACATTGCCCTCTGTCCAGCTTGCAGACCTTCTCTTTCAGATGGGGTGGGCCCACCCCCACCCCCATCGCAGTGGAGTGGGGATAGAGACCTCTCGTATTTATGTAATTTAATTTAATTTATGCACAGAATTTCTTGATGGGATTGATTACAGTGCAATTCACCTGGACTGAATTTCTCTTCGAATGAATGTATCTTAGAAGACCTGAAACAAGCACCAAGACCTGCTGTGGATGCCTCCTTTCAAGAAGTGCATTTCTATAAACGAATAATAAGAAAAGAACTGGAGGAAAATGTAAGATCTCAGCATCACTAAATAAATTAACCATTCAAATCAAATTTATTCAATCAGTTTAAAAATCAGTCTTGCCATCTCATGCACTACTGTGCTTAAGAAGTATCAGATATTTTCAACAGCATAGATCTCAGGAAAAACAACATGTATTTTGCTCCAGGGGAAATACTGTCCATGGTATTAGTGTTACATTTCAATTTACAAACAGTTCCTTTGGCTACCGTGAGATCTGTCATTTCAAAAGTGTCTCAGTAAGACCAGGAACTGTGTTGAAAGGCCTGGTGTGCACAATGGCTAAAATGTTTGGAGATTCTTGCAAATAAACTGGCACAGGACTTGGCAAGGCATATGCCTTGACTTTTAAAATACATTTTAAAATATACTTAAATATTACATTGTTTTAGGCATGCAATGACAGTGTTTGAGTTTTGGTGACCCCGACTGATTTGTAAATCTTCATGCTGATGAAATGCAATCTATCAGCATGAAAGACAGCATTATTTAAAACATTTGGGAGGAATTTTACTATATTCATCACATACACTCCTTCTTAACCATAACTACAACTTTCTGGGACTTCTTGTCATATTTATGGTTCATACCAGGAGTGAATATGGTTTGTATTTAACAGTTATGATGAATAGTTTTTATGCATCAGAGCAAAACTTGATATTTTATAGTTGCTTTGAATTTGAATCATGAAATATTCATTACATTTTCACAACAAAAACTTCTTCTAACAAATCATTCACTCAGTTCATTTTGTATACTAATTTTATGTAGGTCTAGAATATAAATTCTGTGCAGAAGTAGGAGCATTACCTGAACAGGCAGCTAGTTACCAAATATTTGGAACATGAGTGTTTGAAGAAATAATATGACTTCAATTACTTTTTCTTTGTAGGCTGGGGTGGAGTCATAAATTCTTTGGTAAACACTGCTCAGACTCCATAAGTTACCAGTATTTTTGTAAGCAGACAATCAACACTCCTTGCTCTGATCTGTGTCACTGCCTGTGCCTATGAAAAGATGATACAAGGTCCCATAATGTCTCAACTGACAATATTTGGCCAGCAGGTCGAGGAATGTGATTCCAACCCTCTACTCTTCCTCATGAGACCCTCCCTGGAGTGCTGAAACCCACTCTGGGGTCCTCAGCTCAGGAAAGATATGGACCTGTTGGAGCAGGTCCAGAGGAGGGTGAAGAAGATGATCAGACGGCTGGAGCACCTCTCCTGTGAATAGCTGGGATCGTTCAGCCTGAAGAAGAAAAGCTCCAGGAAGACCTCATTGCAGCCTGACAGTACTTAGAGGGGCTTATGCTCATGAAAAATTTAATTACCAAGATGAGTAAAATGAAGCTTGAAATGCATTTTTCTTGACTTTTAATTATATGTTCTCTCTTTTTAAAATCAATTCAAATGAGGATATTACAAACTTTTCAGCACAAGACTCTGTCTTTCTCCTAAAGTCCTTATATCCAGGCTATTCTGTGAGTACACAATGAATGTAACCAAAGTGAAAATAATAAAATTTAAGAGTAAACCAGAATACATTCATTTAATTTCTGTGATACAAATGTTTTGAAACCTGAATTTTCATTTCAAGACCTTAATGTAACTCTGCAAAAATCATCCTATGTGTTTGATAGATTCGCTGAAGACTGAGCCTGACCAATATGCCTTGAAGCAAATCCTTAAAAGATCAACATTAGTATCAGGTCCAGGCAAATAAGTGATTTGAGCCACAAGATGCCAAAAGAGAATGAAGACTCACCACTGTGGACTGAAAAGGCAAAGGAAGTACTAAGCAAAATAAATATAAGGTTGTTAATTAAGCCAGTAAAATAAGGGGGAGAGATTACATAAAAGAAATTAAACTAATTCTGAAGCATAAACGCAGAGATAAAACTGGAAATTCCATCATTAGACAATAGAGTATGCAAGAACACAAACCTTAATCTGCCGTTTCTTCAGTATAAACAAATCTGCTGGTTGCTAGCATTATTGCTGAAAACAGAGCTCATCAAATTGTACACAGAGAATAAGTTTCATCTTTTGGAAATAAAGCTAGTATTTCCACTATACCTCTTTGTCCAGGAAACCTAAATTTAAGTCCAGATTAAAAGTCAAAGACAGAGTTTCTTATTAAATAGGCAACAACCTGAAGGCACTGCTTTCTTTAAAGCCTTAAATAAAAACTGGAAAAAAAAAAAAATAAAAAAAAAAAAAAAAAAAAAAAAAGTAAATAGGGAAAGGGGTCCAGAAGGCAGGATCTAATGCAATTTAAAACTGGAATTACATCAGCAGTTTCAAACAGATGGCAGAATGTAGAGATAAATGTGTTAGCTCTTTTAGCTTATTTGGTCTCTCCATTGTTCGCATCATTAAAACCTGGAATAGTTTACAATTTTAAAATATACTGTGTATTATACATTGGAAAAATGGACATGCATCTACTGAGTGGAAGGAGGTAGGATTGAATTAATTTGCCATACTTTAATGTACAGTATCTGGGATGCTTTAGGCAACTCTGCAAATAGGTTTCCTAGGAAATGAGATGAACAAAAATATAATGACCTTGAAATTATAACCCCAAATGTCCCAAGTATTTAGCAACCTGGCTCAGAAGTGGTAATTACATAAAAAATACAAAAGATCCTTAATTGCTTCAGTTATAGTGTATCTAGGCAGGTCAGTTCCTGTACACAGCTGCAAAAAATGGTACGTGATTAATAGGGGGTTGCTTATGATAGTGCTAACTAGCTAGTGTGTAGTGCAAAACACTCATTTCTTTTCCAATTAAAGGAAAAAAACCTGGTTTTGATTAGGCTCTTCAGAAGGTCTAAGTCTGTAGCACCAAAATACTTCACTCTCACGTTGTTAAATGTTTTAGTCAAGGACTAAGCAGCATATATTCATGGAAAACAGAAAGGATTATATAAAATACTGGGGTGAAAGATCTGCAAATATAAAAATAAGACACTTCAGTCCATTCTGGGTATTCTAGTTTACTGGCCAAAGGGTAAACCAGTTCAATTAAATAAGATTGATACAGGTGCATGTGCAGAGCTGAAACCAGCCACCAACTTTTCCTGTGATTCATTAAACTGCAATTAATCATTCTTTCCACATATCTCTAAACTTATTCCAGCAAAGTTTGAAGAAGGAAACATTCAAAAAAATCATGTAAAAGAACTTTCAAGACCTCAATATAGTATTGAGGTTCCAAGAAATCTGGGAGAAACACTGAAATATATGGAGTGCTCTCCAGACTTGTGAACTTCTTGTGGTTCACCCATCAGCTGTGCAGTCATGATCTTTGGGGCATTGCCTCAAAAACCTGCTCAGCAGATGAGTCACTAAAATGATCCCAGCTCAGATCAGAGTGTGCACTTATTGAAAGCATGACTTGGTCCACTGTGATGCTAAGGCTTGACTGTCCTCTGGGCATGTTCTCAGTATGTCCACAGCCTCTGCTGAGCTCTGGGAGTAGCTCCATCAAGATTTGGAGAGGGGAAGGGACCAGGAATCAGGGGAGGAGGTACAAATCTTCAGTGAGGATGAAATTCAGAAAACTTGTGGATTTCCTCTTGTCTGCAAGGAAAGGCATGAAACTTAACACTGACAAGTCAGCATTCATTCCCAGGGGTAACATTCAACACTTCAAAGAGGTGAATAGAGAAGCTTGCAGATCTCTCCATATCTTGGCAAACTTGATTCATGTGTCTGAGGTCACCACAGCTGCTGGACAGTGATGATTTTGTCAGGCAGCAAAAGCTGAAAGTCCAGGAAACTCAACAAGACCATCAGATACATATTGGTGTGGAAAATGGGATTTTGAAGCTGCTTTCCAAATCTTGGTCACCACTACAGCTTTGCCTTCACTTGAGAAAAAGAAAGCTAACAGCTATTTTTCTGATTTCTGCTGTGCATGCATGTGTATATTCACACTCAGTGAATTTAAATCCTGCCTAATGTACGTTTTTCAGAGAAAGTAACAGACAGTTTTTAAAGCCTTTTAAACAATTACGATAGTCCCTGGCAGAGGAGTACATTTAAAGACAGAACAGAATAATTTTGTGTTGTGATTAGTCCATTAATGTTATCTTGCATATTGAGCATGATCAGAAACTACAGCATTAGATCAAGCACTGTGAAAAGGATCCTGGAAAGAGATTTTCGGAATTAAATCTAGACCTGCATTCTGCTTTGCTTATCACTGGGATCATGGAAAGTGATAAAAGGAAACTTGGTATGAAGTCTCCCTTTGAAGAGCCCTTACTTGTGAGAAGTAAGGCAGCTTTTCTATCCTGTGAGAAATCCTGAATTATCTTACCAGGGAATCCCTCTTGAAATCCCACTGAAACCATCTGTGGCAAGCCCCCTCCACTGCCCTTAAAAAAGTCAGCTTGCCAAGTTCTGTGGCCGCTTGGCTCTGCTATGGATTCGTTGTGTGTTCACATCTTTTTTCCTGCACAAGTCTTAGAGAAAAGAAGAGAACAAACTCCAAGGTCTCCAGCCGATTTTGGGTTTGGTATTCTGTAGCCTTATCTTTGGCATCCATGCAAGAAACAGACAAAAAGGTCATTCAGAGAAATGAAAACTTCCTGTGATCCAGGCAAAGTCACACTGAATGGTCTAGTTTCTTAAAGGGTCTGATTTCACATGTACAGATTGTGTGTGGATAACAATTTGCAAATGATGTCTTTCCTCTATCATTCCTACTATAGATTGCCACTCACCAGATCAAAAATAAAATTTTCATTTTTTAGAACTGAAATGCAGAGCAGAGTGGGTATCCCCCCAAGAGAAATTTGCACAAAAACAATATTAACTTCAAGGCAGGTCAAATGTTCACTGACACATCTTGACAATGCCCCTTTTCTTTACATTGACTCTATTTGATTAAACTGATTGAAATGCATTTCATACTTGTGCTTTGTCAGTCTATATTTTGGGCTTCATGAACAAAATGATACTAGATTGACTTACCCAGATACTTCGCAAAGCTTGTCATGTTGAATTAATTAATGTTGCTTGTATAGCGTGAGAATATGGAGATTCATCTTTTCAATTCTGTATTTGCTTTATAACCAAATAAGGGGATGATAAAATATTACATTGGTCGTTAATAGACATTTTAAATGTCATCATTTCTTTAGAAACATACAAAGGAAATATTACAATAATTGTCACACAGATTACGTAACATTAGTTACATAAACCCAGAAATAATAGAGTAGTAACCAAGAGTAGTAATGAATAAAACTAACTATGCTTTCTCTCTTTTCCCTTCCTTTTGGTTAATGGATGGTGCAGAAACATACATACAATTACTCTTTAGAAACCTGAACATATAAAGCTTTGTACTGCAGTCTTGCAGCATTGATAGTGAAGTCAGTAGTATTGTATTAACTTCATTTACAATACAGTAGTGCTTCCCCCGTCTCACTTCTAATGTCCATTTGGGATTTTGGAGGCTTTTTTATGATATCCAAACCTCTTGCTGTGAAACACTATACCTTAGGAGTGCTGCAGTCCACTTTAGTGCATTCCTTTTTGTATTGAATAAAACAAGCAAGTGGTGTAAAACATGAAAGATGCCAATGAAATGTTCAAATGCAATTATAGGCAATGAAGTGAATGCATTGTATTTTTAGGTGAAGCTGAACAAAGCATTGTCAAATGTGATTGTCATTCAAACAGATGTAAGTAAGATGGTTGAATATAACGTTCTGTCCAGAAGCTGGCATTGTTTGGTTTTGTCAAAAGCCCCTTTTACCTTTTATTCCTTAGTCATGATATCCATGAAACATCAGTTAAGTCACTTTTATACTGGCTCACTGTACATAGAATGCTTCATTTCAGCAGCAATGGAGTCACAAGTCCAGATGAAAGCTGTAGGAGGTCCCCTTGGCAAAAGTTTGTTTGTTATATTTATAGCTTACATGCTGCAAAAATGCATTACTGCATCTGAGTGCCTGAGGAAGTATGTCGTTTTCCTGGTACACTAAATTGTCTCTCTGAACTCCCTGACTCAGTTGCCCCCTCCTCTTCTCTTTGTGTCAGAGAGGCTATGAAAGCTGGTCCTGGTCCTGTTATTGGCAACTGGAAGAGATTGCATCTTTGCATGGAGGAGAGTTGGAGGCTTTTGACTTATCTTTTCTCTTCTGGCTTTCTTACAAATTTAAACTAAATATCAGCTCTGTCTTTTGCTTTTTGCTATGTATTTTTTCTAAAGAACAGAAAAAAGGTAGAGATAACTAGTCTTGTTTTAATTTCTGCTAAATGTAAAAGTCCCCTTTGGGGTGCAGAAAAGAAGAGGGAAGACAGGGTAAGGAAGGGAAGGGGAAGAATAGAAAGAGGGAGGGAGGGAGGGAAAAAAAAGAGGGAAATATCAAAAGAAATAAGCATAGGTAACAGCAGCAGGAATGATGTTTTCAACTTAGCAGCCAGAACTGACAAGATAAACTTTTTCAGGCACCCCCATAGTATGGAAATTAGACTACAAGTTGGAGCCAGCAAGTCCAAAGAAGAATATGACAAATAAAGTACAGCTGCACATCGTATTTGTAATAACACAGCTTAATTAGAAAGTGATTAGAAAGCATAATGGTTATCAAATGATGCTTATGCTGGAGATGCATTGCAACTCAGCTGCAAGTGCTATGAGACCCTTGCTTCCGCACAAAAACTTAGATGAGATTCCTCTGTTACAGGCAAGCTGCCAGTTATTATTTTTTACTGTGGTAAAAGGCTCAAAATTTCAGCATTGATAACTTCCTTACTGTTCTGTGCATAATATTATCCTGCTTTTATATATAGCATTGAATAAATCTGTTTGCTCCGGTCCATGACTAATATTTTCACTTAGATGCTCTTCAAGTAACTTGTTTGAAACACTTTTTTCTTTTGTAACTGGGTCTTTGGGAATACTTGATTACTTTTGTCCAACAAAGACACTTGCAAAGTCATAACTCCTGACTGAGATGGAATACAACTTTTGTAATATATCCAGTATTAGTGTACAGATTTCAAGTGACAAGAGCAAGGTTCCTGTCCAGGTAAGTAGTTTGCAGGGGTCAACTAGCCACACCAAGGAGTAGGCACATAATTTCTAACTTGATTTATCCACAGTTACTTTACAGAAGTAGAAATTTCATGTCTGCTATTTTCTTTAGTGTTCAACAACTCCTTTCTGCCACAAAGTAGTCTTCTTTTAAGCTCTTTTTTAATAGAAACTAAATAGCATATTACATCAGTCACACTTGCATAGGTTTTACAGACTTGTAACTCCCTTCTGAACTCTTTCCTAATGACAGAACTAGATAGGATTTTAGTGGCAGTGTCCTCAAGGCAGTACCACCTTCTATTGCTTCTTGACAGCCCTGCTTTTTACAGAGCGTGCCCCAGCACTCTGAGCCAGAGACCACAGAAGTTCACATTCAGGTGTTTATTCGCTTTGCATTTGAGTCTCTTTCAGGATCACCACTTTGCAGATTATCCTTTGTCCAAATATGAGGTTACTCTATTTCTGCATGTATCATCTGAGCAGACTCAGTGCAGACATCCATATTGTTATAATAACTGGTCAGTCCCTGCTCTTATTATTTATTATCTTCCAATCTGTATCTGCAAAGTGGACTGACACCACACTCACATTTTTGTCTGGATGAATGCACTGGAACTACTCAAGAGAGCCAATGCTTCACTGTTGTGAGTGCCCCCTGATGATTTTGATTACCCATTGCTAGTATTTGGATGAAAACAGAACAGCAGTGATGCATCCCTGTGCAGGTGCAGGTGTCCACTCAGAAACAAACTATATTTGCTGTAGTCCAGAGGGTCCTTTACAGGACCACTAGTGTTCATCTAGTCTTCTGATGGCTGTTAAGTGGCACTCACACATTTCACACTTAGTTTCTTAAGTGGACCAAGGCACTTGTTTGCAAACAGGATAATTTCTTATTTCTCCAGTCTTTTTAATTCATTATTTAGTATTTTGCTCCACTAAAATCTTTATATTGATTTAAAATATTTGTAAAGCAGTCACATAAAAACCAGAGCAGAAATGATTCCTCAACAGTCAGAGCAAATGTATCATGAATGGATTCCATGTGTTTACACCAACTGCCCATCAGACAGCAACCTGCAGCAAACAGTTCAACATATCATGAAAAATACTCATTTATATGTTGCAGATGAATGTTTGTGATCAAGTCTCACTAAATGGAACAGGAGTAAGTTTTGTGCAAATGAATAATTGAACCAACCTTGCTATCTTCAGTACAGGCTTAGTTCAAAGTAACCACATTCAGCTGAAATGACAGTACTTAATGGAAAACACAACATGCTTCATAATTTGCTCAGCCAAAATTGTCTTCTGCTTGAATAGGCCAGTGTGTATACCACAGAGGAGCAATGCCAATTACCTCCTGGTGGAATCCCCCAAAAGGTTTTGGAAGATCTCAGAATGCACACAAGTTGTAGTGAAGACGAAGTAATCATGAAGTCCTTCTTGTAGATAAAATACTGCATAGTTTTTATGGTACATTTTCAAATTTTCCAAAGCATTATGGAAATTTCAACTTAAAAGTCTCTGTAGGCAGTCTGCCTGCCTGTGAGAGAGTGAGGGAGATAATATTGGGTTTTTGACTTTCCACTGTCTAGTATAGTGAAAAGTAAGAACAGCAGAGTACAATTATATACGCTGCTAACTGGAGGCACCAGAAGGATGCAGAGCAATGAAACCATGAGAGAACACATAAGGTGAACATGGGGGAATCACATGGGTGTAGTTGGACCTCCCCCATCTGGTTCCATCAATATTTCACCCCCTCCACCACCCATCCCTGAGCATGAATACTAAAAGCACTGGGAAAAATACTTGGTGTCAAAAATGGTTAGCAACTAAATACAGCAAAACTGATTATTCAATATCAAATGTGAATTAATTAGATCATATTGTAAACAAACTTAAGAAGTTTGCAGATTTGGTCTGTCTTCACTGTACAATATGAACAAAAGCTCAGACATTGCGAGCAAATCACTAGGATACTTGCCTACAGCTTCATGCAGCAAATAAACAATTGGTTTGGCATTTTCGAAGGAACTTAACTGGTTGCCATGCCTCTCCAGTGTATCTGTATTAAAAATATACTTATCTATATTTGTAATGTGTTAAATACTTTCATATTTCATGTTACATTTAGATCTTTTTTTCTGTGATATTGCCAATGTCAGGGAAGGATGAATTTCAGTAAACTGTCTGGTGCTCTTGGATGTAGATAAAATATATGTAACTGAAAATGAAATTCTGGATTTGTTTCATGAAGACAAGATGTATTTCAGTTTTAAATCTTAATGTTAATGTTATAGCCAAAATGGATGATTTTTTCCTCCTAAGTCATAAAAGACCAGTTAATAAATTGGCCAGTCTCCTTGCTCAGCTAATACAGTGAAGAGAGAGGGATTCTTTCAAAACATTAGTATAATGTCAAGAGGAGTTTATGTATGGAATTTGCATTTTAAAAAAGAGGCATATTTTACTCTGTAGAAAATTGTATTTTACTGCAGAAAACAACAGTTGGTTTCTGTGCAGTTGCTTTGAGACTTGCTCAGTTCCCATTATCTTCAATGGAGATGAATATGTATATCCGAAGAAATATTTTGGCCTTCAGAGAAGGAAAGGAGGAAGCATTTGGTTTTGAGTGTCTGCATAACTCCAACTTCTCTTAGAACAGCTGAATCTACTGGTGACTCTTGAGAGAAGCTAGCTTTATTCACACGGAATACAAGAGACTTTCGTCTGGTGCTTGGTGGATGACTGAAGTGATGGAATCAAAAGACTGTTCTCTGGGACATAGTCTGGTGGGTGGAAGGGTAGAAGAGAGACACTTTATCACCAGTTTGTGTTTATCTAAGGTTTGTTGTTTGTTTTTTTTATTTCCTGAGCTAACAAATTATTCTCTGGTCACATGCATCTCTGCCTTTTCAGAGGAATATAATGGGTCTAAAGTTTTCCAGTCTTCTAGGGTGGGAAATATGAAAGAAATTTGTAAGTTATTCTCTAGAAAGACCTCTCAAGCCTTTTCTGTTGACATGACACACTTAACAAAAGATGCCCTAAAGTGAGGTGCTACCTGCTTTGTTCCTGCCCACTCTTCCAGTTAAAGAAATATTGCATCTAAACTCCTGCTTTACTTCTCAGCTAAACCTGCACCTATACATCAGCAATAAGTATATTAAAAAGAACAGGAAAATGTGTTGACTCTTTTCTCTTTGACATTTCTTTTTCAAACCTCTTTTGATAGTTTCCTCCCAGAACAAGAGTGAGGGGTGTGTGCAAACACTTGTTCTCCACATCAAGCCTGACTGAACAATTTCTCTGCTATTCTGAGCTTCTGGTGAACTGAAAATTACCAGCTGTACTGAATTGTGACAAACACTGTGTGTGTGTGTCTGTGTGTGTCTGTGTCTGTGTGTCTGTATCTCAGTATGAGGAAAAAAATAGATAAACAGAAACTATCATATCTGGTGACAGCAAATTCATTTTCACATTTATGACCCAGTGTAGCATTTTAACTCAGCAAAATACAAATGCAGCCTCACTTTCTAGCTAGATTATTTCTTCAAGCCCTCATGGAAGCATATATGGAACATACAGAGAACAAGGAATCCTCTAGTGCATTTCCTGGCTGAGACAGTCAATGCATAGGGCAGCAAGCACATAAATGCAGTTATCATCACACAGATTTGAAAAGGAAAATGAGTTTGAGCTAGGGCAGCAAGACAGGTATTTTAGAGGTATGTGGCTTCCCCTTCATGCTTCAGAATGGCTGATCCCCATCCAGACACGCTCGCAGCTGATCAATGACAAGCTTATTTTGTAATCTTCTAAAAAGAAGATTACTAGCAATCAGGTTACCCGAGCTTAACTAGCTAACCCTCCTCATCTGATTTGCAATGACAAACTGTAACTCATTGAACTGCAGTAAGACATTTGCCACCCTTTGATGTCTATACTCTTAGCATTAAAGTGGTAACAATCTAAGCTTTTTTGTGTGTGCTACGTTGCTCCCTCCATGTCAAAGTAAACCACAGTAACTATAAAAAATGTGTGGTCACAACCCAGCTAGCTAAACCCTTGCCAAAAATTGACTTCAATAGCTGTCTACGGAGTCTGCCAGAATACTGTCGGCCAACTCATACCATGTGTGCCTTATAGGGTCATGGCTTTAAAAGGACAACAGAATTGCCAAAATCTATCCATCTTTTCAGCTGTAATCCTCTCCATCCCTCATGAAATGTAGTCACATCTAAAAGGAAGGAAATCTATGAAAGCCATCAACACAGAGAACACCTAGGAGAAAGTAAATAATACTTTTAGACACTGAATGTGAGCACTTCATGTTGGCAAAATGGGACTGCCCAGGGTGAGATTCAGAACTGAATCCTGAAATAACACTTTTTAAAACACTTTCTGTGAATTACGTTTACCTGAGAACCTGGGAGACAACTATTCTTTCTGGGCATTCAGTCAATTAACTGAAAGCTATATCTGATTTTCTCAAAGGACATTTATAAACACACTGTAAAAATTGCTCCTTTTCTGAACACCATGGTCCAGCCAATCTGTTACCTTGACAGGACTGCTCTGGCAGAAGGCCTCTTTGCAGAGGCTTTTCAACCAAATATGACCCATCTTTCACCAAAAGTTTTCTGTTCTAGGCAGAGATATGTGCAAGAACGGCAGTCTTTGAAAGTCAAAGACCTGACCATAATTTCATTATAATCATGATTAGATAACCACTACATCTGTACAGAAAAGCTCTACACTGTTAAGTGCAGCAAGCCCATTACACCTGGACAGGTGATCTGTACTGAACAGGCACAGCACTATTGCAGTAAGTGTATGGGAGACAAGAACCCTCTGACTTTTAGGTTTGGAAAACGGTGGCCTTTGCTTTACCCCATAAAGCTGGGAGGGACACATCCCAACAGTATGCTTACAGGTTCAGCAGATGACATGAGAAATAGCTTGTGGATTTAGGGAGTACAGTTCTTGTGTCTTTCATGGACTCAGAATCTCGGGATGATGGGCTAGGAGGTCACTGATGAACTAAAAAACGAGACAACCTCTGACTGCCCCCACTGTCACTGCTGTTTGTTCTGCTCTGAGTATTTGCCATATCCACGCTTGCATGAAGATTTGCACGCAATATCTGTGTGTCCAGAATTACCCTTATTCAGATGCCATAAAGGGACAGTGCTCTGATGTGGCAAGATGAGGAAGAAGCAATGGAGACCTGCACTCTGTGCAGAACAGCTAAAGTGAGATAAACTAAAAAGGATATAAGGGGACAAAGGAAAAGAAAAAAAAAGATACAGAGGGTGCAGAAAGAAAAGGAATAGCGAGAGACTGGGCAGAGAGAAAAAGAATCAGAGTGGACAAAGAGAAACAGCTGAAAAGGAAGGAAAGGCAGATAAAAGTACCTTGGGAGCCTGAAATACCCAGCTCCAAAGATCTGGGCTGAGGTTAGTTGTGAGCTCGTTTCACAGTAAACTCTAACAGCAGGAAAGTCCTTGTGCCCACATGTAAGGAGGATGCTGGTGACAGTGAGGTCAGTGATAGCACTTACTTTACTTACTGTTTGGGAGGTGGGAAATGGCATGAGCAGAGGAGGGGGGATGCAAACAGCTTTAGCAGAACACTTCAAAGAGAAGGGAAAGTGGTTGGCAGGAAACTCCCCAGTTCTCCCTCTGTCATCCATGAAGATTGGTGAACCTGGCCTCTGTCCTGGTCTTTTCAGTATAAGAATCCTCCCGGCTTTCTTATAATGGCAGAAACAATTAAAAAGGGGATCAACTTCAAAGGAACATAAAACACACACCAAAAATCTGTCTCTTTAATTATATCTCCTACATACATTACTGGTGGGCGTTCTGCTAATCTAATACCTGTTAATTCTATTTCTAATTAGGACTATAGCTCACCAGAGGCTGTTTTATACTTAATTTGTTGGGGTTTTATTATATGGCTCAACAGTCAGCCAACCACTGTATGCATCATGTGATCCCGGCTGAGATCTTTCAGGCATTACTGCACACTGAGGCCCTTGGAGAGAACGTGCCACTACAATTTGTGAGTCACGCGTTCCTGCTCTGCCTAGGTCTTGTCATGTGTGTGCTTGTCAGGATTCATCTCCGTCTCCATTACCCCTGGGGCAGAAGTCATAGTTTGTTTCTGCTCACTTGTCTGATTTTTAGCAGATCATATTCCCATCTTCAGAACCTTAAGCAAGTGCCATCTTTGTAGAATTTAAGGTGGAATTCTAAGTGCTGATTTAATTTAACTCAAACGCATCTTTTAATTGACAGGGAGTATCCTCAGTTCAACCATTTTCCAAAGTTGACATAGACTACTATACAAAGAAAAATAATTAAATTAAAGGCTTTCTTCACTGTTATCAAAAAGAAAACCTATTTTCATCAGTGTTTTCCTTTTCATTTTTAAAATATTTACTTTTAAGATTTTGAAACGTTGTTGGGGTCTGAGGCAAATTTTATTTGTCTGAAACACACATCTGAAAGAATCATCTTCATTAATTCTATTTTTGCCAGAAAGGTTTGCAAACAAATTATGCACCAGCTAAAGAATTAGCTTGGAAATTATCAGGAGAAAAACAAGAGATTACAGATTAGCAAAGTCCATGGTGATTTAGTGACCAGAACATAATATAGGCCAACGATAAAACATTTTAAGCAATTGTAAGCTTGCTCAAGAGACTGACCAATCTTTGTTTTGCCTCTGAGATGGTCAGCTTCTAGATAAACAAGGGTATTAGTACATCATTGACTCCAAATTGGTGAGCAAAGAGGGTCACCAATAGCTGTTACATAGTAAACCTCACCTCCATTTCTGCGGTTGCCAAGGAGGATGACACTTAAGAGTTGTTCCATCACACACTGAGAACGGTGGTAGCACTTGTTACGTCATCCTGAAACAACCCCTCAGTTCCAGAGAACGTGCTTATCTGAACCCACAAAGGGCTTAACTTTCATGCAAACAGTGCCCATGGCTGGGAATTGCAGCTCTTACATAAACAGTATAATGGAAACTCTTGCCTATCTCTACAGCAGAAATAAACCTAAGAAAATTCCTACTTTCTTCACTGTTGCCTGGTAGGTTTTTACTGGAAGGGATGGAGAGTGCAAGGTCAAGATAATGATGGCTGCTGTTGGAAACCTTCAAAAACAGTACATTAATTAAAAATACTAAGTAAAATAATTTTAAAAATATAAATTCATTCATATAGCCAAATAACCTAATCAGCCTGTCTAGCCACACATCTAGTAGCTTTCCTATGTGAGCTAGCTCCAGCCAGCTCAAAAGAGCAATTGGTCTGGATCTGGTTTTGTCTAGAGAAGCACGGTTAGTGAGATAATCTTCAGTGGTATTTGGTTGGGAAAACTATAGGAATTAACAGTTCCTAGGTTGGGAAGTTCATGCCAAAGTGAAACAAGGAAGCTGGTCTTCTGCCTACTGCATATGACTGCACAAGATGCAGATGACAATTCAGAAGTGCAGTCAAGTTACCCTCCGTCACCCAAGGAAGACTAAACTTGTTCCAGAAACAAATAATCTAGGCACAAGATAATGTATTATTTCTTTTCTACCCTGCAAAAGAAGTCATCCTCAAATGAAATGATGTATATCAGATGAAAAGGTTCTATGTTTCCATCCCATGGAAGAACATAAAGCTCCACAAAATAAACAACCCAAACCCTACCAGAAAAACCTCACAGAACTGAAGGAGCCTGAGGCTGTGAGAGGACTTCTATTGGAGATGTGATATAATACTGTTCTGAACATACTCTGTCAGGTCTAGGTAGATCTCTAGAAGGGAAGTCCTTGCATGAAAGAATAAAATAGAGAGGACACATTTGCACAAAACACATTGAAATTATGCTTCTTGGTGTCACCCACTGCTAGGCAGGCATAACAAACTTCTCTGAAAGACAATGAACATAGAATCATAGAGTGGCCTGAGTTGGAAGGGACCTTAAATACCACCTAGTTTCAGTGCCCCTGCTGTGGGCAGGGACACTTTCCACTAGACCAGGTTGCTGAGAGCTGCATCCAATTTGGCCTTGAATCCTTCTGAGGTTGGAGCATCCACGTCCCTGGGCAATCTGTACTAGTGCCTTACCACCCTCACCTAATCTAAACTTACTCTCTCTCAGTTTGAAACTATTTCCCCTTGTTCTGTCACTACATGCTCTTGTGAAAGGTCCCTCCCCATCTTTCTTGTAGGCTCCCTTCAGGTACTGGAAGGCTGCAATTAGGACACCCTGAAGCATATGCTTCATGGTCATGTCCATAGGGAGTCTTCAGATAGAACAACTTGGATTCTAGACTAGTAAGTCTTTAGCCCAGTAATTTCTGGAGATATGGAGGAAAAATGTGAGAAGGGAGGAGTCACTCTAGAAATGGCCAGTTCCTTAATTCTTCTGCAGAGACCTGCTGTTGGATCCTGTCAGAGAAAAGGTGCTGGGCTGGATGGGACTTCACACAGAAAAGCTCTTCTGCCCTCTGTTCACCTGTCACCGGTATCTGCTACTGCTTTCAGCCCCATCCCCACACAGTGCTGCATTCCCTGGACTCCTTAAGAAGGATTGCAAGCATCAAGGGACATTACTGCTGATGCGATCATCAATGACTGCTGCTGGAAATCATTCTCTGTGCACAGGGAAGCAGACAGCAGCAATACCCAGCTCTCTTTCCCTCTCTCCCTTCCTCCACCTGTAACTGAAATTCAAGGAATGCAAGTCCCACTATCTCCTGTCAGGAGGATATTTTTGTTCCTTGGGGAAGGGGTTAGCAATGGCAAGCCATGCGTTAGTGGCAGCCCTCCCAGCACTGTTCCCATACCACATGTGTAAATACCATTATATGTGCATGTAGGCGCCTGATTTCAGACAAGATTTTTTGGATGTGCAAGAATGAGGGATAAGAGCAAATTCACGCGCACTGGCTGGTCAAAATTACAATGTTTTGCTTGACCTGGCTGATTTTTCTCACAGGAGGGTCACAGGAGAGGTCAGATAGTGGAAACACCTCTACCCTTTCAAGATAAGCCACAGCCTTGCACCTTTGAGGCATGAGGCTTCCTGTAGTCCCAAGTATTTTGTAGTGGCATTTGTAGGTTCAATGTCAAGCCTGACATGCAAATCATCAAGTCAGGGCCAGGCCAAATCTGAGTACAGTAACCAGGGTCAAACACACTCTTGTGATCAGCAAACAAGTCCATAGTGACAGGGCAGGTCCAATGTCAAGGTGGGGACAGGGGCCATGGGCAGGCATGACTGAAACACAGCTGAAGCTAAACCATAGCTCAGCAGAGACTGAGCTGCAACAGAGCCCCTGAGCAGAACGTACAGGTAGAGGACCTGTGTGGGATTGATCAGAGCAGTTAAGGCTCATTAATGCACTCAGGACCCTGACACAATTTTTCTAGGAGCTGTGCAACAGGAGAGGTGAAAAACTGCCAAGAAACTCTGGCCTGAGCCAAGGGATACCCAGCAAAATAACAAGCCCCAGCTGTTCCAGCAGGGCTCATGCTGCAGAAGTGTCAGACAGGCTCAGACATTTCCTGTCCCATTGTTTTTTCCCAGAACATTTGAAAACCATTGGTTAGCACCAATCTGCAGTGACCATGCCCAAGAGAAGAGGCAGCCAGCCAATGTGACATTTGCTTTCCTCACACCCAGAAAAGCCAGCAGCAAACAAATTCTTGAGAGGGGCTAGGATGAGCATTAAAGGCTTTGGGTTGCAACAGATTTTAAAGCAATCATTATAAAATTTAGCACAAAGTGCTATATTAATAGTCTTTTCATAAAGCGTGGCTTGTACACAAGACCACAGAGCCCTACCTTTGCATTTCTCAACTTTTGTTGTTTTCAAATTCACTCTTAGGATTCTGATCATTACTTTTTTTTTTTTAAATTTCTCGGCAAGAAAACAAGTAGCTTGGTGAACATATTAACTAATGCAGTGTAATTTTGAACAGCTTTTGGTCTTGTGATAACTGACTTTTAAACTTCCTTACCCCTTTACTAATGACCAGAGAATAACAGTCTACACAGGAGAGAAATATTTGTAGCAGAGCAGAGCCCATGTTGTCTGCAAGAAGTGTTACCTGTGGCTGGTCAATCATAACAACTCCTTTCCAGGAGTTCCTCTGACAGATAACCTAGACAGTTATTTCTCCCCCCCATGAGGATTAAGAGTATCACCCTTTCTTACTCTGTGCCTAATTGCATGAAGCATCTAGAAACACAATATGTTCGAGATCTCTGGTACTCTATCAGATCTCACTGAAAGTGGCCAGCAGACTAAAAAGTCACATGCACATGCAAAGAAAGTGAAAGAAAGAGGGATTGCATGCATGTCATTCCATAAGAAAGCAGACTAAAAGGAAAAAATGTCAATCACATGATAATCACTCTTCAGTTCCTTTTCACAGGCAGGTTATAAAACCTCTATTAAAAAAAAACCAAAAAAACAAAAAAACAAACAAACAAACAAAAAAAACACCACAACAACACAAAAAAAACCCAACCAACCAACCAACCAACCAAAAAAAAAACAGAAAAGTGGAGGCTTTTTAGAAGATATTTCAAAATACTAATAAGTACAATACTAATATCTTCAAATATTTCTTCAAATATATAGTTCAAACTGTCTGCAGACATTGTATAGCTTATGCCTCCTCTGTGAGGAAGAAGAGTAATGACATTTGTAAAATGGACTATTGCAAAGATTTTGAGTTTTACACAGGGTCAGAGGGAGAGTCCATTGAAGGGCTGGCATCAATACCTGGGCTTTAGTGCCTAAAACTACTGCAGGGTAAATATTGTGACTTTATTCAATTGCTGTCTAAGTAACAGAACAAGAAGAGCGATAGTAACAGAGCTATCACTTCATCACGTTTGTAAAACAGAAGTGCATCCAGCTATTTTTTGAAATCTCATTGTATTAAGGAAAATACAAGTAATTCCCTTACTTTTTATATGTGGTATTTACCACGAAAAGAATAATGTGAAAGATCATAATTTTGGGGTGTTTCTTCAAGTTTCACCTCCAAACTCTAATAGTATTTTCCTTCCCTACTTCCAAAACATATTATAGAAAACATGGCTGGACATGTTCTCAAAAATCAACCTAGTCCCTCCTTTTAGCCCACATCTAGACATACCTGACAAATACTTGCCTAAAACAACAGCAAATATGTCCCTTCATGATGGAGCTTTAAGAGCTTTCTCAGGAAATATAATTTGGTACTAGAGTACCCGTTCATGGTTTACGCCTCAATTTGGCCATGAATTTCCTTTACTGTACTTTAGACCCATTATCTATTATCTTGTGCATTGTGAATGCTCTGAGAGCAAGCAATTGCTTCCCACCAAGCACTTGCATACCTAAAGAATATTTCTCCTGTCTTCCTTTGGAGTTCTCATTTTCAGACTAAATAAACCTAATTCTGCTTTTGTTTTCCTTGCTGATCACAGTTTCCAGTTCTTCTTTTTAATCTCTGCAGAGTACATCCATTTGGTCCACATATTTTCTGAAGTATGGTATCCAAAATTGTATGGAACAATCCAGCTGAAACTTCCATTCATCCACATTTTGACATCTCCAGATGTTTTCTTTTGGTTTGATTTAGTCTTGTGCAAGCTCTGTCAGTGTGTAAGGATATGCATATTTGAAAAAAGCAAAACAAGGCACCAAATTAAAAAGTGAAGGGTTAAAACATAGTATGGGAGTTTGAGAGACACAAACTGTCAGAAGTGAACAGAATGACAGATATAGAAGATGTTATTATTAGGAATAACTGTAAGTTCATAAAGGATATGTGTAAATTTATTTCTTCCTGTTTCGTGCCCTACATTACTGCAAGCATTATAGATGGCCATAAACTCCTTTAGAATTCAAAGACTTACCAGGCATTCCTTCCTTGTAACCTCATATTCAATTCCTTACAGAAGCCATCCCCAGTGTAATAATACTTGCACATTTTTTTCAGTGAATCCCTGAAGTTTGCTCCTCATGCTTTGCAGGCCAGCCCAGTGTGACCTTTCAAGGAGCAGAAAAATTGCACAAGCCCCAGGTACTGATTTCAGTTGGATAGAGCTATCAATATTACATAGTAAAAAAAACTGTCTCTGCAAATAAGAGGATGAAGACTGGATACCTTGATAGCTGTTTTCCAAGTGTAATTTCTATGAGTCTCTGAAAAATTATGGGAAATTGTTATTTCTTGGCAAGACAGTCATCTATTATTCTTCAATACAAGTTGGAGATGGAATGTGTTCTACAGTACAGGCATGATTCCTGAAACTCTAGTTGTTCACATTATCTTCAACCTAACTGAAAATTACTGCTCATGAAGAACTGTAGACAGGTTTCTGACCAGCTACACAAAGTGGAGGTAAAAATAGAGGGGTTTCTGCTAACAAGGAAATTTTGTAAGGCACATGAAGACATATCAGTGCATTCAGGCATGGCCTGGTTTTCAAAATAATCTTAGTATAGTCACCACTGAATACATACTAATCTTATTCCTACACAAAATCTATGTTTGCAGGCCACTTTCTACAGGCTTTGGGCAGCATATGTGATTCACAGTTCTGTGATAACTTCATATACAGAAAGTGCTCCAGCTACAAAGCCTAGAAGCCTACTCCAGACTTTATAGAAATAAATCTCAGTTCTGTGATAGGGAACCTTGCAACTTTTAGAGCATCCTCCCTCCCAGAGTCTTCAGGGTCATGGTTTTGGGCAATGTCAGACTCTGTACATGCCTGGGAACCCAAAGTTTGGCAGTATGCTCTTGGATCTCTCCTGAAACTGAGTGAGGAGTGACCTGCTTTGACAGGAATCCAGCAACCCAGAAAGGAATACTACAACACACCTGTGTTACAAAGTAATGAAAAGTACTTGCAAAATACTCAGTCTCAACTAAGAAATAATTGATCAAAGCCTATTTAATTGAGAAATTTCAGCCTAACTTTGAAAGTGGTACATTTGCCTGCAAAAGAGGCAATGTGTGCACATATATTTATAGTTCTTCAGAGGCTGTTTTTCCTCAGGAGCCAGGTGTTGTTCTCTTTGCCTCACTTCAGTGATGGAGAGACACTGGGGAATGAAGAGTGTGCCTCATATTCATAACTCCATTCTGCTAACAGCATAGTGGCCCTATATTTCTGAGCTTTCAAACCTTGTGTCGAACATGGCTGCAATGAAAGTTACTACACTTATGGCCACAGAGAACTTAGTCCCTATAAAATCCACTTCTGTCCAAAGCAGTGCAAGCTTCATGCATCCTTCATGATGGTTTTGAGCCAAAATAAAATGAATTGAACTTCCAGTGTCTTGTGTATCATGTCTTCCCATATCTCTTAAAATCTCTTTCCATAGCTCCAGATTATTTCCCCAATCAACAATTAAAGTTTTTAACTATATCTATATTAGATATAAAACAGCCTCTGGTGAGCTATAGTCCTAATTAGAAATAAAATTAATAGGTATTATACTAGTAGAGTGCCCACCAGTAAAGTGTGTAGGGGATATGATTAAAGAGACAGACTTTTGGTGTGTGTTCTATGTTCCTCTGAAGTTGATCCCCTTTTTAATTGCTTCTGCCATTGTGAGAAAACTAGCAGGATTCCTCCACTGAAAAGACCAAGAGAGGACAGAGCTGCGGAGAGGTTCACCAATCTTCATGGATGAGAGAGGGAGAACAAGGAAGTTTTCTACCAACCCCTTTCTCTTCCTTTTGAAGTGTTCTGCTGAAGCTGTTGCATGCCCAAATGGTGAGCAAAGTCAGTGCCATCACTGACCCCACTGTCACCAGAATTCCCCTTAGATGTGGGCACACAAAGCTTGCTGTGAAATGAGCTCACACTCAGCTCAGTCTAGGTCTTTGAAGGTACGTATTTCTTTGTTCATTTCCCTCCGTGGCAAATTCAGCTACAAAAATCAGTCTGATCCTCTCTAGAAGATTGATCTGTAAGATTGTCATGTCTTATGACTTCCGGTCTCACAGACTTTCCCTCCCTTTTGTCTCAAATGATTTTTGAAGACCTTCAAGGTCCAAGTGGACTGAGACACTGAATTCTACAATTTCATTCCTTCAGACAGTAGATCTGCCTTTTTCTTTTCCTTCTGTCTGCTAAACTGAAGCTGCAAGAGGCAGTAAGTTGCATTGGGGCAGTCTTCTACAGAAGAAGCTAGTCAGGCATCAGGTGATGAGAAGGTGGTTTCCTACAATACATCCTATCTAAAAGCCTTTTAGACTCTTTTGTCATTTTGCTACGTGAAACAGGTCCTTCAACTTCACTGAAGTTTTATAGGTCCTCTCCAAGACATGTGCTCAGAACATCTTCTGACCCTGTCTTCAGCAATACAATAAACCAGTATGTCCATGAAGACATGACCTTCTGATCATGACTTCCAGTCAGAGAACCAGACTAGAGCACTGGTGGTAACAAGTCTGCACAATGAAACAATTAAGCATAACAGATTGAAATATACATTGCCCAGACCTACACAGTTGCATGCTTTTCTCTTACAAGGTAGAGGAAGTTGTGCTGGATGGTAGAAAGCAAGAACTGTGGGCTAATAGTTGATGCACAGAGAGAGAGGCAGTGTTGTGAATTAGATGAGCAAAGTACCTTGACTCAGGCCTTTTATCTACAGGCTTGTGGAAGGTAGGGTACCACAAGACTGGGTAAAGAAGTACTGACAGCCTTGCAAAATGCAGGATAGGGATCAAAATGCCAACTTTTTTTTTTTCCAATCAACACAGTGCCAATGCCAATGATTTCTCTTTTGGAAATATAAACTATAGAGCAAGGGAGAGGAAAAAACAATGAATTTTTCAAAATACAACAAATGTCTGATTATTTTTTTCTTTTTTTTTTTTAATTCCTCTCCCTCACAATTATATGATATTAAGGAGTTCAGATTAGATAATACTTCTGCAAAACTTCTTTGTCTTTGATGTTCTTTGTAACCCAGAATTTTATTGACAATTATAATCCCATCAACTATTCCCTTATCTGTACCAGAAGGCAACAGTACACTCCAGAGCCTAGCTCATCCAAGATGGGTTCTGAATAGCTCAATACTCAATGGAAACTGCTAGAAAGGAACAGCTGTTGTCAAAGGGTGACTGAAATGTTCTGCTAGATATCTACTGATTCAGTGTTCAGTAATCTATAATAAACATAGCTTAGATTGCCAACCAGTAAAGAAATTGAGGCCAGATAGACAAATTTTTAAACACATTTTAACAATGTCATTTACTAATAGAGAAGAAATGTTGACAAATTCACCTCCCTGTTCCTTGCATGTTATGGCCAAAATATACAAAACAACCCAAAAACTCCAGTGGGTAGCATGGTACGGATTCATCTTCATGCACACTACAGTTTTTACTTCAGATGCACTTTGTTTGAGTACAAGATTCATGCCAAAAGTGATCTCCCTTAACAAGGAAGACAGTGAAGTACATTGTTCATGTCTATTCATTTCTGTGTTTCACTATCCTGTGGTAAAATACTTGGCCCAGTGAAGTCACTACAACCTTTGTCATGGATCTTGATCTTGCCCTGTGTGAAGTATCTGCTTATAACTAAGGGAAGCTTACTTGTGCAAGGACAGAGTGCTACCAAAGTGCCATCTAAGGCTGAAGTCATTCCCCAAGGAACTGAGAATCATCACAAATCTCATTACCTTTTTGTACAGGGCACTTCAAGTTTGCTCTCAGTAATGTGGATAGCAACACATATTTTAAAACAAAACACGTTTGAACATAATGGACATTGAAAACAAAAGTTAAGGCAGTGAAGCCTTAGTAAGGCCAGTAGTAATACCAGATAGTACTGCACCAAAACTCTTAATAAAATATTGAAAAAAATAAAATAAAATACACTGCTCCTGTTGTCAAAAGGCCAAACTCCCATTTTGGAAAGACTTTTTATCTTAAATAAGCTACATGGAGCAGTGACTTTAGAGCTGACAAAGACTTTGAAGCAGCAAAACCCTGCTCTGTGTGACAAGATGCAGGACAAAATGGTGATGCAAGAATAGAAGGATAAATGTAACTAAATATGCTACTCAGAACACAGAAAGCTGAGGCAGGTGTTGTCACAGCTGTGAGATTTCAGGTTTCTTTCTTCAAATTTTTCGAATCGTGTCTTGTCTCTTCCATAAAAAAAAAAAAAACATGGAAAAGCAAAATAAGGACCAAATATGAGACTTTTGAATTTAAATACCTAATTGCAAGCATTTGGAAAAGCAGTTTAGAACCATTGAATATTGGTTTAAAAAAACACCCCTTGACTCACTTTTTTTTATTTTCTTTTCTGGAATTCAGAGTTTTCTTTCTGAGAGATTAGGAGAGACAAGAGTTTTCAGAGAACAAAATAATAGTCTTAAAATATTAAAGCCTCAGATAAAACACATAAAAATACAATTAAATATTTTATAGAAATCAATTTAAAGTACTTCTCACTAGTAAACAAGTAATCTAGAAGAAATTTTACCATGAAAACAGAGAGTTTGAACTTCTCAACAAAGTCCCAGGGGCAAAAGTATCCCAAGTTGTGTCATTTCTGTATGGGCTGAAACGAGAAAATTCCCGCCATTGTGAGACTGTTACAAAAATAGCCAGCACTGGCAAAGGGGTGTCAAGTGACCTCAGTAAATGAGGGAAATACCAGCAAGCATAAACCTTGACCTCTAGCAACGATATTCTCATTTCAAGACTTGGAGGTATACACACATAGCCACCTATTTCTGTCGGAGTCTACTCTTGCTGTAATCTGTCCCTGGGCAGACAGCCAGTGCAAAACCTCTCCAGCACAGAAGCCCCACTTAAGCCATGGGTTTAACAGGAACATAATGAAGGGAGTGGCTGAAAATAACCTGCCCTTACAAGGCCATCACATTTCAGGATTCCCAGGCCATAGGGAAAAGGCATCTGTAAACAACAGTCTCTAGGTCCTGCCTTTCCCATCACCTTCTTCTTCTTGGAAAAGGAAACCTTGAGAAACTTCTGTGGAAGGAACAGTCCCAATGTGGGAAAGGGAACTTTTAGTGGCTTTGTTCTCCCTTGAACTGCCCCTCTATGGCTGTACCAACAACAGCCGAGCTGTGGAGCGCACTTTTCCCCAGTTCTGCACAATGTGAGAGCAGGGGAATGTGTGCTCCAGGAACCTCTTTGCAGATGGTGAGTTTCTTGCTTTCTGCCTTCGTCTTTTCCGCTAGCTCGTAATCTGCCCCCTAGCTTCCCTGGGGCCAAGGGGAAGAGGATGATCTTTATATAGCTGTCCTCGGGGACTGGGTGAATCACAGAGTAACATCTAATCCCTCTTGCACTTCGCAACTGTATAACATCCCAGCCGAATATCAAAACAGGGAAAGTAAGCTGCAGTTTTACATACAAAACTCAGGCAGAATATCACAAGCACAGTTAGAGCACTTACCAGTTGCCACCGTAAAACTCAAACTGAAAAATTAAACAAAGGAAAACAACTGGAGACCAGTGAGGGTGCAGAAACAACTTAGAAAGGCCAATATGCCATGTTCTTTAATTTGGCACTTAATTTTTTGAAAAATAATATTCAATAGTCATTGGGTGAATCTGTTGCATGATTTTTTATTTTAATTTTTTTTTTTTTTGCTGGGGAGGGCAAGGAGCCATGTTTTTTTTAATGCTCGGCCACCATGTTTGGTATCTGAGCTGTATATCATGCACTGTTTGTCATTTCACGCCACTTAGAACAAATCCCAGCTGGCTGGAATCCTAGTCCTGTGGACTGTGAGTCATGGATATTAAATGACCATCATGTGAGCTCCTGCATGCTGCTGTGGTTAGTGTGTGACACTGTAAAGTTGTACAGTATCTTATCACAGAAGATCGTCAAGAAGAATAAATGATCTGAGCGGGAGCACTTTCAAACCAACACAAGACAAATTGCTTGTTTTAGCATGAAGTTGAAGCAAAGGTACAGCATTTATGTGTTTTTGGGGGACCAGTAAGCCACAGAAAATCAGCTGCTGGTTCTGTAGTAGCAGCTCTGGGGCAAGAATGGAAAAGATACTGTATGTAATGGAAGGGTTTGCAAGAAATTTTAAGTCTCCTCAAGGAAATCCTGTAGCAGTCTTTTTGAATCATAATTATAATCCAATCCAGTCTCATTGAAGTATCCTACCAGGATAAGGAACTGAACACAAGCATTTAAGAAATCATCTCTTAGGAACCAGTACCAATTTTGGGATTGACTAAAATACCAGCCCCAATGCAGAATTTTAAAACAAGTAATGAGATCTTTCTCACTGAAGTGATATGGACAGTCCTTGCAGTGGATGATTTTAGTCTAGCAGAAGCCCAAATTAGAAGACTTACTGAGCAATCCACTCCGTGTTAATGACATGCAGGAAATTTCTACTACAAACCAGATTGGAAAAAAATTAGTGCCAGGGGAAAACATTATTTTCAAAGAATACCATTTCATACCTGCATTAAGGTAGGTTTATTCCATCCTAGTTAAGACCTGGGTAGATTCCTGCCATCGGTGATAGAATGAAAATCCATTTTAGCCAACATACAGGAAAAGCCTGCAAGAGTCAGATGTGAAAGCCCATTTCCATCCTTGTTAACATGGGTAAGTTGTTCAGGCTAGAAGTTGCTGTTATCCAGTCCGAAGTGTTATCCAGTTACCTTCTGCAGGTTACTCTGAAATCACGTACTGCTATCAAAAGTTCTTATGAGTCTATAATGTTTCAGTTCTCAGTCACGGCTCCAACAAAATTACTTCTCTTGCTGACAGTTCCAGCTTAGATCTGTTTTTCTGTCTTTGCATGTGTTTTTCTTCCTGGTAGCAGCTACTAGCTTCTTCCCACTATCCCAGCAGTTTACCCTACCTTTTCTTATGTTTCTACCACGTCATAGCAGTGTAGTTAGCTCTCCTTAGGTCAGCAAAGCCAGGCATTCATAGCTTGCACTTTCTAACACTTTTCAAGCACTGACTCATTTAAAATGATTTATATTTCTTGAATTAAGCATCAAAAACTTTGCATTTGAAGGCCAAAAGAGAGAGTTAAAACTCACTACTGATTTTTTGTACAGAAGTCCAGAGTTTTAGAGAAATAAATATTACTTGAATCAGATGGGAGAAATTTATTCAAATTAATCCAAACTTAATCAAAACCACCATTATAAAGACATCAGCAAGTCATATCGGAGTAAGATTAAAGCTGTTAATGCACTGTCCTCAAGTTACTGTGACTGTCAGAGAAAAGTTAAACTCTATTTAGATAGTATTAATAAAAACAGCATATTAAAAATACAACTATGTCACTACAGCTAGCTCCAATCTTGCTTTTATTTTTTTTAATTTATTTATTTATTTTTTACATATAGGGACACATTTTTCAACTGCTCTTGAATTTGAAAGAATTTAAAAGAGAACATCTTCAGCTATGGAGAAGCTTTCATGGAAAGAAAAGACCAAGAAGAAGCAGGATTATTCATGGACATAAGAACGAATATTAGATAAGAGATAAATCAGTCCTATTAACTAGCTGAGAAGATGAGGAAGTAATAAAATAAAGCATCAACATGAAAAAATGCCGATTAAAAATTAGGGAAATTTTCTTGACTATGTGAAGACAGAATAAACCCAGATGCAAGTCAGAAACAGGGTGCCAGGAAAAGCTATGAAATTAGCATCATGGAGGATATTCAAGACATCAGTCTGTGGGGAGTCACTTCAACATAATAAAATCAGTGTTTTCAAGATGCAAAGACATGAACTGGGGAATCCACTCTCTACCTTCTAACACAAATCATCAGAAATGGCTTCAGTGGGCTAAATGTTAATTTGTCACAAATTGTCCCCATTTATTACAACCCAGTTTCCTTGAAATACCTGGAACAGTCTGACAAGTATGTTGACAATGGCCTCTTAACCTGAATATGACAGCAAGGCCAGACACTGGGGCATCTGACTAAAAGTCATTGCTATTTTTCCAGGTCAAATCTTTCTTTTTAATTTAACCTGCTTTAGTGAGAGCATTTAAAAACTGTTTCTTGAAAACATACTGAGATAAATTCTCAAAGGGATTTTTATGAATAGATGTGCTTTGTTTTGTTTCTAGCAAAGATTAATGCTTTTGCATAAGGGTTGGAAAGCAGCTTTACAGTCAGAGGAAAACAGAAGTCACTGCTGATCCCTCAAAGAGAGCACAGGCCTGTCAGCCTGATTCTGGTGTTTGGAAGTAGAAATATTTTCTTCTTTTCTTTCCACAACTGTGATAACAATCTGTAAGCCAAAGTACAACTAAAGTGTCTCCAGGAATTACACTGTTTGCAAGAAATGCATTTTAAACTTATTATAATAGTGTACTAAAGAGCTTGAAATTTTCATGCCCACAGGGCAATATAGCACTCCATTTGTGATTTGATGTCACAAGCATGTAGACTTCCTTAGTTTTACAAATACTCTTCAAGAAAACATTTAATTTTTCTCTCCAGGGAAAACATTAAACCCTACCTCAAAAAACTGTACAGAAGGAAGGAAATTTGATTTGAGATGGCCGTGTTTTGTCTTCCAGTCATCAAAATCAAATTGCTTCCCCATATGTATACCAGCTTTGGATTCATAAAGTCCTACTGCTCTGAACCAAAATACTAAACCTAGGACATATTTTACCCATTATAATAAATGCTTCTTTGTAGCATTCCAGAGAGCTTTTCTCATTTTGCAGAGTTCTGGAGATTCATGATTACTTTGGGTTTCTAAGGAAATAAGGTTTAGATGATCACAGTTTGTCCACTCATACATTTCTCTTTCCTTTTCTCTGTTGAAACAACTGAGTATTTTTATTCACATTTTCCTGGGTTGATGAAGATGTCAAAGATGAAGCAGTTCTACAAGTTTTCTTGTTTGGGTAAAGGAAAACAAACCAAGCTGGTTCTGCCAAAGGGATCCCACCACTGTGCATGGCCAGAGTTGGTAGCCAGGTGGCCAGTCAGCATATGTGTATTGACAGGGCAACCCAATACCTCGTGTGGTTTTGCCCCTGCCACACCATGTGCTGCCACTCACCCATCTGGTCAGGTAAAACTCACATAACAAAGCTGGGACATCAGAAATGATCCACAGAAAATCTACTTGTCTTTTTGGAGAGGCATGTGGATTGCAGCCTCCGGAAGTACACAGCAGTGCAACATAAAACAGAACCCAGCACTGCCAAAGGCACACAACTGATGAGCCCTCAGGATTGCCAAAACGGAGGCAGACATCCATAATTATCTAATATCCAGTGTTACTGACGTTCTGCAACAAGTGCTCACTCACCCAGAGCGCATGCAGGGCTATGGCTTCAGGGCTCTGTTTCTGGGTCAGAATTCATCCTGCAGTGCTCAGTGAGGCACTGTGCACCTTGTATGGCAAGTTAAAGATATTAGCACCCACAGAAGTGTCTTGCCCAGTGCTGGGAAGTTCAGCACAGTAGGAAACCTACCTAGTGCACTGGGTAGCTGTGTTAGCATACGTGCCAAACTGTGGCTTTGCTGCTGTAGCTGTCGAACTTTGTTTAAAGGTAGTTCGGTTATGAATTCCCCCTGCTTCAAATGCATCCAGATCATGATAAGAATCAGTGCATACAAAGAATTTATTTATACCTCATTCTCATCAGCCTCAAGTTGCAGCAGGGGAGGCTTAGATTGGATATTAGGAAAATTTTATTCACTGAAAGGGTGGAACAGGCTGCATGGGGAAGTGGGGGAATCATGGTACCTGGAAGGGTTCAAATTCATGTACATATTGCCCTTAGGGAGACAGTTTAGTGGTGGACCTAGCAGTCTTAGGTTAATGGTTGGCCTTCTTCAATGTAAATAATCCTAGGATTCTGTGATTCTGTAGGATCTAGAAAGCTTGAAATTAGTTGAGCAAACATGAACTGGAGAGGGGATTTACAGAATTTCAAAAAGCTTTAAAGTCCTACCTAGCCAACTGTCTAATTAAAATAGCATGGTATTTATTTTCACATTTGCCCTGTTAGGCTACAAACCACTGCAATTCTCATGTTTTACACACACAGCATTGAAACACTATCTGCACTGTAGATACCCACACATAAACCCTCCAAATTCAGAAGAGGAGAGTGGGCACTTAGAGGCCAAGAGCTGCCTAAGCAGTTTCATCACTCTGCCATATGAGGGGATCAAGTCCTTTCTGGGAAACTGGCAACACATTAACACCATGCAGTGAGTCTGGAGCTGGCTCTGGCATCCAGAGTGTAGGCACAGCCTTGGTCACAGGGCTGAGAGGAGAGAGAGAACTGAGACTGACAGCTGTGTTAGAGAGCTGAAGTGAGAAAGGCTAAGGGTGAGGGTCAAATTGCTGCAGGAGCAAGCGCCACAGTATCTGGTTTCAACCGAGCAAATTATCTACCTGCCCTTAACATCCTTACACATTTGTATCCTGCATGTTTGTTAACATAGCAATTTCTGTAGGAACTGAATCCATTTCACATGCAAATGTGCCTAAAAATCACCAAAGTGAAAGGATGGGAATTCATTACCTTTCTCAGTCAACAGAACTATGCAGAAAATAACCCTTGGCTTAACAGAGAATAATTTGCAGATCTCAAGGGACAGAAATAATACCTAATTTGACCAAGAAGAATGGCCGAGAAAAAAAACTAGAATAGGTTTTGGGGTGAAATAAATCATTTAACAAGAATCAATTCAAGAAACTGGATCTATAAGTTGTTATGCTTCAAGACTATATTTGAGGGCTGAATGGGATAACCCGTTCAGTGGAAACAGCAAGTTAAATGGGCAAGGGGAATGTATTGGGTCTGTCTGAGATGGAGTTCATTTTTCCCGTAGCAGCCCTCACAGTTCTGTGCTTTGCATTGGTAGCTAGAAAGGTTTTGATAACACACCAGTCTTTTGGCTACTGCTGAGCAGTGCTGGCACAGCATCAGCACTGTCTCTCAACATTCCTTCCCCATCAGTAGGCTGATCCTATGAGGGGACACAGCTAGGCCACCTGACCCAAATTAACCCAAGGGATATTCCATACCATATGATGTAAGGTCAGATATAAAAGCTAAGCAAAAATGGAGGAAGGGGAGGTATTAGTTATTTACAGTGTTTGCCTTTTGGAGCAACCACTACTCATGTAGCCCTGTTCCCAGGTAGTGGCCAGGTATCACCTGCTGATGGGAACCAGAGAACAAAGTTGTGGGTTTTTTATATTTGTTTGTACGTATACAAGCTTTTGCTTTTGCTTAAGTAAACTGCCTTATCTCAACCTATGAGTTGTTTTCCATTTTATTTTCTCTGCCTTGTCCAGCTGGGAAGGGGAATGATAGAGCAGCTTGGCAGGCACCTGGCATCCAGCCAAGGTCAACCCACTACAGGGAAGAAAAAGGAAGAAAGAACAACCTTTCTGATGTAATTTTTAATAGATTAAGCCTGAGGTTTCTTCCTTGTGTATTTTAAAATCAATTAAAAGTGAAATATGTACATTACATATACAAATGTATGAGTCATGTAACCCTAACATGACCTGATGTTAGTGAGTTACTATTTCATACAGATATCACTGGTACATTACTGACCAACAAATGTGGCAAATCCCAAAGCAGGGCCCCAGGGCACCTCATCACGTAGTATCACTGCCCAACACACCTTCCAGAGTAGCCAAAGAGCAACGGAGTGGATCACGTCAGGAGCTAGTTCAGGTAGATACATGAAACAGATGAAAGTGTCTTCTCCTGGCTAATGATAACCAGCAAAGCACTCTGACATGAAGCAAGATGCCCCGGAGGCCCAGAAGAGCAACTAAGTTGTCAGAGCAGCCTTTCTTCCTCTGAGCAGATGGCTGGAGAGCAAGATACCCTGATAAGCTGACAGGCTAATCAGAGAATCTCTGCAGAGCAGGGTATTTACAAACTTCCCACCTTTGTGGTCCTGAGGAGCTTGAGGGAAAACGTATCTCAACTTAAAACTGCAACCTCAGTTACCATGTGAGAGATGGTGGTGACAGGGGAAGCCTGAACATCCAAAATAAGCACTCCAGTTTTGTTTGCAGAAGGAAGGGGAGGAGGTGTCTCAAGCACCCAAGCAGAGATTCACCTGCAGTCCCTGAAGAGACCGCAGCAGAGCAGATGCCCATGCTGCAGCCCATGAAGAACACCACATAGAGCAGGTGGATGTTTCCTGAAGGAACTACACCCTGGGGAGAGACCATGCTGGAGCAGAATTTTTCCTGAAGGAATTGCATCCTGTGAGAGGGACCCAGATGGAGCAGTGGGGCAGCATGAGGAGAAAAGAGCATCACAGAAGAGCTGCTATGGACTGATCATAGCCCACTTTACCCATCTCCCTGCACCTCTTAGGGGAGAACGAGGCAAAATAGTCAGGAATCAAAGAGTGATGTTGAGCCTGGGAAAAGATGGTGTTGAGGGGAAAGTGTTGTTTTTTTTTTTTTTCTTTGTGACTCACTATCCAGCCTGGAAAAAAAGATTTTGGGGTGACCTGATTTCAGCCTTCCAGTACCTCAAAGGGTCTTACAAGAAAGATGGAGAGGAACACCCCATGGCAGTGGGGTTTAAATGATCTCTAAGATCATTTCCAATCCAAACCATTCTGTGATTGTATCATTCTAATGCCAGGGACTGACCTTGTAATATGACTGTTATATCAGTCACACACTATAATAGTCTTTGAGGAAAAGAGAAATGGGTTGAAGTATGAATCCTGGAGTCTTGTGAGGTATACCTGGCCACAACAGTGACCATGCATTGGGTGAAAGGAATGGTGCTGAGAATCCTAGTTGGGTAGGGAATGCATTTGAAGGCCATTTGTGGCCATCTCTGTCTAAGTCATGTGTTCACTGCAGACTGCAATACAGAGGAGGGAACCACAAATGAGCTACTAGAAAACGACTAGAAACAAATATAACAGAGCTCTCCAAAGAATGTTTTATTTTGCTTTCAGTCTGTAGTCTCAGAGTCAAATTGTGTACTTACTACACCTACTTATACTTACCTACATATGTTTCAAATTCCCTTTCATATTCAACACAGATATTAATGTTTGTGGCATAGCAAAAGAACACGTGGAGCTAAGGATGTTTCTTAAGGTGACTTGAGTGGCTTCTTACATCTAAGTGCATTCACATTTTAGAGAAAATTTCAGACAGAACTGCATAAAAATGTTTATGAGGCATAGGAAAACTTTCTGCACTGCGATGTATTTACTGCACTCCCATGAGAAGCAGGACTTTGAAACAGGCTAACCCATGGGAGAACATAACACAACTGTGACACATTTGTACAGAGGTAGGCATTAAGTACAGTTGGCCTGCCAGTAAAATCCCAATTTATGAGTTAAAATCACTTGAGCAGGTATTGCCCATGAGGTCCTCTGCCAAGTCAAACAGCAGCATCTGAAAGCTGTTGTTTACATTCTGTGTGGGAACGAAAGGAGATCACACAGAGGTAGGTTCCAAGCAGAATGGGAAGGGAGTAAAATGGATTTGCAATGATGAGTTGAAAAGTTGGAAAGGGAGAATACTGCATAAATAGTTAAACATTTGTGATTACATTTGTGACAGTAAGGATGCTGTTTGACTTAGCTTCCCTTGATTTCTTTTCTAATGTATTTAACACAGCATAAAAATACACAAGGATTAAGATAAATTAAATAGAACAGACATAGCAAGCAACTACCCCAAGGGACATCATAGGTATTGTAAAACAAATTACATCAAGCTTGCTCAGGGAGGTTCAGATGACCTGGGAGGAAAGAGAGGTGGCTCAGGATCAGGAAGGTGACAGCTTCCTCATACCTTCCATGTCCTGAGTTGTGACAGCCCTGCAACTCAATTTACAGCAAAGCAGAATAAAAGCATTTCCAAGTGTCCAGCCCAAAGCCACTGCTCCACCCAGAGCTAAGAGGTTTTCTGAGATTCCAGACCCAAGGACATCTAACAAGGCTGGGAACGAGGAAAGCAGTTAAATGTCAGAGGATAAAGGAATTGAGGCAGAAAGAGACAGATGTTTCCCTGGCACATGGCTAAACTGTCTGGTGGGAGACTTTGGCAAAAGCTCTTGGTTTGCCTGTTCCTATTGCTGTTGAGAGGAACTGGGCTTTGTGTACAATTACATAAACAAACAAATGACCTCAAGACTATCCCAAATTCGAACCCATTTTTCATGCAGATGCACCCTCCCTCCTGCAAAGCCTCGGTATTCAGTTTGCCATGAAACCAAAAGGGCAATGAGGCTATCATCCCCTGGTTCACACAGTGAGGTAGCCCAGCAACAGGCAGTGCAAAACCAAACTACTGATTGCCCCATCCATTAATCTGCACTCTTCCTTTTCCTTTTTAACTGTGATGAACCACAGGGAAAACAAAGAGCTGTTCTCATCAGATTTTGGACTAAGACATTGCTACTTTAATCACAAGAAAAATTGTTTGGAATCAATGGGGTTTGTGTTTCCAGATTATTTGGAAGATGCTTTAAATGGCAGCACAGAAGAATGCAAAATGAAAATAGCAATAGTTGCCTTGATATTTTGAACAGAAAGATACAATTCATTGGGAACCTGAAAGGAGCCCAGGACTGTTCTGACCTTATTGGAGTAATTTAGTTTATGCATACTAGAAAGAGTGGGAGATTCAAGCAAATTAAAAATCTTCTCCTAAATTCTGCAAAAAGCTGACTTGCAGAGAAGGTTTACATTTTCTTGATTTACTTTCCACCCAACAGTGTTCTAAGGCTGGGGTTAATAGCAGTAAAATAGAGTGAGTTGCAGTAGAAATACTTAATGGTCCTACAGCATATGTGATAGCTATGCTGCAGGAGCTTGAAGGAGCTGGCTGACAGAAATTGTGGTGCTCTGCTAGGTTAATCTAATTAGAGCTCTTCCTTGCAGCTTCGATTGACAGTCTGGAAACCTGCAAACTCCTCTAAATATATAGACAGCTTTCTATTTGCTGCAGTTCAAGAGAGGACCCTCTTCTTGCACTCTTCCCTTGAACTGTTTCCATGGAATACTGTCCATATTCAGAAAAATGTACAGGTTGCCAAACTGTCAACTAAAGCTGTAATGAATGGCTCTAATTACATTCAAGTAGCAGAGAGCATTGCCATTTTAATCAAATCTGAGCCTTGTGAGATATTTGGCAGAAATACAAGAGAAAGCCTGAGGAAAACACTGCCAAAATGTTAGCAACCTTTTATTCTAAATTCTGCCTGTCGGAGAACTGAATACCAACTGCTTTGCAATGGTTTTTGTTTTATGTTTTGGGGTTTTTTCGTTGTAGCCTATATGGTCTTATCATGAATTATTATCCTGTTCTCTAACCACAAAGTAAAACAAAACAAAAACCATGGGCCCACAATTTCAAGGCTAAAAATTACGATCAGCAATTTTGCTAATCAGTCAGCTACAGTCACGCTGCCAGTGACAGAGGCAAGGGGGACCTAATAACATCCTTTCACTCAAAGAATTTCTGCCAGCACTCAGCTTCGTGTTGTGTACAGCAAGAGACATACAAGCAAACTGCTTTGTCAGATATCCTGTCAGATGCTGCCCCAGCTCCTTTCCAAATGGCACAACTTTATGTTCTGCAGCTTTTTCTTACCCTGATAGTGTGAAAGACTTGTCTTTACAGAGTCTGGTGATCTTGATATTCCATCCCTTTTTACAAATCACAAATTTAGAACTAACCCCAAAATTATAGGGTTTTTTTAAAAAAAATATTTATTTATTTATTTGTCACGCCTTCAAGACCTCATAGTGATGAAATGCAAAGTATTAAAATTAGTGCGTGACAGGAAAAAAAAAAAAGCCATAATAATTTATCCAATTGTTCTGTAACTGTAATGGACAAGAAGAAAAACAAAATTTCCAGAAACTTATAAAATCTATTCTGAAGGTTAAAGTAAGAGAATAAAGGAATTTCTCTTCTTCCACAGGAATTGATTTGGTAACATAAGGTTTTCAATTACATTTCAGTTCCCTCTCATGAAAGCATCTGCACCAAGAGCATTTTAGGTGAAATGAGGTAAAAGAGGAAGGATTTCATATCACAGATACTTTGGGTGCGGCACAATCAATCTCAATCCACCACTTTCTTTCATTTCCAGGAGATGGATTTCATTTATTTCACTAGGCATTTTGCTAGTCTGCCAGCTGTCACACAGAGGTCCTGCTGCATCGTGTCCCAGCAGATCCCCAAATGCCAACCATGTCTTACTGCTTAGTATTGCACTATTGGAGTGTTCTTCCTCCAGCTCCATTCCAAGCAACAAGAGACCTTTAGAAGAAATCATCTTCTGAAGTTCCAAAAGGTTTCCTTATTCATATTTTTTTCTGTTAAATGACATGTGTTCACTCACTATGGTTTTAAAATGTACAAAACCTAAAAGAGGGGCAATCCAGGCCCCTTGACACCGTCTGTCTAATAACTAATTTTGAAATAGCCTTCAACAAGCACATCACTACTCAGCTTCCTCAATAGTGACAGGGATTGTAGAGAGACATTGTCTAGCTATAGATGACCCTACCATTGTCTCCCTCAGTGATGAAGCTTAGCAGCCCTCAGGAAAGAGGCTCTTGATATCTAGTCCTAAACTCTTCTGCAAGCAGAATTGAATTATTTCATTTAGATCTAGCAGTCTTAACCATTGCATTCTCTTTTCTTTTTGGTGAGGATGCTTCTAAAGAAGTGTTCTGTATTTTTCTTGAAGATTTTTTTTTTTATTTTTTCATTTGGTAAGGAGTTTCAGGGCTTTTTGTAAAAATTTTAATCTTACTGTTATCTTTTTCTAGAAACTGCATGTTTCGAAGCTGCTAGTGAATTCCTTTTCTGGTACACTTCATGATCAGCATGGGATGCATCATTGGCAACTTTACTGTTGATGTAACTAAAATACCAGATTAGCTAATAAAGGGAGAAAAAGACTTTTTTTTTAATGCTAGTTGTGTTCTCCATTCTTTAAATATATTCATTAAATACATGCATAGGTCTTTCTGGCTTCAGCTAATAACAGATGTTTTAAACATGATGTAAAAGCTCCACACAGAAGGATATTTTTCTCCTATCAACTTCAGTTTGAAGCATGAAATATAATTATCCTCATATCATTATCTTAGCCTGCATAGTTCAAAGAAATAAGACACAATCTGGAAGTGTTTCTGTGCCAAAAAATGTGCTAGCCTTTTCTTCTTCTTAAATCTGAGTAGTAGTTAGGAGAGAGAGGGGAGAATCCTTTATTCTGGGTAGTAAAGATGGGAGTGTTTTCTTCAGTTTATGTTCCAACACAAAGCCCAATATCACAACCACCCCTCCTTCACAGCTAAAGCCTGGGACAAGAGCATTCAAACTGCATGGAAGACACCTAAATTGAAGTAGTTTGCTTTTCAGGCATGCTGAGTGCTTTCTCCAAATGATGCACTACTGGTGCCTAAGGAAAGCACAGCCTTGAGCAACCAGAACCAAGGCTTGTTTTACTGGGAGAAGTATCGTGCCGTGTTCTGTTCTGTTCTGTGTGCCCTGACACATCGGTCCCATGCTAGGCCAACGAAGAGTAGTAATGGTAGCTTTATGAGGAGCAAAATAGGTCAGAAGTAGGAGCACCAAAGGAAATAACTTCTTTATATAAATCTTTGGATTCTCGAAGTTTCCTCTATGACCTTGATAAATTAAGCTGTAATTAGCTACCCCCTGTATTGGAACGCCATTTGTCTGATGGTTGAAAGGTACAATGTGCACATTTACACAGAAGTTAATCACCATGAATTGTTCTTAGAGTCAATGGGTCCAGTTAGCACAAACTATGGAGTTACTTTTCTCTGCCCTAAGCAGATTTTTAAGGTAGGTCAATGAATCCCATGTTAATGATTCTCATTGCTTTCCATTGCCAGCATGGATGACAAAGTCAGTTGTACTGGGGTGAGACGAACCTGATTCCAGGTACTAAAATGTAGAACATAACACACAGATCTTCAACTTCACCTCAGTAAGTGAAACCTTGGGCCTTTGCAATCTTACCTTCTTACCTGCTTTACCCCAGGTAAGAAATCAACTCACTTCTCTTTTCTTTGTTACTGATGGGACTCAGAAGAGCTTGTAGGCTCTTTACTGGGCTGTGAAACTTTCACATAATTCAATATCGTGTATTATGTCTGTTTTGGCAGCCACCTTCAGCTGTCTTGAAGTCACTGAAGAGAAACAGACCTTTCCAAATGATGGTTCACTTGATGTATCATATATACAACCTATTTTAGGATTAGATGACTCATTTTCCAGAGGTGCTTTATTTTCTGTATAAACACTAAGAACACTAGATATCCAATGCAAGCATGGATTTCTGATGTTGATAAACATAAGGAATGGCAGACTGATTTCACCCACTCTCTCATTGTCTCAAATATTTGCTGTGACCATTGCTGACCTGACTGCATAATACTTTTATAGAGTCAAAGAATAGTTTGAGTTGGAAGGGACCTTTAAAGATCACCTAGTCCAACCCATCTCGCTGTAATGAGCAGCAACAACTTCAACTAGATTAGATTTTACTTAAAGATATTCATACCAGCCAGTATTTATGTTGCACTACTCTTCTTCTCCCTTGTGCTCTCTCTTTTTCCTTTTTGTCATTGTTGTGATGACAGACTTTAGTAATGGAAAAGACATATCTGTTTACCTGTGAAGTTACTTTTCCAAGGACAGCAAGAATTACACTGAAGCTGAACTAAATTTGTGACTGTTGTGGAAATGAAATAACTGAACATAAGAATTTTAATACAGGGGACATAATCTTTTGCAAAAAATCATTCTGAAAGTAAAACTAGTCACATTTGTGTATTATTTTATCTTTTCAGAAGCAGGAGTATTGTTTTCAATGAAGATAAAATTCTGAGAAAGTATAAGAAGTGGATTAGTAACCCTTTCTTCGATTATGAAGAATTTTTGCAATCTCTACCCAAGACCTCTTTACAAGATGAACAGCTCCTTATAGAATAGAATTTCAGTATCATTTAGGCTGAAAATGACCTTTAAGATCATTGAGTCCAGCCATGTGCCCAGCACTGTAAAACCCACCATTAAACCACGTGCCTCAGTGCCACATTTACACATCTTCTCCAGGGACCGTGACTCCACCATTTCCCTGGGCAGTCTGTTCCAATATTTAGCAACTCTTTCAGTCTAGGATTTTTTTCTAATATCCTATCTAAACCTTCCTTGCTGCAACTGGCAGCCATTTCCTCTTGTCCTATTTCTTGTTACTTGGGAGAAGAGACCAGAGAAAATGACAGTCAGGAGGGAAAAGAGGAAGCCAAAAGCTTCTGCTAGAGCATAATGCAAAGATCCAACTCCTACAGGCTGCTGTTTTCCCATAGTTTTGTTGCTATAATATCTGAGCTGGTATGTCTTAAAGGACATTGTACTATCTGGTGATAGCAGCCCCCTTCATTACACAGTGTGTGCATACCTTATGACAGCTCCAGTTAGGATGGATACAGTGCCTGGTCAAGATGACAATGAGTCCATGGTGAAGCAACCCAAGTCCAGAGAATTGCTGCAGAGATGTAGGAATCCAAAGGATTTGCTCAAAGGATTTGTAGTAAATCAGTATTTCTCATTATCCTTCCCAGAAGTCATTGCAAAATCCAAAAAGGCATAAATACTGCTTTGTTTGAGGTCTTTTTTAAATTGAAGGTGGAGATGGAGCATGGGCAATATGCCAGCATTCCCAGCTCAGTGATAGGTTTTTTGTTTGTTTTATTTTGTTTCACTAATGTTTGTAGACAGTACAGCCTGCTAGTCCAGATTTTCCAACATATTTGAACACTCAAGGACAGATAAAAGCATATATAGCACTCACGATAAAGCCTTTCAGATACATATTTATATATTTGGAACCTTAACATCACTAGTTCTGACACCTAGCAGAGGCAGCATGACTCAGGTGGGGCAGGTTGCCCTGAACCAGCAGAAGGACACTCGTGACTCAGCTGTCAACAGATGATACTGAGTTTCATGTAGAACTTAACTCCGTATTGCTGCCTGCTACTTTTTCAAGAGAACAGGTCAGTGTTATACGTCGAATTCTAGAGGAGCACTCAGGTTCCCATCAGATTTCAAGCAGCAGATTTCACTTGAATGTTTCAAGAGTGAGCTGTAACTTGAGTATAAGCACAGCTTCCTAAGTCAATCACAAGTCTTGGTATGTTTGATGAAATACTGTCTCTTATCTTTCTCATAATATAATACACTGAATGATTATGACAATAAAGATATGGAATTCTTGATTACTTGATATGGGGTCTTAGTGTGTATTTCATTGGTATACAAAAGAACTCAAATCTCTTGGTTAAAATGAAATTCTTTAGTTAAACCATTCAAATGATGGCAAGAACCCAATGATCACCAGTCAACCATGTTATACAGGAAATGGAATGCATAAAGTTGTGGCACTTTTATCTTATTGCTGACACAAAAGTAATAGCAAGATACCAGCTATGGGCAGGTTTTCTGTATTATTTCATAATGTGCTATATCATATTGGAGGCTGACTAAATAATCAGGACAAATGACTTCATGCTGCAACACAGTGGACACATAAGAAGTTGCAGACAAAACTAAGAATGACTGTGATAGTGATGAAAGACATGTCTTTGCATGTGTTCACACACACTTTTCCTCTCTGATTAAGTATGGTGGTTTGTCCTAAGATAACACCAGGTAGGTATTTCAGGATGAACTGTCTTAATACTTGCATAATTAATGCTTTCCAGAGATGGGAAGCTGAGATATTTGCAATTGGCTTTGAGGCACATCAGCCTGAATAAGGGTATAAAATGCTGCTGAAGACTAGCCCAGCTGTGCAAGCTGGTCTCCTGACATTCCAGGCAGCTTCTGAGTGGATTCCCCCTCCTGGCATGGACACCTGCAGGGTATGTCCAGCATGAAGATGAGAAACACTTTTGGATGGGTGAGTAAAAACGCTAAGATCTGGTCAAATATGGAGATAAAATCCAAAGTAGCTCCATAGGTGTTTTGCTGTTTTATAATTGATAACCTGCAAGCTCAAAAACTTTAACCTTGTATGTTTCTAGATGAACCTTTGTATATTATAACCCTTTAGACATAAAGTGTCCATCATATCTGAGACTAAGTGGACCTAGCCACACCTAGATATCTCTGAGAAATTTAAAAAGCAAGGCAATCTCTCTGAGGTTCATGACACAACAGGAGGGACCATGACTTGATACTACTATAATCCTTTCTAATAAGGGATAGACCTGTCATTTAGATACAGCATTGACAATATTTAGATACTGCATTAGCAATAAATCTAATCATAATCACTGTGTTCTATTTCTCACACGTGGCCAAGGGCCTTCTCTTTGCTACTCTGCCACAGTGACAAGATCTTTTACATAAACATTCTTCTGTGTTAAAAACTGTCATTTCTGGAGAGATTTAAAGTTCTGATTGAGACATTTGCTTTTAAGAAATTATGGACCAGCCAGCCTAAGCTGCCTACAGATTAAAACAGCAAAGAACCTTGCAGACAGATACATGGAAAGAAGCCTGAGTCAGCAGGATTTGGACTATAGCTAGACCTACAAATGTTCTGTCCTGATTGCATTAAGGTGTCCTTTGCAATCTGGTCTACTCTAGGATTGGTTTTGCCATATCTTAATATATAGTAATAAGTCCTACATAAATCAAAATAGGAGTCATTGCTTTCACATGAAGATTTATGGTCACTAAGTCTGGGAACCAGAACCGCAAGCAACAATGAGCAATTGAAAAAAATTCAAATGTTAAAAAGGAGACAATTTGTTTCCCAATTGGATGATAACCAGAGATCCACTCATATTCTTTCAAAGCCTTCTCAGAAGTATTTGTTCCATTTTGACTGGCCCACACAACTCATCATAAACTGTACAAAATGGGCTTTTTATTACTTGCCACTTTACTTCCTGAAGCTGAAAGATCCCCAGGAAAGAGACAGAGAAAGTGACTGCTGCATGCAGTGATAGACCTTAGCTTCAATTAAGATCTTCGTCATATGAATCAATGATCCGACGCAGAGGCCAGTTAAGTGATTAAATCAGTAATTCCCCCTTGAAGAAATCTAGGAAGACCAGTTTCAACAGCCTGAGCTGTTCCTTATATCGAAGTCACTCTTTTGAAAGGCACCACACACAGCTTGTTAGTTGCTGCAGGGAAGGCTCCAGCCTCCCAGGCTCTCCTTTGCTTCCCGAGATCATTAACAGTTCTTACTGAATCACGTGCTTTCCCACCATTGGTACTGCATGAAATGATGGCCTGGTCTGGGCATGCAAAGACCTCTCTGGTCACAGCGCTTGGAACACAAACCACCTGAATGGACCTTCTCTTTGCCTTAGTCCAGACACAGCAAGCATGAGGCTCAGCTAAAAGATACGCCTGCATGCTGTGCAACCAACAAGAAACAAGGAGGCTTGGGCGTATTTGGGGAGGGCTTCTTGATTTACCAAGGTGATGACAAGGAATGATAACTCTGTCTGCGGAGCAGTACTGTTACCATAGTCACTATTGGTGCTGACACTCCTGCAGTCCCTATCAGGAGCAGGAACTTCTGGGTATATAAATAACACAAATATGTGGGGCCTGATTCTCCTACGGCTTTCACCAAAGACACTGTCACCACTGTCATGCATTATTTCAGATTGATGAAAAGCTTGGCAGGAGAATTAGACCTGGAAGCAGAGAGTATGATAAAATGCATAAAAAATTTCAGTCACTTAATCCTTTAGTAAGTACTACTAAACAAATATACAGATCTTAGAAAATCAGAGTTAGAGAAAAAAGCAGAAGTTTGCAGTCAGAAAAGACACTTGGAAGTGCCATGAAGAAAGTGTAAGCAGTGTAAAACAGTGCACTCTCCAGGAATGGGGCTCCACCCGCTTATGCTAGAAGAGGACCAGGCCCAACATCTTGGTCTGTGTTCAGCTCAAGCTTCCTCTCACAAACTTCGAGCATCCCACTTCTGCTGTTCAAGTGTCCCTTTTTTAGAAACCTGATATTTCCCAACTTCTGGAAGGTAGGAGGAGGGAGAGGAAATTTGTCTTTTCTTTCATTTGTCTCCCCCAGTTGCATACATTGGTACTTTTCCCTGAAAAGACAAATTTTATGGAAAATTTTACAGAGGCTTCTGCTGCTTAGAAGATCATACAATTCATTTTACTAGCAGCAACGATGAGCAACCAGCACAATTTCCTCCAAGAAGCTGGCAACAGGCAATTCCAAAACCAGCAGCCTTTCTCAGAGAGCAATACAGATAAAAAATCTGTCTTACTAGACATATTCTTTGCCTGATTGTAAAATGGACAAATTAAAGTGAGCTGGGGAGGAGGGAAAGAAAAAAAAAAAAAAAAGCCAGTTTTGACAAGTATTGTGCTCAAATTGGCAGTTTTCAGAGAGAAAGACTATAATGCTATTTCATAAAATTCTGACTGATGTGACAATTTGTAGCTCCCATGACGTATCAAAAGGCAGTTTAGCCATTTGCAGATTTATACTCCTTTAGTCAGTTACAAATCACAAAGGAGCTTTCGTACATTAAAGAAAACATTAAAGCAATGGAGTTAAGTCACTGTAGCACAGTTGTGGAATCAGAATCATGAACAGGGTTGTGCAATCAGGATCATGCCAAAGTGGGTATGACTTTAATAGGACTCTCAAATTTGTCTTATGTGATAGTCTCATAAACAAGCTTGGAAAACATCAGTACACAGCAAGTTACTTGGCACAACAGGAGTGGACACAACTAGAGGCCTCTGTTCAGACATCAAAAGAACCAATCACTAGTTTGGACTCCATCAGTCTCTGGACAGATTTGCAGAGCTTTCTGTGTATACCTGAAGCCAAAATTCAGATTCAGTTTCATCTCAAAGGAGTCTAGGTCACACACTCCCAAATTTCCTATAAAACTAAATGAACACACATAAACAGGCCAAAGATAACCCTGCTTCTCTGAACTAGACCTTGCAGGTAGACACAGCCAGAGCAGTTTGCACACAGACTAATTAATAATGGTTTACTATCAGAGTGGAGACAGTATTGAATGGAGAACCATGAAAAGCTGCTCTGGATTTAAAGACATTTGATACTTTCATTAACAGCTTATACGAAGAAACAGAGAGGATTATTACTTTAATTAGCCAATGACACAAAAGAAGAGAGGTTTACAAGTATGCTGGCTGTCTACAAACTGGGGAATTGATCTGAAAAAATAATGTGAAATTCATAAAGGACACCTAATTTAATTCAATGTCTACATCAATGTGGGGCATGGACCTACTGGCTTCACAGGAGTACATTAATAAGAAGTGTAGAAAGACAATGTGTCAGAAGTTTCCCACTTTGGTAAGAGAGAAAAAATAGAGATTTTATAAGATCTGATGCCGTTTGTTTTTGTTGGCCCTTATCTGTGATAATCTATTTGAGCGGTTGTGTGGAGCCACAAAATGTGTGAAGAATGGATGCATAAAATGCCTTACATATCTGAAGCAGAGCTATTAACTATAAAAATGTAAGTGAAATGTATTTATTAATATCTAGCATACAAATTTGAGTTCTAATGTGCCTGTACAGATTCGTAAGCTGCGTTCACATTTAAGGGAAGAGGTGCAAGAAAAGGTTGTTTTCAAAAGCCAGTTACTTTCAATTTAGGTGTAGGTTTCCTTTGTGAATGCTTGAGAGTTTTCATGAGAGATAACATAGAATTCAAACCACTTTTTAGCAGGAACTGTGAGTGAACTTTTATATAAACAATGCCATCTTCTTTGTACGTAATAAATGTAATTTTTTTCCTCCATGCCCTGGCCAACACTTTTGACCTGCTGGGACGTGGAGGGAATGAATTCAGGTGAACGAAGAGCAAGTTTTATTTGACAGAACACAAGCAACTGTAAGGCAAAAAACCTGAGAGCCAAATAGTAAAATCGACATTTGTATATCTTCTTAAAATGGGTGATGCATGTCACCAAAATGCCAAAATTCCTCATGGTGATTTACTTAAGGGATACACTTCAGCTTTTTGATATGTCTGATTTAGCCATGTAATTTTTAGAGCCCTAAATTAGACCAGACTCGTTCCATTTAATGCTACTGCTTACCAAATCTCAATTATGTTATAATTGCAGCTTTACAAACTATAATTAATATTGCAAATGAAATGCAGCAGATCCCTTCCCTAGGCACTTTGCAAAATCAGGATACAGCAACTACTTTTGGGATCACCCTTTCCATGGCTCCCAAAACCAGGGCTGGCCCACAGACCACATGTCTAGCAACGCTGCCCTCTGTGTGTTTAGAGCAAACTGCTGCACAAGCACAGGTCTGTATGGAGCACGCTGCTCACTGAAGCAAGCCCCGCTCTGCCCAGGGCTTTGGCAGTCTGGGATCAGGGCCAGTTTCAGCAGGTGTTAAGCCCAGACAAGAGTTCTTTGAGACCGCTAGGAAGCCTCAGCAGCCACTCTTCCTTTTTCTCTCCAGAGCAGCAGTTAATCTGAGAGTCTCAGTTTTGGTCAGAGTGGCTGCATTGCAGCTTGCCCACTCCTGGCCACCATAACCTGGCAATTTGCATCTCAGCCCCCACCTGCTGAGTTGATTCCCTGGCTTGACCATGGGCCTGCCTCATCACTATGACCAACAGACTGTATCTGACCCTGGCAACCACATCCAAGTACAGACTGATCCTACGACTGACTTTCTGACCTGCTTGCTTGACCTTGGACCTGCCATGTCACTGTGGGCTTCTCTGGCAACCTGGACTCTTTTTTGGCTGAAGATGTTACCACAAAGCATGCTCTGCTTGCCATGTGCAGGTACTGCAGAATGGCACCCTTGCTGACACGGACACTCTGTGTTTACCACGCTCAGCTCCTGGCTCCCCTTCCTACTGAAACCTGTGACACTGTGTTTTGCCTGATACTGGGATTAAAACCACACCTATGGACAGACCAAGAGAAGCAGGATAAAGTCTTCATGGTTAGGTTGGAGAATGTGTACAATAAGCAAAGCATATTGACAATATGAAAAAATGCCAGAAAAAGTCTGGTAAAATTGAAGGTTAATTTTTACATGAAAAGTTCAGGTTTTCAAAGTGTCGTCTTCAGATGAGCAGGAATTCACTTTTACATGGTCTCTTCTTCAGAAGCTATATTTATTGTGACACAGAATTATGATAGATATGACTAGAGGTGACTATCTCCTAATTTTTCTTTAAGCTTCACTCTGGTGCAGAGTAGAAGGACTGCAGGGTTGGAAAAAGATGACACTTCTGATAAATAAATCCCAAATGTTGTGTAAATTGCCCCTTGTTTACAGTCCATTTCCCTGCTGTGGTCTGGGAACCACCAGCCCAGAGAACTCTCCTGACACTGCACAGAATGGAAGACATTCAGTCAAACGGTGAAAGAGAGGGTTTTGAAGAAAAATTGAGGATTCCTATGAGGATTTTCCTCTCTGTGTGAAGTGGTTGACCAGACGAGAGTGCAGATCAGTCAACAGCATTCCTATAGTTACATTTTCTTTGAACAATGCGAGTGGGTGTTACATCTCTCTAAGTGGTGAATAAAAAAACCAACTCCCCACAACTCCCCGTCCCTGTCGATGCTGACAAGTCTATTGCATCTCCTCATGCCCTGTGTACTAATGCTGGGTAAGTATGCACTCAATACACCATAGCATGGTTTTTTCCCAGCTAGTAGCTTCTAGGCTTCTTTGAATTGAAACTTCTGCAAGCTTTCCTGTTTAGAGATGAATGAATGATAAGGTATGAATCACTTTTTGTTCTGTTTTTTGACTTCTAAGTCTATTCTCAATGAGCCTTCTCCACAAGTCTTACTCATTCAGGCACTTCTACACATAGACAATTACAAGGAAAACTCAGACAGGTTGTTCTTTCATTTTGTATCTCCTGATCTACAACTATCTTCAACCTACTTCAACATCAAAACCAGATTTTTATTAAACAACTTGATTTTAAAGGGAAGATTTAAAGGTGGTATTAGCAAATGCTTGTGAACAACCACATCTCCCTTATCTGGAGTAAGATACCTAAATACCAAAAGAGATTTTGCTATGCCAGCCTTTCAGGCTTTGCAAGCAAGCTATGTTAGACAGAAGAGAAAGCAGGTATGAAAAGCAACAAGATTTCCCCAAACTGTTAATGGAACAGTATCTGTTCACTACAATTTCAATTCTGTTTCCTGGGGTTATTAAAGTATTTCATTTAGTTTCTAAGTAGTTCTAAGAAAAAATCTTACTGAGGCTGTAAGATATAAATTGTTATAAATAAATGTTGTAATAAATTGTTGATATTTAACATAATTTTTGATGATAAATCATTATTTAGGCAGAGGATGCATCTTGTTGCTTGTGACTCATTTTGAGCTGCAAACCATAAGACCCACCTAAAGCAGGAGAACCTGTTCTGCACAGCAGGTACCTCAGCCCATACACCCAACAATCAATGGTATGAAGGCTGAGCATGAAAGAACGATTGTGAAGACACTGGAATCAGTCTGAAGGACAGATGTCTAAACAGAGCAATTCTGAAGTTGTGTTGCCTTGTATTTTAAGTAGCACAAGTAACTAATGTAATAATTTTAATTTTTGCAATCTTTTTTTTTTCCAAACAAAAGCTTTATTTTACTTTTAACTGTGGTAGAAGTAAAAGGATTAACTATTCATCCTCAATTTTGAGGCCCAGATTACCCCTTTACTGAAGGGACAATGAATGTACACTGTGTGTGGACCAGGACACCTGTGGTGACAGGTAACAACTAGTATCATTTGGTGCGTAGTGGAAAGGATGTGAATAGGAAAGCAGAATTCCATTATCTAATAAAAAATGATAGGAAGGGGAATGGATTCTCTCAGCAAAGGTTAAATTGTTGTGTGGAAAGGAATCTTGTTTACGCATTGATGGCAATTTATGACTGTGATGTGTAACAGGATGTCTTAAAGTGAGATGACTCTACAGGGCTGATTTTAACCCTTTGATAAAAGAGGTCACACTTCCATTGCTGGCTGCCACTATTAACTTCAGTAGCATATTAGTCCTCATCTACAGTACATATGTGCAAGAATACCCTCAAGGTCATGTTAGAGTACGCTGCTTAATATTCTTGAAAACAAATCCCTGCTGTGATTAGTTTCAAGAAGGTTCCCAAAAGTGGCCCAATCTGGCTTTGTTTTACTACACTTCTTTGTTTTACCCTTGCTCTTGTGGGCCACGATAAACAGGGAACAATGCTGAAGGTCTCCGTTGCCAGCTATCATGAAGGGAACTGCAGATCAAGATGAAGATGACAGAAGGGGTTGCTGTGCTCTGGAGGGCAAAACTCTACTGTGCAACAGTACAGCTACTGCAGTATCAGTATAAATACAGAACCTGGTGGCACACCTCTGCAGTTGGCTAAAAGTTGAGAAAGATCTCTGGTGCCCTCTGCAATAGCAATTAAAAAAGTGTGAGGTTTCTCCTCCAACACTGACTGGAAACATGAACTTTCAAAGGAAAGGTATAGGTCAAGGAAGAAATGGATACAGATTTTTGATTCTCTATAGAAATTATCTAGTTTGAAGAGTAGATCATCCTTCTGTCTCTCACAGTCCTTTTCTGAAAGAAGTGGGTGAAAAAGGATTTCATATGATGATCTGTGAGAGACTCATATTTCAGATACCTAAGGAATGTCTGAAGACATAAAAAAAAAAAATTCATACTATGGAGTTCAGACCCTTCTATGAGTTGGTAGCAAGTAAGCAGTGGTTTTTTGGATTGCAGTTTTAAATTTGAGCACCTACTTCTTTTACTGGATTGAATTCCAAGGCCCTAGAAGGAATTAAGGAGACAGACCCCTTCAAGACCTCCCAGTCTGAACAGAAGGATTGCACTGCGGGTGAGATGATATTTATTTAGATTTATTTAAATTCCCTAAATTTTGGACAGTCTTCAGTTCTCAAGTCAGTATCTTCCATTTGATGTTGGTGGGCAGCTACAGCCAAAGAGGATAACCCAAGACAAGTCCTAAGCAAAAAACACAAATAGTCCTTCTGTGGAAATTAAAATAACAGGATTTTTCTCTCTTCCCTGCCCCCTCAGAAGCTGTTGATTTATTGCCCTGAATTTCCGATCAAAGCATGTCATTCAAAATTGAGAAGTTAAATAGATGTTGAATTAACAATTTGTGTAGGAGAACTCGCATCTAGAAATTATGGCAAAAACATAGAGTACACTGCAAAAGGAGAAAATAATAACTTTCTAAGGGGAATGTTTATTAAACTTGAAAACTTAGCAGAAAAAGTAGACTCAAACGTCTTCCCTCTCCCAGCAGTATTTATTTCTCTAGATTTTATTAATACTAAACCATCATTCTTCTTATGTCATAAAAGACTACACTTTCAAAATAAACACTTTACTTATTGCTAGAAAACATGTTTAGTTAGAGCTCTATCCTGAAACATGCCAGTGGAATCTCCATGCATAAGTGTTTGCCCAGGCAAAACTTACATTTGTTCATGCAAATGTCCAGCTAGGATACATAAATATTGATTTGTTTGCATAAGGAAGATATTTTTGCTGGCAAAAGTTTTTTGAAAGTGTGGCCTGACATCTAGGGCCAGACTATTAAATGGCCTTTATAAACAGAATGTCAGAAGGCAAAATTTTTTTGGAAGTTTGCAAAAATATAACAAATTTGAAAAGCATATGTTCAAATATTCAGGTTCAACCATTATGAATTTTGAATACAGCATTTCAGACAGAATAAGGTTTCACAGAAGGAAAGACGGTCTCTATTTAAAGCAGGAGCCTGGGAAAATGAAGACATATGTTCAATTCCTGTTACTGCAATAAACTTTACTGACACTGGGCAAGTATCCTAATCACTCAGTCCCTTAATGCCCAGCTGGAAAAAACAGGAACACTGGTGCTTATTTTTCCTGTCTTGCTTCATTTGCCTTGAAGGTCTTGGAAACAGGACTGCCCCTGATTATGTACAGTTAGTGCTTGCAGGAGTAGCACTCAGATCTCAGCTGGAAGCTTCAGGAACTGCAAGGAGCAGGACTGGACGGTGCGCAGTTAAAAGGGTGAAAATTTCAGCACACATTTCCTTAAATGTTCCTTTGAAAACAGGGAGAAAGACTTCTAGCTTTCTTCTATTTAATTTTCAATTAACGAAAATATTTACTGTGCCCTTTGAACACTAAAAAATAAATCAGTACCTGTGAGTATATTGTAAGAAATTGTCAAGTGTTTTAAAATTTAGCTAATGCTTCGGCTCTTTTATGTTTTTTGAGAACTATGACAGTAAGAGCAGTTTCTGCTGCTATTCCTCAGACTAGTGGTATTGAAAATTATTCACAAGAAGCTCTGAAAGGTTGTGTGAGATGGGGGGAAGAGAGTAAAGAAACTTTTCTTTTGCAAAGATGCTTTTCTTTTGTAAAGATTTGCTTCTGAAAACAAGAGAACACAGCGTGATGTAAGAAAAAAATTGTCAAAGAATGTAATTATTCCTTTGCAATAAGGACTGAACATTAATCACTTTCTTGGGTGCACGCAGCCTTCCACAGCAAACCTGCAGTGTTGTGTCAGAGGTAAAAACCCCACTTTTTTCACAGCTCCAACTTTTAAATACTTGTAATTACTCATCTTTTCTATGATTAAGTTAAAAAAAATGCACATTTTGAGGTCATGGATAATATTCGGGTTTTCGGTAAAAATGTGCCATAAGAAAAAGAACATCAAACATGCAAATTGTTTTGAATTTTCACAGAACTGAACAGCAGTTGCAAGTAGGGCAGCACAAACAGTTGATTTATGTCATCTGACCATCAGCCACTGGCTATTCTTTTCCACAGTGAAGTAAAAGAGTGAACGCTGTTCCATTTCAGATCAAATGAAACTAAGGTTGGGTGGGTGGGGGTCTTCTGTTAGTTGTGGGTGTTTAATTTTTTTAATTTTTCATTTGTTTTACTATTAGATGTAACTAACTTCTAACATTATTTTTTTGATTAAAAAATAAAATTTCTCTTTGGAAAACCTTGGTATCAAGTTGGTAACTTTTGACTTAGAACAAGCTGTGTTACACAAATATTTTTATTTACTGTGTACAAAGAAAGCAATCAAAAATGTCTAATTCAGCTTCCCTTGGCAACACTAGACATCTCTTAGTTTATGTTACTAGCATAGAAAAGATTTGCCAGCCTTCAAAAGCTCCTGGGATTTACTTCACACCGTCGATGTAAATACGTATGACAAAACTACAACTGTTTGAAATCAAGGAAAGCCTGACCACGCTCTTCTTGAGGGTGACATAATTTCAAAGTGACTGAGCCTTATTGAATTTCAGTATATACCTGGGGTAGCAATAACCTGGACTCACCTACATGGAGCTTTGCAAAAACCAGCAACTAGAGGGGAGTGAAGACCCACAGTCTACTCAGATGTGTTGGCTCCTCAGGAGCTGAGGAAGTGGTGGCTGAGCAGCACACATGCTGTGTGGGATAGCCAGCATGCTCCATTTTGGCCAATAAAATGTTCTGCTATACCTGCTCAAGTTCAAATACTTCTCTAAGTAGTGGCATCAATATGATAATTTCAGATAAATTATAGTGTTAATGTAGCTTTTTCTTTACAACTCTTCTCTTTCTTGGCCTTTTTTATTCCTGTCATTATCAAAATAAGACCTAGATTTTGAGAAAATTAAAGGGTGCAGTTTGTTTTTTGATATGCATGCTCAGAAAACAAATAGCTGTTCAAATAAATTGACTTCCAGCTTTCATGGCTATTTCGTTGCAGAGCCAGAGCATTTATGAAACTACTGGCTCCACTTGCCACCCATAACTCTTCCCTAAATTCATCTGGTGAAAGCCCTGTTTTCCTCTTTCTTTAGCAAGTAGTCAATGCAGAGCTGAATTAAGTAATTCTCAAGTCAGCAAAAGCTTTTTAGGTAATCATATAATTATTTTACTTCCTTTCCCCCTTTTTCCTCCAAAAAAGGGCCAAGCAGCACCAGTACCTGAAACATTAGGCAAACATTGGAAGCTGTATCCGACCACAGACCAGAAAAGAAAATCTGTATGATAACCCCCCTCCTTTATTTCAAAAGGGATGTATTTTGCCTTCTGTGGAAAGATCTGTGCCATTTCCAGCCAGAGGTTACAGAAAGTTATACAAACCTCCTGGTTCCACATTTTTTCAGGAAGATTTTACATGACTAGGTTATGCTCATAATTTATTTGTTATTTTATAGGGGTTTTTTTCTTAAAGCAATTACTATCATGCTACCAAGCAGTTGCTATTGATTCCAGCCAAGCTCAGACATCCCCTGGGTGGAAACACAGAGGCAGAACTGATATATCAGTTTAACTGCACCCACATATCCTTGGTGTCATGAGGATCTCTGTGTAACCTATTAGGAGCAGCTCCCTGCCCCATTTTGGCTACAGAGCTGTACAGAAGGTCAGAGAAAGAGTCAGCAGAACATGTCCTGAAAGGCCATTTTCTGATCTTAATTATTCTGAGCCAATTCCTTTGAATTATAGGTACCATTTTTTGCCTGTGAAAAGATGATCTAGGGTCTGCCCTGAACCCAGACTTTATAAACAAGGCTTTCTTGTTCCCCCTTCCCGTTTGTCTAACAGATGGCTTTATAGAACTCCAAATAGCAAGGAAATTTGGTGCGCTATAAGGAGTGGAACAGAATATAATCTGCTTTCTTATTATTTTTTTATTGAGTACTGAGGAAGCAATGCCAGGCCTGGTGCTAGCTGGCAGTGTTTAAATTATAAGATGCACTCCAAATCCCATTAATTCAGTTACTCAGCCTACCTGGTGAATGATGTTGCACTGTCCGCATGGTTATGGTGCTTATTTGATCCACAATATAGCAGTTAATCACAGGGAATAGGATTTTTAGGCTCTTTAAGAAAATGCTCACACAAGTGTAGTAATATCGTATTTATAAAAATATACCACCACGGAAAATACAGAATAAAAATACTGGTTTTTTTCTTTTCAGTGAAAAATAAGTGGATTATTAATTTCAGGTGATATCTTCTGATATCAAAATAAATCAAGAAATACTTGCCCGAAAAAGAGCTCTTTTAAAAAATGCAATTACATATGTTGCATGTTGCAGAATTAAACCAGGTAAAACAGAGAGGGCATGAATGAATATTTTATACAGAGCTTACTGGTTCCTTCTTTGTTTCATGTACAAACACATTGGCTTCAAAGGGCTCCATATAGCTTAATTCTAAGCAGAACTGTATCCATGTGCCACTGTCTTGTACAAGTACAGGTCTTTTTAGTCTACAGCAAGCTTCTTGGCCACTTGTCATCCCTTATCTCAAACCATATAAGTCCTTTTTTTCCAGAGTCTCCTCCTTCAGATTAATCTGGAAGCATGTCACAAAAAGCACTGTGAGTTTACAATCAATTAACTCGTTTTCACTAATTCAGAGATCTCATGGCTTAGATGGACATCTGGAATTGATACAAATCCACTGGACATTTTTTAATTTTTAAAAAGGAAATAATGGAAACGTAATTCTGATAGACTTGGTTCTGTTTGCACACAGTGCTCCAATCAAAAAGATCATATTTAAACACTCACTGTTGTTATATATACAATAACAACAGCTATTTCAAAAGAGGTTTTATGTACAGTTATTACAGTTATTAATCTGCATTGACCTCCATGAAATCTTTATCAGAGTTTTATTTGTATATATCAGCTGCCCTTCCTTACTAAAAAGTGTCTCAACACCAGGTGTTTGTTGTATTTGTTGCATGTGTTTATCATACATTCACATTAAAAAAATGTATAGACCAAGCTACAGAGATGCAGTATTGCTTCTCTCCAGTGGTTGTTGGTGGCTAGTTGGTCAGAGAAATTAAAAATCATGCTTCTGATTCACATCTTAAGTTCAACCATTCACAAGCCATTATTAGCAGGAAATGTTTCCAAGTATTACACTGTCTGATTTGCTGGTGGTATCAGATTATGACCAAGCAAGCTTGCTCAGCATCCCCTTGTAGTTTTAGATGTATTTGGGGGTTCTTGCCACTTCAAGAACAGTTTTCAAACATTCTTTTATATCCTAGTTTTTCTATATTTCATTGATAATCACCACATGTCAGCACAACTTAAAGTCAATAAAGACCACCTAAACCAAAGACAGAATTTGGCAATTATCACAGTACTTTTTCCATTTCCATTTTAAAAATTACTTCCTTTCTTATCATAGAATAGAATCATAGGATTTTTTTAAATTGGAAAAAACCCTTAGGATCATGGAAGCCAATGGCTCATCTAGCACTGCCAGTCCATGTGCCTCAGTGCTACATCTACCCATCTTTTCAACATTTCCAGAGTTGGTGATTCCACCACTTCCCTTGGCATCCTGTTCCAATGCTTGACAACACTTTCAGTGAAGAATTCTTACTTAATATCTGATCCAAACTTCCCTGTTGCAACTCGAGGCCATCTCCTCCTGTCCTATCATTTGTCACTTTGGAGGAGAGACCAAAACCCTCATTACAACCTGCTTTCAGGCTGTTGTAGATTCTGAGCAGCATCACTTCATAACAAATTAGGCAGAGATCTCATTCTCTTGTTGCACTCTGTGAAGACAAAGTTTAATGTTTTTCCTGGGAATCTGATTTTTCATTGTGTCCACAGTACTGTCTTGAGCTATATCGTCTCATATCTTCTTGTAAAATCATATGTTCTTATTCTATTTCTATCTTTTTTCAATCAGTTGACAAATTCAAAATATTTGAGCCACAACATGCTTGTTTTTCTGTAATGTCTTTTTATCTAGCAGGAGTAGATATCTAGTAGATATGTAGTAGTAGATATGTAGTAGTAGATATCTAGTAGACAAGAATTCCATTTCTGAATATTAATATATTCTTTCAAAAGCCGATTAATCTGATCCCACTGTAAGAAGCTGTTACAGGCACAGTTCCTTCTTGTTTTCCTACTTTAATACCTTAGAGTAAAGAACATGTTAATGTCAACACTGGGAGCAGGTATAGGCTCCTTCAAGTTCTGCCTAGACTCAATTTCCTGTTTCTTCAGTGAGAGCACACATGTTGATATCAAGTTTTCTCGCAGCTTGTTCCAAAGACAGTAACTGCACTGGCAGATTTTTGTACCCAAGGGTTCCATTTCTTTTTCATTCTGCTGTGATTAGGATGTGTTTTTGAGATAGTTGCTCCACCATATTTGGCTGGGAATTTTGGCTTTGATGAGATCCAGATGTTCCATGTTCTCAGTTTTTAGTCTGTCTTCCATACCTGGACAATTTATCTGTATTATCTTTTATCTGTAATATTTATTTGGCTTTATATCAAAAGGAGATGAGTGTTCAGGCTTCGCCCAAAGGCCAAGTCAAGAAGACCAGCTCCTGACTCTGGCCCATCCCCTCCAGCCTGCCCTGTTCAGAAGGCTCTGCTTGCAGCAGAACAAATTTGGCATAACTCCCAGCGCCGTGGGAACACACAAGAGCTGCCACTATGACTGGAGACTAATTTAGAGTAACAAATATATTCAAGGAAGACCAAAGCAGCTCACAAACAAGTGGCAGTCAGAGACAGAGCTAAATTTGTCAAGCAACACATTCTGTCCACTCATTGCTCATTCATCTCTAACAACTCTGTTTGTGAACATAATTATATTTTTCTGCAGTGGTTGTTTGAGAACATTTTTCTGACTATATCATAAGGCAACATTCTAACTACCCCTAAATAAAGCTTTTTTGTTTGTTTGTTTGTTTGTTTGAATAATTAAATTCCAGATGAAAGATTTGGCTTTACCAAGGAGGGCACAGAAGATCCTTTCCAATATTCATGATAAAGTATTTTAAATCAGATTTGTTCCTAAGTCACAACATGCATAAAATCATTCTTAGTGTAATTTTCTGGATTTTTTGATAACACAATAAACTTTGAAACAAGGTATTTATGAATGATAACTTACTCTAGCAGAAAATAAGCAGGACACTTGACTCCTTTGAAAAGCAGAACCATATTCATTTACCATTTTTATTTATGTCTGCTAAATTACACTTAAGACAGTCATTATTCCAAACCCAAGGACAATACTTTGCCAGATGTGCTGCAAACAATTTTTTAAAATAATAAGTTGCAATATTAGAATTGAATATTTATGGAAGGTAGTAAGCATAACTCAGAAAGCCTGACAAAAATATAATTGTCAACCTAAAAATGCAAAAAAAAAAGAGAAATTGGATACATCTGAATGAAAGCTGAAGTTTTAAGTGGCCAACAAACTATCATAAGTAGCAAATGAGGAATGTTCCACTTAGTTTTTCTTGACTGTAGAAAAACCTACTCAACATCTTCTAGACTCACACTAATTAAAAAAAAAAACAAACATAAATCACTTATAAATAACAGAGAAATATTTTTAAGTGGATCTGTGGTCACACTGTTAGAATTTGGTACACAATTAAAACTTTCTGTTCCAGACAATACTCAGAAAAATTTTGTGGCCCTACTGAAGCTGTCCATAGACTCTGAATATTGTGTCCCCTATCGTGTCATAATATAATACCTTTAAATGTGGGGATCAACTCCAGAATGTTTATTAGGGAACAAAATTAAAAGAAAATTAATCAGCAGGCTATAAAGCCAACTGCTATCTTTTACACTGCACTTGAAGGATTTGATTCACTTAACATACTGACATGTTTGGTCATGCAAAGCAATATGTATCAAGCTCCTTCCAAAAACTGATGTCTGTTTTGAAAACCAGGGCTTTTGTGAATCTCTTTTAGGCTTTAACTGATGTCATCCTGGGATATCCAGCAGAATGTTTTTCCCTACAGAACCTCAGCTGCCCTTGGGTGTGTTTGCTGCTCACCACCACTGAAACTATCAGCTCAAGCTTAAATAAATAGGAATTTACAGAGAGCCTGACAAACACTAAAAGCTCACACTTAGCTCACAACAACCAGAATTTGTAGATCATGCAGTGAAATGAAATGAATACATTTAGAGCTTGGTTTTTGATTGTGGCTATTTGAGACAATAAGAAAGCACACTTATCAGATCTTAGTCTTTTGGCTTGAAGGTGTACTCATGTAGCAATGATGAGAGAGGAACCCCCAAGACACTGTTCACACCATCCTCAAAGCAAATGACAACAGTCCAGCAGTCATAAAAAGGGGCCAGGATGTGTCAAGAATAATTTTCCAACTACATGATGGCCTTTCCACTTTCTTTCAGATGCTTCTCATTACAAAGCAATTAACAAAAGAAAGGGGGCACCATAAAGTGGATGGAAAAGAACTTCAGAATTAAATGGCAATTAAATACATGACAAGAAACTACCAATTCACAAAGAAAACAACAGACAGGATTAAATAGCAGCAATGCCTTTGAATCACAGCCCTCATGAAGTATTAAAAATAAAAACACGGTTCATAAATACATGTTTGAATTCAGAAGCAAAACTGTATGTGCAATGAGACAGTTACTGGATGAGCAGTCTCACCCAGAGTCTGGATGTTCACTCATGTATTTTCCATGTTATTGCAGATTTTGAGGTTTTGGTTGCTTGTGTGTCCACTCACTGCCCTATTGTTTAGGCTTGCAGACTCTGGTAAAATAGATGTCTAAGTCAAGAAAAATCCTCAAAGGCCAGTAGAAGGCTAACAGGCAAGACCTATGAGTGACAAATTCAAATTTGCCTCAAGAACAGCATTTAGCTCCTAAAATGTAGGTACACCAAAAAATATTGTTTCTATGTCCTGAACCTTTCTTCATCGTGGCAGCAGCACAGAACCCATCAGAATAATATCTGGTTTTAATACAAGCCATATAGAAATCTGGATAAGTAAGAATAAGCAGAATGAAGGTAAAGAAGGAAAGAAAGAAGGAACTAAACAAAGAAAGAAAACAAAACAAAACAAAGAAAAATCACTTTCTCCAGAACGTCTCCAGAAAGTACAAGAATGGGCAAAAATTATTCATAATGAAGGACAGAGAGCAGAGAAAAACAGCAGGAGAAGAGTCAGAAGTAAGAAAGTATATAGAACTTTTAAGTGTATTGAAGAGGGTACTGATGGAGAAGTACTAAAATTTTATCAGCTTAATAGGACCTCAGCAGTAAAGTTTAGAGACATCCTAGGATTAGCGAGGAAGGATTTCTCAAATAGAAAAGAAATAAAGCAAACAATGAATACAGGGTTTCAAGAGGCACTAAACAAACCCACACCATAAAAAATAAATAAATAAATTAAAAAAAAATACTGTTTCAGGAAGAGTATTGTAATATAGCACATCTCAAAGGAGCAAAGGAGTCAGTAAAAAAACATTACATCTGAAAACTTTACATCTGAAGAGAGTTTTAACAGAGGACCAAGGTGCTGATTCAGAAGCTGAAGCGTTGGGACAGTGGAAAAAATGTGGAAATCTACCACAGGATTAAAACCAAATTCCTTAAAAGAAAATACTTTGGAAAAATGCTGGTATTGAGTAAGATGTATTTCTTATAAGTGCTAAAGACTTGCCAGAGTCCAATTATTTGTTGCTTTAAATGTGATCCATTAAAAAAGAAACCAAAAAATTTTTTCAAGGAAAATCCTCAAAGGGAAGCCAATTATTGGGGCAAAAAAAACAGAGTCAAGCTAAAGTGTATCTCTATGAAACAGCACTGAAGGGGAATTTGTGGACTTCAAAGCAAGGGACATGCCAGAAGCAACAACAGACACAGAGGTGTAACAGAGCCACCTTTGTGCTCCTGGCAATGCCATGGCAGCACAGAAAATCTCAATTCCATTTTTTGCGTGCTAGAACATCCAGCTGCTGGGAAATGACACCTATATAAGTTTTTTTGTGTCATGATAGCATTTTTCTGGGGTTGAGGGGGAAAGAGCCTTCCTAACTTCTGTATCTGTGTTGGTGTGTATAAGATAATGATGCAAAAGATGCATCATTGAAAAAAATAACCCTATTGGATTTGAAGTGTGGTGTATTCCTGTAGATTGAAAGCAAACTCTTGAGAACAGATGGGAGTGCAATCAATGTTTTTCTTCAAAATCAGATTCAGCTTTAGCTCAGTGTATCACTCTTACTTCTTTTCACATGCAAAGGACTAATACTATGCCACCCTCAGGGGTGGGATTTGTTACAAATAGAACACTGTTCTGTTATCTTTCTGTATTGTGCACTTTACATATGAGATTTTGCAATTTTACCTCTTATCAGAATGCACATGTGTAAATGCTCTTCCACTTTGACTGGAATCTTGTATATTAATGAAGCACTCTGTGTACGTGCTAGTTAATGTCCAGAGCGCAGTGTTTGGCACATATTTGATTTTTACATCATTAAATTTGACTGTCTTCCTTAGTTATTAAATGTTACTGTGTCCAAAGTAACCTGCTGAACTGGAGTCACAAAGAAGAATGTGCTTGATGAACAAAGATGGTACAAGTTAGGTAGGTAGAATTCTCATTCTCTGTGGAATATAAGATTCTCTATGGCAGGTGAACAAAAGAAAACAAACTTTAGGTAAAGTTTCTGTCTTTTTTTTTTCATTAAATCCTTGCAGCTCTCCTTTCTATATGTTTGCTTTAACACATTAGATTGTTAAATTTAAAATTGTTTTATACTTTTTCTTAAAAGAAAGATTGCCTAGAAACTTCTGTTCATGCTAAAGTTTATGGAAACAATATTTTGCATACACATTGACTAAATTTTATTATATTTTGTGTATATTAGAAGTTGAGGTGATGCACAATAAACACATTTTTCTAGGGGGGAAATGGTCACATGGCATTCCAGGATGTGACCTAAAGAACATGACAGTATTAGTTGTCAGTCTTAATGAGTGTAATTGAGGTAAGAAAAAAAGAGCCAGTTATTGCACATAATATAGTATAAATTCCTGCATATAAAGCTTTAGGGAAAATGCTTATGTTGTGTTATAAGCCACCAAAAATCCACATTAGGAGAATAATAAAATTTGAATACTAAATTTTCAGAAGTTGTGTAATGTTGGAATTAAAACTGCTGTGTAACTTTTACTGAGTTCCACTGTACTTTCATATAGCACTGAATAAGTGAACTAATTAATTTTGTACCAGCTTTTCTTCAGGATTTCTACCTCAGTTCAAAACTGAGTCCATCAGTCAGTGATGAAATCTGCAACATTTTAAAATTAGTTTTCCATAAGCTCACTAATGGTGTTCATCACTGCTACTTCTGTGTGAAAGTTATTTGAAAATGTCAACTGATTTATCTTTGCAGCATTCCTGGGAAGAGACGAGGTTGGCTATCCCCAATTTATGGTGCCACAGCAGAAACCAAGGGCAATTAAAGACAAAAACATTCAGTAAGTATGGATGTCCATTTTGGGATGCCTCCTACTTGGATTTTTAAAAGCACTTAATGATACAAATACAGCATTTTTTGTACCAAATATTAGGATTCTATTGATTCCATCCCATCCACAGGCAAGAGTGTAAAGTGGTAGCAGAACAACTTTTAAGTGATGGTGCATGAAACACTCAATTTAGGGAATTCTCACATGTCTGCAACAAATAAAATTCAATTATCTGAACAGCATCCAGTTCTCTTAGAGGAACCTTTGTTTCCCACACACACACAACTGCCAGTCGCCTTGCACATCTTCCAATTTCTGCAGCTAATGAAGGGCTACAGAGCAGACTCCATGGCTGTGCAAACCTTCTCCACTATGAGAGCACAGTCTGTTCTGTGTAAAAAAGGGGAGCTAAGAATGGGCACAACAAGTAATTGGAGACTCTTTCATACTCCACAATGAGGAAGGAAAAAAACGTATTTTTTACTTGTTTTTTCTTTTCTCTTCTTTGCCCCCCCGCCCCCCCCCCAGTTGCATGATTTGGCTTGGAATTCTGCTCTTCTGGGGTTTGAAGACTTGGAACAATAGAATCTGTTGGCTTACCTTTGGAGAACTAGCTTGTGCTGTTATACTACATTTACTGATAGTAATTTGTTAATATAATAAATGTTGTATTAAACACATTTCAGAAATGTATCAGCAGATATAAGATACGGCTGAGCATACCAGTCTAACAGCTAGAGAGGAAAATTATTTGCCTGGACACTACAGCTACTCCTTCCAATCCACATTTGAGGACAAATTCTAGCACTTTTTCATGGTTAATTTTACATATGCAAGCTTATGAGAGCAATATGTACTTCTAGAAAATTGCCTTGCTCAGCCCTAAACAGAGCTACTCAGTTTACGATATTTTCTTTCTCTCTCCTTCCCTGTTCCCTCCAAGTTAACAGATTTGCTCCAGCTTTGTTGTGACCTTCTCCATGATGAACCTCCTCTTATGATTTCCCACCCTCATTTTTCAGCCTTCTACATATCTTTGAAAGACAGAGGGCTCAACTAGCTGGTTACTTTAACAACCAGAATGCACAGTAGAATCAGGGGTAAGCCCCTTGGTTTTAATTAATCTCCCTCATCATAGGTCAGCATTGTGGTTTCTTCATGGTTCACCTCTGAGCACCTTCTTTTGAAGATGCAGTTTGGGTCTGTAACTTAAAATTAAGATTTCATCATTATTCTCTTCTGGAGACTGTATAACTGCTCTCCATAAAACCATTGTTCATGGCTGCTTTTCATACTACTGGGTTCAGACTGTGACTTCTAGAGGAAGGTAACGAGAAATCGGCTTCTAAAGGCAAAGGGCCTGCTTCAGCCATGCCCCCTCTATTGCTCATGTTGAGTAGGGAGTTGGTAAGGGTACAGAAAAAATGAGCTCCAGAGGATCAAAGATAGCAAGACCAAGTGAGAAATTGCTTCCCTTTCTCCTTCTGCCTCACCAGTGTCCATGTTTTCTGCTATCCAATTACTTAAATATATCTAAAAGAGTTTGGGCTGCAAATGTATCATGCAGAGAAAATTCTCATGAGTATGCCAAATAAGCAGAAAACACAGACTACCTTGAGGAAATAAGGTGAAGTTTGTGTACTGATGTTAAAGAATCATCTTTCAACCAGTAAGTAAAACAAAATTTGATAGAGTGACCTTTGAGAGACCACAGACATGGAGGTCCTAGATGTCATTCTCACATATTCACTTTAAAGAGTAGAACTGCACTTTAATGAACCAAGTTTGAATGTTTGTCATCCAGCAGATGTCCGCATATTTAAAATTTCCCCATGGGTAAAAGAACTATGTGGGTTTGAGTACCAGATGAGTTGATCTGGGATATTTTATTATTCTGATCTAGCCTGGTGGTCCCTAGAAGACGACAATTCTATTTTCAAATAATTTTCTTCTTTCTTAATCTTCCCATAAGCATTTAAATTAAAATTGCCATCATATTATGTCTCACTGTTACTGGACACATTTCTGAGTTTTTATGTCCTTCTTTTATCTCTACAGTTGTATTCAGACATTTCCTTGGTGTTCTGGGGTTTGCGTGTTTACAAGTTCCCACATGACAGGAGTTTCCTGAATTTTCATATTGTTTGCTATCCTTGACAAAGACTTCAGCCTCAGACAGATTGCTGACAGATTGGTTCAGAGCCAAAGCGTAGGTGAAAGCACTCAGTGGAGCAACAAAATCTTTATTATTTTTCTCTATCAGAAATAAAAAAAAACCTGGATTTGGGCTTGTTATGTCACTGAACTTCTGAGAGTGTAGTTACGTTACAGGATATAGCTAAAGTCAGTTTTATTAATGTAGTTCTTGAGCCCAACCAGGAAGACAATTCAGGTCAGTTGTAGGCTGGGTCCGATGTACTTCTTGATCTGGGAAGAAAGAAACCCTCTGCCTCTCTTTGTCTTGTCTGCAAGGGAAGTTAAATATCCTCTAGATGTACCTCAAAAAGAGAAGCAGGGGGAAGAAAAATGTTCTTTCAGGGTACTACTGTCTAAGTATTCTGTTTCCTAATCTCCCTACTGCTTTGAGCTGGACTCCACAGCAACTGTGCATATGTCAAGGAAATCCAGAGCCTTGCTTCTGTGTTTGGTAGGAGATAAATTAACATGGGAATACTATGCATCTGTTCATGGCAAAAGGGAAAATGTGAAAATAAAGGAAATATGAAAGAAAGCAGTCATCACTCCTGTCTTCAAAGAAACCAAATGTCATTTCAAGATGAACAAGAAGGAAAATCTGGGGAACTACAGGCTGGTTCCCCATGAAGGTGTTGGAGCAACTAAGTCTGGAAACCCTTTCCAAACATGCAAAGGACATGAAGGTGATCAGTAGTAGTCAACACAGATTTATCTAGTGGAATTCATGCTTGACCAAGCAGGTAGCCTCCTACAATGAAATTAGTACCTCATCAGACAAGGGGAAGAGTAATAAATGTAGTTTGTTTCAGCATTCTTGAGGCTTTTGACATGGTCTCCTATAAGAACCTTACAGACAAGGTGACATTTATGGGTTAGGTAGGTTAGATAGATGGACAGCGAGGGGGATTGAAAGTGGCTGAACAGCCAAGCCCAGCAGGTGGTGATTAATAGCACAAAGTCCAGTTGGAGGCAAGTCACTGGTGGTGTCCCCCAGGGGTCAATACTGAGGCCAGTATTGTTTAACCTCTTAAATAAAAACCTAGACAATGGGATTGAGTGCAAACCAGCAATACACCACATTAATAAAAGTGACCAACAGCATTTTGGGCTGCATCAGGAAGAGCATTACCAGCAGATTTAAGGGGTTAGGCTACCCTTTCTTTCTACTCAGTACTGATAAGGCCATATCTGAAATACTGTGTTCAGTTCTGGGCTGCCCAGTACTGAAAACATATGAACTTACTGAAAGAAGCCCAGTGAAGAGCTGTGAAGATGGTTAAGGAACAGGAGCTTCTCATATGAGGAGACCTGAGACTCTTCTGCCTGGAGAAGAGATGAGTCAGGGGAGAACTTCTTCATCTCCTGATGGGAGGGAATGAAGAAAAGCCAGACTGTTCTCAGTAGATCCCAGTGACAGGATGTTCAAACATTAGTTTGGACATTTGGAATTTTTTTTCAGTAACTTAATAAATAAAAGATCCAATTATTTTTTTGAGTATTCAAAATTAGGATAACTCCAAAACATTATTTCTAAGAAATTTTTGTTCGTTTAACTACGTGTTTTATTTGTTTTGAGAACTGTAAAACTTTCATTTTTAAACAATAAGCGATGGACTTCTGTGAGATACATTTCAAGAAAGTAGAATTTTTGTTTCCTGGAAAACTCTGACATCTTAGCATTTCACCCCTTCTGAACTGAAACAAAGCAAATGTTTCCCCTAGGACTTTTTTTTTTTTTAATTCACATAGGATAAACTTTTATGAAAAGTTTTCATTCTGACTGGTTTTTTCTAATTTATAATTTCAAACACAATCCTGAATGAAATGTGTTCCAAAATGAAACACTCAAATATTCTGTCATGATTATAAAAATGTTATCGAAAAGCTTTGTTTTGATTGAAAGCAAAACAAACAAAATATAGTCAATCCTCACACATTCCCACAGAACATTTACAACTGAATTAATTGGCATTTTCTGAAAAACATTCTGCTCAAAATTTCTGAGCCCCTCCACTGACAAGGGTATAGAAACACTGCTCTGTCCCAGGCAACCCACCACACATGCACACATCCTGTTAAACTGACAAGATGCCTATTGAAAATGTTGGCTTTTTAAAGGTGGAATTGCATTGCTATATTTCTATCACAAAGGTAGAATAAGGAGGAAAAGCAGAGGAACTGTTCCCGGAGGGGTGTCTCTGATGGGTAGTTTCTCCTCATGCTTTCCCTCAGCCAGCTTTTTATCCATTGGTTTTGGTCCAGACCGTATCTAGAAGTAGCATCTAGTCCTTTTGTAGGTCATTTACTATTATTGCATGATTATGAGGAAGAATCTGGATATTTGTCACTTAGTAAAACTAACCTGTGGGAGAGGGGAAAACATAATGGAGTTAATGGGGTGCTTTTAAACCATTATCTTTAAAAATGTTCAAAAACAGTTCCAAAGTGTGCTACCAGACGGATATGAATTAACAATGAGTGCTTGCTGATGCACACCAGACTTTACTTAACCATGTTAAAGCATCACATATGTTTTACCATGATTTACACGATTTGCTGTTATTGATTGTCATAATTACATTAGCATTTGAAAGGTGATTTACTTTTGAAACTTACTGTGTTGTTTTTGTTTCAACAATTTCAGATAATAAAGTTTAAAAAATAGACAAGAAATTAATGTCCTCTATTCCTCTTCATTTGACTTATCAGAGAATTTATAAGGCCAGAAGTTTTCTTTTTTGTTCCCCACTTCCTTTAGTAGGGTGACTTACTGTAAAGATCTCTGCCTTTACCCTTAGACACAAAGGTTCATGCAGAGCACTGTTGAAAACTGAAAGGTAAATATTCACAAGGAATCTCTTCAGCAGACTCACTTCACAGCTGTCTAAGGTCTTAAAGGCTTTGTGGACAGTAAATTTATTGTCCGACCATGTCAGAAAGGAGCGTCTCACAGGAGGTGTAAAACTGAAGATATATGTACATCATATATGCCGTTTACACACAGTGAACTGTAACTGGCACAAGCAGAAAACTTTAGTCACAACTGGACTCAAACAGGAAACTAAAGCAAAACATGTTGGTTTGGATCAGTTATGTATAATGAACTACACCAGTTTATTCAAACAGAAGAGCCTTTGCAGATCTCAACAGATATGACAGGAAAAACTGAATATAGAGTGGTGACCACTACACATAAATATTCTGAATGCAGTGAATATATAGCTATATCTGAGATACAGGTTTCAGAAAATGCATTGGTACTGGGCACACAAACTTGTCTCCTATTAAATGGAAACCTCTAACTTAATATTGACATTGTAATGACAAGGAGCAAGATAGGAAACAAGAGTATTGTCAAAAGAGCTTTTATTTTCCCCTAATGTCATCTGGTCATGTCACTCATCACAGTTAAATCCAATCTCTAATTGCAATAAGCACTATGAACAGCATTCATGAATTTATTATGTGGTGCTATGCCAAGCCTGCATTTGAGTGCATGCTATAGTATTTCTACTCCTACTTCCACAATTTTCTCTTTCTACACTCCTCTTCACCTCAAAAGGACTGGGTTTATTTAAGGAAAAAAAAAAAACCACCAGTGTGTGCATTTTTAATGCATAATAACATAAAAAACATAAGCACAAACATTTTCTTGTCTGCATGTGTACCCTCATCTTCATTCTATTATGTTTCACAATTTCATCTGTGGGAAGGATTGAATTTTTAAAATGCAGGAATCTTGCACCTGTTGCTCCGTTTACACATGTGGAAGATGACTGCAAAACACAAGCAAAACACAATATTGTCAATATGAAAATGCTTCACAGCCACACTGCATGAGCAGAGGCAAGTGTAGGAAATGACAGTAAATGAACTACTGTCTTCTGTTTTGCATCATTCACATATTGGGCACTATAAGTCATTATGAACTCATCAAGGCTGCCATGTCTATGAAAGCCTCTGCCAAATCTGCAGCTCTTTTACACAACCAGACACTTGGAAAGGAACACAAATATAAATGAGAGTCAGCCCATAATATTTTAGTGCTAAATAATAGGATTGGATGTAATACTGCATATCCGAGACCAGTAAAGACATAAAATGTCTACCAGTCATATGAAATGTAGCTTTATTATGATTGTATGGCAGCAATATTGTTCTGAAACATAAAAACACAGGCTACCAGATGCTGAAGTGCACGTGACTTTTTAATGCTTTTCTTTAATGCTGGTAAATTCAAAACTGAAGAAGTGAATGTCTATATCTGCAATTATTGGTATCAGTTTAGTTTAGAAAATTCAGTTCTAGATCTTTTTCCTCCATTTGCTCACATTTTTCTACCTAGAAGGTTTCAAACTCACAAATTAAAATGCTTTTTATTGATAATTGCTCAGGAGGTAGAAGATAATAATTTCAGTCTCAAAGCCCATGCACATAATTTGCATACACGACTTAGAAGAAAATTATTTTAGACACTAAAATGATCTTTGGTTTCCCATTCTTCAAACTCAGTTTCTGGGTGAATCATTCAAAATGCTCAGGGACTACAATATATAGTGATACAATCTATTAAAATTAAAAAGAAGTTTTAAATGCTTCCTAGGTGGTGGGGATCTCAACAGAATCCTTTGCAGTCGGGCCACAGGGGTGTGCACACAAATGACGTTTAGCAGGGCAATTTGATACAGAACATGAATAGCACCAGCTATGAAGTATCAGGATAATACCATACACATGAATGCACAAGAAACCTAAAACAGTTAAGTTAAAAGGTTAACCTAAATGTGTTACAAAAGCAAGCATTTACAGAAAGTCTTTTACAGCACAGAAAAAGTTACAACACAAAGTGATTACTACAAGGTGTGGCCTTTGGTGAGGGTTTTGCTGCCTCTCCTCAGCCTCACAGAGTCAGACGTGGCAATTCCACTGAGGGAGAAAAAAGCATGCATCTGGAAAATTATATGCACATGCATATGAAAGGTTACAAAGTCCTTCTAAAGAGCATGGGCTCTTTTTTCCTCTTTTGCAAAGTATGGGAGCTAAATAATTTCAGCTTCTTCATACTGTCTTTACAAAGAATAACCTATACTGTTCTTGTTTTGTCCAAAATTCTCTTAAACCTCCATTCTGCAATAGCACTACCACATATCAGTATTAGAAAAATTAAGAAAAATGTTGAAATGACAGTATTGGAATCTTCTATAGGTCTTAGCAATGTTTTCCTTTTCTGGAAGAGAAATTTTCTAATATCCATACACAATACATATATAATGTCCATACAGACAATATAAGGTCCATACAGACAGGAACTGCAAACTCTTTTCCTTAAGTCATTATTTCTAATTTTAATTTTCCTTACCTAGTCAATATTTCCAGAATAAAGGGGGGAAAAAAGAGAAAATATTTCACTAGGGCTTCATTATTTGACCAACTAATAATGAATAAATGACTGCTGGCAGATTTGAGTGAGTGCATTTTTCAGCTGATGTCTTCTTTATCATTCCTACTAAATATCTTTTTAAATTTACCCTACACATATGACACAAGGATGCAAACAATACTCTCAGGAATATTTTTCAGTACTTTGTTGCTCCCATTAGGCTGTATCTTTGCATGAATTTTTAAGGGGTTCCTTATAATTTTAAACCCTACCCCTCCCATTCAGCTTAAAAGGGATGCCTACATTGCCAAAGGGTAATATTTTCATATATGTTTCTCATAAACAATTGCTTCCTTGCTCTCAACTCAGAGTTTCTGGGATCTTTAGAAATTATTTCTTCCTCATGTCTACTGTGTTCCTGCAAGCTAACTGTGGGCAGAAAAAAAAATCATCTTTGTCTGTACAGGGTAAATTCTCCACTGTCTTTCCTGGCACTGTTCCATTCAACAGCTCCTTTGGCACACACAGTGCTCTGCCTTTTTACACTAGAGCTTGACCTACACTTCAACTGCCCTTTTTCTCATACCAGATACATTCATTTTAATTTTGATATGTAATTTCTTAATACGTTAAGAAATAGCTAGTAACTGAACGAAGTAATGATGATTTCAGACATGTACCCCAAATGAGTGTATTCACATGAACATTCCCACAGAAATCCAAAAAGACTTTGCACATTTGCACTTAAGGCTGTTTTACAGGCTGTTGAGCTGCTGAAATATCTTAGACAAACAAAACTGAATGAACCCATAACATCTTAGTCCTCCCTTTTTTTGACTCTCTGTTCTGGGCTGCTGTCTTGATAGAGTCTACACCTTGTTCTCCATGTGTTAAATCTTCTGAGTCTTTATATCTACAAGCAAGCTACTTCCCTGCCTTCCTACTACTTTATTATTGGCATTAACTTTTCACTTTCAGCAAGAAAAACAATATGAAGTTTCTTTAACTGCATTTAATGCTGATCATTTCCCCTAGGCATGCAAGTCGCCACTGCTGGTGTCCCCCTGAGCCCTTTCCTGTGGCAGTGCTTTAGCTTGCTCAGGAAGGTACTGGTGACAAAAAAGGCAGAATTTCTCGACACAATTTCTCTTTCCTTTAAAAACCCTTCAGTTTCCCTTGTCAACAGCTCCTACGCTTCAGATACCTCAACCAACCTCCCATTCTTGCTGTAGGTTGCAGTATTTCTTCAGTGACCTCTTTTCCTTGTTACCCTAGGGATGGTTGCCCAGGCTTTTCCAAACAGGGATATAATCATGTTCAGCTGGGTTTTGGTTTTCTTTGTTTAAGACATGTTCTCCCTCAAGTTAAAAAGTATCCATGAACAGTAAACCAGCTCAGGCCTGGCATACCCAGCCAACATCAGCAGAATGCAAAGATTTTAAGATGGCAAAAAGGCACTGTCATACAGGTTTGAAGGGATATGTGCAGACACAGAAGCAAAGGGAGTAAGTTCCTCTAGTGCTGCGCCACATGTGACTGCTTAGTGCCTCTGCAATCCAGCAGGCTCTGGGCTCACCTGGACAATGATGTCAGGTCAGGATGGGGAGAGATACCAGCACAGGGCCTCAAGTTTACAGTAGTTCCAAAGTAGGAGAGGGGTGCTGTGGAGCAGGGAAGATACGCGAAGTCCTAGCAGTCCATACAGCACATGTGGCATGTGGTGAACAAGGTATATTTAAGTGGAATTTCTTGTATTATTATTTGTGCCCATTGTCTCTTGTCCTTCCACTGGGAACCACCCAGAAGAATCTGCCCTGAGCCTTACATCCTGAACCAGTTCTTTCTTATTTGTAAGTACAAAGTACAGAGGAGTGCCTCCCCTTGTCAACTCCTTAATCACCTGCGTTAGAAAGCTATTATTAAGGCGCTCCAGAAACCTCCTTGATCACTGGATCATTTGTGCCCTTCTCTGTTGTCCCTTCAGCAGATTTTGTGGTGGCTAAAGCTCCCCTGTGAGTGTCAGGGACTGTGAACATGAGGCTTCTTCCTGTTTTCTGAAAAAGTCATCATCTACTTCTTCCTCAGAAGTGATCTACAGCAGACACCTCCGGCAACATTGCCAATGTATCTCTGCCCTCTGACACTAACCCCTACGCTCTTGACTGGCTCGTGATCCACCCCATGGCAGAGCCCATGCATTCCCACTGCTCTCTCCCATGACGTGTAAACTTCCCATCCCCACTTTCCCAGTCTGTCCTTACAAACAGCCAGTATTCCACCTTGGCACCTCAGCCCTTTGCCTGAGTAGAACAGACAGCAACAGGAGCCAGTTCATTTGCATTCTCTTTACTTCTGCTGCTTAGGTTAGTTGACTCCACTGATCTAGCTTTACAGCAGACATTTCTGTGCATGTAAGCATGCTTATACATTCCTGAGAATGGCCAGAGGGAGAGGTAGCTCTCCAGATCAGAAAGACAATGATAATGCAATGTGATGCTTATGTACACTCATAATCATGAGGATAGGAAAGCAAGGTCCACAGATGGAAACATCTCCTGCAAAAAAAGGAAGAAAAGAATAGCACGCCACAGGGTGAACGACATAGGGATGCATGTTCCAACCCTTTGTAAGGTCTATTCCAGATCCATGGCTCTGTAGGAGAAGACAGGAAGCATAAAATGGGGAGAAAACAATGGAGTGGGAATACAAGTGGAATCAAGGGCAGATAGATACAGGCACCACTACAGAAATGCTCTGCCCAATTTCTTGCCCTCTGAGAAAGGCGGTGTATCTGTCAGCAGATAGACTACACATGGAGTTTAGAATGAGCTCCTCTTATGATAAAATTGCCAAATATACTCACTCTACTCCACCCATTTTAGCACCTTCAGTAATGGAGCAGATGTGGTGCATGCCCTGCAGCCCAGACAAATTGTTTGCATGTCATGTTTTGTGCAAAGATGCAATTTGATCGTCAGTGATTTCTTATGCAAATGTAAAAACATCAAAAACATAATGGCTATTTTGTTGGAAGGCTGCTGTGAGTGCACCAGTTTCTTCACAACCTGACGCACTTGTGAAAAATTGCAGCCACACAAACCCAAAACACGAATCACAAACCAAATGGATTTCTCACCTTCAAAAAACTTCAGTGATGGTTTCTGCAACATGAACCATAGAATGGTTTGGGTTGGAAGGGACCTTAAAGACCACCTCATCTGGCCTCCCCTGCCACGGGCAGAGACACCTTCCGCTAGACCAGGTTGCTCAGGGCCCCATCCAACCTGGCCTTGAACATTTCTGGAGATAGGGCATCCATAATTCTCTGGATGAACCAGTAAGGAATTTTTAGGGGCCAAGAATGGGACAAACAGGGGCAGTTTATATACTGAGCGCACTTCTTACAGAAAGCCTGCAGGTAGAGTCATTTTTACAACACCTTTAGAGGATGTGTAATAATAATGAGTTAAGGAATGTTATCTGGGCCACATCATGCTCTTTGTTCTCATGGTCAAAGAATAGAATGGCTGAAATTACAGCTGCATTGTTCCATTTGGTGGACACATAACTAGTTGAACCATACAATGAATTAGTCATGGCTTTATTTTCAGATCTTCGTTTCAGGTAGTCCTGCATCTATCTGCTCTGGCATGACAACGCATGGCTGGGGAAGTCAAAAATAGTAAGAATTCTACATTTTTAGTGGGAGACCATATTGGAGAGCACTCATACTGTCATACCCTATACAATCCTGCCTCTCTTGCTGCTCCAGATACCATCTTTGAGACTTCTGTCAGCTCCTAAAATGGAACCAAAACTATGGGATCATCTTCTGTGCAAGAACTCATAACTGGCAGAGAACAGATAAAGCAGCCTTCAAATTATCAGTGCACAGAAGAATCCCCTATTAACTCCTTTACAAATCTTCTCTTTTTCTTTTTTTTTTCTCATGCCCTGTCCCTGTAAATAGATCTCTGTCTCAGCAATTGCTTCTCAATGACTGCTATCCTCAGATTTTCACTGCCTGCTTTTGGGTAGCTAGAGAGTTCATGTTTGAGCTAGGATGTCCAAAAACATCCTTAATAGTGGCACCTCAGTTACTTGTGAAATGAATGGCATTTCTGGCTTCATTCAAGTACTTTCCTAGAAAAATATATTGCCTTTTCACCAGCTCTGGAAAGGAGCAATATATTATGTATGCCTTGCCATGCCATCTGTGCAAACTTACCACAATATATAGCAGTTTTCACATCTGTAGTTCCAACTATCCATTTTAAAACAAATACATTTTCAGTTAATTCCAAAACTTCTGTTTTCTCCAATCAGAATTCCTCCTCTGGTAAGGCAAGGAAGAATATGCCTAACCAAAGCATGTAAGCAGTCCTACTGTTTTTCAGTGATCTTTACATGTGTGGAAGCTGGTGTCTTGGTAACTGGAATTCAAGGGCCAAATTCTCTGCTAGTGTTGTCCTGTAAGAACCACGTCCTTCAATTCAGCTCCACTGATTTATATGCCCAAACTCTATAATGAAATTTATCCAACTGGAAAGTGGAATATAAAAGCATTATGATGTTGTCAGGCTTTAGAGTAGAAAGCCTTGTAGCTAGCATTTCTTTGGAAAAATAACAAGCCCTGAAGATGTTGGCTAGATTTCCTTAACAAGCCATCTTATTAATGTCAATTCTCTGTATGGAAAACACTGTGTTGGTCCCAGGAGTTTAAAAAGAACCAAAATTATATTAAACTTCTTTTCATTTGTAAAGGTCTTTTGAATTAAAATTAACCTCACAATGACAAGACCAGCAAATAGGTGCATGGTTCCCTCACAACCTGCAGTTCCCCACTGTACTCCCCTGTTCTTACAAAGCCTCAGGATCAAGGATGTGAAACTGCAATACCTGATTAGTTATCCAGGCATCTACTACTACTACTGTGTGCAGGTAATGGTTTCAAGGAAGACTAGAAGTTCAAAACAACAACTGTCTTGAGAGACTTGGAAAGGTGAAATCACTCTCTGGATCACTTGCTGGTAGTTTCATTCAACTGGGTGTTCTGTTTGTTTCCTTTGGCTTTGTTTCTTGCTTGTTTGTTTCCTGTTGTATAACTTTTGCCCAGCAAAGCTTCAGGCTGGCTAAAACTCTGCAATGCCCACAGGAAAGTGGAAGGGCACTGTACTGTGATGTTTGGGCTATGCCAGAAGTGCTGTATGCAACCGTACTTTTGCTTGCAGTTCCCTGCAGGTTAGGTACAAACGTATACGGCTTATCTTGCTCCCAAAATCAGTCAGCCCTCACACATTTTCCTATACCACAGGTGACTCCAATGTTTAATATAACTCTAACGTAAAGAGTAGCATAGCTAGTTAAACAGACATGAGTACCACTCCAAAACAAAATCTGTTTGTATTTATATTTGAAAACAGGAGGTGTATCCTCTAGCAGATATTCCAGTCTGCCTGGAAAGCGTATATGCGCTATTAAGGGAGGCTTACAAAGGCTTTGACGATTCCTATGGTAACTCAGTAGAAAGGCTGTTTCCATGGGGACTAGCCAAGCCTATATAAACCTTCTGTCTTCATTAGAGTATCTCTGAGACCAAATGCTTTAACAGTTACTGTTCTGGAATAGTTAACAACAATCTCTGCTTTGGAGAAAGAATTAATTCCTTTCCGGTGGAAGTCCAGTGATTTTGTCAGCTTTCAATAATACTCAACAACCTGAATACCTGTCATGTATCAATATAGCAAACAGAATAAACAATGGTATACACTTCAAAATACACTTTGATTTACCACTCCCAGCATTACAATATACCTACATTATGCATTTGAAAATGCAGTTAATTTAAACAGAAGAAGAAAATAAATCATACTTCTTAAGTTTCAATAAAGGAACTTGTATCAAAAATATTTTTGTGTGTGTGTAGTTGATTATCTGTGAAGGCGACATACTGATTCCCATCCAGATTCCTCTTCTTAGTTATTCACAACTCCTTCTAATATATTCTACCAAAACAAAACAAAAGAATTCCTTTTGAATGTAAATGTTGCATGCTTGATCTCAGCCAAATTTGCTTTTCTCCTTACCTTTTTCCTTCTTCCTTTCCTTTCCTATAAACTCAACAGTTTTTGAGTTAGCCAGTAGAAATAAAGCTTTGTTTCTTCCATATGCCCTACACAAAATGTTTATATATTCGCAACTCAAAAATGCTTGAAAAAAGAAATTTCAAACTTGATCTCAGCAATTTCAGAGTCATGATTAATTTTCCCATCTTTTTCCTATTTATTGAGACTAGTTTCTCTTTTTTATTCCCTTTTCCTTTAAGTCTTTTTTATCACCTTCTTCCCGTATTATTCTCCATGTAAAGTCATGCTATCTAAGCTATAATATGCAGACCTCAGAGTAAATAAATCAGAGAAATAAACTAACTAAAATCTCTGAATAATTCTTAAAGATTTTTAAAATGTGCCCCAAATTGTCTTTGTCTCCAGTTGCAGCACCACATGTGCCAATGCAGTATGAGTTCTTGACCGGAATCTTAGTGTCAGCTTAAAATAGATTTAAATTATTTCTCTCTACTTCAAAAAAAAAAAAATAAAAATGTTCAGGTGCCCTTTGTGATAATACTTGAAATGTTTCCTAAAATTATTACAAACAGCTGTGGTTCTCTTGAAGTTCATAAAGAATCTCATGTCTCTTCTGTTTAGTAACGGAAAGTTCTCTTTAGAGTTGGAATTCAGCATTTTTCAGAAAAAGAAAACCAGACAGGACTAGTTCGTCATATAACTTTGTCCCACATTTGCAGATTTAAAAACAACAAAGAACCCCTCCATTTTGGATGGATAATGACAAAAGTGATGATTGATGCACTCATCCAGGAGCACTGTATCTCTGCTCACTCCATGAGCTGTTGCTAAGAAGCACCCTCCGGTATGGGATGTTTAGAGAACTCAAAGCTTTCATGTATCTATTTATGAGGCCGAGTCTTGCTCAGTCTCAGCAGTTGTGCAGGCTTAGGTTCTTCAAATAAGATACTGCTTGGACTAATCTGTCACTTATGCAGCACATGTGACAAAGCCAAAAAGCACCATCATGCTTCACAGCTTCGCTTTCTATAAAGATGCTTTGGTTTACTCCTTGAAGTTCAGTATATGATGAAGACAGAAATTAGAAATTGTTCTGCCATCTCTCATGTTTATATCTCTTTTCCATGCAGTAGCATGCTCAGAACAGCACCACACGCACACCCCACCTGAAAAACAGATATCTTGTCCTTTGATCTTAACTGCTTATTTTCCAGTATGTGTTTAGACACGTTGCCAAAGACAGTATCTGAATCATAAACTTCATTCCAAGTAGCACTTGATTAGAGATTACAGGTTGTAAATGCACCTTCTGGCATGGTATAATCTCACAGAGCTTCTGGATCAGTCACACCACTTTGGATCATAATGATTTTCCTCTGCAGATTAATGCCGAGGTCCAAACTTGCTGTTAGTTATCCAAACTTAAAGTTTCATCTTTTCACTTCAACTCAGTGCAGCAAACAGGAGAATAAAGAAGGCTTTCCTATTTAATAACTGATTGCAGATGTGGTACCTTTCTGAAAATAAAAGGCACCTGATTAAGAAAAATTAAATTAAAAAGAGAAAAAGGGAGAAAAATACATAGCATAAACAGTAATGCTAGTTTATGCCTCAGTCTATGTGAGGATCCAAGTGGTCAGGCTAGACTGGTTTTCAGAACTTCAATGGTAGTGAAATCCAATTTTGGGTGAGTGCACTACTCACTGAGTGATTTTAGGCCCTGGCACACAGGCCAATAGTTTTATATATTCCATCCCTTACATTACATTTTATTGCAGCTGTGCATCCACTTACGGCAACTGCATATGCCAGCTGGACACACAAACGCTTGCACCATTCTGAAAAATCTGGGTCTTAACATGTTGTGAAACAAGACAGACTCCTAACCAGTATTCTGTGAGCCCACAGTGCACTGCTGGGCAAGCAGTCTCTGAATTGCGTTGAAGCATTGTCTATCCCTATCTCCCTGTCACCATACTCTACAACTTCACAAGCATTCAGAGTAAAATGAAATGATACCCAAAAGGCATCGTAACAGAACCCCTGTGAATCTGAACAATTAAAGCAATTCTTTTGAGGATGAGCTCTACTAAGGACATGCCACATTTTACAAAGCTCTTAAAATTCCAGTGTTTGCATGATGGCATAGCATTTTTTGTATTGGACAAAGACTATGCATTGAAATTTGCAAGGTGCATGAGATGGACATTACTTCCCAAATTCTCATTGTATTTGGAGAATCTGTGTGCTCAGTTTAAAGCATATTTTTAGCTTTTTAGCTCATGTTTTCTACTTAGGTTTCTACAGAGCACTGAAGTCATGATATCTCTGCTAACTCAAAGGGTAACATTTAGACACTGACAATACTACCAGCACCCCTTTAAGCAGAGCCCAGTGAATGCCCCTGAATCAGCAGTGTACGTGCCAGCTGGACAGAATAAGGTCATTTCTCTCCCTTACATCTCGTTCACAGCAAGTAATTGCTCAAAGGAGCAAGCCTGATTCGATGTTGTTGTAGTCAAGAAATCGCTGCCGATTACTGCAGCTGTGAATGATCCCTGACCAGACTGGGGCAGGCTCCCGAAGCCAGTCCCACAGCCAGGTATCGGGCACAGTACGTCGAGGTTATGACACCAGTGGCCTAACAGTGTCGTAAAGGGAGAAGACTGGGTGGTGAGTGATACACTCTTTCCTTCTGCGTGGTGAGACTTACAGTTTGAGATGATTCAGTTAGGGAGTATGTCAGCAGAGAGTTTTTAATCTTGTTAAAGAAAGCAGTCTTCCTTCCGATTGGATACCTACCGGCAGTCTCTAGAGAGATGACTTCTTCCCAGTGCTGCACAGGATCCCACTGCTTGCTGTGCTGGGAGGAATGTGTCAGAACTAATCTTACAATAACAAGTTGCACTCGCTGCTGACATGAATCTTGGCACTGACGTAAGCCTGAGTTGTTTAATTAGTATTTATGAAAGATGAAGCGATACCACTCTTCAAAAAGTGGTAACATTCTGTTATCATAATCTGTTATCATAAACTGATATAAAGATTTCAACCAAGTTAAGATTACTTGGGAAGGGGAACAGTTACCTACAGTTTAATAAAGCAGAGAAGCGATTTGGGGAGCACATCATTAAAAGTAAGCAAATACATACGTTTAGGCTTCGTGATATTGATTTCCTATTGAGCTTTTCATTAAAAAAATAATAATAACTTTGAGATAAAAACTCAGCTCCTTATTATGAATGCATTCTGAAAAATAGGTGACCACCACCAATCTTGTAAATCGTGACATTCCAGAACTTGAACGTCACATTTTACAGCACTTCCATTCATTGACCACATTGGCAAAATAAGGATCAGTATTTAGTATCTCCCTAATTAAAAACCAAACTCTTTCCTGATCTGTAGACCACTATTCACAATGCAGAACTTCATAGGCAATACAAACTAATAAAACCATCTCTAATTAGTCTTTGGTAGATTTCTTTCAATTGTTTATTAATGTTAAATTCTTACAGATGGATAATAACATGTGTAAACACAAATGCAACATATTCTTCCATCTTTAAAGAAGAAGTCCATTAAGGAATTTTTATTAAGAAACTCCTGGGGATATTTTCAGGGATTTTTCTACTGTGGTAGCTTTTGCTCATGGTAAATTCTGCTCATGGATTCTAAAATGTTTCATTTCCCACAGTCAGATCGCTTTCTTCCATTGAAAATCTGATGGGAAGTGGTTTGAGTAAAGGGATACTCAGCAACATTCCTCCCCTGCTGTATTTTTCAAGCCAACTTCTGCGCGTCTCTAGGGAGTGACCAAGGACATAGGGCTACCCTCAAGGCTGGGAAAACATTTAAGCATGAGTACATAGCACAGTGATATTCCGTGTTAGCAATTTTATGAATTTATGTTGGGAATGAAGCAGACAGCTCCCAAATGTTGGACTTGTTCTTCCTTCAAACCTGTTTCCTACACACCTGTTTATGTACAACAGGGGGCTGCTGGAGGCCTTGCAGAAGGAAGTCTGATATTATCAAGGTAAATAAGTTACTTTCTTTCCATGCCTCTCATTTTTCTTCCATACAGATAGGGAGAAACCTGTATTTGACAGGTTTTTAGAAGCCTTTTTCCGAGACTTTTCTCATGTCTTCACTACCTAGATCAGTCTAAGTTCTTTGCAGTCAAACTTCTGCACAATTCGTGAAATATCTGTCTCTCATTACTATGTTCCTTCCCAGTAGTCACCATTCTCCACACATTTGGTGCAATTTAATCACATGTTGAATTTTGTCTCCAGGTGAAGGCTTTATATTCACTAAGAGATTGCTTTTGCTTTATTATATGTCCACAATAAATGGTACATACACGACATTTCTTTGATCTTCTTTTATCTTAACTACATATAATAATGTAAGGAGCATAGAATCATGGAATATTTTGAGTTGGAAAGGACCTTTAAAGGCCATCTACTCCAGCCACCCTGACATGGGTAGAGACACCTTCCACTAGACCACGTTGCTCATAGTCCCATACAACCTGGCCTTGAACATCGCATCTTAATTTTCTCTGAAAGCCCACCTGCCTCACTAAGTCTCTTTTATCCCATACTGTGTAGTCTGTTTCTCACTTAAATTCATTGTCTGCTCTCCAGCTTCCCTGGGTGGGCTGGGAACCACAATGCTCTCATGATTCATCTCTTTACCATCTTTTATTCAAGCTCCTTCCCTTTCATACAATGCCTCACACTTAGATCCATACTGTTCACTTCATACATTTAGCCTCCTCATGCTGCTCCCCAGCCTACTCAACCAGTCAGGCACAGTCCATTTCCATTTCTATCAGTGACTTCAAAATGCCTCAGAGTCATATATAGACACATACACACACATGCATATATACGTCTTAGACATGGCAGAAAGGTGAAGACTTCATATATAAGAGAACAATACACAGAGTTGAATATGGCCTCTTTATTGAGATCTGCCTGCACCTGAGGTGATGTTCAGGTATGAAAAGCAGTCCTTGGGCCAAGGAGAGAACACCAAAGTACTCGATCTACACCCTCATGTGACACTCTTCCTTGCCCCTTACTGTTGGACTGATACTGAGGGAAGCAGGGACAGCACTGAACATATCCTATCTAGATTTTTATCACCAAAAGGTAGAAAATGTTTAAGATGAATGCACAGAGGAAAAGTTTAGTTCTCACTGATCACTGAAAGAACCTGAGTGCTGCAGCATCAGTAGGCCTAGAAACAAAACTGTTATATGTATTTCTGTCCTGTACTATTCTTCAGACTCCCTCCCACCTCTGACTCACAGAGGGTAAAAATCTATCAGAATCCTGGAATTTAAGTCATTTTCTGGCATCTCGAGGGTTTAGCTGCAACATCTTATTCAATCCCAAATGATGTGGAAAAGCCTATACAGAGACGAGTCAATGGATCAGCCCCCTCTAGCTGAGGGGTTAGGAGCCCGTTCCACATATCTGACAGCCTCACACACCAAGACTCAGAGCATCAAGAGCCTCTCAAAGTCCTCCTGGGTCGGTACAGCTTTCTGCCACCCCCAAACAGGCGGGTGGTTGTCAGGCACAATCTGGCCTGGACTGTTTTTCATTGTATAAAGTTGCTATGGTATCACCAATTAAAAATTCTAAAAAATAATCTGCATCTGTACAGCATGCTAAAATAACCTACGAAATGACACGTCCTTTCGTAGAAAGCGAGTCTACTAATTGCTGAGGGGCAGATTCCTCCACCCTTCCTCTCGCTGAACAGTGCCTTCAAGCTGCAAATACTCCCACTGCTTTCAGCATTTGCCAAGCCTAAGTTTTCCACAGAAACCATGAGTCAGGCTCCAAAAATCAGGAGACAAGCTTAAAAAATAATGAGATTTAGCTACAGCAGGTGAAGTATTTTGCCCTGATGATGGATTTGGCAGAGCAGGCATTCAGCATGAGAGTCAACCTCACAGCTAAAAGCAGGTGATCAGCAGCTTCAGCAGAGTGAGCCCAGGCACATCTGAAGAGATGTGGTCTAACACTTCAAAAGCTCTGTGTTAGTGTCTAGCAGAAGGAAACTGAGATTCTAGTTTCCCTAATCATTTTCTTCCCTCCCCATTTTTATCTTTCTCCTTTAATCTTTTTTCCCCCCTTTTTCTCTCCCTCCACCTTATTTCCAAAGGCATTTCAGTAGATTGGTTATTGCAGGAAGAAGACAAAAGTCAAGACTCAGATAGCAAGAGGGTCTGACAAAGCCATGGATGACTGAGCTAGCCTCTGAAGGCAGCACCAGGTCCCCTGGGAGAGAAGGATTTGCTGACAGGAAGGTAGATCCTGGCATACACCAGTGACCTGGTGGACCTGAGCAAGAGGACAGTGTCTGGTTTTGCAAAGCTTTGGGTTCCCGTCCCTAACCCATTGGCTTAATATCAAGGGCTTGAGATCAAAAAACCCCAAAAATAGACTTCAGTCAACAGTATGCCAGATCACAAACTCAAGCTCTGTTTTGCCTCTTCCATCTCACAAGCTCCTCCTTCACAGCCAAGGACTCAATCTCCTGTCCCCGACTGAGCACAGACGTTGGGCCCCTGGGTACACCCACAGGCCATATGGAGGTCTGCTGACCTCCATAGGCCCTCCCCTCATGGCTGAGGGGCTCCACGTACCCTTTACTGCAGCCCAAGCTATGCCCGTTGGTAGGCTTGTCCTTGGCTGCCCTTCTGGCCCTGGTGTGCTGAGTGGTCCTCCTCAGTGAGAAGGCCAGTGTCCATCTTCAGTGGTGTCACTGTTCCTGCCTTTATGCTGCCCACCTCCAGGTCGACTGGGTGACAGAAAGGCTCATGTCATTATTTGGAGCCAGCTGAAATTAACCCTGGGCTTATCATGTGTCAGGAGTCCAAAGGAGGGTCTGTGGCAACCATGTTCAGCAGAGCTGAGGGCCATGGCACCTTGTACAATGACAGGAGTGCAAGTACTACCTGCTGAACATGCAGACAAATCAGGTGACAGATTCAGACCTGGTCAGACCTGATGCAACGAGAACCTTCCACTTCACATACCTCCTCCCACTTTTCACACCCATGTGTATTATCCGCAATCTTTTATGCCTTCCACCAAAATAGGGAGCTAGAAAATGGTAGTGCACAGAAAACAAGACCTTGGCACATTTTCTCTTCAACTCAAAGATTTCATCTTCCCCACACACAAAAAGCCTGAAAGCTCTGAAGCATCAGCTTGTCAATGAGGAATGATTTGGCTTCAAGAAATTATCAGCACTGATTAATTTCATGAAGTTTCAAAGCAAAGCCCAGAAACAAGTTTGATCACATGAGTTTGACAAGGTTAAAAGATACAAGCATTTGTACATGTTCATGTTATAAATTTGACTAATTAAATGCATGATTTATTTCATAGGCGTTTATTACACTTTAGTCACAAACATATCGGTGGTAGCCTTTACACAAGGGAACAAACAAGTCCCAAAAGGCACCTGGAATTTTGCAAGGAAAACATGGGTTTGTAATGTCATAAGATCAGAAAGCCATTGCTAAGTAAGATGAAAAAGAAAGACTTAGGTCATCTACAAAAGGAAAATATTAGTTTGCTTTTTTTCAAAATGGGTGTTGAGAAGAGCTAAGTGAATAACTGTCTGTCTGGGTGCTGTAAGTGGGAGCATGTCTAGATGCTATAAATTTAGAGATGAATAATCTTTCTTTATAACATGTATAAGAAAAGTACAGAAAAAAATGCTCCATCTCAAGAAAAGTCCATATAAGCGGAATCAGCTTCCCTATGAGGAAATAATTACTGCAAGCTGCAAAAATAGAAATAAAATCTCTGACGAATGGCTGGTGTATGAATTCCTGTTACAGTTTATTTATGCAGACAATATAGTGTCTGGGATGAAACAGCTCTGTTGGCAGAACAAGCATGAGCCACTGTATGTGGGCTCTCAGAGCACTGCATGGGAGTGTTTACTTCAGCTCTCCTGGAACCATGGAGAAGTGACGTTACCATGCTAGAGCCTGAAATAAGCAGTGATACTGCCAGCACCAAGAGAAAGCTAAGCCTGTGGCTGAGATTTTCGTCATCTGACAAAAAAACCCTCAACCCTAAACAAACTAAGATGAAAAAGTGTTTGAAACCTCTTGCTATGCAGATCTCACTGATTTCACAGAGGGGCTGCTAGACTCAGTCACTCCCATTGTGCTGTTATGATCATTTACCTCTAGCATTTTCTGCAGGACAAGACAAACTATTACTATTTGCCTCTTCATGCCTGTATATTTATATTGCTTTATTCTTCTAAATAAGAGTTAAAATTGTAGTGGATATTGTCAAAAACCCCCAGTAATCTTTTTCTAATCTAAAGGATGAGTCTGAAATTAAAATGTATTAAATAGGACCACTTTTACATCTAGCAGACGTGCTAACCTATTCTGTTAGAAGACAACATCAGTAGGTCTTTTCATAGCCCTATTGCTCAGAACAGTCACAAGTGGAAAAGAGGGGGAAATTCATGGACAAGAGAACTAGTGAGGCTGCGGAACACGACTGTGATACAGCCGACCCTGGAGAGGCTGTCAGCGTGCTCTGCTTGCTGTGCATCGCCCATCCACAGCACCATCACACTGCTGCTGTGTTATCCCACTGAGCTCTGCGTGCTATCACTGCACCTGTGGGCTTGTGGACAGCCACAGGATAAGACCAGCCTTGGAAGAAAAGTATGAACACCCACCACAAGGAGACGACACCACAGCTAGAAAGAGATAGAGCAAAGAAGGACAGAAAGACAAAGGGGTCTGCGAGAGCACAAATGAGCATGCTGCACTGGCCCCCTCAGGAGAGGAATTCCCCATCAGTCATAATATAATTCTTAGAAACCAGTGGATCAGGACAAGGACCAAACTCCAACTCATAGCCCACCTGTTTGGTCCTGCACCTCTTGAAGTTAATGAAGAAGCTCCATTGGCTTCAGGTAAAGAGCATCATACCCTGTCAATAGGAATGGCACACTGTTGTTTCCTGAGACACTAAGTTTCTGAAAAAAACACAGCTTTCTTTTGCCCTTAGTGTTCAGCTGTTGGGAGATTTTTTTTCTGTGAGTCCCAGTAAGATATTTCTGAAGTGCCCCATGGAAAACTTGAGCATGGCCAAAGAATAGCCACTTGTGGGCCTGCAAGGTTTCCTGGTGTACCCAGACATGGGCTCAGCAGTGACAGAGCTGAAGGAAGAGAGCTATCTGAACTATTTAAATCTCAGAAGTTTGCTGAAGTGATGTTTCATTCCCTTCCACTGAAGACATTTCGAGTCTTCCCATTGATTATGTAAAAATAGGACAGAACTTTGGGGTTAGCTTAGACTATATACTTGTTCTTACAAAAGATATTGATACACCTCAAAATAAATGGTTATTTAAAATGTATTCTAAGGGGCAGAAACTGAAACAGAATGAAACAGACTGAAACAGACACATCTGAGAAGAGCAAATTGCACTTGTTCATTATTATCAATGTTGGGCAGTACAGTGAAAAATGATCAAAAATTCATGTGAAGAAAAAAATTCATTGAGGAAGAAGAAGAAGAGAAGAAGACATGGAAATAAACATTCTAATGCAGAATATGCTTTCCCTGCCTCCAGAAGAAGAAAACAAAAAAAACAAAAAAACAAAAAAAAAACCAAACAAAAAAAAAAAAAAAAAAAAAAAAAAAAAAAAAAAAAAAAACACTAAACCAAAAGAAACTCCTGCCCCCAACCTAAATGAAATAAACAAAAAACTAACCAAACAAAACAAAAACCCA
>JAWWTY010000077.1:89995617-90051862 GCA_035222235.1 Margarornis squamiger | reverse complement strand
AAAAAAAAAAAAAAAAAAAAAAAAAAAAAAAAAAAAAAAAAAAAAAAAAAAAAAAAAAAAAAAACAAACAAAAAAAACCCAAACCAAACCAAAACAAAACCAACCAAAGAAAAACCAACAAAACAAAACAAACCCAAAACCCAAACCAAACAAAAAGCACCATGAGGAGGAATCATTTCATATATTTTCAAATTCAAATATTTTATGGTCCTGTCTTAGCATCTCTATGAGTTCTCCAAGCACTGCTTTTGCCTTGTATGAATTTCTGGGTTTGTCAATATGTGCAGAGAATATTGCTGTTTTTAAAATGCTCTGATTTGGCCTTGTTCAAAACTGGAAAGAATCTTTCTTGGGGTAAAAAATAGGAATTACATTAATCTTCAGTTTATCAAGCTTCATAAAAAGATGAGAACATGCAGAACATTTACTCTATAGGAAAATATAAAAGTTGCTATATTTTTAAGAAGAGTCTTCACTAGTAAAGTTGGAAATTCTTAACCAGTGTCTTAAGTGGTAAAAGAGGAAATTCTGAGGCTAGATATTATGTGCATGCTAAAGAAGATGTCAGTGACTGTTGTAAAAGCCTTTTTATAAGTCTTAGAGATCCAAAACACAGTTATTTTTTGGAGAGTGAAAGGTCTTTACAGTATCTACAACAGGCATAAAAGCAATGATAGCTGATAGCATCAGCCAAAGCAGAGAGTAGATGAATGGGTAGTGTTAGTGAGTGTTAAATAATAATTCACAGTAATTTCCAATAAATTCAATGCAACTGCAGTCTAAAATCTATAAGAAGGAAAGAAAAAGCTCAGTTCTCAATCATATAGGTACCTATTCTCTTAATTCCATGAACAGATATCCAATTACCCTTATACAAATACATGTTAGTTTGAAGACACTGTGCTTATTTCAGAATATGAGGTAGAGATCCTTGTCAGGGATTTAATTATCATTTCTGCTTCTCCATGTGTTCCTACTGAACATTATTACTATTAAAATTTCTCAGAGAGTTTTTAAACATTCCTGAGTTCATATATTTGCAAAGCATTGGATTTTGAATATATCCGCTCTTGAGCCTTTAATCATGCACTTATTACATGAGTACATTTAGTCACTATGCATTAAAGAAGAAATATCTTTTTTTGCATGGATATCAATTATAAAACTTAATCTGGATCTTCAGCACTGCATTTCCTCTGTATCTTTCGTGACATTACAGATGTGTAGTCTCAATTTCTTTGCTTATTTTTAACAACTTCTAGTAACAGAAAAGGGTGTATCATAATGAGCATGTGAAGTGCTGCATCTAGCAAAATTACAGTTTTTCACAATATGAGTACAATGTTCCTTAAGGCATCCCTTGGTAGATGACATTAGTATTAATACTAAAACCTTTAGACAGGAAGGCTGGGTTGATAGCTTCTTTTTACTCTTGTGTTTATCATTCATTTCCAAAGGGCTTAGCTTAACCATTAAGTAGGTTTACATTTTTCTGAGACTATTGTTACAAATATGTAACATTTGACAGGACCAGTAAGAAAAATTACTGAGGTGGGTCTCAACTGGCAAGGGATATAATGGCAAGAGCAAGACAAGCTATCCCACAAAAGCAGTTTGGAAGCCCATCCAGGGAGGACTTCAGCTGCTTTAGAGCACTTTAGGGTATTATAAGACACTACAGAATAAGAGGAACGTCAGCATGCCCTTTGCTAACAAAAGAGCACCCATGAGAATAGCTAACACTTCTCCCATTGCCTGTCCCAGCCCAAAACAGATTGTCCACATACTAGGATTGTGCACTCCGTTACCTGAGTTGCACCTAGTCTCTGAAATAAAAGGTTTGAACGTGGCAGTACTGCAGAAACAGAGCATCTCTTCCTACCTGTGGTGGTTCCTGGGTACACTGCAGGTCACTTGCTCGGGCCAGCAGGGCTTGGATGTTTTGTGGTGCTAAAAAGGCACTGCAATGATCTATTAAAAACATTTGGAAATTGGACAAATATAAAAGTCTTCAAGACTTATGGAGACTGATTAAAGGATAGGCTTCTGTGCTTTGGAAATAGCTCCAGATGACTCAAAAATTAACTGGGAAATCCCAAAATTGTAGAGAATTTGTAGTACTTGAGATAATGGACAGCTGGTATAACAATATATGCACTTTTATGGATTCCTTTAGTATTACATTCATGCAGAAAAATCGTAAGGGCAAGAAAATACTGTTTTCATCACTGTTGATCTTTTCAGTGTTTCCAAAACACAGACATTTTCTTCCTGGAACCATGGGGGTATTGTTCTTGTTCCTAAAAGCTGAGGCTGCGTTGCTGTGAGCTGTCACTTGGGCAGGATAGAAAGCAAGTCAATACCTGGAGATAACAGTAAAAGAGTCATAATCCAGAGGTTGTTTCATCTTTTATTTTTAGACAACAGTGTGTTAAGAGGGGACAAATGGTGAAACACTGTAGGATGCAGCTGGGAGCTAAGGCCACACAGTGGGGTTGTACAAAACAGATGAGAAATGAAAGTATCTGTTGGAGAGGTAATTTTAAGCACTGACCTTACATAATAGATGGAATGAGAGTAGGTGTTGTAGTCATCTAAGAGAAGAATCTAGCCAAAAATAAAAAATAAAAAAAAAGGTGTCTTTTTTTTTTTTTGGTCCTAAATGACATTTTATGTTTTAGACATAGCAATGTAGACCAGATCAGAGCAATTTGTAGATGATGCTAGTTACTCACTGTGAAAGGAGCAGAATGTTCTTTTTAGGGGTATTAGGACAATTTAAAAGGATCTGAAAGTCTGTTCTTATGCAGAGGCCTAGATCACTGTGGTGCTATAGGAGATATTAGAACAGAGATGAGCTTGTATGCTCTTCGTGAATGCTTCATGTTTTCCCGCTAGCTGCATGTTCTCTGAGATGCTTTGCCATCAGAGCCTTGTTCATTCCATTCATTTAGAGTCTCACAAAGTCCAGTCCTGTTGGTTGAAATCGGAGGTGTCCACATAAAGGGGTATAAAGTCTAAAGGCTTACATATGAGCACAGATTAGCTATGGGCAACAGTTCTGAGAACTAAAAAAGGGAACACTGCATCACCGGATGAGCTCTGAGTGGAACAAAAGGATTAGCTTAAACGCACGCTCAAAATAGAAAATAATTTTAGCAATGTTGTTCGACTAGGAGGCTTTTTTTTTTTTTCTCAGAACTGATCTGCAAAGAAAAAACTACAGCAAAGCAACTTCTCTTCCATTGAGCTCTCAGGGCTAAATTCTCTTTCAGTACGAGTTCTACAAACTAATTTAAGAATCTCATACAATGGACCGGATGATTTGGTACAGTCACGTTACCACAGCATTGTGAATGTTGCTTTCTTTTGTTGGAGAGCTTGCCAACTTACCTTGCTGTTCTCTTGCTGCCCCATGGCCTGGCTGGCCTCTCAAGCAATGACTAAGTCTCTGTGGAAAGTTTAGAATTTGCAAAAATGAAAGCATAGGTTAACTGTGTGTATACCTTTCCTTCTCAGAAGGCATGTTGTAGTCAAGACTGTAAAAGTCACATTCTCTCCCTCCTTTCTTGCTAGTGCTGATTTGGGCAAGAAGACAGTTGTGTTTATGGGGCAAATTACAGTCTGATGTGATACACACCCCAGCTCAGAGCCTGGATCAAAAAGGTTGCCCACTAGGTTATTGGACTGATCATACTTGTGCTATAGAATTCTGCTTCACAGTGTTTCTGCCTCAGCAAAAGACCCAGGCACAGGCAATTAGGCAAGGCTTACTGGAACTACTGTATTTATCCAAAGCAGTTACAGGATCCTCATCGCAGGCTACCAAAAGTATGTACTGAATGCAATATTTGCTCATAGCTCCTATAACAGATGGAGGTTAGGGAGTAAGTTAATATAGTTAATAAATAAATAAAAGTAATAATACATTATGATTTTCTCTCACACTCATTTTACCTTATTGTCTGTCTCTGGGAGATGTACACATCTTCACAACCTAATCCCTAGCTTCATTTAAACTACTTAGAAAGTTGTCTTCCCTTTCCAGACCTTCAATAACTGTTGAAATATGGTTAAAAACTCTCCAATCAAGCCAAATCAATTCCATAAGAGTATACCTAGTAGCAGAAGTTCATGTTTGTTACCATCCCTTTACCTGAACGGCTCTGTTACTCAAGTACCTGGCAATTCAATCAGACTTTAGAAAGAGGAGATCATTAGTTATTTTCAGCACCTCAGTACAACTTTTTTGATAGCTTTTAAGACGACAGCAGCTTCTAATGGTCAAATGTAGGAATCCAGTTTTCCTGCAAAAGCCCAGAGGGCATAGGAGTAATGTTAAATGATTAGAGACTAGACTTCACAAATACTGAACACAGATCAGATTTTTTTAAATCTCACCATCTTCGCATTTTGTTGAAACCTTTATTTGCAATTACTTGACTTAGTTCAGTTTGAAAGGCTGTCTGAGAAGTGACACACTAGGCACCATTCAAATATTTTAGTTCAGAGAACTCTCTGAACTAGGGACATAAATTCATCCTTTCTGTTTTTCCAAGTAAAACTCAGTCCACCATCACTTCTGGTTTAGATAGAGTTTCCTTTTCTGATTTTATTCTTTGCAGCAGCAGGAGGAAGGATTTTAAAGCTGAGCCATTTATAGCCTTAACCCATTGAATTACTTTCTGGGGAAGTAGTTAAGAAAATTTTCCTTTGGAAGAACTAGCGACAGTGTGTAAGTGTTCCAAATCATAGTGCATGCACCAATAAGGTGCTGGGTTTAAAAATGCCTTCATTTACTTGTGTGCATAAATGAAGTCAGTGGGGTTTCAAATTAAATAAAACTTGGCAATTCTTCTCAAAAAGCCATATTTTGTTTTGCTAGATCTGCATAACTCAAAACTGCTTAAGTGAAAGTTTCTTGCACATAAGAGAGATGAATTTAGCACAGGAAAGAAATTCTGTCTTAATTTAAATCTCTAAGGCAAACAGGTGTTAGTCTGTGCAGAATTTGGCCCTCTGGGCCCTTTTATTCTACTTCTACATTTATGTTCTCTCTAAAACAACTGCGCAATTTCACCATCCACTCATATGACCTGTCACTCTGAGACCAAGGCATGGATATCCCAGCTCTGAGCAATGTCAGTCCTGATAAATGAAAGAAACAGAGAATAAATGTAATGTCAAAATAACACTCAAGAAAGCCATGTTTTCTTATTTTGATTTTTCAGTTTTGTCTAAGATATGAAGAAAACCATGGAAGTATGGCAGATTTTTTTTCTTGATCACTGGTCAAGTATGTCTAGGAAAAAAAGCAATAAGGATTAAACACCCTTTTATCATCTTGAGGTTGTTATTTTGTGATCTCAAAGGTCTCAAATGAGTCACCAATGTTTGTAATTACATCATTTATTCTACCAGTTGCAAATAAACGGTCCTACTTGCATTTACTTCAATATGACAAGTTAAGAGTAATTTCAAGCTAGGTAAGCAACGACAATACGTTTAGCACTGAAGTGTATAGAATTTAAGTTGTTGTAGTACAAAGGAACCCCAATTCTCCAGCAGTTCTCCTAGAGTATTTAAAGCATAATACTTTGGGCCGTTTTAAAGGCTCTCTTTTGAAGGAAACAAGGAGAAATCTTGGTTCTGGACCACATGAATCTGAATATGCGTAAGTGTCTTCTGGCAGACAGCAGCAACCAAGGAGGCTCCCTGGCTGTCTCTCTGAAAAGATTGCAGGGAGCAGACGCTCAAACTCAAGGCTCCCCAGGGAACCACCAATTATTATATTTGAAGAAGTGGGCTAAAAATAAATCTTATTTCTTTCCTGTCCTCTGTTTCAAGATGAAAGAAAAAATGGTCAAAATGGATAGCCAAAAACCTCCAAAACAGAAACAACGAAACCCATTCACCTCCTTTTCACTGTTACATCATTAAAGCACCATGTAGATAAGAAGGAAGAGAGGGTATTTCTTGGGGAATATTTAATTTTGTTTGTGAATTCAAGGGAATATACCCCTAGTGTGTTCTGGAAATGCAGAGAAACGGGGTGGGATCTGGTAGTATCTGACATGCCAAAGAATTGACTCTGTTACTGCCAGTGATCAGCAGGAGACAATGTTGCAGTGTTAATAAACCATTATTAATTCCAACTCCTGAATAACAGTGAGCTCTACTAACTACCTAGCTATTCTCTAACAGTCGGTAAAGAAATACAAATCATATTTGGGAGTCTTTAGAAAGGACCCAACCATAAACAGTATTAAGGTGGGCTTTCTGCTGAGCTGTGCTAGTTTACCTCTCCTACTGCAGCTATGAGCAAATTCCTTTAGTCTTTGGATGCTTTGCTGAAATTTTTAATAATTATATTACAAAGATGCTTCTGTGGGTGCTCTTGTGTGCCCAGTATCATAAGGTTGTATCATTCTAAAGGAAGGATTTAGAAGATATTTTCAGACTAATTTTTTGGAAGTGGCTAGTTTGGAAATGGATTTATAGAGAATTTTATCAGTTTGAAGACAAAAAGAATTCTGGTATTCTGTTAATGTACAGGGCTGTGACAGATACACCCACACAGTCTGTGTACAGAGAGCAAGAGCGGCAAACACACAGGCACTTTGTTCTGGTGGTGACTCTGTAGCTGCTGTATTGTCCGGGACATGCCGAGTTCAGGAGATGGCAATTCAGTGGTGATGCCAGTCATTGATTAGGAAACCAGCTATACCAAAGACATTCCCTGGTCTTCTAAGAACTTCCAGGAGAAGGATTTAACTTCACTCTATCTTTGGGCTTCATAATCCACAACTCTTTGTGTAATAAGACTAGGATTTGATCCAATGTCTTCATAATTTTTATGAGTCCAGTATTTTCCCATTTACTGATCTATGCATGAAACTGGCCACAGAGAGCAGCTAACACATCATCTTGTCCTCAGTTGTTCCTTTTTGCCATTCCCCTCTTTCTGGTGCTATGAGCTGAGACTACATCTATAGGGTAGGAGACATGAATGAAAAATCTCACTGTGCAGCTCCAAAATGTTTATTTTACATATGTTGTTATATGTTGTTATAAATCAAAAGAAAAAGGAAGAGGAAAAGATTTAAAAAAAAAAAAAAAAAAAAGCTGAGACAAGTTTGCAGATGGAAAAATAGGTGTCTGGAGCAGTGAATTATGTCTAGATACACCTGGAGTTGGTGGTCACCCCAATCTGTGTAAACACCTTGCAGATTCTGGCCATAAAGCCAGGGCAGTGTGTGCAGGGAATTAGGAAGGAAAGATGTGGTGATAGAATCTACTTAAATCTCTTCTAAACTGAGGGGTAGTAGTGTCTGTCCAAACATGACAGGTCTGAGCAATAGCTCCATGTGCTGCTCCTTTGCTCTTACTGAGAAGCTGAACTGCTAGCAAAGCCTTGATGGCTGGCTTAAAGTAGTGTCAGAGCAAGGAGAATGGGAATGGTGAGTAGCTGGTCCAGGGCAAAAGCAGCTCTGATTGAAAGATCACTGGCAGCTTCACTTAGACCAACTGACCCATCTGCATCTGGCACTTCTCCATCCCACACTGAAAATGAAGTACTAGCAGTGGGAGTGGGAAGCCATGAAGTGACCTGTCAAGCAGTCCAAGTGAAAAAGCAGAGGAACAGTATGAACAGCTAGACTTCAGGAAAAAAGTCATTTGACACAGCATGTTACTCTGTCAATCTGCCTTCCTGATTATTTCCTTTATTCTTTTGATAAACTGCTGTTTGTTATGTCAGTTGAATCATGCATGTCAAGAGGAAACTAGCAGCCTGAACAACAGAAAGTTTAATTTCATTTTCTCAGGGTATTCTTTTTTTTGGTTGGTGGGATGGAGCCAGAGGCTCAAGCTGGTATTTCTTGAGCATTTCCTCAAATATAAGCCCAGTTCACATTGTGCCCAAACAAGACTTGTCAGAAGGGTTATAACCAAATGAAGAAAAGCTGTAAGGAGAACAAGGTTTCCTGCAAACACTTTTCCTCCTCTTTTCCTCCAGTGCAAATCAGAACACAGCCACATTCCTACTCATCCCTCTCGGAAGTCCAGGTCAGAATACCAGATAAACTCAGAATACCGCGTTTCAGAGTTTGGTAGAGTACAATAATTAAATCAAAAATACGCTTAGAGAATGAGACCTGTCAAGGGAGATGCCATCATCCACCTTTCAGAAAGACTCATCTTTCCTGTGATTGAGCATGTCTTTAATAAGAATCTGTCTGCAGAAGAGGGACACTGGTGCAGCTATTCTTAGAGATCAGCCAACAGGACGAACAGGCTTGTATGTCATTCCTTATGGCTCAGGAGGAGTTTGGATGCTGAGCTTATCAGTTCTGACAGAGACTCTATGATCTGTGTCAATGTGAGAAGCATGCCTCTTGTATCTGAAGGCAAAGTAAAAGGCAAATGCAATGATAGTTAACTGCTGTTCACAGCTGAGCTGAAGTCACAGACACTAAGCTTTACCTTCAACCAGAAGAGCCCGATTATGGTAGGAAACATCAAAGCTGGTGTCTACAGAAAGCCATTTAAATTCCAAGACACGTTGCTTTCCTAGCTTTGTTACTTGTGTTCTATGAAAAAGCAGGCAGCAGACAACTCAGAGACTGTGTATAATACACGTTTGTTACTATGGCTATTCCAAGACTAACCTTGAGAGTCCTCTGCTGCCTTGAACTACAACAATTACATAATCCCTAGCAGAAGCAGTTATAGACCCTTTGGCTAAGTAGTGAGCCCTGAGTATTTCTGGGTAACTACTTGGTACCTAATAAAAATGTCAGCACACTGCATGTTTATTTGCGGAGCAAATCACTATCATAAAGGGTTACTTGATCCAGCTACAAGTTAACATTTCTAGCACAGGATGAGAACAAATATCACTGTTGACATACGGGTGGTTGTAGTTACATAGTAGCTACTCAGGTTTTTTGCTAGAAAAGCATTAATATTTCATCTTCCTTTATCCTGACTCATCAGTGACAGCCAGTTTGGAAAAGGATTCATACTTAGGAGACAAAAAGTGACAACCCTTGATAGCCAGCACAATCCACATATCTTGTAAACACTACAGTGAAAACAAACATCAGTCTTCAATAGCTGCACTTTTCAAATTAATAGGTCGGCTTACCTCTAAGAAGAAAAGGCAGATTTATTTATATTAAGCTGTGCAATTCTTCACTGAAGAGTAGGACATTCTCCATTTAAAGCAACTTGGAGACTTTGTGTGGGCAACCATGAGTAAGGCTACATAGAAACTGTTAATGTTTAGCCCTGCACTTCATGTACCAATTACAAAGGCTGTAGAGACTGCCTCAAGCACTTTTTTGATAACTTAAAATTAAGATTTTTATTTTTTTTTTAATTAAGACAATTAGGGCTTAGTTCATAGATACTGACTTGCTAAGCTCATCTGTGCTAACTGCTGTGAGGAGCAGTATTGTCTTCTAGACTGCATCTTCACTATGCCTTAGGCTTTATTTACAACTTTTTTTGCATGCTGACTGGCTTATTCTTTATGGCTTCTTCCTCTTTTGCCTTGTACCTAGTTGTCCATGTTCCATTATGCAAAATTCTTTCTTGGTACCTTACTGAGTGATACTTCACTTTCTCACTTTGTACTGAGTGATGTTACACTCGGAATTAAAGATACCCTCTCTTGACTTTGCCATATCCAAATCCTCAAAATCAGAATATGTCATGCTCCACAGCTGAGGTACTTTACTTGTGTGGATTGTCCAGACTCAACACAGAGTTGCCCTCTGTTCATTCAGATTCAATTGCCTAAGGATATAACCAGCTCATTGGTTAAACAACTTCCTACATCACAGCAGTACATCTCCCAAACCACTTCAAGGCATAAGTACTTATTTGAATAATCTTGCACAGTGATGGAAATATCACAGGATTTGTTATGTATGCTATCAAGTGGTTTGCAGTTGGCAACATAGTTGATAGCACAGTTGAGTTTTATAATAATTTGTAGTTCTTTTATAAAAGTAGCAACAGACTTAATCTGTCTGAAAACCAGCCACTTAAAATGGTCTGGATACTATGAGTTGCTCTCAGTAGCTGTCACTATCTGGCCAACGCTTGGAGATCTAAGTATGCCACCACAACAGGCAAACTCACAGGGAGTCAGGTCTGTTATACAGCAGCAGGTTTAAGAGAAGAGTATTTCTTCCCCAGCTGTACAAATAACCCCACAATACACAGGAAGACCCTCAAGAAGCTATTACAGTTGCCCAGTTCAGTAACCGAATTCTGAACCGCACCCCTCACACACTTCTGATCCCAAATGTGGCACTACCCAGCAATAAATATAGCCTGCCATTTTATATATTATAAATCCTGCAGTCTTCACAGAAAATAAAGGGTTTTGTCTCAGATAGGTAAAGCTGCTATGTGTTTTATTTTTGTTTGTAGCTCTCCTTAAAGACACAGTAAACAGAAAAGCAGTATTTACTGACAGAAGTTGAAAATTACTTTGCTGATATCCATGGCCATATGTTAATCTGCCGTAGATAAAATCTGTCCCTTTTTTTCCCAGTTCCACTCTCCACGGGTGAAGGCCAGCCATATCATTTCCTTGATTTTTAAGACCACAGCTTGGCTGTATGTACCCAATCATCAGTTATTAGTGTCTGCGTAAACTCTCTTTTTGATGCATTGTATTGCACTAGAGAGGAGCCGAAGGTCACACTCGTAGTTCTGGTGAGGACAGATGGTAAATCTCAGTGTTGCAGGAAGTGGTGCTCGTGGTGAGAAGACAGCTGTACAAGGGATCCTCTTGGTTTGTGTTGAGGAGACAGGAGAGTTATACCTATAAGTCTTTCTTTGGAAGAGACAGCATTCACTAGCATAGGCAGAAAGACAGGATGATATAACTCTAAGGGATTTTTTTTTAACTCCCTTGAGCTTCTTAGTTCTTAGAACCACAGAAAGACCACAGAAAGAATTATGGCATTAGAAACTAAGGGAAGAACAACGAAGAGTAACATAAGGAGCATATGGAATTTATCCATAGGCTAGACATAGTCAAAAGAAGAAGTAGCCTACAGAAGACAAAGGAGAGAAGGGAGAGGGAAGGAGAGAGGCAGGGGGAAAGTGAGAGAAAGAGGCACTGTAGTTTGAGAAGAAGCCCCGAGATGCAAAACAGGAGGATTTCAGTTGTCCTATAGGATTCATTAAGATGTTATAATCTTATGTGGAAGCTGAGAAATACATGCAGGACATTATTTTTTTTCCAATTCTATAAATCTTTTATGCTTGTTATACTGAAAAGTAATTGGATTTAGAACCCTTTACAGTTCTTGTTTCTTGTCTGCTTCTTTCGTAACACACCTGAAGATGTGGATGTAACCTTCAAACACCCAAATAGGTTAGAGAGATGGGAAAAAAGTGAGAAATAAGATAAATGAGAACTTTATCTTGAATTTCTAATAAATCTTGGTCTATGAATTATCAGTTCTGTGAGAAAGTGATAGCCAGAGAGAAGCTGTACTATAATGGCTGAGGTAAGAGATTGCATGGTTGCCTTTTCCAAAGATACACAGTTTGATCAAGCATGATGGCATTCAACCACAGTTATTTGTTACTGTCAGCTGGAGGGATCTCTCTCAGGACTGTATGACAGAATCATCTGCATTAGGAACAACACTGACAGCAGGTCGAGGAAGATGATCCTTCCTCTCTGCTCAGCACTGGTGAGGCCAGATTTGGACTGTTGTGTCCAGCTCTGGGCTTCACACTACAATAAAGATACAGACTTACAACAGCAAGTCCAGAGAAAGGCAGAAAAGGTGATTATGGAACTGGAGGAAAAGCTGAGATAGCTGGAACTGTTAAGCCTGGAGAAGAGAAAGCTCAGGGGGGATCTCACCAGATGTATAAATATTTGATCAGAGGGATGGTGAAGGAGTCAGGCAGATTACAGTATTGCCCAGGGACAGGACAAGAGGCAATGGTGACACACTGAAATACATAATTTTCCATCTGAACACCAGGAAACACTTTAGACCTTGTGGCTTATACATATTATTTGCTACAGATGAGGTAGAAAACTTAAATCCCAGCCATGTGAAGACTTTGCAGAACAATGGGATATGCCTGAAGCATCTCGGCAGCACTGACTGCCTAGAAACACCAAGGTTTACAAATCCGGTGTGATCAGCTGGGAGGAGCAATGCATTCAGCTCTCACCAGCTGAATGTGTCTGTGGAGAAAGAATAGAGCAGAATATCTTGGAATAGTTGCTCTCAGTTTCGCTGCCCTTTGGTGCTTGGGACTTGATCTAAGTAATTTACTGCACAGTGATAACTATTGCCCAGAAGTTAGACCCAAAAAAATTAACAAACTCTCTACAAAAAGTTGCAACATTATTTATTTCATGTCATGAATGCCTAGCTTTACTACTCAAAACAATCAGTTTCACAAGATGAGTAAGTTCCTGAGTTATAGCTGTTTCACACAAGTGTATTTTGAGAGAAACACTTAAAAAATTTGATTCAGAGCCTTCAATATTGAAGACATTAAATGAGCGGGACAGCAGTGTTGATTGTTGCTCTTAATTATGACTTAATTATGAGTGGATAATTAGAAATGAACCCAGCATTCTTTGTATTGGTTTTGTACTGAGCAGCGTGACTAATCTAAGGCCATTGGGATGCCTGTGCTGTCTTGCAAACACATTTTGACATCATGAATGTGGAACCACGTGCTACCCTCAGCTGCTGTACATATGCTGCTTTTGCTAGAGAGAGTGGTCATTCTGTCCATGCCCTGTCCAAGGGCAAGAGCCCACCCTTGTACAGAGATCAATGCAGGAATAAAGAAGAAAGAAGTGTGATAACATGTTATGCTACAGCCCTCATCACCAGAGGGAAAGAAAGCAAGCACACTGGCTACTTTACTCAAAAAGAAAATGTTGTGGCAACAATTTCCCTTACACTTGTGCATGGATTACCCAGACTAGAGTTATTCCTCATTTGGACTATTCCAAATCTGTAACTATTAAATGGAACAATAACTCAAACACTAATGCACTTTATAAGGCAGATCAGTACTATTTCCTTCATTTAGCAGGGTGGAAATAGGGGCAGAGGAACTTGCCCAAGGTCCTCCAATATGCCAAGTGGTGGAGAAAGAAATAGAAGGTTTTCTGTTTGAATCCCAGCATCATATTCTCCCTACTGCACCTCAGTCAGGATCCCTCCACATTTAGAAGAGATGTGCAAGTGGTAAACTCAAAAAAGTGAAAATAGTTGTTAAAAAGGAATAGTTTCATCAGGAGAAGAAACCCTTCTCCAAAGTCAATAACTGAACTGTTATTTCAGGTAAGGAAGACAGTAGATGGCAGTGTCCCCCAATACTTCCTAGGGAGACAGAGCTCTCACACTCAACATCCCTGCTACAGAACACGGACCCGTACCCCAACTAGTGACAGATGCTAGACAGGACAGAATTCACTCCCCACTGCCAGTTAAAACCAGGCAGTGCCTGCAAGAGTAGTGCTATGCAGGCTCCCAGCTCATTTCTCCTTAGGAAAGCCCTTGTAGCTCACTTTTTCTGTCTTGCAAGTTAGCCTACTATAACTGACATCTGTCAGATGACAGTAGAAGATGATGACTATTTCTGGACTGAATGGAACACTGGTCAGTCAGCTCATCAAATATGTTCTGTAGTAACAAATCATGACAGCTTTTCATTTTCTAAAGTTCTGACAACTGGCCTTCAGACACAAGGTATTAAAAAGCCAGGGAAAAGGTCCTAGGGGAGTACAAAGATCTGGCTTCAAATTATGTGCTTCCACTGGCTTCCTGTGTCACAACAAACAAGACACTATGTCTCTCTGCATTCTGGTTCCTGTTGCAATGCAAAAATCTCTGCTTTGGGATATATACTAAACATTAAAAAAATTCTGCTCTCTCTGTCAATGAAAGATTCAGAATAACTCAAATGACTCAGAGAATCAGATTTCTGTGGCAGATATCTGAAAAGCTGATGAACTCTTCTCACAGGAAATTGTCAAGATTATTCCATTAATGTTTGTAAGACAACCACCATAGAGAAGCCCTAAGAGAAACCTAGAAGTGATATAAAGAAAACAAATAATGGAAAGAAGGAGCATTTTGAAATGGTTTTCTCAAAAGCAAATCAAAACTGAGAACAGTTGTGGGGCAGATACCTTTCAAATTTCTCTGAAAGAAGAGGAGCACAACAAATTAAATCAACAGAAAGGTCAAGAATTAAAACACCTACTACTTCCAGTGCTGCTGGATATTCTGTTCCCTTGTAAAAATCAACATAACTCTGTCAACCACAATATTGGCATGTACAAGCTGGTCATCTGAGCTCTTCCTGAGCTTTGGTATTATCTTGAAGACTTTTATTAGACCACTTTGCAGCAAAATAACTGGTGTAGAGCACAATGATGTGAACTTTTAACACCAACAATGAGACTAGAGCAGGACATAGGACCTTACAACTGGCCTTGGGTTCAGGGATAAAGAATAATGACAAACTAAGTCAACCTGACAGGGTATGCCACCAGCGTTTCATATTAACCTTAATGAGTCATCCAGAGATGTGCTAGAAGAGCAGATCCCAAACCATCCACATTCATAGCCTCCTTCCTCTAAAGCTCCATAGTAATATAAAACTTTTAACTACAGCACACTAGTGATCTGGTTTCAATATACAAAAGGAGATAAAAACCAGTAGTTTTAAAAATGCTCAGAATATACTGTGATGTGTCTCATGTCAGTGAAGGGCAACACATAAAAGGCTGAAAAGTGATAAGGGTGGGGATGGGCAGGAAATAAATAATTGCAATACTCTTTGTTTTTCCAGCATATTGAGGGAAAATTTCCCTGTAATTACAACAGCACAAAATGAAGAATTTCAACGCTTCCATAGGCAGGATGGGGGAAGATGCTCCTGCAGAAACTGGCAAACTGCTCAATTTGCAGCTATGGTCATTTGGAGCACCATCTCACACGGTGCATCTTATTGTTTCATTTTCAATGGCCCAGTCACTGCGGCTATCGTTGTGGGGAGAGGGGAGAAAAGAGAAAATAAGGACCAGGCAGCTGCACCTGAAGCTCCCTTATATGCTGATTTTTAGAGTTCTTGCACAGTCTGAAATGATTCCTCAGCTCCTCCAAACTGTGAGGAAGATAGACTTCCTTTCGTGCTCACAAAGATTGATTTCTGTGATCCTTGGCAGATGCATTAACTTGGTCATATATGGGCATTTCACATTCTGTGGAATTCAAAGTTTGCCTGGTTTGTGTGCCCAGAGCTAGAAATTTCAGGGACTAAGCAGCCACTCGATAATAATCACTGAAGGACACCGAAAGAAGAGATTGCTCAGCTATTTAGAAAGAAAAAGAAGTATACTTGTACATTAAACCCTAATTTTAGGAGTCTGCATGGTAACAGATACGTTTTAAAACGGCATTTTTCCACAAACTGAACAAAGTACAAATGGCAGAAGAAGCCTGTGTCACCAGAGTGACTTGGAAAAAGTTGTTTATTTATTGAATTACCTTTGCTTAATGCTTTTAGACTTTTAAAGGCATCATATTATAGCTGTCCTACGTCTCAAAACATTTTTCCTTACAATCCCAGTACCATAGATGAACTCAAGAAGACCTTTACAGGCTTTATTTAATAAAAGGTTGTCTAGGACACTATTGTTTCTTTGCACCACCCACGCACACTGCAGAGCACTGCTTCTTCTGGACCCTGATACCTCCACCCTAAAATGTGCTCAACATACATCCTGTTGCTGTGGGTTTAGCACCAGCTTAATAGAAGAATTAGCTTTCCTCAGTGGCAGCATCAGCAGTATCCCAGGAACGTGCTGGCAGGTGTTCAGCATCACAGATCTTGCATAACTCATCAAGATGAATTGCCAAGTAGTGGCTTGGGCTGAGATTCAAAAGTATTTTTCTGCTGGCACTTTCAGGTTTGCCACTGGTGACACTAAAGATAGGGAAAGGATCCAAATTTAAATACCTGACAGGTGTTGGCCAGGAGTCTGACTAACAGGATTTACAAACTTCTCAGGCTCCTTAGTTTTCTTTTTAGAAAAGCAAGCCTCAGGTTCATCTTGATGTTAGAGAAGCCAGCGACTTTGAAGATTATGACATTGCTGGGGAGTTTCTGTGAACACAGGCCATGGGGTAAGGCTTTGAAACAAAACACAAATAAAACTACAAATCCTTGCCTTCTAGATGTGTCCATGTTTTCTTTTTCTCTCTGAGCTATCAGGAGAACACCTAATCACTGTCCACTCTTCTAACCAGTGTGTCCTTCCAAGTCACCCTTCAGCCAGTGTCAAGCCCCGGCAGAGTAAGAGCAGCACATACAACGTGACCACGCAAGGCTCAGCTGTGCCCTCAGGCTCCACTGTTTGCATCCAGCATACCTTGCCGTCAGACTCAGTGTCACATTCTGTCCTAGTCTGTGTGCAGGCATGCTTGTGTTTCATGTCACATACAATAAAGAGTAATTTTAAGAAGGATTGTCCTATTCTGTAAAGAGTTGCCACATACATACATACAGGTGACAGAAGCTCTTGCTTCCTGCTTTCACTGAAGTCTGTATTGAACAGGTCTAAGCCAATAATTGATTATTTTTTCAGCTCAGCAATATAAGCAAACAAAAAGAAAGATGAAGTTATACTCTTATTAACCAGAATATAATTTTTTCTTCTTCAATTCTCCTTCTTCCTTCAACAACAAAAAAGTACCACAGAATCACGAAATATTCTGAGTTGGAAGGGACTCACAAGCATCATCAAGTTCAACTCTTAAGTATCTATCACACTAACTAGCTATCACACTTCTTTCCCCAAAAAATAATGCCCTAAAAGAACAGACCTCTACAGATTTTATATTTTCCAGCTATTCTTTAAAAGGACATTACATTCTTTGTTTTACTAAAGGACGTGCCAGAAGGTCCTGAAGACTGTAAATCACAATTTCAAAGCAATATTCCACAAAACCCAGTAACAGAAAAAACCCCAATGAATTAATTAATTTGGTGATTCAATACTGTGGCATCTCTCATCTCATCTTTTGGTTCAAACAGCATCCAATGTTTGCCCTGCACTTTTACCAGTCTTTTAGGAATCTAGTTTGAACATGTTGAGAAAAATAGTTTGGAGTATTATCCATCCTTTTTATCTGTTTTCCAAACAAAACTTCAGGATTTACCTAATTTGTTTTGTTTACACTTTCAGCCCTAATTAGCAAACTAAGCTATTTCAGTAAGGAGACAATAATTAATATCTGTAGTACATAAAGTTCCAGAGGTCCCCCCCAAAAAAACACAGTTTCACTTTCTATACGTTATAGTAAAGCTACTGCCAGCCCAGCTGAGGAGTCCACAGCCCTCACCAGCAGGAGAGAGCAGGACTGGAGAACAAAAACAGTATGAGAGGCATAGAAGACTTTCTGCTAACTCCTATTCTGAGTGCATTCCACTAAGAGTGAAATGCATATGAAAACATTTATAATCTATTTTTACTGGACAACCCCCTGCCTGCAGTAGCAGCGTGCATTACTTCAATAACAGCTGTGGCACTGTGCAATGCAAAAGGACTTAAGAGACCTCACTGTCATCCCTAGCTGACCCCTGACTATCAACAGTTTACAGACTAGTCCTTGCAACACCATGTACACCACTACACAAGTCACAGCAGTACAAAACCCTGACAGGAGTAACCTACTGCAAGGTTTTCCTAGTCATTTAGAAATCTCAAGAAACGTGAATCTCAGAGTGTTCTATTTCAAGGAACCTATTAAAACCATATTAAGATAAAGTTACAGACAGGATCCTCATAGTATAAAATACCCATGTCTCCCCCATCTTTAATATGACCAGCTTCTTTAAATCCTCGCCACGCCCTGGCTTTGGTGTTTCAGAACACGAATTTTAACTTGACTTAACAGACTTGGCTCCTCTATTAATCTGTGTAAAATAAAATCAAAGCTGAAGCTCAAACACAAAAAAATCTAAATTTTGTGAGGAAGCTAATCTTTTCTGTTTTTTCCTTTTTGCTCGATAATCATTATATTCTGTTGAATAACCAGTGTATTTCCTAATATAGCTGCAAGGGGTTTCACAATAGCATTCATTCATTTAAAAAAAGGAGAGAGTCAAAGCTCTTCTGTCTTACATCACTTTCAATGAATGCTTTAGAGCGAAATGGCAATCATGAGACCTCCAGCCTACACGAGGAGGAAGTGGTTTTGCAGGCTTGCCAGATTAAAGAGTGACATCACATTATCTTCGTCAATGCTGATTCCAGCTCTTCGATAATCAGGCAAACATGGAAAGTGCTGTTCTTGTATCACATGGTCAGACATCACTTTCCATTCATTAGTGGAGCTAGCACTGCTTGCCTCAGCAGAAGCCCTGCCTCCTCTACTGTAGGAAACTTGCAAAAGCTAAGAAAATGTAGCAGAAAGAACAACCACCTCTACTCCTTTTCTGGTCTATTCAAGATTCACATTAAAAAGCCACCTGCCAATTGTTTATGTCACAAATCAGAGAAAACTGAAACCCTGTCCTTGTCATTACTTTCAAATAAGTTTTGCGATTTTCATGTATAAAGGTGAAACCCTTGGAGAGCTCTAGGTTTTCAAATTGCTTATGAAATATGGAGTTAAAGCATGACAGGAAATGTTATTGCATCCCCTTTCTTAAAATATGCTAGCACAAACTGCAAATGATGGACATGGTCCCAACCACCAAGAATTCAAGCAGTGCACCATGGATTTTTTGGTGACTTGTTTTTTCAGCAAAGTGCCAGTAACTACCAGACTTTTACTTTGCTTATAAGGGTTCTGCACTGAAACTTTTCTGAAATGGAAGATAGCTTGGATTCATAGCAGACACTTTAGAGAGCTTTCCAAGGTTATAAATGCATTGTTTCTGTTTACAGAAATTTGGGCTTAACCTGCAGCCTTTTTGAAGTGAAGAGGCAGGAATGTCTTTCTATAGACACCTTTATATAGGTTCTAGCATTATTACACAGAACAGCTGATACATGCTCCTGATCTGCCTAGAGAGGAAATTATCTGTCTGAAATGGACTGTCACATATGGTCTCAAAATTACATTCATTACTGTCCCTGAGACTTAATGTTTCTTTTCCACATAGGACACTGCATAGAGATGTATTTGTTAAACACTTTACAATTAATTTTCCATGTAACTCAAAAAAATTTGTGCACTCAAAAAACTCCATGCAACATCTTTTAGAGAAGAACAGATTGTGGTCAGTGCCCCAGGGATACTCAGAGCTCTTACACCTCTCACAAAAGTAACTGTTCCACAACATTAACACAGAGAACACCAGCAGCACAGATGCAAGCACAAGGCTTTCTACAGAAGCCCAAGGTGTTCATCCAGAACACAGTGCGAGGCAGCGGCCAAGGTGAAGATGAGGCAACAGGTTTCTCTCTTCCAGCTCCCTTGCAGACTTTTCCTTTATTCATTTCTACTCTTTGTTGTGGAAGGTTGGAAGTGAAATTCCTCACTGTGCATCTGGACTTAGAGAAGGGGACAGGCATGGAGACAGTAAAGGGAAAGTCTTCAGCTGAGACTGGGCCTTGAGAGAGCGCTAGGCTACGATGCCACCAATCTAGAGCTAAGAACTCATATTTTCTGCAGATTTATACTTGTCTAATTTTGGAATCCAGTTAGGCAAGAGATTCAGTTGAAGTTTTTTCATGGCTGAGGCTTTTATAACATTCCTCTCTTTAACTTTCTGGTGTCCAGAAGCAAATCAGCTCACCAAAGACAGCCCTTTGATAAAGGCACAGGTAAGCTTGTTTTGTTTTATGCAGCTTCATGATTTCAGTAGGGAACACATCTCTTTAGAACCTGACCTCAACCTTTTGCTTGTCTGAGAACCTATTGAAGGAGGAAAAGGCATGGAGAAAGGCAGCAAGAACACTGTACAACTGCACAACCAGAAGTTTTGTAAGAAACCAAACTATAGCATCAGTAAAGTAGAAACCCTGCAGAAATTCATAGAGAGAGGGTACAAACAGGCCTTCAAGTGAGCACAGAACACACACCCAAATCTACAAATGCAGCACCACCACAGGCTGCAGTATTGTGCAACTAACACCCCAGCAGAATATGACTCCCAGCTATGAACCACCAGCTATGGGACCAAGGAGAAATGGCAGGACTCCAGGATGGCTAATTTTCTCAACCTCCCGGGTTCCACACCCAAATCTTTAGGTGACCAAGACATTCACTGCATACAGTGAAAAGCCCCAGTGGGGAGGAATGGTAGGGGGCACCATACGATTAATCAGAGGTGGGAAATTATCCCTCAAGGTCTCAGTTGTATTCTGTCATGGGCTGAGGCTGGAAGCAGCTGTATCTCAGGCCAACTCACGCAGCGCCATCTCAGCAGCAGCTCCTGTCTTGCTTCCTCCTACAGCATCCCATCTGAGCACATCCATACCAGCACAAGTTTGCTGTTGACCCAATGAGATCCTACCATGCTCTCTCATGGAAATTGTTCAAAAAACACCTGAAATTGCTCACCCATGCATGGGTTCCAGGCCTAAAATATTTCCACTTTGTATCAAAAGTTTCCTTGATTGCTAAATAACTCATTAAAAAAAGCCAAAAAAACCCAACCCTAGAGTGTTTAGTATTGCTTTTTAAATGGCAAGATTAAAAACTCAGCTAATCTGATCTCAGTTTACTCACACTCTTTAATCTCTAGGAACTCTGGGTAAGCTTAGAGGTGAAAGACAGCAAATCTTATCAGAGTAGAAGCAAGTCGTTCCCTGAAGTAAACCAAGTTCCCTTTTTCATTTGCACAGCTACGTCATAGGTGGCAGAGAGGAAATTTCCCGAGCCTGTCAGACCCAAAAGTGGTATCACACGACAACGCCCACAAGGTTAAATAAGCACCATTCTGATAAACCCCAGTCAAACAAAGGAAAGAATTACTGCTCCCTTTTTAAACTGGAAGTCCCAATTAAGATTAGAATCCCCAGACACTATGGTCCAAAAATAAAAATAAAATAAAATAAAAAATATACACAAGTGTAGATTGAAAAAAATCAACCAAGGAAGTTTGTCACCGGTATTATTATGTGCACACTCATACAGTTCATCTGAACTGAAGCACTCTACAAATGGGTGCATCTCCCCAGGAGTTTTCATCATAAGAATGAAATTTCTCAGCTCTCAGGAGGCAAAAATCAGTAAATAGTTTAGATCATGAAACCTGAATAGCTCGTAGCAAGTTCAGAGAGCATTTTGTAGCAGAAATTCACTTCCTCAAAGTAATGGCATTTGCACTGAATTTATAAAAATCCATTTTAGCCACTTCTCTTAATCTAGAATCTTAGGTTCATGATAGATGAAAATGCTCTCACCACAGACATTTCCTAACTGAAAAGGAATCAGGAAGTGATGCCAGCTTCTTCTGTCATTCAAAGGTTTTGGTTAATAAATGTCACTTTAGGTTCATTTGAAAAAAATCACTTGTAGTCACGGGACATTTACTTATTGCTTTTCTGGATATTTTTTATTTGGAAACTAAAGGTCTAACAGGAGAACTAGGCCATCATGCTACACAGTATGCACACTGTCATAAGTAGATTATTTTCTGAAAAACTTATATTCAATCAGACATTCAGGTAGGGTATTGGTGGTGGAAAGACTGGGCTGTGGACCTTAGGAGAGGTGATAAGAATTACATTACCTAGTTTTGCACAGCTTAGGTCTGAATGTAACTCACCGTGTAGGAGAACAGTCCCCAGTCTATATCCTGTGCCAGCGCATTGTGGGTAGCTTAGATGCCAGGTATGCACTCTTTCTGTACTACTGATCTGACAGATGAAAAGTGTGTCATCTCTACAAGATCCCTCCTAAGATTCCAATGTCTAAAGGGCATGCAAATTGTGAGGCAACTTTACTTCTGCATGAAGAGAAAAAAACATGGCAAAGTAACATAAAAGTATCACAAAGAAAAAGTCCATCTTATTTTCTTAAGACTATGTGAGTGTTACTCTAGATATGCACCTTTTGGAATAGGTATAGCACACAATGGCAAATGGTTTCTTGAGGGATTCTCTTCTTTGTCCATACTGATCTCTTTCTCCCTGATCTTGCCAATGCCAGAGCCTCTCAGACTCCAGAGCTAGCATATCAAACAGAAAGAGCTTAACTAGCTACACCCAGCTTGAGACAAAGACAGGGGATTTGATTGTCTGTAAGGGCAGTCAAACACTTATCCAGGGCAATGAGACATTCTAGACAACCTGGTTTTCTGGAGAAACATTTGGGATAGAGTTAAAACCAACACAGTAAAAATTTAGTCTACTGTCAGCAAAAAAAAAAAAAAAAAGAAGTCCATGCTCCAGCCAGGCCTAGCCCAATAGCCCCTCTAGAAAAGATGAGTACCAGCTGTATGAGCCAAGCATACTATCTGCACAGACAGTTTCCACCTCTTGCCTTCATAGCCTGTTGCTGCTGCAGGGAAGAAATAATTTTTTTGCGATGCAGTGATTATAGTATGTTGCACAGACTTGACTTTTGAGTTGGTTCAATTCATCCTTGATCCTTTTCCTTTTTTGCAGCTCAGTAGGTAGGCTTACCCTACGAGACAAGAAGGAAGAGCCTCATGTTGGCTATATTTTGTTGGGAGTAAGGTTAAAGCTTGCCTTTGGCTTCCAGAAGCAGAAAGCCCTGTCAACAAAGACTAGTATGAGGCACTGTTAACTATGGAAAACAAATCAAAGCATTCTAGTCAACAGACAATCCTCTGTCCAAGTGGGAGAGATGACACAGTAAGATGTCATGATTTGTCACTGCCTACTGATAACCTTTACTGCACTGATTTCTCTTCTGATATGCTATGCACTCCCTGCCCACCGTTACTGCACTGATTTCTCTTCTGATATGCTGTGCACTCCCTGCCCTCCTCTAGGTTACTTAAACAGCTCAGCAAAAGAGAGATGCAATGCTGCACTGCTCAGCAACCTCTTTCTTCCCAGGAACTACATGCTGCTGAGGAAACACCACTCCAAACACTGCTCCAAATTTCATGAGAATAAGGTTTCTCACGAAGATTTCTAGCACTTCATTGCCTCAGTGAGTCAGCAATACTCTAGAAAAAGCATTTCTCATGGCAAGGCAATATTTTTACTAATGGCTGAAACCAGAAGGTAGACACAATTGGAGTTTGCTTCCTCCACATTTTACAAGAGTCTCAGCACACACCAGGTTTATCTTTTCCACAGGACTAGGAAACAGAATGGAGAAAGGTCACTTTCTGACATGCTGACCTCTGCTCACAGCAATACCAAGACAGCAACCCTACAGCACAGAAAATAGATTAGCAGTTTGCAGGAACTTTCCTTCAGGCACTGGCATAACTGTCTTGCTGGGTTGAAAATATTCCCATTAAACAAGCAAAAGGAAACCTCTGAGTTGTAATATAAAAATACTTGTACATTGAGCACAACTCCTTAAGAAATAAAGATCAAAGTTGCCAGCTGGACTCAACTGCTTTCCAAAATAATCTTTGTAGCTTCCAGGGAAACCACAGCAACCAATGGCCAAAGGCTCATCTCCTCTGCATGACATGGAAGTCCACAAACACAGGTGGGGGGAAGAGGGTGCAAATGAAAGGAAGTCCCTCTATACCAGGAGGATGTGCACACCAGGCTGCTGTCTGCTTCCTTACAATTCAGAAAGTCTATTGTGAATAGGGAACTGATAGTTGCTATCAAAGGTAGAGCACATCTCTTTTGCACAATCCAGGTCACTGATGTGTGAGGTGATCCTACACTGAAAATTGATACAGGGACTGCTACCACTTATAGCAGGACAGGTTTCATCTTTGGTTCTACATTTTTGAGATGGAAATATAGACAATGCTAAACAGCTATCCATCCACTAATTACATGTATAACAAATTATGAAAGACTGTAGTACTATATATATGACCAAACAAGCTGTGATGGGACTAGAGGACATGGAAGTATCATCTGAAAATGACAGTGGATGTTTGTCAATCCAGCTTGTCTAACCAAAATAAAGATCTGAAGATGCTTATGTTTGGTGCTCAGAGTTCATAGATGAAAAAACCCCTACTTTTCTGGCAGAGACTGCAAAGAAAATGCATGAATAACCTTCATATTGCACAGAGTTCAACTTCTTTCCTACCCAGAATTTGGCAGGCTGAAGAAGCAAGAGGAGGGAAATAAAAAATGAAAGTTGCCAGCGGCTCAGGAGCACCATCCACTTTCTAAGCAATATCATTTCTATTCTACCTACAGGCCAGCCTTGCTCTCTGATGCAAGAAGACTTGGTTCTGAGCTGAGCAATGTTCTACCTTGCACAGGGAACAGTCAGCATGAAAAGAAGATGCACACACTCTCCACCTCTCTCCTCTGCTCCACAGTCCACAGAAAAGTATCTTCAATGATTCCTAGTTCCTTAAGTGTGAAACTCCATCACTGAAGACACCCACAGTCAGAGCAAAATAGGATTTTTGATAGAAGAGAGCCACTGATATTTGGATATGTATGGAAGAGAGAGAGAGGGTGATAGAAGAGGAGTGACAGGAATCAGGCAGAGCTCTGTGTTTGTATCATGTCCCATTATTTTCAGGGTTTAATGTTCCTAGACTGTCTATTCAGTTTAGGCTCCTTCCATGGCTGAGGTTTTTTGAGTTTTCAGTAACTGAAGTCAGTAGATCTCTTTAATGCCACATTTGCTCAATTGCTGATCAGTTCCTTTCCTTGCTTGTATATTCTGGGAGGTCATACCAGATACACCAAAATGGGGTCATTATGCCATATGCTTATTTACTATGTGTATGTTAGACCTTTTGTGTGCTATTTTTCACTTGTTATCCATCATTATATGTATTTATCTTCAAGTACCATATGGAGCAGTAGGATGGGGTATATATATGGAGTCAACAGATGGTAAGACTGTGTGTGATTAATATGTTCTCATAACTTTTTATTGTCTCTTTCTCTTATATGTTCTACTTTCAAAGTGTCATTACTTTTGTCATCCCTGTTCTCATTTCTTTATTCCTGTATACTATCAAACAAAGACAAAAGAACTTAATGTCAGGTTTTGAGATTTGTTTTTTATTGCACTAGGTGTTACTTTTATTGAGGTGATTCATAGGTCCAAAAGGGCCCATGTGTTCTGATCTTTTCGTATAACACCAAACACAGAATTTTACCCTGCATCTTCCTGAGTAAAAGGAGTGTTGCTCCCAGCTACTGCATGAACACCATCAATATTTTATTGTCTGTATTTCACATGGCAGTCATTCCGCAAAATGATAAAAAATCCTTTAGATGATTAAACAATAATTCATGCTATTAAATTGCAACTTAGATGCAGACAGAAGGACCTACATTGAGTTAGAACCAGTTTACCATCCACTGGAGGCACTTCAGAAACCTAGCTGAGACATCCACACGTGCACTGAGACACATGACAGGGAAGAAATTGTGCACATGCTCTGGCCTGACCCTGCATATCACACCTCCCAGACAGCCTCACCCTGTTTCATTTTGACTGTCCTTACTCAGTAGTACAATGGTTTCACTTTCCAGCTGTGGCACAGGAAGCATAAGCATGTTTCGCCACTGAATTAATAGTTTCCAAGAAACCTTTTATATCTCCCTTATCTGAATGGGTGGGCATACTATCAAAAGGTCTCAGTTTAGCTGTATTGCCTTTCCTGACAGGTATATTACTTCCATTACATGGAAACTGCGTGTCCAACACTTGCTAAAATAACTCAGAGCAACTGATCCTAATGTCTATTGGTTTTTATTGCCAGGCTAAAATGTTGCCTGAACTGCCTCCTCTCCTCTTAATACATTCTGAAAACAAGGATGACTCTTCATCAAATTCTTTAAGGAAGGGCTTTTTGTCTTATAGCAGCATGATTCGTTCAAGAAATCTGCATGGCAATGAGTGCAACCAAAAATTTCCATCTTGATCTCTAGGTATACAAAGCTCCATGCCTTTATTTACCTTTTATTTCATTATTAGATGAAATGTAAACTGTGACTTTCAGACACTGCTGCTGAAGATGAGATTATAGTGAAAGGTCTAAGCACAGCCTATTTCCAGATTTTATAGGAGAGGTGCTGCAACTCTATGCACCTATGATTTCCCTTAAATATGATTACTAAAAGGGTTTTATCTTACAGTTTTCTCTAGACGCACCATACTTGACACTATGTTGTTTAATAGTAAGCTACCAATTAGTAAAAAAGGAGCAAGCAGCTGGCAATTACATACAGGTTGAAGTATATCATCAATAGCCTGTTATTCTCTAATCCAAACAATTGCTACCAAACTCAAGGGGGATTTGCTGATATTAATAGTATTTAATATTAATAGTAATTAGTGTAAAACCAGGACTTATCTCAATGCAAGGTTCTGAGTATTACTATTACTTTGTTAAGGTGATACTATGCCTATTTGTAATTAGACAGATCACAGATAACAATAGTGACCCAAAAGCTGTTTTGAACACTGACATAATTTCAAACAGTCACACAGTACTGACATCCCTATTACACCCTCTTCAGATCATACGTGGAAGAAACATAGGAGTTTCATAATTAGCTGTATTACCTGGACAGGATGGCCACAGACAGCAATCTTAGATGACTGTCAATGATTGTCAATACTGTCAATGACTATCAAAAGTCAGACTCTAGGAGGAAACCAGATATTATGGAGAGAAACAACCACCTGAGGCATCAGCAATTAGTCATAGATCATTGAATATTGGGGTTTTTGTTTTGGAATGGTCTTAAAATTGTGTTATGCTAGTATTGATAATGAATTATTGCTATATTTTACTGATGAAGGGAGATATGTGAACACAGAACTAAGCCAGTTAGATGTGCAGGTGTGACCCTGTGTGTTGCATAGAGGTTGATATTACATAGCACTAGTAAGCTAAAGCTCAAATAGTTGGTGAATCAGACTGTCAGGCTTTGAGTGAAAACCAAACACCCACAAGCTCAATGAGAGAAAGTGAAAAAGGAGACCAGAGATATGTCATCAGAGTTGGTTCTCACCATCTGTAACAGCCTGATGACAAACAGTTGCTATTTCATCATCTTTCTACTAAACAAGGCCCTACTAAAATAAGAGGAAAATTTCACAGTAGATTTATAAATATGGAGGGCAGTGAGAGAGGACCATGAAATCTGAGTGTATCAGTTACCTATTAGCTGTTAGGTAATTGTTCCTTCAAAAAAGCAAACAAGCAAAAATGAAGAACTGAGTGTGATTCAAGCTTTTAATCCTTTTTTTGATTCAACTGCTTTAAGAAGAAGAAAATATGTTTTTAGAAATTCAGGAGATAGGTTGCTGCCTTTGCTGACATCCTGGAAATATTAACATTTTTAATACAGGGAATAACCTGGTTGAATCAGAAAAACTGAAGTGAAGAAAGCACTCATTTTCAAGACCCCTGAATGCATTAACTGCTGACGATTTCCCAATCAGAGTCTTCTGTATGTTCCCAATCAAGAAAGATTTGGCAATGGATCTAGATATATTGTGAATGTCTTTCTACTTCTGGAGGCTCAGGTTATATAAGCACAGCATTTTTATACTGAAGGAGGGGTAGTTATCTCAGAAGAAGAGGTGAGGAGAAGGCAAAGACTGTATATATGGCGTAAATGTGTGTTAATGCTGTGCTGAAATTATGCTGTGATAATAACAGATGTTACAGCTGTTATTTTTCATGAACATAATGTATAGGCAAAGCAGGAGTGTGAGCTAGTATGGCAGTATGCTGGATTAAACTTTCCTGGAAATAAATTGCTTTTACACAGTTGTTTTTAAACTACTTGAGAATGCATGGTTTCATTGCTTATGTGCTCACTATAAATATTTTCACTGTAATTAATTATGTGGTATCTTTTTGTTAAATAACATCTGGCTACCTATACAAAAGACTTGAACTCAGTATTTTAATTTTGTGTCTGGAATTTTAGTCTGTCAGGTATCCAAAAATATGCTTGAGTTGACACATCTCTTTCTTGTGCTGCAGCAAACATCTAAACAGAAATAGAAAGAGAAACAATGACTGTACATGCTGCGTGTTGGTATTCTACATAGTCCAAATAACTTCCAAGGCAGAATGTGTTATACTGATCAACATGCTCCAATTCTAAAGGTTTCTTTACTGTCTATGAACAGCACACTACATTTTCTGGGACTGCATATTCAAGATTGTTTTCCATAAAGAGCTTTGATTATTCAGCTACATAAGAGCAGATACTGGAAAAAAACCCATCACTTGAATTTCTCTTAGTTATTGATTTTTATTATTTTTTTAAAGTAAAAAAAAAAAAAAAAGGAAAAGAAAAAAACTAAAAACCAAACATAATCTGAGAGGAGAAGACTTGTCTTCTGTGTTGCCTGTCAGTTTGACCAGGAACGTGGTGCCAACAGAAAGAGAAAAAGACAGTTTGAGTAGGCTAGTAGAAAGATAAAAGAAAAAAAAATTGTCGGGTTTTTTATGCAGAAGCCAAACTTAATTTTGCACCAGCTATGTTGACAAAGAGGTACATCCACTGCACATTACATGTTAATGAGATCTCCTCACTAATCTTTAATCTAACCCCAGCTGAGCCCTTCTCTACATTTTTCCTTGATACCTGGGGTTTATACCATGTACTAGCCTTCAAACTTGCAAGTAGGGGTTTTTTTTAACTCCATATATGCCCAGTTTGATTATTTCTCCACATTGGTTAGTTCTTTAATTTTCCTGTTGTTCAGTGTTTTAAATACCTTTTTCTAAATACTTACTCAAGATCTTTTCCAAATACATTCTATTTCTGTTTCATGAATGCTTTATTTTTGCAGAGGAGCACAAATCTTTTTGTGGCTGGCAGAAGACAAGAAAGAATTCCTGTCAATCAGTTCTGTGCTCAAGACCAGGTAGGAAATTTCAGCTTCCACTTCAGTATCATTCACAGAATATAGACCAATCTGGTCTTTCCTTAGACAAAGCATTGAGAAACTATTGCCTCTAAGTGCCTGACAAAAATTGCATTTTTGCTTACATTGACGTAACACAAAAACAAAGAAGCCCTCTTAGAGATCACATGGTCCAGACCAGGTTGCTTATGATCAGCTTATGACCCATTATCATTTCATGCCCTGACTCTGGCTTTCTTCTGGAGAAAGGAATGAGTCTTGTGGTTTCAGCTACAGAGAGGTTTTGGTTTGCAGCTTGCCTTGTCAAGGAAGGTCACCACCCTGCATAGAGAGCGTACTTGAAGCCACAGGGTAAGGAAATCCACTTGCTGCCTCTCCTCAGTCTCACAAGCTCTCCTGTCGTTTCCTCTTCAGGCAGACCTTGAGCAGATTCTCTTCACTCTGATCAGCACTTTTCTCCAGTAAGTGTGGTCCAGTGTATTTGGAAGCATATGTCCCACTGATTTTCGTGGGAGTTTTGCAGGAATGAAGCACTGCTCACCATTAGTAAGTGGGACAGGCACCTGTGAAGATGCTAGCCTGAAAATGTTATGAATTATGACAATGCATATTTGAAATGAAACCAAAATGGTTGCACAGTATAAGCAGTTCCAAATGAAAAGACAAACACTGAATTGCAGAGGATATCTTTATTCCATTTGGAAAGACAGAAGCATGGTGTTAAACCGGAAAATTAAAACATTTCCTCCTTTTATTTTAGTTTTATACTGGCATGAGAACAGAGTCTTGAATTTTCTAGGCACTACCAGGAAACACATTCATAATGATACTCAAATATAGCTATTACCATATTTAAATATTTCCTCTACTGTTTATTACTTACATGGTCAGCTATAGCTGTTTCCAATTCAAAATGATTACGACATGCAGACGAAAAAGCTGAAGGGGAGGAGGGAACAACTTTTGTTCCTAAACAGCTTACCTCTTCAAAAAAGAACAATGTTTACTGAGATAAATGAAGAGAGGGTGGTTGTTTTAGATCACTATGACTAATGTTAAGAAACAGCTGGTAAGGAATATTAGGTAATCACATACACAGGCTGCACATTGGGAACATTACGCTAACATACCTACTATAATTTTATTCCTTTCCCCACGCATTTATTCAAAGCTGCAGCTGTGATACTGGCTTTTGAACATTAGAAACTATCAGGAAAAGCAGCATGAATCATCATCTTTTGCTTGTGTTATTTAACTTAGTCAGTCAAGAGCAGTTCTTCCAAGAGAACAATAATAAAAGGAAAATGATAGTTTCTTAAAGAGACTTTTGAAGACGGCCTTCACTTTCCTTTCCCTTTTCCTTTTTTCTTTCCTCTTTTCTTTCCTTTCCCTTTTACTTTTTTCTTTTCCCTTTTCTTTCCTTGTTCCTTTCCTTTTTCCTGCCCTTTTCCCTTCCCGTCCCTTTTCCCTTCCCTTTTCCCTTCCCTTTTCCCTTCCCTTCCCTTCCCTTCCCTTCCCTTCCCTTCCCTTCCCTTTTTTGTCCTTTACTGAAGATAACCACTAGGTTCTTCAACTAATTCAGAGTTCCAGCCACCACACAGCAACTCAGATACTTTGCAAATCTCACCCAGGACCTCAAACATGAATTTGGGTTCTGCAATTAAATATCTCTGGTGGTCCCCATTTCTCTACTGTGGGATTGACCTAAATTTTCAAGGTAGGTTTTGCCTTTCAGATGGCAATATTTCTGTTCCACAAGTTAAGAACAAACCTGCTGAGGGAGAAGAGAGACAGCTAGGTTTATTCTCTACTGATGGCACGTTGTATCCTCACTGCTTCTGCTTTCAATCCCTTTAGAACAAATTCTGACAAAGTAGTTCCATCTCATGTCAAGATGTTTGTAGTGGCTTTGTGATTAAACACGCTATTGCTCATGCGGTCATCCATTTAACTGAGGCCAGATGACAATTAACTTTATTTTTTACACAACTGAAGGCAGCCCTGCAGCCCTAAGCAAGCTCTTCTTTGCTCAGTGCTCACCACCCTGCTGCCTCTGCATCAAAAACACCATTTCCTTGCAGTTTTATGGTTCTGTGAGCATGAGTAGGCCACAGAAATCAATTCCCTCAGAGAAGGGTCTCTACTGCTTCTGCAAAATGCAACTACACTCCAAGAAGCCACCCTAAAGACTGGAAGGTTCCTGGAAAACTGTGGTTCAGACACCAGGGTTAAGTGGACATACGCACAGACACCAGCAGGACCAGTCCTAAGGACACTGAGTATTGTCAGAGAGGGATAAGGAATTTACAGGACCAGCACTTGACGCCTCAGGCTATTTTGGATGCTCTGACAGTGGAACCACAGTTCAAGTTGTCCTTACCTTCGCTGTATGGCTAGTAGAGGGCTCCTGTCCCAGGTTTCTCCAATACTTTACACACACGCATGCACAGAGCAGAGCAGACCTTACCAGATGTGGCACTGTGTATCATAGTTTAACCTCCAACCAGGGAGTGTTTGAATAAATAAGGAACAGAGACTTTGATAGCATTTCTACTTTCAGTTTGTCCAAGAGAACATCATAGGAACACTTGCATGCAATATCAGGCCTTGCTTTGACATTTTATCAGTAGCCTTTCAAGCCTCCCCCATCCATCATTTCCATAGCTAAGACTTTTCTTCTGGATCACTGGTCTGGTAATGCAAGCTTACTGAGGTCCTGGGAACAGCTCTGTGCCCTTGTCACAACAGGAGGGAAAGAAAGCCATAAGGAAGAAACATGCAGTGACTTACATAAAATAATTGTGAGTGGAAATGGGCCTACCTTACATTTTCAAAGTAAGACACTGAACAGAGCAAGACTTTTTGCTACAGAGCTGTGCATAGCCAAATAGGACAAGATCCAGCCAGTGACCTCCCTCCAACCTGAAACCTCTGGGAGCCGGGAAGGATCATCTCACTTACTCACCTGTCTCTAGTTTTCAGCTTCTAAATCCTCTCTTTGGTATCCAAAAGATGGAATCAATTTTTGCCCCCATAGGACTTAAGGCTGGTTCCTCAGGGTTGAAATATATTCTCTCCCAGAACTTACTATTGGAAGAGCAAACTCCCCGCTACACCATTTAGCACGCTATGAGTACTTGGTAGAGCTAAGTAAACCAAAACCAAGCCAGACTTATGGACAAAGGTCATTAAGATTCCACCACTACTTACTTCATACCACAATAAATACATGAATCTATTAAAAACACAAGGCCTTTCTCCTTTTCACCATCCTATCAGAGCCTTCCTGTGAGCTCAGTTCTTTTGGGCCTACACAGGTAATTTCCAATCAGATCATACTCTTCTCCTGAAACATGAAACCACCCTATTTTTCTATCCCAACCTGCCCATTAGAGCATCTTACCTGACTTCAATCTTGTCTCTTCCTGAAGACTTCCTGTGTTTGCCCATTTATATTTGACTTTTTTCTCTCTCTGATAGTTTTCTTTTAACCCATACAGTCAGTCCAAGACAGAATGACTTGTTCTAAGCTTCAGACAATCCTTGACTCAAATGTTTTTGATTTCAATCATTAACTATTGCAATTCATAAACTAACTAAAGTCCTTCATCTGAAAGGATGTGACCAAGTCTCACCTACAAAATGGATGCACATGGGCAAAAAAGCACTTATACAAAAGAACATACAGTTAGAACTAAGAAAGAACTTCATAATACCAACCAAACTCAGACAGAAGTTTCTCAGATTATGCAGGTCAGTAGGGTAGGAATGTTTAAGAACACCCTGTGCCTATGTTACGAAATGGATACTCTGAAGTATGCCAGTAGTACAGGAGAAGCAGAAGTGGTCTCCAGCAGGCCAACCCTTACTACCAGGCTCTCCCTTGATTCTACCTCCCCCAAGATGACTGGCAGACAAACTCTGGAAGATTTATTTAGCAGAGCTGAAAATACCACTGTAGCTTGTTGAGTGCCTCTTTTCTGCACCTCTCTGCCAAAGATTGCTGCCTCAATGGCACAGGCAGTGGTAGAGGACGTGGGTCTGCCTGCCAGTCCACTACCTAACACAATTGTCTAAACTGTTTTGGAGGTGGAGTTTATGCTGAAATACTGGATAGTGACCTGAGGCAGCCAAGGAATTGACGTGAATCTTCCTTTGCTACCTTTGCAGCAGAGGCAATAACCTCAGAGAAATGACACAGCTTCGGGCCAGGCATCCCTTCAGACCTCCACAGTCAAATTCACCAGGGCTAGCTCCCAAAAACCAAGCTGGCAGCTCAGATATTTTTTGGCACAGCTCCCGTCTGTTGACCAATGGACTCTTCTTAGCTGGCAACGTGTAAGCCAGCTTGTAGGTCTCCCTTCTCGCCCTCAAAACCTGCTTCTGCTCAAAATCACTACGGAGCCTTACAAATCCCCTAAACTCCAAAAGAGAAAATGTTTGCTCTCAAGAAGCAGTATTTCATCAGTCTACTGGGACATCATTTCAAAGCTCACAGAGGATAAGAACAATATCCCTGAGTTCATTGCTCCTCTGAGTTGCCTCCCACCATCCTACAAGCCATTACAGTCTGTCACAACAATGACAGAACAAAATAGGAGGAGGGATAATTCCTCCCCACAACTGTCAAGTTCTTTTAACTTAATGAAATTTTGAGAAGTTCTATAATTGATTTTAAAATGTCGCAGAGAGGGAAAACTACAAACTTTGTTAAAATTAAACACAAATCAAAAGTCACATTAAACATCTAAAAAAAATTTAATTTCGAGAAGTTTTTACCAGAAGTCGCATGATTTTGAATGGTGAAAATTTAGAAATTTTCCATGCATCTAGGCATGTCAGCTAGCATATTCAGTGTGGGTACGGCAAGCAGTAGTACCTGTCAAGTCTTGAAAACAGGGCTGTCTGGTAACCACGAACTAGGTTATTTGGAGGGGGGAAAAAAATCATTCTGCTCCATCCACAGAGGAGGAATGTTAATTTTCAAATGATCCATTCAAAACTCTAAAATCTTGTTGTGCTGTCCAGTTTAAGCAAACTGGAGCAGAGTTATCTCTGGCAATACTAACTATTCGGGATCCCAAAGGCAGTTTCTGCCTCACTTTGCCTCACTGCCACCACAATCTCCAGTTTTCTTCCCAAAAGTTTGGCTGGGTCTACCAGAACAGTGTTGCTACATGACAAACAGGATTCTCACCCGGCTGCACCCCCTCTTTACCATCATTTCCAGACAGGTGAAAAGTGCCTTGTTAGCAGTGAAATTTTCAAAGGGCGACTTAATATACAGCTGATAGTTAGACAACACACGCAGAGTTTGCGATGAGATTACAAAAGAAGACAATTTGCTATTCCAAAATACCATCTGGAGAGGTGCATAGCTCATCAGGAGGTATCAAGAGCATGCTTATGGACAATGGCTAATGTTACACACACTTCCCCTTCCAAGAGACACACTCATTCACAGAGCAAAAATCAAAACAATGCATGAGAAGAAATCTCTTACTGCCATCAGTGGTAATCTAGTCCCCCAAAGTTAAGGGCTGCCTTTCTATTACTTGTGCCCCACCAGACCAGCTGTGTTTTTGGGGGACACTGGCTCTCAAACTGTGCCTTTTGGCTTGTTGGCAGGACAACAAGGGGATGGCTAAATCTGCCCAGGTTGCAGATTACGAAAGGTTTTTTTCCCATCTACTCTACTCATTCTTGCAAAGGCTTCTGAGTTCCCTCTTCACACTAAACAAGACTAAAGAAAAAAAAGCAATAGATTCATTCCAGCAATGCAAAGCTGATTCTTCTACTCATATCTTTCTAAGTCTCATCCCTATCATAGACCAGAATTATTTGCAGGGCTCTTTTGATGAACCAACATTTTCCAAACATGGTACATTAATGGCCCTTCTTTGTGTTAAGGGAATTATGTTTAGCCAAGCTGAGGAACAGATAGTGATCAGAGGTCCTTCCCACTACCTCATATAGTTCCTGAAGTTCGACTACAAAACCGCTAGTGGGTTTCACTGCACAAGGTTTACACTGGCACCTTTTGAGGCTGGCAGGAAGTAATTAAGAGGATGCCAGTGTCCTCAGGCCTGGGACAGGCATAGTCACAGTGATACCAGAATGCCGGATCTGGCTCAGGTGTTCCCTGGCTGAGGAAAGCATGCTGCTACCCCTGGTCTTCTTTACCAAGGAGGCAGGTTTGATACATGTGCTATGGTCAGAACAAGAAGTTTGGTTTGCTGCCCTAGTTTAGTCCACAGTGACTTCCCAACAGGTATCCCCAAACAGTACTAATTACAACTTGTTATCTCTCATATTCCCTCTTCTCCTTCTCACTCTCCTGTTTCACCATTCTCATTCTCTCCCAAATAAACACCAACAATCCCTGCTTACACAGGTTGTTACATAAATAGCTTGATCCTCTAATCCAAGTGATTCTGGCACTCCTGATGGTACCAGCTGCTGTTTTTGCCAGCTTCTTACTTTTCCATATCCTGTTCAGGAATTTCTAATTTGAAGCCCAAGTAATCTCTCTTCTGTTAGCCCCAGTTCAGGCCAGGACCTAGTCAGTGCCTGCAGCCCTCATAGTTGCCATGCTCAGGAGTAGCCACAATAAGTATCTAACTGTGGTGGATTAAATTCAGTAGAGACACGGGTAGAAGAACACATCCATATGAGTCAATTTCATAGACTTTAATTTACAGATGAACATTATTAATGTTGGCATTACACTATCTCCAATTTGTTACTACGGAATATCTCAATGTAAAAATGAGCCTCGAGCTTTTGTTTTCCTCTCTTCATTCTTTATTATTTATTTATTTGGCTATATACTTCAGAATGTCTTTTTCCCCTAACACTTCTCCTCACATTCAGATCACTGGAGTTTGTTAACAAGACAGCTAAAGTTAATTTCTCTCCCTCAAGCAGTACCAGTTTCACAGAAAAATATTAGAATATTATATTTGCACAAATATCATCAATAAGAAAATATTTAAATAATATTATCTTCTCTTTTTAGTGATTCCTTGACAGCAAAAAATGATCCTATAAAAAATATTCCTAGAAATACAATTGCATGGTGCACCATTTCTGTCCACTTCTGTCTCTGACTGAATGCATCTTAATGGAACCCACTCAGTCCTGTTTTGCTTTAAAATTGAACAGCTAGAATCTGTGATTGACCACTGTGGGAAGGCCCAGCACAAAGGAAATGGAAGGCTTAGAGGCAAGGAACCTCTTTTCTGCAACAAACCCACGGTAATTTCTATAGTAACATCACAAGCACAAACCCTCCTGTTAGGATGAGCTTCCTGGTTCTTCTAGGTGAAACTTTCATTATTGCTTGTTTGAAACAACAGGGAGAGAAAAAATTATTTTCCAGGAAACACCAGAAGATCACTGGCAGAGTCAGGAAGAGTGTACAGGTCTCCTATCACTCTGCCTGATGCGTCCACCAGCCAGTTGAGGTCAGCTCAAGATGACAGCCTATGTGCTTATGTTCAATCTCTCATGATAGTCCCATTCCCTTGGCCTGGCATCTCCCTGTTTGTAGGATCACTGTTCCAAGCACCTTGGGGGGTCTGAAATAAATTCAGCCTTCTAGCAGAACTTACAGCACAAGTTCTTGAATGCCAGCCAAGCAGAGCACCTTATGCGAAACTAATACAGTCACCAACAGAGCACTTCATTTAGCTGTTCATCAGTTGCACATATTTGTGGTTTTCTGCTGTGTGGGAAGCACACATTCAAAGCTGGTCATGTCCCTTTCTTCCTCTCATGTGATTTTGGGTGGATTCCTTATCTATAACAAGTACTGCAAAACAAAATACATATACATTGTGGCCTAGTGCTTTATTAGCTCTTGAATACTAATGGAGGAGAAAAACACCAGCAACGAGTAAACAGAAGATAAGTCTCTCATCCAGCCAGAGATGCACCTGCAAAGGATTTTTGTGCAGTTAACATAATGGTTGTCATTACAAATGGTGCAGAGTTACACCATTCTTTGGAGAAATTTGGAGATTGTTCTTCCGATAGGACAGCAATCTGGCTGGCTGACATTGCCCTGACTGCAGCAGGTGGTATAAGGCCAAGTATTCATCTGAGCATCTAGCACAGAGGTCTTCTGCTTCCTTTACTCCAGTACAAAACTGCCCTCATTGCTGCTATTATTTGAAGAAAACTTCTTGACTGTTCATATTCTACTTATTTATCTACTAGAACCTGGCATGGTCTCAAGAAAAGGGACAAAACAACAAATCATACAGTTTCAACAGTACCGGGAAACTTCTAGAGACACCAGAAATCTGATAAAGCAAGCTTCTCCACGTATAATGCAAGAAAGCAGCTAGAGCACCACGTTCTTCTGACACAGCTTCTGACCAAACTGCAGGCAAATAAGTCTATACAAGTCTACTCAAGCTCAAAACAGATACCTCAGGCCTGGGACAGCTTTGTTAAATTGTACTTTCCTGGCCTTATCTTAAAACTTGGGCTTAGACTAAAGAACGATTTTGCGATTTCCAAATTGAAGAAAAGTATGCACGTGTTGACACCGTGGAGGGGCAACTGCAGAAACTCTCCTTGCCAGGCCAAACTGCCAGTGATCTCTGGAACTGCCTCCTAAGACATCCAAATGCCTGACAAGGCACTTACAATCTCACAGCTGGACACTAGTCCAACTTGTAGCAGAGACACACAATACTTAGTGCCCAAAAGTAGGTCTTTTTGGTGCTTCAGTTAACTAATATGACTTTGTGTAAAACACTAGCAAGAAATAATAAAATAAGGTTCAGGCTAATGTCCAATTTATTGAAAAAGTATTAATCACAGTTTAATTCACCAGGAAGGTGAATTTGCCCTAAGTCTGCAATTCATTAGACCCCAGGTCTCGTCTTCACCCTTTGGCCACAGGGGCCTAAGAGAATAGGAGGCATCCTTCCCTACAGCGACACAACCCTGGTATGTACAGCTTGAATGACAGTTTCCCCAAATAGGACTGAAAAAGGTCTTTACTCCTAAAGCCTTCGTTTTACTTTCAAGATGGTTTTTCTCTTTAATGCAGTTTCCCGTTATTGCAGAAACCAGACTATATGCAATGGATGATAATTCATTATTTGTACAGTCAGCAAACATCAGCTATCTGAAAAAAAGGACTGGTACTATTTTGGGGAGTATCAGTAGGATTATTACAGGGAAAAAACCAACATCATTACTGCAGTCTAGACAGCAGTGACTAGGCCTTAATTGGAATAAAGAAGCTGGATTTGAGTACCACAGATCCAGAAGCTGAATATTAAAAAAAAAAAAAAAAAAATTCCCCCCAAATAAATCAAAGGTCAATTAAAAAATATAACTTATAAAGTTTATTAAATGACCTAGATATATTCAGTTGTTCTCTCCACCCACTCAAATAAAGCTTTTTGCATATTATTACTTGCCAATATAACAAAGACAAGACTGAACAAATACATGCAATTTGTTTATGAGTCGAAGCTTTATAAAGAGCAAAAATGTAATATAAAAAGCTTCAAGGCTGAATGATGTGCAATTTGAAACTACTGTCACTTAATATGGACACCTATTTATTAGATGCAGCTAAAAGAGATGGGTTTTGTTGTGATTAAAGGGCGGACCTGCACTACAGTTACCAGAGATCCATATGGGATTCCATATTCTTGACAACGCAGCTTTTAATTGCTTCAGAAGTTGGCTTATCATCTTTCATGAGTGCAACCATAATAGAAAAGGCAAATATTATTTCCCATCCAATTTTCTCTCATTCAGCATTCCTGTTGCCTTCACTGTTTTACTATCATATTAAATCTATTGATTTAATCTATTAATGTGATTAATCTATTCAATAATGAATACGTTTTTAACATATCAGTTCTTAAGCGTTTTTTAAAATCAATTTGCATGTCCTTTCACATGTTCAACTGAAATTAATGTTAATATGTAGCTTGGGTTTAACAGAACCTATATTGAAAAAAATTCCATACCATCTGTTTCCAAAAGAAAAATATTCTTCAGAGTGTGCACCCAATTTAACAGAGGGTATATTAAAATCAATGAATTTAGAAAAAAATAGAGAGAATGATAGCTTAAGGATAGAGCATGGACAATTTCCTTCCACAAGGCTCATGCTGCAGGTGTGTTATTGACACGCTCACCTTCCAAAAAATTCATCAGGAAAAGGTTCCTCATCCAGACTTGAAAGTTCAGCCTACCTCAAACATCTGTGATTTCCTGAAAGGTCAATACTTTTTCCAGAGGAAGCAACGGGCTCAGTTTAAATTTTGTTTTGTTTGTTGCAGCTTTAACACAAATTCAGGTATTTGAAAGGTGAATGAAATGCTTGGTGTGTTTTTCTGCTTTGATATGAAGTGTTTTTAAGAATTAGATTGTGATGCATGAATCAGTTGTCAATTCTTTTCCTAGCCTGCCCTTCAGAGAAAGTATGACATCACAAACTCCAGCACACAGAAGAGCAGGATTTTATGATTTTTAAGTGTGCCATTAAAAATCCTTTTAAGTAGTTATTTAGTCATTGAAAGCATCACTTTCATCCTCATCATCCTTAAAGAAGTTAGAAATTGCAATTAAGCAATCTTCACTTCATGAAGAAAGATAACTTCTAATAGTGAGAAAACTTTTCAAGATCCCTTCAACTGCGTAGTTAACACATTTATCTTAAATTAATGGTGAAGATAATACTTTTGTGGAGTTAGGCTTCAGTAGTCACAAATATTCAAGGCTAATAAAATGAAATATCTCCTGCATCTCTGGAACTCTTTAGGCCATTCAAGAAAGGTGACTATAAACATCACTGCACTTTTTTTGAGTCATTATTTATGTATGGCATACCTTGCTGTGTTATGGACTCAGGAACATTCTAGTGTTTCTGGAAAATCAGTATTACCTTTCTGAGTATAAATGATTATATTTTTTAAAAAAACAAATCACTTGAATGCACTGTACTTTTCCCATTTGCAACTAGTCCTAACACAGTTTCATTGTTTCTTTTTTAATTAGTCTACAAACAGAGGGGATTTGCCCATTCAAATTGTGCTAATGAACAGTTACCAGAAACATGGATATTTTCATAATTTGAGATTGTGGCCAGAAAAACAAAATATACTCTTTTCAACCTAATTGTTTAATTTTTTTTCTCACATGAAAGATGAAATATTATTAGCATGCACATGAAGTTCTAATTCTGCCAAGAAGTGTTACTTTGCTTGTGGATAAAGCTTGGAAGAGATCATGTTTCAAATTTTTTTGTCACATATGAATGGGTCCATACAGTACCAGTATTTCTTCAGGATGAGCTCCACAGTGAAAACAAGGTTTAATCAACAGTATATGTTTTAACATCACTCTGCAAATGTTTCATTCATGTGACAAACTAATGAAATAAGGAATCTCCTTTAAAGGAGAGAAAAGTTGGTCATCTTCCCCAAAAGGGGAACTATTCTCAGGAAGTTTGACATCTGGTCTACATCTACCCAAAAAAAAAAAAATTTTTGTATTCTGTTACTAAGCCTCAAAATTAAACCTTCACTGTGATGATGCAGTCTATATGCCATTGCAAAAATAAAAATTAGAAGCAGTTTCTAAAAATCACTTTTTCAGGTGAGCTGAGGACTGAACTCCAAAACAGATAGGAACTGTGAGGTACATTTGCTTAAAGTTGCAGGATGAAGTTCCCTTTCTCTCCCCAAAAATGGAAAAACTTTTCAAGTTAAAAGCCAACTTCTATTAAAGGGCCAACAAGAAGACTTAGCTTTATATAGATATAAATCAAATTATTAGATAAGGCAGAAATGAAATTTTAAAATGGTTTGCAATAGAAGGTCCTCTGCTTATCTTATGCTCCTGAAGTTACATCCTTCCTTTCAGCAATCTACCAGCCTATTTTCTTGAGGTTGCAGCTCAGCTCTATGTAGTGCCCTCCTGATCCTGAGAATCACTCAGGCCCCGTTGTGTGTTTGCTCCCTACTCTCCTTAGCCATCTCCTAGCTCCTCAGAGAGCTTTCAATCTCAGCCACCTCCCCTCTGCCTGACCAACATGTATCAAGGCTTTTTTTTCTTCCTACACACTCAGATGATCTCCAGGAGTGATTTTCCCCTTCCTCCAGAGATCTCTTTGACTCTGTCACTCTTGTTTTGTAAATGAGCTAAACATCATAGCAGCAGAGTAAATATAAAGCAATAGCCATCACTGAGTTTCAGCCTAAATGATTATTCAGCCTAACTTCCACTTGTATCTCACATTCATAAAACTGACAGTTTTCAAGCATAAAACTCACCTTTCTTTCAATCAGTGTACATCCTGTCACAGACCCACCACAAAGACAGTGAACAACACAGTCAAGCCTTTCAAACCTTTGTGTTCACAGAAATACACAAAGGAAACAGACCTAAGCAGAGCCAGCAGAATCCATCTATATGGATTAGGCAATGCTTAACCAACAGCATAATGGTTTTGAAACAGCCGTTTGAATACATGAGGTAGAAAACTCAAATAGAGCTCAACACTTGGGTTTTTCTTAAAGGAAATTTTGATATGGAGAAGAGACAATTTCACATTGCAAATACACACCTGATTATTCAAAGTAGGACTATGAGAAGTGTTCAGCATTGATTTCACTCTGCTTCCACTGGATTCTAATAGTCTGAGAGTATTTCACCACCATGATAAGGATTTCATTCTCAGGACACTGTGATCTTTTTCCAGATAAAGAATAACACCACAAGACAGAGATTTTCCCATCCACTGGAAACTATACTAGTTCTGTCATGCATGTGATATATTCTCAGGTTATCAGCAATTATAAATAGGTAACAGCTCTTTTTCACTAAATAACTGGAATGTGGCCAGCACAGATGTCTTGCAAGGTTTTGACTCTGCATCTCAACCTATCTGGTACTTTTCCAGGAGCTTATGATTGTTCAGAAGTATGGCAGCAGACCTTGGAGCCTTGTGGTAACTGGCAGGGGACTTTTGAAAATACAAATGCAGACCACTTAAAATGTTCACACACATGGGGTACATGTGAACATGCCACACAGAGGTCTGTGCCTGCCTTTTAGCTGTTCATACACAGATTGCAAGAAGAGGCTGGCTAACTGCAATATACTTAGTGATATATACTCCTACATTCTGGTATTTTACCAAATTTCTGCTACTAGAACATTATAGATAAAAGAGGTGACTGCAAACTGAATGAAATGCTGGGCTCAAAAAGTTGTCATCTACTGATTTGTATGAAGTCCAGCTGGATGCCATTCTCCATCAGTGACTGGCAGGTTGATACTGGGTCCAATACTGTGCAGCATCTTCAGTAATGACCTAGCTGATGAGACAGAGTGTGCTCTCAGAATGTTTGCAGTTGATATAAAACTAGGAACAAATGATAGGTCCAGTGAGTGTGCTGCCACTTAGAGAGACCTTAACAGGCTGAAGAAATGGGCAACAAAAATGTTAGGAAATACAACCAAGTGAAATGCAAAGCTCTGCACCTATCAGTACATGCTGTGAGCTGACTAACTAGAAAGAAGCTTTGCAAAAAAGAACCCGGAGATCCTGGTTGACAAGTGGAAAACGAGCCAGCAAGTCACACTTGCAGAAAAGGCAGCCAGCACCACCCTGCTGCACTAGGAAGAGCATCTCCAGCATGTTAATGGAGGTGATGATTCTGCACTGCATAGCTCCGATGAGACCACATCTGAAGTGCTGTGTAAGACAGTCATGGAGATACTGGACTGAGTCCAACAAAGGGCCATGAACATAGTTAAGGGTTTGGAGTGTCTGACAAGAAGTCAGGCTGGGAGAGCAGTGGTTGGTTTTACCTGGAGAAGAAAAGGCTGGGAGGATATGGGGCACATCTTTGCAATGTGTATAAATGTCTGATGGGAGGCAGTAAAGAAGACAGAGCCAAACTCTCATCAGTGATGTCCAGTGAAATGACAAGAGGAAAGGAACACAGACTGAAATTCAGGAAATTCAATTTAAACACATGAAAAAGCTTTCATACTGTAAGGGTGATACGACACTGGAACAGATTGCCCAGGCCAGCTGGGGAAACCAAACCTTCAAAAATATTCAAAGTCTGACTGGACACAATTCTGAGCAACCTGCTCTGGGTGACCATGCTTTGAGCACCATCTCCACAGGCCCCTTCCAACATCAGCTATTTTGTGACTCTGTGAAAGCTGTCCACTCCCTTATCAGGCTGCTGCTCCTGCCAGCCAGGCAGCTTCAGAGCAATAGCTCAAGACAATCAGGAACATTCTCATGTCCAGTCCCTTACATTCCCTCCTGTTAGATGAGACAAGCAGAATCCATATTGCTGACTGCCCACTGGCACAATATAGAAAGTATGACAGGAAAAGGGCTTTGCAAGAGAGAACCTTCTGAAGTAGGGCTCTGGTCTCAGGCTATTTGCCTTATATGTTACAGTACCCCTGGTTTTGAAGATTTACAAATGCCTACAAGTGAGCATATTTTGATTTTCCATGGTTGACATCATATTATTCACTCCACAACATGACAGGACAAGGCAATACAGACCTGTTGATTAGAAAGAAGGAAGCCTTTTACTATACATCAAGGACTAGCATGTCTATACCATTGAATATACAAGAAAACACTTGTTATTTCCTTAATATAAATTTCTCAACATCGCCAGAGGGATGGAAATACCATAAAACTAGAAAATAACACCGTGATATATAACTAAGGCATCAAGTTTTGCATTCTTCTGAGCATAGATAGAATCTTAACTTTGCAGAAAAAAGAAGCAAGTTGTGGAATTTTTTCACAGATCCAATCCCAGTTTTCTTTTTGAAGTTGAAAAACGCATTGAGAATAAAGATACATTGCTAATAGAAAGGAAAAAAAAATTAAAAAAGGGACTGTTGTTTCATTCTTCTCCTCCCTTTAGCCTTGTCTCCGGCTGCAGAAGCATTTGATCACACAGAAAAGACAGTGTTCCTATTCTTCCACAAACATCGTCAGCAACTAACAGGAGAGTAAAACAGTAGAAAACTTTGATAATCTTCTTCTATCTATGCGATAAATCAAAGTTCCCAAACTTCTCTGGAACACTGAATCACTCCTGGAATCTTGAGGATCACCCATGTGGGACTTGTCACATGCTGGAGAGTTAATGGTCATGTCAGGTCATGCAACAAGAAAGAAATATTGCAGCAGAAGATACTTGTGGCAGACTACAACATCTGCCACACAGCATTGGTTAGTTCATAAACATTGTATTTCCATGCAGTTTGGCAGATCTGCTCCAGAAAACTTATCATGGCCTTCCAAACCACCAGTTATCAAGTATTAACTACCAAATTTCTGTCCATTACACTTCCTAACTGACATCATACAGAAGACCTGTAAATATGCTGTATATAATACCCAGCAATGATAGTGAGAACCAGGACTCATACCTGAGCTTCATTCCAAATTTTGCCACAGATACCTGCATCAGCAATTACTTAGCTTATCTGTGCATCATTTTCTTTGGAAAACTGGACTGCATGGTGTTTTCATCATTCACCCATTCCTTCCATTAAGAGTGGAGAAGACTTTTTATTTTTCCAAGGCCACTGAGTTGCAAGAGGTCCATAAAAGAAATAACAAAAATAGTATTTCATAGAGGTATTCAAAATTGAGTGAAGTGTACACTCCATGACTAGTCCATTGCTGGTACATACCGGTCTGCCAGACATCATGAGCAGCTGTCATACCCACTCGTCAATTTACTGATCTACCAGCTCTGTTTTGCCCTCTCCTTCTTTCCTCTTTCACAGAGTCATTAGTCAGAATAGTATCCAAAATGAACTGTGGACTGGCCCCAGAGGGTTCTGCTGTCATTTCTATTCGCATCCTTGCAGGTCCATTCTCCCTCCCATTCTCACTGGACAGCTACCTGAAAATGCTGGTGGAATTCAGAGCATCTTTTAGGGGTAGCACAACTAATCCTACAGCACAGTTGCTCCAGCGCTTTGCCAAGATGGAACTAAACCCTAACAAAGGGAAAACACATGAAGCTGAGAACAAAAAATCTTGAAGACTGAGTTACCTGTATTGGTGTTTTGACTTCAAGATGATCTCAACAGTTTTTAGCTGCAAATAGAGATGACAATAAAATTATCATTTTTACATGTGACAGAGCCCTGGTTCTTTCTTATAAGCATGGCTTCCATGTTTGGCCACTGTAAGACAGCTTTGCCATTCTTAACTGATGCCTGACTTGCTTCAGGAGTCCAAAGTGCATCAGCCCATCTCTTTCAGCCACACCAGTCACTCAGCACCCGTCATGCTGTCACGCTGCATCAGAATGAAATGACTCCTCTTCCTTTCACAGTTCTCCATGGGTTTTAGGTTCTCACCTAAAGGAAATGACTTGCCACTGAAACTTTCTCAGATTCAGTAGTGACCTAAAGTGTGCTGGCCAGCCAAAGAACAGGTCTAGACTGACTTTTGAAGGGTGCCTTTGACAGTCAATCTAGAAGTCTCTGTCTCTACAGAGTAACTGGAAGGGGGACACCAGGCATGCGTCCAAGAATGCCCAGGGCATTAGAGTGGCCTAAGGCAGCCTGCTGGTAAACCAGGCACAACCAGAGTGGCCAGCTGCAGATTGCCTGCAAGACAGCCTTATGTTCTGAGGGCAAAAGAGTGCTGTGCAGCATTCTTGTGGCCACCTACCAAAAGCCATGCAGGACAGTGCTTCTGCAGTGACCGTCTTTAGAGGGATTCCTCTAGCAGAAAGGCCAAATGAGTGCGAGTCCCTGTGGCTTCAAGTTTGAAGGCAAAGCTCCCTTTCTGGCGTGCCCTTTGTCATACTAAAGCAAAATACTATTTTTAAAAAACATGGATGTTCTTTACCTGTAATAGAAAATTATCTACATTGCCTGTAGTACTGGAATAACTCACAAGCCTAGGGGGTAGACATGTAAAAACAATCTTAATATTTTAGTTATCCCTTCTACTTCACAGTAAATCAGTATAATCTGTCTTTTATTAGGTTACTGGATGCTGTGGCAAGGGAAAAAAAACCACATTTGGCTTTTAAGCACTTTGAAGTGAGTACTTTGAAGCCCCAGTAAGTGATAATCAAGAAAAATGGCACTAACATTTTATGATAAATCTTCTCTATATATTTAAGTAGGATTACTTGTGAAGCCTCAGAAATTAAAATGATTATATATAGCCTTACTTAGGACTTGAGTTTAATAAAGCATATGATATTGGTTTTCAAAATCTTCTCTGTTTGAGCTAAGGCAGCTATAGCAATGCCAGTCAAACAAGCTCTTCTGTGAGTAGCAGAATTGATGAAAGATGGTTCCTTTCACCCCATAAACCTCCTTGACACCATTTCTCACCGTGCCACCCCAACCAGGCAGGAGAGCAAATGCAATGTGATAGTCCAAAGTTAGACTTAGCCTGCTGCTGCCTAGTAAAGCAGGGTGTTTGCTTTCTGCCTGCCCTTCCTCGGCAGCATGCTAATTTGAGTCTCTTTCTTCCATGCAGCCTCTAATTTTTCAAGTGACTTGGAGGGGCATAAAGCAAACTAGAACTCTAACAGGCAGCTCAGATTTGGTTGAATTTGACCAAGGAGTTCAAAAGATATTAGTCTCAAAGTGGCAGATGGACAGACAATGCCACAGCATCAGTCTCTTCCAAATACCTTGAAATCAAGGTTAAAAATAACTCCTTTTAAAAGTAATTACTCCTAATAAAAGTAATTAACTTTTTTACCATTTCAAAATCTCTTGTTGGTTAATTAAAAAAAATTTTAAAAGCTCGTGAAATCTCAATCCTCTTCGCAGATAGAAGATTTTAAATATGTTTGGACAGACATAAAGGTTTATTGTATATGTTATGTTAAACTAACCAATAATTCATGGACTGTGTTTAGTTTCATGGTTGGAATGATCCTGTTAAAACTGAACTCTTCTTGCATCTGAAACAGACCCAGACTAGTGCAACAAAACCAAAGCAGTACCCTCTGATACTTCATCTCTGACAAATTTTTTTCAGATTTTTCAGGAAGTTTCCTTCATGTTGAATCTCTGTATTTATTTTGTGGAACTGCCACTCTGCTTCTGAGTTTTCGTGATGTGAAAAGAACACAACCCAGGCAATTTCTTCTCAGGTTATCATAGAATTTAATGGGAAATAGAAAATTACCTAAAGACTCTTATATCTCGGCAGATTTGGGACTATCCTATGTGAAATAAAACTTCAGATATGTTTTTCCATGGGAAAATGCCACTGAGATTTAATTTACGTACATATCCCGCTATGTTAAATCACTAGAAGCTGGCAGAAAGTACTATGATGATGGTGATGACAATGATGATGGGGGTGACAATAATGATGAGGATGATAACAATAACAATGTCATCACCTACCACCACACTAAAACCATCACCTAGTTGATGTTGATATCATTGATCTTTTCAGTTCTGTGTTGATATTACAAATCTTTTCAAAAAACAATCTAACTAGACTAAGACCCCTGAACTAATCATTGCTCCTTACTAAATACCTTTAACTGATTCCGTCCCAAACTTTGCTAATTCTTACATGTCAATTAACCACTACAGACCTACCATCAAGATAGATATTATATTACTTCATAATTGTTTTCCTAGATTCTGGCCTCAGTCAGGTCGTATTAACTAATTTTTTCCTAAGCAATGCATTGTTTTCTTACCCTACCTATTTGACTCAACTGTACTTCCAGGATTACTATGTTTTGGAATAATCTTTATATTCTTCATTTAGCAAGAAAAATACCAAAAATTTATATTAAAAAAGTCTTTCTTATATAAAACTGAAGATTATATATAACTCTTTCTCTCCCTTTGCAATCACTGTTTGTACACACACTATATTAGTGGCCTCAAATAGAGCAACGCACATCAATTAACCTTTTTTTTTCTTTTTATTCCACAGCAGGCTGAATGACTTCAAGGGTGCTGTAAAATCCAGTTAAGTACACTAACATGAAACAGAATTAAGATGAAACATAAATTTCAAAACATAAAGTCTTGCCTAGCCACCCTCTTAGCCTCTTTTGTAGGAATTATTTGGCCACCTATTCACCCCTTATTTGGTACATATTGATTCCCAGTTGAAACCACATATTACTGAAAGGCTATAATTGCTATGTTCCTGTCAGAGATGACTAGCAGCTTAGTGCATAATTCCATGCTTGGTTTCATAAACTCACAATTGTTCCCAGATGCAATCAGGTCAGTGTCAAACACCTTCTTGAAACATACAGCAAAATAATTGCCAGATATTGCTTGACATTATTGCATAGATATTATTCATTATTTGAGACAAGTTTCCATGCTGTGAATGCCAAAATCAAAATGAATAAGTATATCAAGTGAAATAATGACAAAATTTAAAAAAATTCTGTGGCTGGCATCATTTGGTTACAAGATCAAAGCAAAAATATTACTGGATGCCAAAAGATCAAGTTTTTTTGTCGTAGCAGAACCATGAGGGAAGAAAAATTAAATAAACACATTAGTGGAACTATTAAGTATAGCCAAAATCTATATTGCTAAAAAACATCTGCAGAAACCTCCAGTGTTCCCTGATACTTGTTAATGAATAGTTCACAAAATAGAGAAAGGATCTTGTCTGTCTGTTTTTACAAACTGTATTGAATATGAAATTTCCTCAGTTTTCCTGGCATCCTTCTCTGGCTACAATCTGGAAGGAATAATCTTTATCAGATACTTCCTTAAATTATCTTACTTTAAATCATAACACAGAACACTTATGATGGTCTATAGTAGTTGTAGGTTTTGTTTCTTTGTCCAACTACTGTGAGAGATCAGTCCTCAACATCTGAATTCTAAATGCTTTCAAACGACTTGCTGATTTTTGTCCCTTTGCACAGAACCTTTATAATCTTTCATTGTCAGTAAAGCTTTAAGCTTTTTGTCTCGCATGTGATGAAACTCGGGTTATTATGCAGTAATTAACTGTGAGACGAGCAAAATCCCTAACACTTCAGGAAATCACTCTGTAACTGGAACTGAACCAGGTTTTATGTGCAAATTTGTCCATTCTGCTACTCTGGTGTCTGCTTTTTTTTTAAAAAAAAAAATGAAAAATACAACTACATGATTTACGTAGACTAGCTCCTTGATTGTTGCTCTGGCTAGTACTCATCTACTGGTTGTTTTTGCCCTTCCCTGTTCCTCTTGCAGCACAGCTCCTTCCAGCAGTTTGGACACAGCTCTACAGGCACTGGTTTATAGGCAACAGGAAGCAGTGCTGTAAAAATGATGTGTAAGTACATGCAAAGTCATGCACAGAGTATACAAACACCACAGAATGGCAGCATGAGAAATGAAAGGTCTGGTGGGGGAAAAGACAAAAATAAAACTTATCTCACATCATAACATTGTCCTATTCTCAGTAAATGTTCCTCTTGATAAGAAGCAGAAAGGGGTTTTTTTTACAAGTGGCAAGTATGTATTAAGCAGGCTGAAAGCATGGCATTACTTGGGTATACTTAGAAAGAAAGAACATAAAGAAAGCAATTACATGCTGCCTCTCCAGCATAGAAGTAGTAGAAGTTTAGACAAAAACAGAGGCAGTTCTATTGCTGAAGAAAGAAAACTATACTGTTCCAGAAACCACTAGCAGAACAAATATAACTTATTCCCCACGCAAAAATAACAAGGCAAATAATTTTGGAAGCGAAAATAAATGAACCATAAAGGGGTTAGAGAATGCAAAATGATCACAGTACCTGTGGGAAGGTGGCTAGAAGTCAAGTGCTTGCCGGTTTTCCAAAAACAAGTAGGGGTCATTAATAAAGCTAGCAAGAGATCAGTTCAAAGAAATAAAAGGAGATGATTCTTCACATAACAGGTGGAATTTGTCCAAATGCTTTTCTGCTATCCACACTTATTTACCAGAAAAACATAGACAAATTGGATTAAGTTCAAAGAAAAACTACAAAAATAATAAGGGAAGACAAATTTAAAAGAAAACCTGAAATGAGAAATACATGTATAGTGCTGGCTGAGTGACATCAAGTTACAATTACATCTACAACAAATATTTAAAATGTGCAAACTATACAGGTTCATTAGCAGAATCATTTAGAGAGATACAAGAGATTATTACACAAATAACAAGGAAAAATTGAGTTATGAACATTGAAGTCCAGTAGTAGGGAAAAATTAATTGGCCTCCGAAACGCAATTAATAGGCATAATAGTAGATTTAGGAAACACCAGCATTGACAATAATTTGAGAATGATCCTGAACTGCAGTAGGCAAACCTAGGGAATATGGTAAGAAGAGGTTTCAAGTTTTTTTGATCAACAATTTTGAAAAAAATTTCAGACCAACTTGATAATTTTTCTATGAAGTTGTCACCTTATTAAAACTTTTTATTTTTTGCTAACATTTCAGATTGCAATATTTTAAGAATTTTGGGGGGTTTGTAAAGTATAACATGGGGGTGAATATATAGAAAACTGCATAAATAACTGTTTTGATCCTTCCAAAAATTATCTTGGAAAACAATAAGTGCTCCCTCACCTCTACCCTAATATGTTAAAATTCTTACTGTCACTGTCATTTGCAGTTACAACTTTATTTCCAGCTGTGTCCTTCCACATGTCCCCTTTCTCTGTCCCCTGCCTTTCTCTAGTCACCTCTCTGTTGTTGCCCATTCCCTCCCAGCAGCAGCTGAGGGGCGTTTTTTTGACCCTTCTACCAAAACCCACTGCAGCAGCCCTTCCAACAGGCACTCTGCAAAGGAGAAGTATCTAGAGTCAGAAAGGCCTCCTGGCCTCTCTCTCCTCAGTATTCTGTCAGCAAGTGACGATGAAACAGCTCTTCAGAAACAGGACCTCACCCATAATTCTCATAATTTGGCATTTCTCCTTGTCTATCTGTCAAAAATATGGACATTGTGCCATCTTAGTGTCAGGCCTTAAGCCTTTGCAGCTTGATTGCCTTTTTTCTGAAGGCAGATGGGGGAGTGGAGAACTCTTCAACTCTTCAAAATCCCACCACAATGCAAACAGGGACTCTTTTGCAAGAAGGTAAAAAGAAGGTAAAGAGACCTAGTAAAGTAAGTTCCTCTGCCAGTCACATCCCATTTTCCTCAGGACTTAAAAAAGCTCCACTGAAACTTCCAGAAGCTGCATCCCCACACACTTAAAGTTAAATAGCACTATCCTGGCCATGCTCCCTCCAGGCTTCTTGTTCACCTCCTTGTTAGCAGAGCATGGGACCTTGATTTAGGGTAAACACTTCTTAGCAACAACTAAAGCATCAGCATGTTATCAACATTATTTTCACACTAAATCCAAAACACAACAGTGTACCAGCTAGTAGAAAGAAAATTAACCCTATCCCAGCTGAAATCAGGACAGTATCCACGCCTTATTCTCTACCATTTACATCATGCCTAGGTCCTACACTTTCCAATACACCATCACTTTCCCTGTCTTTTGCTATATACACACAGATTCTGCCACATGGGACATATGCACTGGACTTCATCTGGATCTGTGGGTGAGTGTGCATTGCTCAGTTCATAATAAATCATCTCTAGCATGACTAATTTCCTCAGGTTCTGGATAAATCTCTCCACGGTAGTCCATTTTCCTAGGAGACATATAACATCCTCCTTGAAGGATTACCTTTCCTTGATCCCTGACAGGAGTCAGCTCCAGAGGCTGAGAACTTGCACCCCTTTTCCAATTGCCTTGCCAATGCTCCCTTCCCTAGAAAGTGATCCCAGCTGCTTGGCTTCCCTACTCTCTAATTCCAGGCTACTAGACACATCATCCTATAATCAGAGCAGGCAGGTGATAACGTGCTGACCTGACTGACAGCTAAAATATTTTGCATATCCTGCGGCTCACAAAGGGACAGCAATCAAGCTGTTCTGCCTCTTCCTCATGGTCTTGTGGTGGCTCTGCTTAGTCCTCCTTCACTAAAAGACAGGGCTTTAGTGTTCATTTCTTCTTGTGCATAGGGGAACAGGTTGGTTCTCTGGCTCAGCTGCAGTGCCTGTCACAGGGGTTTGAGTAGTCTGTGATTTTATTGTCAGACCCAGAGACCTTCTTTTCCTGTTGCGGGTAATGAATATCATCAAACAGGGCTCAGAAGGCCTGGGCCAGGCCCCAGCACTTTGTAGCAATTTTTGTCTCTCAGAAATTGCCAGGGTGAGAGCACCCCTTTTCTAAATATTTCGCTAATTTTTCTGGATTCTGCACTTGTTCAGAGGTGAAGTTCCAAAACACTGAAAGCGGCCACTGTCCTAGGTACCTGCCCACACACTCTGCCACTTGTAACTATCTGGCCTCAGGGCAGGTCATTGGGTGGTATTTTTAAATAGTTGTTTAATCTTAAACAAGACCTGGAACACATTCAGGATTGTAATTAGCCTGGAGGAAAAGGGGAAGATGAAGGGAGATGTCTTCACCACAGACTGGATCTCTAGGAAGAAAAGGTAAAAGGTATCATTATTAAGAGTTTCTGATAGATGGCTCCCGAAGTATGGAGATGATGGCAAGACTGAGTACAAATACCAGATTAATTTCCGAGCCAGCAATTCCATCAGATCATAAAGCAGAGTTACAAACTACAACAACATGATAACCTTAGCCCAGTTCCCGTGGGTGACAAACAGCACAATGGAGAACCCATACTGCAAGTAAGGTAACACATAATGCCACTTTAGGAACAAGTACACCAAATTTGAGAGCAAATAAATCAACACTGGGACCAGCGGCTACTAAACTAATATAATGAATGCTTATAAGCAACTTGTTCTAGTGCATTCTAGTCAGCTTTGTTGTTACCACAACCCATCATGCTTACCCCAAGTCAAGGGCTTTATCAGTGTCCCATGCTCTGCCAGTGAGCAGGTGCACACGAAGCTGGAGGGGAGCACAGCCAGGACTTCTGACCTGAACTAGCCAAAGGGATATAAACCAGTGTGAGCTGGCTGGGAGGCATCAGTCAATGGCATCAGATTGAGTATCAGTCGGTGGGTAGTGAGCAATTGTATTGCGCATCATCCCTTATTTCTCTTGGGTTTTATTTCTCTCTCTCTTCTTGTCTCCGTTTTCTTCATCATTACTATTATTAGTAGTAGTTGTGTTATTCTATTTCAATTGTTAAAGTGTTCTTGCCTGAACACAGGGGTTTTGCCTTTTTTTTCTAACTCTCTTCCCCATCCCACTGTGGTGGGGTGTGAGCGAGCACCTATGTGGTACTTAGTTGCCAGCTGAGATTAAACTATGACAAGCACCAAGTATAATCTGAATCTGAAAGGTATAACAATGCAAAGAACACCAAAAAACATCACAAGTACTGCTGTTCAGTGTTACCACAGATTTTGGCGATCTAATGAAACAAAAAGAATGCTTTAGAATTATCTGTTGGAGTAAAAGTTACTTAATAGACTGCAAACACAAGACACAAAAAAATTAAATAGAAATCCCAGGGCAAGAAATCCAGCAACCTCTTTCCCTTCCTGCAGATAGGAACAGCAAAATCTGGGCCAGAGGTTCAGATCTGGCACTGCACTGTCACTGCTGATTGTGTCACATTTGTATCCTCCTTCTTCCCCTTTGTGACACTTCAGGGGGAGGGGCAGTGATGGTGGTCATCTAGCCAGGGAAAAATCACTATAAGCAGCAAAAAGGAATATGCTGTGGCAAGACATGGTTAAAAATGGAACCACTTATTGTAATTTCTGAACTAAACATAACCAAATTAAGTAGGCAATAATGTGACTTCCAATTTTTAAACCTGAGGAGATTCCACAGGAAACCTTATCTGTAGTTTACAAAGCTTTCTCCTGAAGTACCAAAGTTGTGTGATAAGAATAAGATCATAATGGCAATAGTTCGTCCATCGGTCTGGGTTTATACCAGCACTGTCTGCATAGGCTGTCTAATGTGTTTAGCTTCTATGAAGAATTCGATAACAGCAAATGAACATTGTCATTATTTAATAATATGGCTGCACTCTATCCTGCTGGGTGGAAATAGTCAATCTGACTTGAAACATCTTCATTTCAGAGGTCATTTTATCGAATGGGCAGCATTAAATAAAAAACGCCCAAATCAGAGCAAATCTAAAAGTCTATCATGATTTTGTTTAGTAAGATAAATACACAGGGATATGTCTCTTGTCATGCAAATGCATGCTGAACACACAGGCTGAGAACAATGTGTGGTGTATCATGTTTACCAGGGATTACATAGATTCCTATTACCGGCCTATTACAGAGGCAGAGCCACAGTGTGGAAGGGTGGTCTCCTGAAAGGTGGGTGAGAGCTTCCCTGAAGAGGCATCCCAGGGGTGCAGGGACAATGGTGGCAAAATGGCAACAGGAATCAGCCAGCACTACAGGACAGAAGAAAGGCCATGGTTAGACTGAGGCATGCTCCTTCTTAGGCAGGCGGCACCCTCTGTCACTGCCATCTGGCTGGGTCCTGACCCAAGCAAGGGACACTTCTGAAACATGGCATACTTAAGATTCTGTAATTTGCCCCATTAACACATCAGAAAAAAGTGTTAGCCCACAAAAATGCAAATAAGATGGTCCTGCATCCAAAATATTCTACTTTTGTACTTGAAACTGTTAGATGGAAGACAACAAGAATCTGGATACACCAGGTACTTGGTTGAGCACACAACCACTTTTCACAACCCCACAAGCAGAAAAAGGGGCCAAGAAAATGCGGTTCTTCTCTACATGACTTGGTTTGACAGAAGCAGGGTCGTTTCATTTACCCGCCTCTGACCACAAAAACAAAGTGAGTAGTATGTCTGTACCAAAACCTGTCTAGGAGTGGTCTAGATCTAGCATGCGCTTCACTCATCCCTTCTAAGGGAAGGAGCCTCTTGCCAACTCTGCCTGCCAAGAAAAGGTGGAGAGGATGCTACTGCTCCAGAGGGGGAACATGGTTTCCTGGGAGATGCTGGAGCATAGATACCTTCAGCATCAATGGCAAAAGTTTGGTACTCACTTCTCACCCCAGTCAATCAGGGGCAATTTCTGTCTCTCGACCTCACAAGGCCCCAAGGCTTAATAGCATTACACAGCTTTGCTGGATGAGGCTCAGATGCTCAGCCCTTAGCAGGATCAAATCTATAGTGACTAAAAATTGAAATCGGGGTTACCTTTAACTAAATGGAAATAGTGTTGTTTCCCAGAACACAGCAGATCTTTCACAATGGATTGGAGGGCATGTTTTTCGTCTCCACTGAGCTATAAACAATAGGCAACTCTCTGCTTTTATTAAAAACTTTGAGGGATTATTATTTTAGTTAAGCCTTTAAGAATTCATACCTATCTGGAAAAGGCAGCTTGTGTAATGTACTTCCTGTTTTCATCATAGCTGGATACTGCCTTTTGCTGTTGCCTGTTATTACCCAGTTAATATGAACTACTTGAAGTTTATTTTTAGCTCACTTGAGCCTATTGTAAGGTCTGTTCAAGAACCTAACTTTCCAACCAGAAAATGTAACTCCTGCATCTAATGCTGAATTTGGGAATATATTCTTAAATCCTTTTAAACAGCCAAGACGCAAAGTGAAAATAGATAATGAATAGTTGTTGAATATCAGCAATCTGTTCAACTCAAAGATTACATTTTATTTTCAAATTATACCCTTAATTTCTAAAGTAAGTATTTATTTGATAAAGAAGTCATGTTCTGTTCATTTAATTGCCAATTAAAACAGGGGAGATGAATAAATATTTGCCAAAATGAGCAGAGGAGTATTTTTATTTGAGGAAAAATACATAATTATCTAAACGTCTTGAGATTATAGAGTCAAAAGCTTTGAAGTCTTCTGTGTCAGACACAATTTGTTTCAACTATATCGAATCACACTTAGCAGAAGTGAAAAGTACTTAAGACTAAAATGAGACTGAATGTAAGGTCTGGAAAGGACATTTTTTACAACTGTCTTTCAACTTCTTACAGAAAATAATTAAAAAATATAATAATAATCATCATCATAATCACAGAATATGCTGAGTAGGAAGGGACCCAAAGGGATGCAGGACAACCCAAGAGTCACATCATGTGTCTGAGAGTATTGTCCAAACCCTTCCTGAACTCTGTCAGGCTTGGTGCTGTGACCACTTCCCTGGGGAGCCTGTTCCAGTGCCCAACCACCCTCTGGGTGAAAA
>JAWWTY010000077.1:89978371-89994646 GCA_035222235.1 Margarornis squamiger | reverse complement strand
CCGGCTGGTGATGCTGTGCCTGATGCCCCCCAGGACAGGGTTGGCCCTCCTGGCTGCCAGGGCACTGCTGACTCACACTCAGCTGGCCATCAACTAGGACCTCCAGGTCCCTTTCCACGGCACTGCTTTCCAGCATCTCATTCCCCAGCCTGTACATATATCCAAGGTTGTCTCATCTCAGGTGCAGAATCCCACACTTTCCCTTGTTAAACTTCAGATGGTTGGTGATTGCTTCTCTCTAATTTATCAAAGTCTCTCTCTTCCAATAATAATATCACGACATAGAATCACAGGATAATTCAAGTTAGAGGGGATCTCAAGTCCAATGTCCTGCTTAAAGCAGGATGAGCCTTGCAGCTCCATTTAATCTGGCCTCAAAACCCTCAAAGGATGGAGAACACACAGCTTCCTCTGGATAGCATGTTCCAGTATTCTGAGTCTCTGTATGGTGAAAAGGTTTCTCCTGACACCTAGTGTGAACCTCTCATTTCAACCTCTGCTTGTTGACTACTTTTCTCCCACATTGTGCCACTGAGAAGTGCCAGACTCCGTCTTCTTAATGGCCTTGTCCCAGATAGGGGAATGCTGTAATTAGGGCCCCCCAACACAGTGTCTTTCCTCTTAGGCTGAACAAACCCTACTGTCCCCAACTCCCTTCACTGGACAAGTGTTGCAGCCCCTGACTGTGGTTCTCTTCTAATCTCACACTGGTTTACCACTGTCTTTCTTGTTTGCAAGGGCCCAAAACAGAACACAGTGTCTAAACGTGGTCTAACAGGTGCTGAGTAAATGGGAATAATTACGTCCCTCCACCTACTCACTGCACTCCTGTTGTTACAGTCCAGGGTGCTGGGGACCTCCTTTGCTGCTGGAACAGATTGCTGGATCCTGCTCAGCCCGATGTCCATGAGCCCTCCAGGTCCCTTCCACTGAGCCACTCACTCTGTCCTCAGCCTGTGGTCCTCGTGGGGTCCCTCCTTATCTGGTGCAGGGTTTGGCATCTGTTCCTGATCAACTTCTATTAACTTCATTATAACGGATAATTCCATGAATGGTTCTTAGAAAGGAGCTTAACTTTTTCCTCCTTTCTGTTTTACTCCACTATTGCAGACTCATTTCACTACAATTTAGCTTAAAGAGGATGATTACATAATTCAGGATAAATTTAAAATCTGATTAGATTAAAATGAGAGATAAAAATGTCTGTCCTGTTTTTCATGCAGAATTCCTTTTTCACTGTCTTCCACTTGACACGAATATTTTTACATTTGCTGCTGTAACTACGTTGCCTTAACAGACCCAAAAGAATTACAGAAGCTCTATTAAAAAAAAAAAAGAACTTTTAGTCCCTTGAGCTAGTCTGATAAACCATGCATCACAGTACTTTCTATAGGTACACATTTTCAACAATTTCAGTATTAAACCTTAGCTATGATAATCTTTAAATTATTTACTTTAAACAAATTTTATATAAATAGTAAGAAGTATTCTGCAGGAAAAGTGAATACTAGTTGGAAATAGACATGTTGAAAAGGATTTATAGGTGAGGAATGCAAGTTTGACAAGTTAATAGTACTTTCTTGAAGTTTCAATTGATTGCATGTATCAGTGAATCTTAAACAATTTTTTGTTTAGTTGTAAAAATCATTTATTTCTGGCCAACTGCTGCCTGTGAAACTTCACAAAGAATATTGCAGTTTTCAAAACAGAGATGTTCTAAATTACAAAACTGAATACATATTATAAGCCCTATAAGGATACTTTCCTCTGTCCTTTCAAAGAGAGTGTGTGCAATCCCAAGTGGCCACATCAATACTTAATTTAAATGTTTTTGAAAAAAAATGCAAAAGCTTCAGGACTGAATTATCAAAGCTAACTTTTCCAGGCTGTTGAATAAAGGAGACTTATTTTCATTTCTAAAGCTCTGAGTTGGGTTTTGGGTGGGGTTTTTTTGTTTGTTTTTTGGTTTGTTTTGGGTTTTTTCCTACATGTCACTGGCGTGATTTTTTTTAACTTTAGAAAATTCACCTTGGAGATAAAAAAAAAATCAGGAAACATTCTCATTACAAACTTTACTAGACAATTTTCAGTGAAAGGTACTTTGTGCTTTGTTTGCCATTTGAGTATCTATTCCCTATTAGGTCTGCTTCCTTGCTCACCTTCTCTTTACATCTCCCTCAAAAATAATTAGACATCAAAGACCTCACCATCAGGCGTTATACAGCAGGTATTTGGTTGAATCAGAACATTCATAGTCCCCACACATAACCAAATACATTTATGGTGGGCTGACCTTGGCATGGTGCTAGACGCCCACCCAGCAGCTGTCTTACTCCCCCTGCACAGGACAAGGGGAGAAAATAAGATGAGAAAGGATAAGGACAGGAGATCAGCCATCATCACCCATTACTGCCACAGGCAAAACAGACTCAACTTGGGGAACGTTAATTTAATTTATTGCCAATTAAGGCTAGAATAGGATGCTGAGAAACAAAGACAAAAGTAAAACCACTTTCTCCTCACTTCTCCCTTCTTCCCAGGCTCACATTCACCCCTGAGTCCTCTACCTCCTTCTCCGCAAGCAGTGTAAGGGTTGGAGAATGGAGTCCAAGGTCAGTCCATTACAGCTCCTCTCTGCTGTGCCTTCCCCCTCATCCTGTTCCCTTCTCCAGCCTTGATCTTCTTCATGGGCTGCAGTCCTTCAGGAGCTGCTCTTGACATTTCTGTCCTCACATGTTACAGCCAGAAACATTAGATGCCCTGTTGTTCTTCCACTGTCTCAGGTCCATAGACTGATTCCCAGACACCAGCTGACACTTGCTCACCTGCAGAAGCTCTCCTGGGACTGCTTTGCTGTAAGGACAAACTAGGAAACGTATGGAAATTATATGGTCAAAACCGGAATTTGTCTATCATGCTGATGCTTGCAAGTCTTCTTCAATAGTCCTGCCACAGGGTATTTAATGTCAAGAAGTAACAGAAACTCTAAGTTCCTACCTCACTGCTTATACTTTAATCATTACGATTAATCTTTAGGCCTGGATTGACCTCAGTTAAATCAGTATAAATCCAGAGAATCTACACTGGCTTTATTAGTGCTAGTTCAGATTCACAGAAGTATACCTAAGGATAAGAGTTATGTACAGTAACCATAATACTGATTTAATGTCCTTGAAGCACAGCACACTGCAGGTCCATTTACTTAACAAATAAAACATTTTAAAAGTCCTAGTGAAAAGAAAATATTTGAAGAATAAAAGCAACACTCTTATTACAAGCAACTAACATAAGGAAAAGTGAATTTTGCATTGTCAGCACCCTGTCTGCTGTCATTAATTATAGGAGAAGCAAGGAAATAACTTAACCTTCTAAAGCAGTTTAACTCAGTGAGATAATTTAGGGCAGAGGATAACGTGCCATGAGAGGTCATATCACTGAAATGTTGTATTTACAGGATGAGAAGACAAGAAATCAAGAACTATGTGAAGGCCTATGCAAGTTCTCTTCCAGCAGTGCAGAGGGAATCCTGGGTCATTAAAATATAATTTTTCTTTGATATTCTGTTGCGTAATCTCTTATGCCCAAATATGACACTGTGTTTCATTAGCCAAAGAAAATAACATCCCACACCGGCCTCGAATACAATAATCGAACAGCTTTAGATGTTCAGGAAATTGACAACTATGCACCACAATTCTGGTACGTCAAACCCCAAACTCCATAAAACTGCAATATTTATCTCCAAAACCATAACTGTCTAAACATTTACATCAAGTTTCTTCCATAAAACACACATTGAAAGTTTAGAAATGTAGACTGAATCATTTCCTGTGACTCAGTGATTTGCTATTGCATCTGTGCAGAACACCAGGAGAGCTGTTTTTAGCTTGACAATTTTACAATTCAGTGGAATGTTAATGGCCTCTTAAATTTTATATAAAACAGCTTCTTATCACGTCCTTAATCTCGTATCAGATATTATCTAGAGTAAAGTAACTCAAGGCCAGATTATAACCATGGAGAGAAGAAAATTCTCCCATGCAGCCGATCTCAGATTAAAGATTAGCAAGACTGTGTGCCAGCTATTTCCTGTGATTGATCAGATATCTAGAGAATCTTACTCTGTTCCCCCGTTGTATGTTACTCAGCGTACATGATGAGAAGGGGGGGCGACAGGGGTGTTGCTGCTGGAGTTAAAAGTTGTAAACCTGCTCTCAGTAGCAATCAAAAGTACTTTCTCGTGGCCTGGAGTCACCCTTAGAGCAGCTCATGGATGTACGGTGTGTGGTAACCACCTCTTCAAAGGGACGACATCACACTGAAATCTAACCATTCTAAGGTCAGTTTGAAATGGGGCAAACCCCACATCTGTCCTTAAATCCCTCTGGATATTTTCTGTGGCTTTACAGTGTGAATCCTCTGCTTTTTTAATAGGTTTCACATTCCCCCACTAACATAGGCCATAATCATAGAAATAAAAAAACCCCAGTGCATGTCTGTATAAAACTCTTATGAAAAGAGTGAAACTGAATACCCACACTGTGCTGGCACACGGACAGAGTAAACAAGCTGGAAAGAGAGAAAGAAAGAGATCCTTTTCCTCACCCTCTCTTTCCAACCCTTCTACTTACTTGAAGTTTAAAATAAGTTTAAAAAGTAGGTTAAAAAATATTGGCAACTTGATTCCTTTTCATTTATCCTTCTCCTTTAACACCTTTACAAAGATACTCAGGTCTTAGAATGCACTGTTTGTATTAGGAGAAGCTCTTGGTGTGCGATTGCTTAAAGCAGATAGGATCAAGCGAACTGCATGGCTTTTGTCGAGCCTGCATTTCAGAGCAACTATCTCTGAAGCACAGCCTACTGAGAAGAACAGCTTTTCACAGGAAACAGAAGAAACTACTGTGTGCTCAAGACAAATGGGATTTTCCCCAGGCAAGAAAGATGCAATAAACATCTCAATACAAAATTAGTTAAGAAATATGAAAGGTTGTGGGTTGATCTTTGCTTTTACAAAGACAAAGGATGAAAACATCTATGCTAAAGGACCTACAAATTCCTCTAGAGCAGATTTCAGATATAAATAAAAAAATTAAATAAATGTTCTAATGTATGCCTGCAAACCAGCCAATATGACAAGAATGTGTAAGGAATGGCAGAAATGTGGACCCCATTCATTCTCTGTCTCACCACACTGACAGATTAAAGCAGTACAACTGCTGTAACACGTTGCATTCCCATTCCCCCCCTTTTTCTCATGCTCCTCATTTTCCATGTGCACCTTATACCTGCATTTCCCCTTTCTGGTTATTGTTCTGTGTGATCCCATCTTTGTTTCCCTGCTCCTGAGATGAGGGTCTTTGACTCTGCAGGTCGCACCTTCACTGACCCTAAGTCACAGTTCTAGCCCCTTCCCTGCCAGTGGGTCTGTCTGTCCCTCATCCCTTCTTGCTGCCAGCTGTTCCAGTGTCCACTGGTAACTACAACTAACCACAATTTAAAAACAAAAACCCCAGAGACTAGTCCCATCCAGAGAGCAAACACAGTTTTGAGTCAGCATGTAGGGGGAAAGGGAATCCTGAAATACCTAGGGCCACTGGTGAAGGTACGTAGCCAAAGGCTGAACACTTTTTCTCAATCTCTTTATTATTTTACTTAGTGCCATGGTAAAGAGAATTCTAAAGTCTAAATATAGGATTCCTGCATCAATAATGCTTATACCACTGAAAAGGACACTGCTAAAACAGGGTCTAGTTGTTTTTGTATTTTATTATCATTTGACAAATACAATTTTTAAAAGAACAGAAGTCTAATACCCCAAAGTGTAAAACTTAGGTTTTCCCAAATTTCTATTCCAAAGAGAAGAATCTTCAGTGGTGAAGAATCACTTACAGTCACTGGTGAAAAGGATAGGTATTTATTCTGGTCAACAGAGTTTTGAAGTTGTCAGACATTCAAGTCACTTTGTTCCCTGAAAACAAGAACTCAGACTTATATGACTTTTGACTTTGCTTTTCCTAGTGGGCTCTCAACCACATAAAATTCTCTCTGTTCTTAATTATTTTGTCTAAATTTAGGAGAATGCTCCTATATTTAGCTGTTTGTGTATAGTCCTCATGAGTCTGAGGCTAAAATTGCTGGTTGATATTTGACCTGCCTTTCCCTATTAGTCATTGCTTCTAAACACAATTGTATTTATGGCCCATCTCTTCATGCTCTAATCTGAATGTCCACAGGAACAAACCATGCAGTAAAGCAGTGAAGCTTACTCTACATTTTAAATCTGAGTTCCATATGGCTGATACTCAGTATTTAGTTGCTGTTTGACTTCTATTTGTCTATTTTTCCTTTAGCTGAAGACTTTATTAGACAGCAAATGATTTATGTAAAAAAAAAAAAAATTACAGAAGACATGGAACATACTTCATGAAACAAGAGAAGACCAACATCTAGGTCATGGAATTCAGCACAGCTCAGAAAAAATCAGGCATGTGAAGAGCTAAAAGTGCAGTTTAACTATCAGTTCCTCATGCAAGAAAAAAAAAAAAATATTGAAAAAACCAGCATTTACAAAAACAAGTAAGGAAAACTTCAATTTAAATAGGAAAAATTGTTTTAAGTGGCATAAAGACAGAGCATAAGTTTGATGGGTAGATAAACCAAATAAATGATTCCCTGCAGCTGAAAATATGAAGCCTGTCTTCCCTTTTCTTCTTCTCCTGCTTCTCTCTTTCTCTGAACTAGCTCCTATATTCCTCCTCCCCTTCCCAAAGCCACCCATAGTCTACTGTCACATTTTATGGCTGAAATTTCAGAAAACTACCCACAACATAAGCAGCACAAATGATCTGCCATTTCAGTGAAATAAATCAGTTCTTGGAGAAATTACAAGTGTCAGAGAAAACACCAAGTATATGATGGGAAAAGAAAGGGAGAGAAGGGTAGAGGATCTCATCTTTATGGTAGCAGTGAGCTGGTATGTATGCTCATTTTGTCTCAAAAGACTGCCCTCTAAAAAGACACAATTGAGAGAACGTGTCTTTGTCCTACACATTCCACAACTGATGTAGACCCACAATTGATCTCTGCGATGCAGTAGCTATCCTGGAGTTTCATCAAAAGCACCCTATTTACTCAGGAATCAGACATCCTCCTATGGCTTCAGAGCATTCCACTCTGATTTTCTAGGTGTTTCGGTTTTACTCCATAAGTTATTGGAGCTGCTTTTAATAACAAGGGTGGAAAACCTTCTGTCTTTGGTTCAGAAGCTCTTTTTCTGGTTCTGGAGTCACAAGAACCACCTGCACTTAGATGATCACAAAACATCACCCTCCAAAGAAGCTTCTGTCCAATATTAATCCTGGCCTCATGGTAGAGGAGATGCACAAAATTCTTCAGCAACCTCTCGGCTCAGAAAGGGTTCTACACTCCGCTCCATGTTTGCAAAAGAGATCTGGAAAAAAATGTTCTTTGTCTGAATATTATTGTTCCTTGGGGGTGGCAGAGCATGCTCCTTCTGCAAGACAGAATAAGATTCCAAGGCCCCCTATGGCACACAGCAGCTTCCAGGGAATCTGTGATAGGCCAATACCCCCCATAAGCCTCTAAACCATCCACAATCCCCGACAGCCACCATGTCAAATGACAATAGTGCAGAATCCCCAAAAGAATTTCAGTCTTCTGACAATGAATTGAGAACTTTATTACAATAAGTAAACTAGAATTCCCCTTAAGAAGGCACTCCCAAAGTATGGTGCACCAGGCCAGGCTAAAGGCTCTAAGGCTGGGCTGCAAAATCTACGAAAACACTGTTTCAACAGTGTCTCTTTTAAAGGTTTGACGAAACAGCCCAGTGGTGGTACCAGAGAAAGAATGAGGCTAACAAGCACCCATCAGTCAGAAACTTTGGCAACTACCACCCTAAACTGTTTTTTCCCCCTATCCTACTACTCCTGGCAGAATTTTTCAACCCCCTTCTGCCAGCCATGCCTTGACAGAATTAAAGCTACAGCATGTGTGCACCCTCACCAGGACTCCCCTTCTGCATTGAGGCTCTGCCTCTTCTGAGAGTAGGAGGTTCCAGAGCTACACCAATGCTCAGCTTGATAACAACCCTGCTGACATGAACATCCCTGCCTAGAGAAACTGCCTTTTCAGGTCTTTTGGTTATCAAACGTCACAGAGGAGGACCTCCTTCAAGAGACCTTTTGCTAGGGTTCCAGCATGACTAACCTTAACCTTGGCAGCACACCACAGCTCAGTAAAGTTTACATACTTAGTCGAAGGCAGTCACATACAGTCTGTCTAGCAATAGTGATGTCAACAGGTATTGCCCAACATTTTCCCTACTTAGTTTTATTGGCTCTAGATTGCCTGATTTCATCTTGCATAAGATTTCTGTGGTTAAGAACGAGAATGATGGATTTTTGACACCTACCAGTCTCCGGTTATTTACAAGAGGGCACTTGAAATGAAAGTGGTGGTGTTCCCCACTGCTGACTATGCAGCATGCCTGATTATGTTATTGTCCTTTAACCAAGAGGAGGTCACACCAAACAATGTGGCTACATATGTCTGTCCTTCTCTCTCTTAGCAGTCTGCTCCCTCACGGAAGGAGTGACCAGGATGTTCTATGCTTGAAACCACGCTGTGGTTTCCGCAATGCCTGGGTCATTACCTAAGAAACCGCTCTTAATCATGGCTATTCTTCCCAAGTACCAAAAGAGAAAAGATGCCTTTCTAAAATACATTCATTGTGGGTTTAAGATAGAAGAAGTGTGTCTACAAATTTAGATCAGCTGGTAGTTGAGACACAGGTAGGTCACAGAAATTTTTTGCCATTCAGGAGATAGTGCTCAAACTTGAGGGTAAATCTCACAGCTGGTATGATTCTAACCGCTGCTCTCAACTTAGCCTTCGCTTATAGACAAGCCCAAAAACTACTCCCATGAAGGCCATATTTCTTCCTGTCACATGCTGCAGTATTTTCTACCCATTTCTTGTACTGAAACCAATATGGGGGGACTTTACATCATTGATTCATTCATTAAATGAAAAAATGTGATTATGGAATTACAAATACTGTGTGAGTTGTCTGACAGGATATGTAGAATCTTTCATGTTCATTTTGGGTATTTTTTGAGATGAAGATACTATAGGTTATATTTTTTGTGCAACAATTAGCATCAAGTTTGGATACAAGATTGATGCCTGTCTCATTGTGTTATAAATTCCACTATACCTGTCACTAATGTCTCTTAAAAAACTAACTTTCTAAAATTCTTTCCTGGTTGTGCAGATGGAGAACATTTCACCTTCTTGGTCAACACAACACTTAAATCTGACCTTGACCGTATCTCCAAGTATCTCCTGTTTAGAACCAAAACAAAGCAAAGCTGCTCCTGAAGTATTAGAATTTGTTTTACTATTTCTCTGAGAACTATCATCATACCCCAGATTAGACTTGCTGTCTACTACACTTCCTTGTTCATTTGAAATTTTGCCCTAGTACTCATAAAATATGACAAGGGACACCTTAAAAACTTGCCAATGAGAAAACTGGGGACAAATCAGGTATTGAGAAGCGGAATCACTGAATGTGGTTTGAAACATCAAAAAGTATTAGCTTTTCTTAACAGATTCAGTTTCCTATCCTTTTCCTGTCCTTGGCACTACTATATTCACCTTTCTGTCTTTTTGTGAACTCACCAGGATGACTGACATTTCTTTGCAGATGGGCAAGAAAACTGTCAGCAAGAAGCATCAACAACGTGAAGTACTTGCCCTGTATTCTGTGAACTGTCAATACTTTCAAAGAATGTCATTGTTGAAAACTACTCCATCAGAGGTCCTGAACAACCTTAGAACAGTCTCTTTCCCTAGCACAGCGTAAGAGTTCCATAAATATTGTTTTAGGCATTTTAGTCTCATCAGTAGTGCTCATCAACAGCAGAGAGCAGAGAGGCAGCAGCGGTTGTAAAAACTGTGGACAAATGTACATAGTTTGTTTTCTCCAGATGATACGACCACTGCAATCAAGAGTGCAGGACAACCTCAAGCTGCAAGCAAGCACAACACTTAATATCTGAGAAACTACACCATGTATGTATTTTTTTTCACTTATCAGACCCATTATCACAAATAAAAACTACACCTGCTGGTAGCTCCTCATTGCCTCAAAATCCCCTTTAACTTGCACAGAGCATGATACTATAGACCCTACCCACATCTAGCCATACTAATCCCATAGTCATATTATTTGCATTTTTTCCTTACCTGATAAATATGTACAGTTTCTTCTTTGTTTTATTGTTTGCTACCTTTATAACCTTTCATTTATGATGGAGGAGTTAATTTAAATGTGTGATGCAAAGACAGTAATAATTTTCATTGCACTAACACATTTCATGAGGGAATTGCCTTTGAAGCAAGATGTTGTCATTCAAAATAGGCCCTTTATACTGAAATGATTCTGAAAACTTTTCAGCAAGTGTTATGCAATATATATATATGTTTTTGCAGTGCATTCTGAAAAGAACAAATGCATATGTATTAATGAATCCAACAGTATACAGAAATAAGAAAAAAGTCTGTAATCTACAGTCATTCTGAAATACACCATTCTCCACGTCATGAGTCTTGATGTGCCAAGGCCACTCTGTTTGCTGGTGCTAAGCAAGTAAACCTGCAATAGCCTTTAGCTAGGTATGAAGCTTTCCTTTTCAGAATATTCATGTTTCCCACAGGCTACTGCCACAGATGTTGCAAGAAGTCTGTTAGAGATTAAAACAAATTCAAGTTGTAAAATACTTTTCACTTTCTTTTCTGTGAGTCTCTTTGCAAATTGCAGGCCAGAAACAAAACAGGCAAACAAGGATTATGACATCTTTCAAAATTAGTACTGAACAGGTGAAAATAAATATTTATCCTCTATATTCTAAAACATTTATTATGAGCAGCCTATGCTATTTAAAAAATAAAAAAAAGGTATTCTGACTTAACATTTTAAATTATTTACCTGTCAAGAGTAACATTACTGAGAAACCACATAAATACTCACCTATATAATTTTGGGGGGGTTTTCTAGCCACATAAAGACTTCAGTAAAGGGTGTGATGTTTTTAGCAAAACTATTAGGAGGATATAGACCTTCCAGCACCGAGACACCAATCTGGATTCGTTACACTGGCACAGCTTATAGCTAAAATAGAGCATTGTACTAATTGCAGTTGTAATAATTGTGTTTGGAGAAGGGGACTCTGAGTAAGAACGAGCTCTTCTGCATGCATGTATCCTCTTTCAGATCTAGTGTTGGATGAAGCTGCTACCACTCCTGGTTGGTCTTCATGGCCCATTAGTTGCAGGTCACTGCTTGCAGAGCCCTGCTAACCAAAGAGACCATACCAGCCCTTCCTCATTCACATTAGTCCAGTCTGCAAGGTTATCAGCTGGTTTAATCAAACCTTCCAGATGGGCCTGTACTGGAGGAAGTAAGCAGGTTTATTTTCATTACAAGATTTACCAGGGCGATACACTCCAGCAGCAAGACTGGCAATGAGGAGATGATATTTTAACATCCCCAACCAGCCCAGCTATTTGCAAAGTCAGCAGCTGCCAACACAGCGCAAAGCAAAGCGAGTGTGACTCAGAAGAAAACAATGCCTGGCGGGATTCAGTATTTACCATGCTTAGCCTGCAAGGCATCCCCTCCAGAGTGAACCATTGAGGTCTGAAGATACTGACTGCTAACCTCATACCCACATACTTCCTCAAAGATAGGTAGTATCCCCTACCATAAATATATAGATACTATAAATCACTATTTGCATTACTGATGGAAATCTGTTTTCTGACTCCAACAGGGGAATACTGTTACTCTGTCTTCTTAGAAGGACTGAAATACACCCTTATGTTCTGTGGTAACAGCCTCAAAAATAAGAGGGTGTCAGTGAAAGGTTGACTATTCCATTATTCTGCAATCACATTATGGCACCCCAGTAGGAAAGTGATGTCATATGTAAACAGGTAAGAAATCATTCAGTTACATCAATGATGAACCTAAAGGCAAAACTACCATCATCTTTAGTTTTCAGGGCACCCATAAACTACTTAGTCAAACTTCTTCTCCAGTCAAATGTACATCCCTGTTGTTTGGTTTGGAATGTTAGTGGCTTATTACGATGTCACTTAAATTCTCTGATGTGTGTCTACAGAAATACAAAATTACTAACACTAAAGTGTTAGTTTCAGAAGTAGAGAAGTTCATTAAGTGAAACTTATAAAAAATAAGTTGCTCTTTTACATCTTTGCCATATTGTGATTTTTAACCTAATGATTCTTCCCCCAAGCACATAATATCATGGCACTCATTACTATTGATGGCCAGTCTTAGGCAGAGCTCTTGAGAGTATTTTAGAGTGGAATGAAGCATTATATTGCAAGGCCTAATACTTCGACTCAAAAGAGATACATTTTCCAGAATCCTGCAGTAACAAAGCAAGTGGCTAAAATAAGATATATTTTGACTGGACATAAGGAAGAAATTTTTTTTTACAATGAAGGTGATGAGGCACTGGAATAGGCTGCCCAGAGAAGTTGTGGACGCCCCATCCCTGGAAGTGTTCAAGGCCAGGCTGGATAGGGCTTGGAGCAGCCTGGTCTGGTGGAAGGTGTCCCTGCCCATGGCAGGGGGTGGGGGTGGACTAGATACTCTTTCAATGTCCCTTCCAACTTAAACCATTCTAGGGTTCTGTGATTCCACAATTTTGTGAAAAGTAGAACACTTGTATTGACAAATTCTGGTGATTTTGTCCAGAACATGAACATCTTTTTACAAAGCTCTGCTTAAGAAAAAGTCAAATATCTTTTTAAGTGACAATCATGATGGTGAATGGATCGTTGTAACCAAAACTTATAGTACTGATATAGATCCTGAGCCACGGATGCAGGTCATGCTTTGAATATTTGCCGTGAACCAACAGTCAATGGTACTCAATGAACACTAGGTCATTCCTCGGCTCATAATCATCAGCTGGAAAACTGCAGCTAGGTTGCAGAGAAGATTGAATCTGTTCCTTGAGACCAAGGCCCCAAACCCTCACCTTCCTCCAAAATTTATTTAAAATCTTTGTCTACAGTGTCATTAGAATGCACATAATGCATAATGCACAGAATTCATAAGATTGTCATTCTATACACTATGTTAAAATATCTTGGGTTAATAAGTGAATGGAATTACAATTGTAAATAAATACACAGGCTGCTAATCTTTAACAATTGTACACATTTTAGGGTCAACAATTTTCCAATGCTTTTGGAATAACAAATATATAAAAATAGATTTTGGTTTCATGACACAATTCTGTGTTTATAAAATTAAATTAGCATTGCATTTAAATAACTTTCTTTCCACCACATCATAAATGTAGTTACCAGTTCCGTCAGGCACGTGAAAATGACTTTCTGATGTTTTCTCCAAATTCCTGCCTTTTCCTGGTGTTTCATCTTCTGTGTTATACCCAAGTTGTGACAAAAGGTGTTAATGTGCCACCATCAGTTATCAAAACATGAGACACTAAATGATAGAAGGTTGCTACTCCTCAGAGCACTGTTTTTCAGAAATCAGTGAGCAGGCACCTTAGAGATTGCCTTCATCTGAACTAAAGGGATTCTTCAAACATTCTAAACTTTTCCCACACATTTGAGGGTGAAATTAAAGTAATTCCGACATTAGGTTAACGTATGCATAGCCTCAGGAAAACAAAAATAAAAGGACTTACTTGCTATTATTAATGCTACAACATGATACTGTTTTTCTCCTTTTATTGTTTTTTTGATGAATTGAAACAACGATTGCTAGTGGATCAATGTATTTCATACATGATCACACAGTAGTCTACAGTCTACTGTCATATTACAATAGAAACACATATACTTAAATTTCTGTTGGAGAAATTTGGTTTCAAACAAATGCCTTTGATTGTTGGCATAGAGAGTTATTTGTTCACAATTTAATTTTTTTTCCCAAAAAGCTTTATTTAATTATACTTCAATATGGTCCTCAAACCCTCACATATACTACAAAAAGTAGTTCTGTGGAAAAAGAAATTAGCTTCTTACTAGCTCTATTTTATTACATTTCAAATCCAGAACCCCGACTTTTTATCCCACAGTATGGATATCACAGCAAACAATAAACATATTACTGGAGTATAATGATCACTGTTCAGCAGCTGAGCAACAGTAACTGACCCCAGGGGTGCTTTCAACAAAATCAAATCCACTATTTTGAACACTGATGAGGATATACATTAGGCTCTTCTCACAGCCACAACAAAGCAGTCATGTTTTTCCACAATAAAAACTTGCTGTAAGACAGCAATCTACATTCAGTATTTCTTCCTGAACTATGAGCAAAACCATGTACTATGCTTCATTTCATGTATTTACTGAAAACTACCAAAAACAAAGTGTCTTCAGCATCATTAAAGACCTATAGAAAATTTATGTTCTTGCATCAATGCGTAAAATTTTCTGCAATTTTTTTACTGTGGAGCCAGAATAAAAATGCATGACAAATCTCATGGGATCCTCACATCTCAGGCTGAAGTGGAAAGTCTCATCCCTGTCATAAATAGGCAGAAATCACCTGATTTGGTGCTCTCTAGAGTCCCAACAAGTAGAGAAACAAAGGATGCCAAGCTCAGAGAATCACTATTTGATTGTAGGAGGAAGAGTAAGTCTTGCCATGAACAGGTGTTTATTACAGCTAAGTGGTAAGTTTATTTTACAGCGACCTATGGGCTGCGTTTTAGTAATCACAAAGTAATTTTAAAATTCTATTATCCAAGAAGAAAATTACTAAGATTGTTACCAGCCCTTCCAGAATTGCATTGAATAAAAACACCACAGAGATACGGACTCAACAACAGCATGGATCCATGCAACCCTGGATTACTGTGTGTTCATCTCTGCCTGCGGCAAAGTCCATGGAGCAGAGACCTTCTCCCACATTTTGATCTTAGTTTCTTTGTTAACTGGCCATATTTAAAATGGAACTTACAGATTCAGCAATAGTGATTAAGGCTGTACAAACTCAACACAGGAAGAAACTTAGTGGGGGAGCTCCACCTAGCTGGCAAAATGTCTCTATTTGGCCCAGTTTAGTTTCACACGTGGTGAGACTACTTCACTGGGCAAGTTGTTTCTGCACAAAAGCTCCCTGCAGAAACCAGGAAGCCAAATCAGTATCCTCCAAATGCAGAGGCAGGACATTATTAATGCATAAGAGTCTGAAGCAAAAGGTTCCTTTTCCAGAGAGCTTGTTTAGGAAAGTACCAGGGGAAACCAATTCTGCTCAACACATTCCTCCTCCACCTTCTTGCCCTCTTGATTCCCAGTCAGAATGGAGAATAAAGGAGCAAGCAGACCAAAGAGAAAGAAAGTGTTAGAAACATGGATGTTAAGTGCATAGTCCTCCTGTGGAAAGGACATGGCAACTTCACAGCCGTTTGTGCTTCAGATTTAAAATTTCAAACAAGGAGTGGTAGAGTTGCATGTGAAGGACCAGCCAAGACAATGTTTACTAAAGCAGTCCATTTTACAGATAAGTTCAAAATACCCTGAAGTTAATAAAAATTCTCCTTCCTTGACAGGCTGACTACCAGAATGAGCTCTAGGAAAAGGGACCTGGGTCTTTTCTCATGAGCTGTTTATCTTATGGATTTTGGTTTAAGTTGTGGGGGTTTTACACTATATTAATTACAACATATTGCAGCTATAATCAGAAGTCATTGCTATCAGGGACAAAGCTCTCTGTAAGACCAGTGGAATTTGAACACTAGGACAGAAACCAGAGTCAGCTGAATCCTGTGTTATAACAGGTTAGGACAAAAACAAAGATGTGAAGGTACTTTTCCCCAAATCATAAAACTATCATGTCTGTCACATAACCTACCACTTCAGTTTGTTTCAGCTTCTGGAAATGACAGAACATGAACGAATTTTTAATAGCTTGAAAAGGAATCCTAGGAGCCAAAGGCCAGTACAGCTGATCTGCTGAGCAAACCAGTAAAAGCCTCTAGTAGAAGGTAACTGACTAAATTCTCAAAGAAGAGAAAGAGTAAGGGAAAGAAGGGAAAGGGAAAGAAGGGAAAGGGAAAGAAGGGAAAGGGAAAGAAGGAAAGAGAAAGGGAAAGGGAAAGAAGGACAGGGACAGGGACAGGGAAAGGGAAATCGAAAGGGAAAGGGAAAGGGAAACGGAAAGGGACAGGCACA
>JAWWTY010000077.1:89966847-89978271 GCA_035222235.1 Margarornis squamiger | reverse complement strand
GAAAGGGAAAGGGAAAGGGAAAGGGAAAGGGAAAGGGAAAGGGAAAGGGAAAGGGAAAGGGAAAGGGAAAGGGAAGACTAGCATACAGGGATAGTTCATCTGTCTTAACAATGAAGAATTCAGGGAGTAATATTTGAACAGACAGCAGCTTTCTTAGCAGCTCATAACTTCCTTAGCACTGCAGAAAGGAAAACTTAAATAGACTCTATTGGTCCAGAATAATTAAATTTGATCAAATATATTGTAGCAGAGTAGTAGAAAGAAAACTCTCAGTCAGGCATGAGAAATTTGGCACTGATTACGTGGACGATTATGATTAGATTTATTGCTAATAAGAGTATCTCAATATTGCCAATGCAGTACAGAATATAAGGAGGTCTAAAGGATTATAATATAAGAAGGTTCAGCTAGAAACATACAGGTTAACATTCCCAGGCATTGCAGAACACACAATTACAAAGCACCTATGGGGCTACTTTAGGATTTTATCTCCATATGTGACCATATCTTAGCACTTTTACTCACTCAAAAATAAATGTATTCCTTATGAGAGTATCCAGAGAGTTCCTCCTCCAATTTCCACGTAGTGTTTTATCTTAGGACAAATAATATTGCCCATCAGAGACAATCACAAGGGAGAAGGAGGGGGCGGGGGGGAGGACTCACATGAGGACCAGACTACCTTTCATTGCCTGTCACACGTCAGCAAGTTTCTTGAAAGAAAAGCTCTAGTCTCTAGTCGATGCATGAATAAATGTGCAGAACAAGCTATGGGCAAAGTCAGCAACATATTCGGGGATAAATTGTTAGCCGTCATACAGAGAAGGGGTTTGGGTGTTTTATTTATTTATTTCATAAGCATTAAGAGTCTAAATAAGTTGTTTCAAATTCTGAAGACCCTCAAAGCACTGGTGGACTCAGGAACCAAAAAACCATGAAGAAAAATCACACAGGTTTAAATCTGATTTTCCTTCCACCACTGTACACTTTCCTGGACCTTCAAACTGAAAGGTTGAAAATCACTTGTCTAACTGTAACATGAACAGGCAAAAGCCTCAGCAAAGACCTGTCTACAGGAGATGTGTGACATTATGTGCACAGCAAAAACAAATTCAGTCCAGTAACTTGAAGATATAAATTACTCAAACCATCATACGTACACCAGATACTTTTTATTAATATTAAGAGTTAAAAACCACTTAGCATTAAGAGTTAAAAACCACTTATACTACTGTGTTCATTAGTTGTACAAAGTAGTATACTTGTATGGAGCATCTTTGTATGGAGCATCTTTGTTCCTTGTATGGTCTATTCCACTAGTTATCTAATTATTGTGCCTTTTCTGAAGTCAGGAGTTGGAACACCAATACCCAGAACTTGATCATAGGCAGAAATTTTAACCATAAAATCTCTCTTACTGCCTTCAGTCTGATTCATGAGACATTTCATGGGGACAACTTCTTAACATTTTCTAACAGGTGCTGAGCAGACTGGCATGAGAAAACACGTATTTCAGCATTATCTCGCTTGCTTCTTACAGCATGTTATTTTAAAAAAAAATGAAACAAACAAAAACAAATAAAAACCCCAAACAACCAAAGAAAGAACACACAGGTAAGAGTAGAGTTATTTCCAGTGTTTGTGATTAAGCCTTGAACAGTAACTTTACAAGTTTCATTTTCTCTTTTTATTATTAAACTGTGATCCAACAAATGCATCTGACATACTGTATGTACACATATTCACAAGACTGTCTTATTGCTAGGATTTCCCCCAAGTCCATAAAATTAACAACTCCAAAAAGTTCACTAAAACCAACTTTTTCATTCCTCCCTTGCTTTTTAAAGGCTTCAGGGATGAAAACAGGCATTAAAAAGATACAGCTGAGATTGTCTGGCCTTGGACCATCCCACTGATCACCTTCCACAGCCTATTAAAAGCTCATAAACATTTTGTTATTATTATCACCCATCAAACCAATGTGTGGCAGGTAAGAAACCAGGCCATGGTGTTCTGTATAATTTTACACTGAATTTCAATCGTTTCCATCTTTTTATATTCAGAAACAAAGCATTCCTTTTCTCAGCGGTTACATGCACACACCACATCCTGTGAACAAGGTGTTTCCTCCACTGCAGGCCACGCTGCAGAGCACCACACCAGCTACCCCTGATGTCAGGGCTCAGAACACGAGGCACATTCCCCGCAACAGACTCAGTTTCACCAACTGCCATCCCTGACAGTGCCCAATACTGACTACTTTGGGAAAAACACAGCACCATCCCCCTTTAGTCAGAGTCAGATCAAGATCTTTCTGAACAAGAAGTGACATCACTACCTTTGTCTGTGGGGTTTCTTTTTCCTTTAGAAGTACCTTCTCTTGTTTGTTCTCAAGCTTGCATCCTGGAGATTTCATTTTCCTTCAGGATTTATTACTGAGAAATTAATTATTTGCTCTCTATTCTCCCATCCACTATTTATCTCTCTGCAAAGAACTATCACACGCAACCCCTCTTCCTTGAAATCTATTATTTAAGGGGAAAAACTTTTCTGTCCTTATATGAATACTATTCCAATGATCCTTGTTCCTTTGTTGAGGTTTTTTTTCCAAATTCCATTCTACCTTCCTTTTGATAAGGTGACCCAAAACTCATGCAGTTTTCAACATCTCCAGGAATTCATATGCTAGTATGATGGGATTTTTCTTTTTTTCCACTTTTTGTCCTTTCTACCCCCTTCTAACATTGTACTGCTTGCCTTTTTGACCCCTGTTGAGTATTGAGCTGACATTTTCACAGGACTATTTACAATGAGTCCGGGATCCTTCCTGAGTGATAATAGGTAATATAGAGCATATCGCTATGTATGTATAATAGTGCATGCATATTATTTTACATTTATCCATTCTGAACTTCCTCTGCTATTTTCTCACTAAGTCATGCAGAACTGCAAGATCTTCTGCACTGCTTTACAGCCAGCTTTAGATTTGACATCTCCGTAAGCTGTGTCATACCCCTCATTCTCCTCAGACTGCTTTTGAACATAAAAATACAGAGAGCCACACTGTGCCAGACCAGTGATCCCCCCTAAACAAGCATTCTGTGCAATATTGATTAAAAAGAAGACGCTCAGGCAACAGCAGCAGAACGCAACTCTGGAACATCTTCCACTCTCAGCCACTCCTGAGTTTGCATGCTGTGTCTTTATAGATTTGGCTTGCTTTTCCATGCTACTGCCTCCTTGGACACAGGCAAACCCCTAGTATTTGTCATGTCCTCTCGGGTGTGGAATTTCAGAGCTTAGTGACACATTGTGCAAAGAACCACCTCCTCTTGTTCTGAACCTGACACCCACCAGCTTCCTTTGGCACCACAGACACTCGGGCTCTAGTCACCCTCTAACGACACCAATGATTCGGTGGACTTCTGTTTTTGAAGACTGAGGCATTTGTCAGCTATTTCAGAACAGATCCACAGTTTCTTTAGGCTCAGGCTCAAAATTAAACTGTCAGGCAAAAGGACTGTGACATCAACATTATCCAATGCTTTTCTGGAAAAAATGGTAGCAGGTATTTTCTCCCTGCTATTTGATCTCCTTACTCTCAGTCAAATGCTGCTTAGAGCAGGTCAGCGAAGTTCTTGTTCCAAGAGCAGCTGCAACACTCCTGCAACAGTTAATAAATTTGACTCTTGCATTTTAACAATCAATAACACATCTGTAAATAAAAAGTATAGCAAGAGTAGTTGTGCAGAGGAAAAAGGGAAACAGAAAAAAATTAGGCTAAAATTTTTAGAAACATTCTTCTGCATTGCTTTTCTGCTTGACTTTCTATTGTCCCTCTTTGGGATTTTTCCTCACCCAAAAAAACAAGTCCATCTAACATTTTTGCTGCTGGCCAGCAAAGTGAAAGTGTTGAGAGCAGGAGTCATGAGGTAGACTACCAAAACTGCACAGGAAGAGTGGACAAAATTTACCCTACTTTTTCTATACTTTTGTATACATTTTAATTTGGGCTTTTTCAAAAGAAACCGAGATCATCCTTGTCTCCACCCTAGAGAGGTTTCTTTTTCCTGGTCATTGTGGAAAGTCGAGGTTGAAGTAAGTGAATTTTACACTTAATTCCGAGGACAAGGAGGCTTATAGTCACTCTGATGTGTTCCAGGAATCAATTCCTCAGTTGTGGGCTAGCTGCAGAAGCAGTTTGTCTCTCCCATTCATTCCCCATTTCGCCAACAATGCCATTGTTCCAGTGGAATGCAGCTGTCATGAGCGGCCGTGACTGCAGAAGGTGCTCCCTCAGGCAGCCTGGGCCACCGCCATCAAGCATTGTAAGTCTAAGACCAAAACCAAAACCTTGAACTCGCCTTGGTACTCAGCAGGGTTACAGTGCAATGAGCAGAGCTTCAGGGCCATATGCTTTCAGCAGCCCGTATTAAGGAGGAGATGAATTGCTCTATTTTGCGTCAGCTTTGCAAATCTATACCATATGACTGGCTACTAAAAGTCAGTAGCCAACCGGAGCACAAGGATTTGTAGCTTCTAAAGCTATTGTGGAATTATGGGGGGAGGGAGTGGTTCAGTATTTATACAAGTGAGAGGCACAATCTGAATTCAGGAAATTGTTTAAATATAAATAAATCTGTACAATTATGCATCCATGACTCCACTGTATCCCACACACTGTTCAGCCAAGAATTTACTTTAGCTTAGTGCTTAACTCCTTTCTTCAGTTTTAAAAACAATTAGGACAGTTTTCAAAAAGAAAACATTTACTATTCTTGTGAAAGTGCACACCCAAGTGCAAATCTTTACATCTATACCACTATTATACCAGGATGCACAAACTGATTTTACGAAAGCAATTCAAGTATCATTCAGAAGTAGTAGTTAACCATCAGGTTTTGTAAAATTTCACAAAAAACAGGCTCTAAATCAAACAAAGTCTTTGTTCAAGTTCTGGAACTTCAGCATGATGTTTCCCATATTTTTCTCCTGGTTCATAGAAAAAAAAATCTCCCAATGCACTTCCTCCAGCCTTTACAACCTGTAAGTGATCTTACCCAATATTACCAAGACTTCTTACCTCCTATTTCTCCTGTTTTATCACTCCTATCAAGTTCTACCGACAATGATTTTCTAATCATTACTCTTGTTCATCCACCCTTCCCCTACCCAACCATCTCCACGAATAATCAGTCCAAAAGTCTGAGTGATCATAGCCAAGAACAATCAGTTAAATGCTCAATCACTCATTTCTAGCTTTTCCCCCACCACTGACTGAGGAAATTCAAATGAAATTAAAACATACTGCAGATGGCTGCACTGGTTATTCCTACCTTTATTTTTGTAGAACTTCTTCCACAACTAAGTGCTAGCAGTTAATTGAGCACATCATGCACTTTTTACATACTAAATGAACTGTAAGAGACCAACAAACTTACCCAAGCATATTTCTGTAAACAAATTACTGAGAATGCATACAATATCAAATCACTTTGACACACAGAAATAAATGGGCCAGCGTGATAGTAACCAGTGCCCCTCATACAAAGACAGACCACACTGCCTCTCCTCACATAGAGGGGATTAGTCTTTCTCCAAATCAGCTTGGGGGAATGGGAAATGGAAAGCAGTCATCAGTCCTCTGTGACTACTTGCTGCTCTATGGCTTTAAAAGCCTTAAGAATAATAAAGAAGAAAAGAAACAGAGAGATCACATCTCATACTCACGTCTTCTTCCCAGTGCAAAAGTCTTTGCTTTGCCATGGAAGACTGAGTAAGTTGCAGACCAAGTAAGTGGGGGAGGGAAGATCTACTCACTAGGAAAGGCCATCATGAGTAAAGGCATGTGCAAATCTCACCATTCGTAAGTAGTTCTGTCTCTGTTACATGCCAGATCCCACAGCAGAACTCCTTTCTAGTTTTGATTCATGACTGAAGTCAGTTCTGAATGACCGAGTCAGTAGAAGAGTACATAATGAAAGCCAAATGTAAAAAAAAAATGCTTAGGAAAAGGCTGAACGTAGAAAAGAAAGAGCCACACATGCCTTAGACATTAACAGGTTTCATTAGCACTTCTCCCACAAGGAGATCAGCTTGGGAAAAAAGGTTAATATAAGCGTTATTAAATCCCTAGAAAGCTAACATGAAAACTCTTCTTAATTTTAATACATAAATGAACAAAATTAGTCAATTAGGGATATGCGAAGCAGGAAAGTCCAGAACTGGCCTACTGTGGAAAGAAGGAGACCCAAAACAGAGACTGGAAACTGTAGAGGTACGGGGCAGAAGAGAGATTAGACTGAAAAGAAGAACAGAAAGCAGAGAAACTGAGAAGGGCATTTTAAAGTGTGACCACAGACGTAAGCTCGAGGCTGACATTAACAAACCACATTATCTTGTGCTCGTCTGCTTACAACATCCCACTCTATCCCCTTTTTGCTTCTCATTAAATGAAAAACAAGGGAACAAGGAACACAATGCCAATGAAAACTTTTTTAGAATATGGAACCCTTGCACACAGAATTGTTACAATCATATTCAAGAACCATACCAAGCCACACGTCTTAGTAATTCAAATAACAAACTAGATTTTAATACAATCGTAAGCATTGTTATATTCCATCCAAACATGTTTTTCTAACTTAATTTTCTTCACTTCAACAAATGAAACATTTCTGGAAAAGAAGCGACAAGAATTTGCTCAAGATAAAAGTCAGCAAATCTGCTCCTAGACATATATCACAGAAGGAACAGAATGCTTTTCTTTTCATGTTAAAAAAATGTATCTGACACATTGAATTCTATAAAACAAACTAGAGTGACTTCACTGACAGAAGCATCCCAGTCTACCTGAAGTTAGAGAGCAAACCTTTGGAAAGAACAGATATTTAAATTTTTTAAAAACAATAAAGTAAAATAAAAACAAACCCACCACATTTCTTTTGAAGTACTCAAAGAATGTACAGTATTGTCACACTAATCTCTGATTTCCTTGTGATCAAGCGTTGCTGCAAATATATTTTTCCTGTTTACCATTTGCAATGACAGAAACACTATCAATCAGCCTGATCACAGACAGCATCACCACAGAGGATGTTTACTCCCAGTGCCGAAAATTAAGAGGAGACAGTTATAAAGGAGACTAGCTTTTTCCTTTATTACCATACCCTACAAAGCCACTATGACTTTGTGCCGTACTCATCTTTCTCTGCTTTGCCCTAAGCTCTGGTTTAATTTGTCTTCTATTCAAAGAAGTCACTACACCGGTAGAATTACTGTCTGTGAATGTGAACTGAAAGAGACACTACTTTTTCGGTTTAGGTTGAGCCCTGCCAAGATCACCTCTAAATTCCCACCCTTTCACCCTCCTTAATTCAAGAGCTCGGGACCCAGCATCAAGAAGTGACACAGCATTAAAGTCAGCTTTTCTCGGCCCACTGTCAAGTATTCCAACTGTAGACTTTCCACAGGCATAGAGTTCACTGAACACTTAAGTGCCTTTGCTATCAAAAACCTTAAAAATGACCAACTTGTAAAGCACCTGAAACTCATAGGAGACCTTTAGGCATCAAATGGCAAAGGCCCATTACCCAAAAGCTCAAGATGAGTTTAATGGAAGCTTGCTAACAGTGTTTTGGGTCCAGCACATCTAAAGATTCCATTTCGCCCACCAGTGGCACTGTAGGATAGCTCTCACCAAAATTCCCTTTGAAATATCACAGAGCAGAGATACCAAGTCAGCTTTTCCTGGAAAGACAGTGCTGCCACTCAACTCCACCATTTTCAGAAAGGTAGGTTAGTTTGCAGGGTTGTTCATAACTAGATCCTTTCATCCTTTTCACTCACTTCTAGACAGCTGCCAAAGGGTTGGAATTCATACTTTGGGGATGACCAGGCAGAGGCAAAGACACTATCTATCTCACTGATGATGTCACAGGTAATCTATCCTATTGCAACGGTGAAGAACACCAGAGGAAATCTGTCACAGATAACTGCGTTGTTCAAGGTTTCAGCTCACCTGTGCAGACATGCGTCCAGCCTAGAAAAATTCTCCTCCTTGCAAATACAGCAACTGCAGAACACCTGAGTTTCTCTCCATGAATGCAGTTACTGAAGTAAACCATTTCCCTCGAGAACTGAAGCTGATATTACCATCAGAGATGATGGTAGAAGGCTGGCATAGTCTCTGCATGATGTTACAACAGGCCATATACCTCAGGGAAGGGTAAAACTATGAGATTTTAAAATGTTCCAAGTTCTCCAAGAAATGACTACATCCAATACACCCTAGAAAGCTGACTAGCAATTAGAAATTACAAGTATCACTATTCCACACACTGCTAGTTGTAAAATTTTCACTTTATCCACACAAAGAAATTAATTTGTCTACTCTACCAGGGCTAGAAAACATGCAAAACTCCCACGGCAAACAGAACTCAGTGGAAGCCCTAAATCACTAAAGTAGCTAATTCTCTTAGTGGGAGAAGTTGCTTTTCGAAACTCCATTGACACAAAAGCACAAGATAAGACAAGTACTTTGTACCTCAAGTACTTCGTAACTTCTAATTTCAGAAAACTAATCAAGTTTTAGATGTTGACCTACAAAATGAAGCACAAAAAGACTATGCACTAGAAAACAACTAAAAAGACTTGACTTCCTGAAACCCCAAGCACTAGAAGAGTTCTATTAAGTAAATCTGCTATTTACATTTTCTTTGCTACTGCTTTGCAAAGACTCTCTGGAAGAAACACACACTGTGGTGCAAGCAACAAGGGGCATGAGACAGACAATGACCATGATACTCCCGTACCCAGAAAGCTTGCCATCAAAACTAGGTAATTATTTTAATTATCATGCTACGTAGTAACAGTTTAAGTATTAGAGTTGGATTTTCTTTCCCCAGAATTGTTTTTCAATAGGTTGTTCAGCCATGCCTGTCTTTGAACCTAGCCTTATACACTTAGGATGGAACTGAGATGCTCAGACAGGAAAGCCAAACACGCTGCCCACGCCCACGCTCTCACACGAAGAGGTTACCTGGCACATAGCCCTGCTGTGAAGAGACCCAGAGGTGCTACCAACCAGACTGACCTGAGGATTTGTCTACCCATCCTGAATCCCAGGCATTCCACGTACTCACAAGAAAGTTGTCCCAATGCCCAAACCAACAGGCAGGTATCTTCTTTCAAATATTACTGCAATAGGTAAATCTATTATTGCCATATAATGCTGCCATCATAGACAGCCATAGACAACCGAGTCCAAACCTCTGTCAGCAAGAGAGAGTGCAGGAATCCTCCCTAGGGTGCCTCAGGGAATATTAGTGCAGTTCATCCAGCTGCTTGCTTATCCAACATCAGCTCAAGAGCTGTGGGGGCGGTAACTCTGGCAGAGGAAAAGCAGCAAATCGCTGGGGAAAAGTTGCATCTTCAGCCAGCACAGCTGCTTGCAAAATGAGCTATCTTGCTACACTCCTAGCCCCAAGGGGCCCGGTGCATGCTGCCACAGGGACCAGCACCACAGCCACTTCTACACACCAGAACACTGGCTGGAGCGCTTGCCTAGACTGTGAGAAGGTGACATCCACTTCCCTCCTGGACCTAAAGGGAGCCAAAAAAACTATTGCCTACCTCGTGCGTGACGGCTGCAGCCAAGCAGCCTATGAGATACCCACTGTATAGCAGGGAATAGATTACCTCTGTTTATAACAACCAGCTAAAAGATTCATGGATTCCTTGTAACCCTACCTGGGATCTGAGACCAGAGGAAGTACAGCAACATCACCCAACTTACTGCTTCTGCTACACATGGGCTTGGGCCGACTGCAGAGCAACCACTGCATCACTAACTCACAGGCAGCGCTTGAACGCACAGGGATTTATTTGTGTGTCTGCGAAGACACGCCGAGAAAGTTGTTCATCCTGGAGAATATTGCACAGAGACCTCACAGCAACCTCCCAGTGTCCCAAGGGAGCGTACAGGGAACCCCAGGGAAGCCAGGGAGGGACTCGCCGAGCGCAGTAGGGACAGCACAAGGAGCAATGGTACAAATGCAAAGAGGGCAAATCTCGGTTACGTGTTGGGAAGAAATCCTTTACTGTGAGGGTGCTTAGACACTGGGACAGCCTGCCCAGGCAAGCCGCGCACGACACAGCCCTCCAGGTGTTCAAAGCCGGGCTGGAGGGGGCTCTGAGCAGCCTGGCCTGGTGGGAGGTGTCCCTGCCCACGGCAGGGCTTTAGAACTAGACAGTCCTTTCGGGTCCCCTCCGACCCGCCAACACCCCGCAGCCCTGTGGTTCAGCACGCACACGGCCGCAAGCCGCCGCCGCGGGCCCGCTGTGCCTCGGGGCGAAGGCGGCAGCGGCGGCATCACCCGCTGCGCTCCCCGGAGGGGCGGGCGGCCATTCCCGGCCGGCCATTCCCACCGGGATGGGATGTGACGGACCAGACCCCCGGGACCGGGACCGGCCGCGCGCGCCGCTGGCAGCGGCCGCCGGAAGGGTATTTATAGCTTGGCCCGGATACGCGCTGACGTCACGGAGCGCACCGCCCCCGTGCGTCAGCGTCAGGCGCACGTAATGGGAACGTGACACACGCACGGCGCGCGAGGGCTATTTATAGCCCGGAGAGGGCGGGGAGGGAAAAAATAAAATTGAAAACAAAACAAAACCAAACAAAAAAAAAAAAAAAAAAAAGGAAAAGGAAAGGGCCGCTTGTTCGCCGTCCGCGGGGCGGGGGGGGTGAGGGGCGGCCGTGGGCGCCGTCAGGTGACGGGCGCGGGGGGAGCCGCGCGTGACGGGGGCGGGGAGGCGGCGGGCGCGGGGGATTCCCCCTCTTTATCCTCCTCATCCTCATCGTCCCGCCGCCCCGACCCCGCCGGGGAAACCCCCCAGCCCGGCCCGGCCCGGCCCGGCCCGCGGAAAACAGGGAGCAGAAGCGGCGGCCCGCAGGTTTCCGGCAGCGGGGCCGCTCCGGCCGGGCACAAGCGTGGGCCGAGCGGGGCGGCCGGCAGCGCCAGAAGGGCTGCCCCCGACACGGCCCGGCCCGCGACAGCCCCCGGGAATGGGGAATGGGGGCGATGGGCCGGGCGGCAGGCGGCACCCGCCCCTTCCCGGCCCCCGGAGCTGCTGCTGCTGCTGCAGAGGCTGCTCCGGAGTTTTTCCCTGCCCCGAGAACAGACCCGGGGGTCTGAAGCACCTCTGTCAGGAGGAGAAACTGCGGGAGCTGGGCCTGTGTAGTGTGGAGAAGACTGGGAGGGCATCTCATCAATGCATACAATAAGTATCTCCATGCGGGTGCCAAGAGGACGGTGCCAGACCCTTTCCCATGGTGTCCGACCCTTTCCCGTGGTGCCAGACCCTTTTCCGTGGTGCCCAGCGACAGGAGGAGCAGCAATGGCCATACACTAACCCAAGAAGTTC
>JAWWTY010000077.1:89834521-89957249 GCA_035222235.1 Margarornis squamiger | reverse complement strand
CGGCACGAGGGCGGTGACGTGGGCGCGCGGGCCGGGCCGGGCCGGGCCGCGAGGGGGGCGGGGGGGGCGGGGGAGCCCGGCGGGTTCCCCCGGGCGGGAGCGGCATGGCGGCGGCACCGCCGGCCGGCACGGGCACGGGCACGGGCAGGGGCACGGGCACGGGCACGGGCACGGGCATGGGCACGGGCACGGGCACGGGGGACAGCCGAGGGGACAGCGGGGGCACGGCCAGCACCGCCGCGGGAAGGGCAGCCCGCGCTCGGACGTGGCGGCCGCAGAGCCCTGCGCCAGGCGCGGCCTCCGCCGCCGTGCCGGCCGGGCGCGGGCACCGCCACGGGGAAAGCGAAAGTGGCGCCGCCGCCCGTCCCTCCTCGCCGGCCGGCCCCGCGGCCGGGAGAGCGCCCTTGGCGGGCCCCCTGTGCCAGGGGGGCACAGCCGCGGCTCCGGCAGGCGCGGGCATGCCGGCGGGGAATGTAAACACCGAGCCCGGTTCCCCGGACAGACACACGGACACGGGCAGGCGCCCACGGACACGGACAGACACACGGACACTGGCGGACAGACGGAGGCACACACGGGCGCTCTCGGGGGCGCTCACACGAGTGCCCGCTCCGTGGCCGGCACCTCCCCGCAACCTGCTCCTTGCTCCTGCGCACCGAAAAGTTTCGAAAGAAAAGAAAAAGAGGAGTAAAAACAAAGAAAAAAGTGTAGAAGAAAAAAATAATAGAAAATTTTTAAAAAGAAGGCAAAAAGAAAAAAAAAAGTAAAAAAAAAAAGTAAAAAAGTGAAAAAGAAAAAAGTGAAAGAAACCTTTAATAATTAATCCTGAAAGTGCCACTAAGTAACCAAGTAAAGCTCTTCTCACTTGAGTCCCTCCAGCAAGGCTACATCAGTAGCTTGTTACTGTGACTATCACAATCATAACACTAATGATCATTAGTGCTGTCTGACTTGGGACCGGCTCGGCAGGCTGTCGCGGGCTGCCGTGCCGCGCCCCGTCCCGCTGCCCCGCACGGCCCCGCACCTCTCTGCCCGGCTCGGCTCGGCTCGGCTCGGCTCGGCTCGGCGCGGCGCGGCGCGGCGCGGCGCGGCGCGGTGCGGTGCGGTGCGGTGCGGTGCGGCGGGAGCGCGGCGCACACACTGGGGCGGGGGGGGGTCAGTAGCGTCAGGCTCCCATGGCGTCACTATTGACGTTTCGCATTCCAGCCGCTCTATGGAGAGGCCGCTAGGGCTCCTCTCACATAAATGACGTTCAGAGAGAGGGAGCGGGAGAGCAGCGCAGAGAGGCGCCTCCGTCCCCTCTCTCCGGCGCAGGCACACGCGCACCCCGGGGCACTCGCACCGGGACACGGGCACAGGTCCCGGCCCGGCTCCCGCCGCACACACACAGAGGCACACCGCGGCGGCGGCCGCTCGGCATCCCTCGCCCGCCCGCCTGCTCACTCCCTCCCTTCGCCCGGGGACGGGCTCCTGGCTCCTCAGGCTTTTGCAATCCTTCTTTTCCATGCCTCGGGATAACGCACCCTCCGGACCTGCAGCTACCGGGAGTCTGAGGGATTTTGTGTCTCGGGTCCTGCCGCTGGACAGCGCCTACACGCGCCTTTAAGGAAGCGGGCACCTACAAACTAGATGTAAAGACGGAACCTCCACAGCAACCGAGTACGTATGCGAGTGAGCGGGAGCGGCTGCGGGAGAGGGACAACGCGGCGTGTCCCCACTCCGTGAAAGTTGTGCGGCCGGGGTAGATAGATGCTGGGGAGATGCCGGCGCGGGGCGATGCGGCTCAAGCCGACGCGCTGCCGTGCCGGGCTCTCGCTGAAACTTTTCCCTCACCTTCCCCCCCGCCTCCCCCCATCCTCCCTGTGGATACTCGTTTGTCGCTCGGCTTCCGAGACTCCCTTGCCGGCTTGGCAACCCCCGCCGTGCCCGGGGCACCGCTGCCCCTCGCAAACGGGAGGGCTGTGGGTGAGAGGAGCGGGAGCCGGAGCCGGTGGTACTAAGGTATTTCTGCTAGTTGTTGTCATGGAAATGATGCTGCCGGCGGCGGCGGCGGGGAGTTTACAGCGCCGGTGATGAATGGCAGCAATTTGTCTCCTTCCTTTAGCCGCGCTGGGGAAATAGGTGGTTCTGTTTGCACAAGTTCAGCTGTCTAATAGGGATGGCGGGGCAGGTTGAGCTCATCTCACTTTGGGAGGCAGCAGCCCCCCTCGGCAGCCCAAAGAGCTCGCCCAAGAGGTAATTGCTGGAATGTGACATATTCTATTGAAATGAGTTGGGATGTTTGCTCGGCACGTCTGCCGGGCATCTGCTCCTCGGAAATGTGCACTTTTCCCTTCGGAGGTCAGAAGTGGTAACGAGGGGCCGCGGTGCCCCGGCACGGGCGGTACCGTGCGGGGAGACTGGGCTCGGCCGCCGCTGCCCCGCTCCCTGCCCCCGCGGCGCCTCTCGCCTTTGCCTTCTCGCCTTAATAGCTGCGAAAGAAGTTTCAGCCTTGGAAAGAGGCGACAGAGCGCGGGCGCTGGGTGGTGGTGTTATGTCGGGGGACGGTTATCGGGGCAGCATTATCGCGATACTCTGTCCCGGGCAGGGATGCGGCTCACCTTAGCGCGGCTAGTTAAGAACGCTCTTACTTAACTCGCAGTTTTTGGATACGATGGATTCCGTGCGAGGATATTTCCCAGGGAAAGGGCGGAAAAATGCTGTTTTATCTAGGGGAGCTGGTGTGTTGGGATAGGATTTTTTCTCCAAGAAAAAAAAAGTTTGGGAATGAATCGCTAACTTTTATCCAAGCCGCTTCACTCGATTACATTCTTCGCCCTATTTTTCTCTCCTCCGTGGAGACCGTTGTATGCTGGAGTCAAGCCCCGGTAAAAAACAATGGACTAAACCAGACCAGACGGTTTCTTCGGAGGTGAATCTCACGCGATCTCGTGGATATTTGCTGGAGTGACCGTGCGGCTCGGGGCGATCCCTCCCCCGTCAGAAAAAAAAAAAAAAATTAAAAAAAAATTCGCCAGCTAACCGGCGGTGGAAATCGAGCTCGAAACTTTTTAATTGAATGGAGCTTCCCCCTCCGCGGTCCCTCCCGGGTAAATGAAGGTTTCGAAACTCGCCTGAAGAAGTCACAATCACAATGGAGTATTTCACGGTTTCCTCCTCGTATTACAGGGTGGGGAGGGGTGTCACTCGGGGCTGAATGTAAAGTGCACGGAGGAAGAAAAGAGCTTTGACAGGGGTAGTTATTTCCTCCTAATTTACAGCCCTTACGGCCCTGCGCTCCTGGCTCGGGCGGCGGCAGCCCGGAGGGGTGCTGCGTGGTTAAAAGCCCAGCGAGTGTTTCTAGGTAACCGGCGGCTCAGGGGGGGCAGAGGAGCCCTAGGGCGCTCCGTGCCGAGCGGGGAGCCGCCTCGCAGGAGCTCGGGGGGGAACGAAACCCTCGGGAGAGAAAGGGATGAGCTGACAGGCGCTTAACATCCCGGGAGCTGGCGGGGGTTCAAAGGCGAGGGGCGCGGGGAAGGCAAAAGAAAGAGAAGGAGCGGGAGGGAGAAAAGAGTGGCCGGGCAGCGGCTCCCGTGGGCGGGGGCCGGCGCTGCCGTGCATCCCCCGCGCTGCCGCGGAGCCCCGGCCGGGCTGCAGCGCCCCGAGGGTCGCGGGCAGGCGGCGGGGCTGCGATGCTGGAGCGGGGCCGGAAACACCGCAGGCTAGCCGGGATGGCAGGATACCCGAGTCTGGCCGGTGCCTTGCATAGAAACTTCCAGCCGGTCCCTGCCACCTAAAAAGAGAAAGTTCTCGCGGGAAAGTGGACGCTCGGGGATGCTGCCCCGCTTGTGGTAGTCACCCCGCCCGGGGTTGTCCTCTTGCCTTCCCCATGCTCCTCGCCCTGAGAACAAACCGTCGACTGCGTTGTGCCAGCCCGGTGCTCTTTGCCTTTTGTGTGATGAGGGAGCGGGAGCCGGCAGGAATGCGCTCCCCGTCCGGCTCCCCGCTCCCAGCCGCGGGGCGAGGAGGGGGGATGCCGTGCGAGTGCGGGGGAAGGTCCCGCCGGGGGGGAGGCGGAGGGGCGTCCCTCTGCCCCTCGGGGCTCCGCCGCCCCCTGACTGTGCCTTGTCTCCCCGCCGCCGGCGGACAGAGCCCGGGTCGGAAGAGCGCCCCCCGCCCAGGCCAGGCCCCGGGCCCGCCTCCGCAGAGAGGTCCCAGCCGGCACCCACCCCGCCGCCGCCGCCGCCGCCCGCCGCCGTCCGCACCTCCAGCCCCACCATTCAGCGCGCAAGATACCCGCCAGGTAAGCTGCGGCCCCGGGAGAGGCGCAGGAGGGTGGGCAGGAGGGAGGGGGCGCGACAGCTCCTGCCGCGGGCCCTACCCTTCCCGGATCCCTTTGGCATCATCGGTCCCCGACGTCCCGGGGCGTTTAAATCCCAAACAGGATCGGGGCAGAGCCTGCTTTTTGGCACAGAGCTTTTGGCGATGGCGTGCCTGGGCGCACGGGGGTTGCAAGCCCCCCGCCAAAGACGTGCCAGATTGAAGGCAAAGATGGGTGGGAGCGTTAGTGTCCCTGTGAGGAGCCCAGCTTGCTTGGCGTTCAGCTGGGCACCCCTTACGTCAAGTTCTCACAAAGACAGCAGAATAGTATAGGAATAATTCCCAGTGTCCCTACCCTGATTCTTTTACCCATTCATTTGGGCTTTGATGACAGGTTGCTTTTCAATGCACCTCCCCGTGGGGCTTTTTAAAAAATATTGTTGTATAAAGAAGAAAAAATCCCAGGTTATTTTCTTTGCGTGGAAATTAATACTGGTGCCCTAAGTGGAAAAGTAGGGGTTAGAATTAGTCAAGTGCGCTGGCAAAGGGCGAGGTAGGAGGAGTCCCACAGAGCCAGGGCAGACCAGACCTTTAGGTTAGGGATATTTTTTCAGTCCTCAGGTCAGAGTTATTTTAGACTTCTGGTTTTTTATTCCACTTTGCACAAAATTCAGTGACATAACCCTCTATGCTCAGAAAAATGAAGGAAAAAAAAAGGCATAATGATCTGTTTCCCTGAACTCCTGCTCATTTTGTGAGCTAGCAAAAAAAGCCTTTTTCCTTCATAAAGCTGTGTATCAACATATCCACTTGTCACATTATATGTCCCCTCACTCAGTTGTGTTCCTCAGTCAGTTTTTAGTGGAGGGGTGTGGAAAGAATTTCTTTCCCTTTTTATTTGATTAAGCACTGATCACTATGTTTTAACAGACGGACCTTAAACTAACAAATGATAGTGATAGGACTTGCCAGGAAATGTGTGTGTGTGGAATGGCACGGACAGAAATTGATAGGGAAAAAAAGAGAATGGTAGAATAATATATAAATAACATTGGGAGGCAAGGCTTGGGAAAGGGTTGTCCTGCTTTTTCTTCAAGCTTTTGGGTTTATGAGCAGGAAGGTCTTTTATTTCAGGAAACAGCAACATTTTTTTTTCCTCAGTTTTTAATGTTTTCTCTAGAAAAAGAAAGATCTGAATGGTTTGTGACAGCATGATAATTGAAATCTAGTGCTTAGTTTACACATGTTTATCTGCAAAGGGGGCAGGAAAGAATTAAAAGTTGATTTAACACAAATTATTCGGATTCCTGTGTGACAAACTCAAGTGAATATTTTAAAATTGTAAGTGAAAGGAGTTCTTAAAATAATGAGGAAAACCTCATTATTTTTGAGGCAGGTTTGGGGTTTTCTTTTAGCATTAATTATTTCTCAAGTGCTTTTGGAATATAAATAACTATGATTAAGAAGATATGAACTGCACTTAATTTTGATATACATTTAATCCGTATTTACTTTTCTCTTTATGAGAAAATTTATACTAATTGATGCATTTTATTACTCTGCTGTGAAACCAAAATTCACCACACACTTTGCAACTTTGGGTTGCAAGTATTGGGCTACAATCTCACAGTGTTTAGTCAGGCAAACCTCAGTGAATTGCAGAACTGGGTCCATTATTTCCTGCAAGCAGCAAATGAAGTAGCAGACTAGTAGGAAATGTAACAGAAAAAAAACAATCAGATCTTTATAGCCAGGCACTGTGTTGCTTCAGCCATTCCAGCTATCAGTGAACCGCATTAACTTTTATGACTGATGGATAAAAACAACTGTGTTAGTGACCTCAACCTTGCTTTCCCATAAAAATAGAAATACCACATACTTTTTATTTTACATTTTTGCAAATTTAAGAATATATTGTACCCCCACACACACTTTTTTAAGGAGAATGTTCTACCACAGATAAGTCTTAAAATAGAAAAAATTAGACAGCAGCATTCAACTATTAGCTGACCAGAAATATTCTTCAAAGGCCCAGAGTTGAGTAAGCAAAATTGGTGCTTGCAGGTCCTAAGTAGCAAACCCTGTGATTTGAGTAATTCCTCTGACATGCGCTACAGATGCTGCTTCTTTTAAAATAATTATAATTTTTAATATTATGCCTTTGATAATCTCATTTGCCCTTCTTGAAAATTTTATGGCATGATTGCACGCATACAGAGTTAGATTTAGAGTCATAAACTCTTCTCATTCTGCTTATCTAATTCTCATTGACACCTATGTATATTAAGCAGCAGATGTAGGGCAGCTTGAGATGGATTCTTGAGACACTGACACTGGTATAAATGTGAATTTTGCCTGTGACTGGATGAGAGCAGGCTCCCTAATACCTAATGCTTAGTTGATCCCCGATGCATATTTCTTGTTGGAAGGGAGACTCGAGGCTAATTTATATGTCCTCTGTCCAGGTGAGGATGGGAGCTGGGTGTCTAACTGAGCCCTGAAATGTGGGAATGCTTCTAGGAAAAAAGTCTGTGAGGGCCCGGGCCGCGGCCTTGGTGCACTGGGCTTGTTGTTAATGTCCCTCTTTGCCCTTGCAGATATGCCCTGTGTGCAAGCGCAGTATAGTCCTTCACCACCCGGTTCAAATTATGCATCTCAGACCTATGCGTATGGCTCGGAGTACAGCTCAGACATCATGAACCCTGACTATGCCAAGCTGACCATGGACCTGAGCAGTACCGAAATCACTGCTACTGCCACCACCTCCCTTCCCAGCTTCAGCACCTTTATGGAGGGTTACTCTGGCAGCTATGAGCTCAAGCCTTCCTGCCTCTACCAAATGCAATCTGCCTCTTCTGGCCAGAGGCCTCTCATAAAGATGGAAGACACCCGGCTGTCCCCATACCAGCCTTCACTGCCCCCATCCACAGATGAGGGGATGCCTAGCACTTCCATGTACTTCAAGCAATCTCCACCCTCCACACCCACCACACCTGGCTTCCCTGCTCACCAGAGCCTGTGGGATGAGCCCCCGCTGCAGCCCACGCAGACCTGCCTGCCTCCTGGCCACCTGATGGACACCACCCCCATGAAGACCGTGCCTCCACGCTTCCCTCTCTTCCACTTCAAGCACTCACCTCCGCACACGCCATCCGCGGCCACCCACATGTGCTATGATCCTGCCTCCCTGAGTCTGCCCCTGGGCTCCGACAGACCCGCTGCCAGCCAGGCTCCCATGGAGGGCCATTCCTACGGGCTCCACCTGGCCAAAAGACCAGCCACATTAGCCTTCTCACCACTCAGCCTCAACGCAGCCACCTCCAGCCTGATGGGTGAGAGCAGCGGAAGCGGCAGCAGTGGCCTCCCATCTCCGCCCAGCAGGAGCTCTTCGTCTGGGGAAGGCACCTGCGCTGTCTGTGGAGATAATGCCGCCTGCCAGCACTACGGGGTGCGGACATGCGAGGGCTGCAAGGGCTTTTTCAAGGTGAGAGCTCCGCGGTTTGCTCCCCTCCCCACTTCCCCCCAACTCACTTCCCTCCTCACCTTCTCCTGCATGGTCCTGGTCCTGGCCCTGTGATTCAGGGGCATCGTTTGTTAAAACTCAGGCCCCTCAGCAGGGCAGGATGGACAGCCAGCCAAAGTTTTTGAAGAAGGCCAAAGCAAGCCCTCTGTAGGATAAAAGGATCAGGCAGCTTCGGTTGAGAAAAGGCCATGGAGGTGAGCTGGGCAAACCACATCTCTGGTTTGCCAGCATTCCTCAATGGAGCATGGATCACCCCTGTTTGAGCTATAAACTGCATTTATTCTGTAGTGAAACTCACCCGGAATACATTCAACCTGGGTTCTACTCAGTCACCCCTTCCAATTAAACCTTGTTTTTAAGTGAGAAAAGAAACCCTCAAATCATAAAGTCCACTTGATATTTTAGGTGATGGCAGTGGTGCTGTTTGCTGCCCTGGGGCGGTTGGGGTGAGGAGGGGCTGCAGGGTGGTCCGCATCAGGAAGAAACTGTTTTCACACGTGGGACAAACCCAAGCACTTCTAGTTGCATTTGACTGCTGCCTCGTTGTTACCCTTCAGTGCAGGAGCCCAGTGAGTCCTCACCCGTGGAAAGCTGTTTGCAGAGCAGTGACTAAGCACCACACAGGGTCCTGGTGCCTGCTCTGCAGCCACGGCAGCTTTGCAGCTGAATAGCAACACAAATAACTTACACACAACAGTTTCTCAGTGGAAACTTTGTGCTTATACTTTTAAGCTGAAAAGGCTCTTTTGCTCCTAGATTTGGGTGCTTTGTAATTTCCATTCAGCATGAGTTCAGATTCCAGTATTATTTTCAGAAATAGCTTGTTTGAGTGAAGAGCTTGGGGTTAGACTTTTGAAAGGATGGTTCTGGGCAGCAGGTTTAAGATTTGATACATTTGGGGTTGATTTGGTATATTCCTTCCTGCTATGATAGCAGTGATATCCCTGTTCTGGTAAAAGATAGGACGTGAAAAAAAACAGTCCCAAAATATTTGTGGGAAGGGCTTGCAACATATTTTTTTTTTTTTTTATTGTAGGTGGAGCTGGCAATGTTACTTAATAATAATCCTTTGACAACATGGTAACATACACATCTCCTACAAAACTAATTTGTTATTTAAATATAACTGGAAGAGGGAACACAAATAACCTGGAAATAGCAGCTCTTATGAGCCCAAACCTGCCCCTGTGGAAATTAATAGCATATCCTTGATTTGTAACACTATCTAGAGCTTATTCTGCAAAATTAAACTGTTTTCAGCTCCAAATCACAATGAATAATATTTGCTGTGTCTCTTATATTTAGTAAATTGAGGCCGTTATTTGATAATGAACACAAACTATGAAATAACATTTACCAATTAATTTAATTGGAGTGAAAATTTAATATTGAATGTTGAGTTGATAAATTTTTTCTGATGTCTTTCGTATTAATGTTTTTTTGATGTTATTTATTGATGTGTCTTTGATTTTAAGTATGGAAACACAATACATTTTTGCATCAATATTTTTTACATTTTTCTAAAGCTTATCAGATTTTTACAAATTTTAAATTTATTGTATATTTTTCAAGATCATTTTAGAGCTAATTAAATGTACATGAGTACAATATCATTCTGTCTGGGGTTTTTTTCCCCAGGTCAGGTTAGCTTTCCCAGAATATTTAGCTAAACACATTTTGTAGGGGTTTCTGGTATTTTTATTTTTCTCCCTGATGATTTTAATGGCCAACCAAACCAGTTATTGTGGTATTTGACTAACAATAGTGATAGTAAGAGAAGTACATTGCAGATAATTTTGATTTTATTTTAATAAGGTCAGCAATAATCAAGGGAATGAACCAAGTAGAAAATTGTTCCCAAAGGGATATTAAAAGCGGAGATAATCTAATCCCCAAAGGTAGATGTGATGACCTGGTAATTTCAGATATGATTTTATCATTCAAAGTTGCCTGTCTCCAGAGACTTGCTTCAGAACAATCCTAGATGATTTTCATTGTCAGCAGCTAACACTAATAAAATTGTTTTTCCTGCAGGCTAGTGTGTTAGGAAATTAATTTTATCTAATTATATGAATTGCACTGTCACTTTTCATGTTGTAATTAAAACACATTTTGTCAGGTTCTAAGTTGCTCAAGAAACAATCAGTTTACTATATTTGTGTTGCATTTTCACAGAGAACAGTTCAGAAAAATGCAAAATATGTTTGTCTGGCAAATAAAAACTGCCCAGTGGACAAGAGACGTCGTAACAGATGCCAATACTGCCGGTTTCAGAAGTGTCTCAGCGTCGGCATGGTTAAAGAAGGTAAGGACTATGGCCAGTACCATCCCAGAAACTGAAATATTGCATTTAATGAATCTCTGTGTGTGTGTGTGTGTAAACATGGATGTCTTTACAATGAATTCGGCAGTGCTGGGATTCATAACTTACCCCAAATGTGCATTTATGTAATAATGTATTGATTTTCTGCTTTTCACCCTTATTATCATATTTAGACTATAGACCCCAGAGTTCAAGAACAGCAAGGTCACAAGAGGATAATTTGACACTGGCCAAAATGTCTCCTTTATTAACTTTGAATGTTGCTCGATAATGCTGTTGGCTTCCCCCTGTTATCTCACCGGGGGCTGCACTGGATTGTGTGCCTTTTGACATAGGATCTTGTTTCATTCCCATAAGCTGATTGTAAATTTACAATTAATTTAAATGGAAACAGGATCAACTCATTAGTTCCAATTCTGCAAATATTTAAGTATGTGAGTAATATTGTGTGAGCAGTCCCATTGCAAATACTGACATGGATAATATAACCTATATAGCGTGACCAAACTCAAATGCTTCAAGAAAACTATAATTACTTTGAATTAATGACTCTGCCATTTAAAAGGGACACCGGTAGTAGGAACACTAACATTTGTATTCCACATTCAGGTTTCTTTCAGTAGTGGAATGTCATGGGCACGCATACATGAGCACGAGCACATACAGACGTGCTGCAAGCAAAGTACGGACACCAGGAACACGGCTGGGCTCTCAGTAAGCAGCTACACTGCTGCTTATGGGCATAGGTTTGGCACCGTTTTGGTGTCATTTGTGTTCCTTTGCAATCAAAGGCATCAAGAGCATGTGCTGAAACTGGAGAACACTCTTACTTTTGCTGTGCTGGCCCCCATAAAAAAACAGGGTGTTCATTCTGATCCATCGTTTGCTGGTACCTTCACAACTGATTCCCTTGGGTTTTTTTCTCCCTAGTTGTCCGTACTGACAGCCTGAAAGGGAGAAGAGGTCGGCTGCCTTCGAAACCAAAGAGCCCCTTACAGCAAGAACCCTCTCAGCCCTCCCCGCCTTCTCCTCCCATCAGCATGATGAATGCCCTTGTACGAGCTTTAACCGACTCCACGCCCAGGGAGCTTGACTATTCAAGAGTATGTCTCACTTTTCTTTCACTATTTGCTTTCTGCATGGAAATGATTCGAGAACTGCATTTCTGCTTACCAGCCGGTTTTGCTAAAATGAAATTAAGTGTGAAATTTGGATGAGGGTAGAAATTGGTCCAGCCTTTCTCTTTTCATGATAAGTGGACAACAAGAGGAAAGGAAGTGCAGTAGAAATTAGTCTTGGTAATTTTTCACTGTGAGGGTCTCAATCACAAAATTATCTGCAGTATATTCCATGGGTGAGTGAAAGCAAAAATACGTGGATAAATAGAGCATTCTTGTTGCAAAAAGGCTGTGCCAAAACACTAGAAATTAGGGTGAGATTGATTAACCTACCAAACTCAGGAGTAGTACTCATTGTCCAATATCCTAACTTCCAGGTTCTGAAAGCTAAAATTTGATAGCACTTCCCCAGTATTCAGATATAAGAGTTACCCAATGTAACACTGGATGGATAGGACCATTTCTATTGAAATCAGTAGGAATTTTGCCATTATTTAAATGGAACCAGAATTGGCTTTGGGTATCCCAGCATGAATATTCCTTCAGTTAAATTCACACTTTTAAAAGAAACCTTTTAAAATCAAAATTCTGAAAAATTATCTCAGCAAAGCTTTACTAGAGTTTATATATTTTTGTACCCTTGTTCTTTAATGTGTCACAGTCACCATTTAAATATTCATGGAATATTTAGAAAGCTGAAAAAAGTGTTCTATGGTTATTAAAATACAGCTTTGAAATGGCTTGTTAAATACATTTTTTTAGGCATGTTGATATAGGAAAAGAAAAAATACAACTAAGGAAAAACACGATCAAATTCTTTCCCATAAATGAAGTAAAATTAAATCTGAGATTGTGAAAAATAGCAGCTATACTCAGACAATATCTACACTGGCCATTTATCACTTGTTGCTAAGTAATATTTAATCCTAAAACATGTTTGATTGCAATTATATAAAAATTACATTATTCTATTTTAGCCTATTCTTAAATATATAACTTAGCAATTTTAAGCATGCTGTAACATATTTCCTTCAAGCTAATCTGTAAGTATTAAATCATATAATTTTCCAAGTTATTAGGAAGAATCTAGCTTTTCAGTATCTGACAGCCTTCTAGGGGCAGAATGCATTAGCCATATTTCCACGTACCTTAACTGACCCAGAATGTCTCAAGGGTCATTCTGCAAATACCAAGGTATGTGATGAGTACTCTTTGACAGAAATCTGATGGGTTTCACAGTATTACAGAGGTTTATTAGCTCAGGCCATGAAAGCAATATCTAACTTTTGGTTTTATTTAGTTATTGAACTAAGGTTCTTTTACATTTACAAAAACCTGAATGAAAACTATGTACTTTTATGTGACTTTTTTCTTTGTCCTGCAGTAATTTCTCTTTTAATGAAAACAGCCCATACATTTAATTGTTGAACAATTCTGTTGGACATTACAGGAAGCATATGATTGACAGTAAATTAATTTAGTCTTCGTAGCTTAAAGATTAAGTATGATTATCTGTTAGAACATATTAATATCTAGGTTTTTCTTTACGATAAAATACATAATAGTCTGTTAAGCCCAGTGGTACTGAAAATGCAAAAATATTCTACAAGAAATTAATAGATTCTTGTTTTCCATAAACCCTTACACTCATTTTGAAAAGTTAGGGAAAATCAGAAACAAATGCTGTGTAAAAAACAAGATTAACTAAATAAGACATGCCGTAAACACACTGCAATTCTAGAAAATTCCTTTGAAGAGTAATTGTGTACCTGTAAAGACGAACTTACGGCACGTTCAGTTCGGCCGTGACCCTGCTGAGCACTGCAAATGGGCAGATCTGGAAACCTGGCTTTGGAATCACTCCTGACACTTCTGCAGATATGACCTTAATGTTTAGCATGGTCTTCATGCTTACAAGGTGTAGTGTCTTGACTGTCTTAAAAATACTGATAAAAGTTTCAGAGAGAAACGTGTATCCCTTCCTTCCCAAAACCCACCCTCCCCCTGCCCGCCAGAGGCACAGACACACATAAAAAATAAAAAAAAAACCCAAAAGCAGAAATAAATTTCATAAGCTACAAAATTTCACCAAAACATATTGGAAGCAGTTCTGCTCAGAACATGGCTGCTTTTCATCTCAGCGCTGGTTTTAACTTACCAGTCCACAGCAGTTGGTATATTTAGGTACTTGGTTTCAAAAAGCAATTGCCAAGGGCCGTAGTCCGGTCTCACGCCTGTTTACTGGTACAATTCCCTGTTTACACTTTCAAGTCAGTGAGATGAGAAACAGACCCTATATCTTGCTGTCCTTATTCATGCAGAGTAGCCACCAACTTAAATAGAAATGTTGCCTTTTCAGAGGGGGAGTGCAGCATTTAGGCAATAATCCCCCCCCTTCCCCAGCCACAAAATTAAGCACATATTGTGGCTTTTGGAAAAATGAGCATAGCTTCTCCTCTGTGCAGAGGAGTTATTGCTAGGCTCTTGCAGCTGTAGCCGTCGATGAAGGACTGATGAAAGCAGGCGAAGGGTAAAGCTAGGCTGTGTTACCCGGCTTCTCAACATCAGCTTTTCAAATCTCTTTAGATATAACATGCAAGTCAATGTTACTTGTCACATGTGCAACCCCCTCCTTAAGTAACAGTTGGATTTCATTTAATTCCCAAAGGAGATCTGAGGAAGGGAATGAGGCAGAGCTTTGTCTTCTGGCTTTCTCCCGGTTTGCCTCCAGTTTGCACGGGGCAGGTTTAGAAATGCAGACAGGAGCCCTTCCATATCGTGGTCTCCTGACCAAGGGCAGGCTTACCACCTGTCTTGGGCACAAGTTAGGTCAAATATCACCTCCTCTCAGTGAAATAATCATGGAAAAAAACCCCACAGATTTTGGTCCATAAAACAGAACCTTACATATTGTTCATGGTTACTTATATCCGTGTTAGTCTGTTACAAGTAAATACTATATTATTTTAACTATGCTTTTTAAGTGCTAACTCTTTGAACTGAGCTGTGACATATTGCAGCAGTGAAAAATTAGACAATTCCATATAATTTTTGACCTTTATTCTAAAATTGCTCTCATGGGATAGGCTATAATAGCAAATACAGGTTATAATTTTTTTAGATACATTTAACTTAATTCAATTCAATGCCCTACGTGGGCTACACCATACTGTAGCATTTATAGTTATGTGACATAATGCAGCATTCAGCATCATTAGAAAATAGTCAAACTTTGCCTTATTTTTGCCAAAGGAATGTTTTATAACTGTTGGGAACACCTGACATAATTACACTGAGTTGTGATGAGTTATATTTAGAATGAACCCATTCAGAATGGGTAGTATCTTTTTTCTTTTATTTTTCTTTTCCTTCCTCTTTACTGCTTGAAGGATCAAGGATGTGTCTTGTACCTATGGTGAGGCAGGAGTTTCTTTGTGTAGAAAGAAAGAGGCATAGGTCAGCCCCACACAGCAAGCACATCTCCCACAGTCAAAATGGACACTGTCGTGTCTTGCTTTGCACCTTCACTTTAAGAGGGCCCAGAACATGCATAGTCTCTGAAAAATCAAATTATCTTTTTCTACCCACTAATTATCTCAGTGCATCTTACTGCAGTCCAGTGCCAGGAGTAGTTCATTCATGCTGCTTGAGCACCCTCAACTGCTCCATTCAGGTGAGGGATTGGACACATAAAAGATGCAGCATACAGATTTTTCTACCTCTGCTCCCCATCTTCCCTGTACTGTGCCCTCTACCTGCCTCACTGTCACAGGATCCTTTGGAGTACCTGGGGCAGAATTTGTCTCCACATGTACTTTAGAAGAAGGATCACTCATGTTTCATTAGCTGACTAGGCATGTGAGCTGGAGCTTACCATGAGAAGCATGTGCTGTTAGTACTGGGTAAGCAGAACAGAGCCATTAAGGGCTTGTACCAGTACTCTGGATACAGTCAGAGGTCTCAAGGATTGTTGTGGTTCTCCAGTCAGTCAGCAGCTCTGACACTGTCCTTCATCCCTCACCTGTCAACAGCAACCAGCTCCAAGTAGGAAAGGCAGAGAACAGGACAGCTACCCAAGAAATTCTACTTGCTGTCCCCAGCTCTCTGTCCCACAGGGAGGTGACTTTTGGGTTGCAGTTAGCAACTTGGCTGATATCTGCAGCCTAAGCGGCATGGCTGTAATAGGGTCTTCCCAGGCTGCCAGCCCACTGTTACTGATTGGGAAAGCGTTCTGGCTCTTCCTGCTTCCACTCTGGCTTGGGGCATTGCTAGAGCGACCTTCAGGCTGATGGACTCAAGCCCTAACTGCATGTGGAAAGTTGTTTCCAAAGGGTGTGCACACTTCTTTTAGCCATGGAGACCATGCCACCCTTTCTTTGGCTGAGTCTCTGTGAGAGAGTGGCTATGAAGTCTCTCCCAGAAATAACCCACCAGATGTCTGACGGTGAGGATGTTGTTACAATAAATGCCACACTATTCAGCACCTGCTCAGAAAATCAGCAGTGCTTTCCAAGCACAGAATCGGACTAAGCCACGAAAGCTCCCGTTGTATTTTCTGCCAAGAGAGAGGGAGCAATGCCACAGCAGTGACAGGGATCCACTGGTGATGAAGCAGGAGATAGCAGAGAGGAAACTGTCAGAGGGTCATGGGGAAGCTGAACAAGCTGAGACTGTCAAGTGGTGGCCTGGAAGAGTTATGGCCACATAAGCAGGATAATAGGTTCTGGTGAACCTCAAATGCTTCAGTTTGAGGGATAAGAGGTGATACGGGCAGCTGGTTTACTTTGAACTAATTCTGTATTCAAATGAAGCAATGCTGCATGTGTCAGATAAAACATGATTTATCCTATGTGTCTCTATCACTGTCACATAAAATGCACTTTGAGAGGTTTTGAAAGAAATCTGCATTTTTGACATAGTGAGACAAATTCATCAATGGTAAAAGTGTTTAATTGTAGTAAGCCAAACAGTGTTCCTCTTCTACTGTGATGCAAATAATCCTACCCACCAGGTTTTTATTTCTGTTTATTAATAGCATGTAGGTTCTTTTAAAATGTGATACTATATTTTAGTTATAAATTTGAAAATATTTCTATGCATTTGGAAATATTTTTGCAGTATATATCTGAATAGCAAAACGCCTGTAGGTAGCCAAATAAGTAGATAGATGTAGACCTACTTTTTATGTCTGTATTAATAATACCAGCTTTGCCACAGAAGGAAATGTTGTCGGGCAAATAATGCTGTATGTTTCACAGAATGCCCTTAAATGCATATAACGTTGCTTTCTGTGGCTCTCATTTTAGTACTGTTCCACTGATCAGGCTGCTGCAGGCACAGATGCAGAACATGTACAACAGTTCTATAATCTTCTGACTGCCTCCATTGACATAACTAGAGGCTGGGCAGAAAAAATCCCAGGATTTACTGACCTCCCAAAAGAAGATCAGACATTACTCATAGAATCAGCTTTTTTGGAGCTGTTTGTACTAAGACTCTCCATCAGGTAACTATTTATTTCATTTCCTCTTAAGATGATATGAAAAATCATCTGTCTAAATATTTTTAAGGAATAAATGTGGCACTTCCTTTGAACATTGTCAATTGTACCAAAAAGCACAAAAAATTAGCAGTGTTTTCCTCCGAAGGATATGGTGTTTAATTTGTTTTACACTGCAGAAAAAAATGTGAAAGTGATTTAACAAGAGAACATAGGTCTTGCTAATGTGTTTCTTTTTATTTGATCTACCCTGTATTCTTCTTATATAGTAATCAAAATTGATCCTCAAGTACTATTTGAGCAAGTCTGCTTCATACTCATAAGTATGAACTATAGAAAAGCACCTTCAGAATAAAAGCTTTTTGCTTTTCCCTGTTCTTTTACACATGCACAACTTTGTCATCTGTGTTTGAAAGGGATGAAGATGATTTAAAATCTTGTTCAGATTGTTTTTCTTCTTAATGCCAAGTCATTTAATAGAGTGAGATGCTATTTGTCAGTCTGGCACTAGTTAAGACACTTTACCCAAAAACACTCTCAGGGACTGGCAAAATTGCAGACTGGTGATTTGAATTATGCCATTGTTTCTTTAGGTTGCAAATGACCTTTGCATGTGTTTTTTAATGGGGATATTGGCAATGGGGAGGGGAAGGAGAGGAGAGCTTGGCTGTAATTTCTGTCTTACACACAGATTTTCATATAAAAGTGTTTATGCTGTTATGTATATTGTGGTGCATTATTGCGTGCATTTTCCATTGTTCTTTCCTTATCAATTTTTGCAATCTGAAAAATGCAGATGATATTAAGTAAATGCTGAGGGTTGAAGAATCTCTCTTTTTATTAGTTTTGCATTTCAAAATGCACTCACTTGGTATTCCTTTGGTTCAACCATACAGTATTTAATGTAAAATGTCTTCTCTGTTGATGCCTTTGGGCAGGACCAAAATCTTAACTAATTAGACAGTCTACACCACATGCTACAGCTAACCTCAGGCTTATAACTCTACAAAGTAAGCAATCATAGAAGCTTGTTTGTTGTACTTTGGCCCCAAGGGAGAAGCATATTGTCAAACGTGAATGCCCACATATGTCTCAGGATAATATGCCTTGGATTTTAAATGACAGACGCTTCAATACTGGTTATGCATTTTCCTGTAAAGTAGAAGACGCATTTATAATTTTTTCAATTGTTTTTATTTGAGGTCTGATACTGCTGAGGATAAGTTTGTATTCTGCAATGGACTTGTGCTTCATAGACTTCAGTGCCTTCGTGGATTTGGGGAGTGGCTCGACTCTATTAAAGACTTTTCCTTAAACTTAAAGAGCCTTAACCTTGATATCCCAGCCTTAGCAAGTCTATCAGCTCTAACTATGATTACAGGTAAGTGCTTTTCTTTAATGTCCATTCAAGCAATTTCAGTTAATTTAGCTATATTCAGCGTAAAGTGAGTATGTTTTAAGTATCGGGATGACCACACTGAAACTGAGGACTAACATTAGGCTATCAGACACCCCTATTAAAATGTAATCTATTTGTTTGCAGTTTCATTGTTTTCTTGGAATAGCCTCCAAAAAGCAAACTGCTTCTAAGCAATTGGTATAGCTCCTACAAAAATATTCAAAATACTTGCTGAATTCCCAGAAAAGCCTAATGAAATGACCAGAGCTAGGTCTTCTGTGTAGGAATGCTAATATCCTAGCTTGATAGCTAGAAGCCATACAGCTAGTGTAGCTCATCTCTTAGCAAGATAGCTAGACCAGAAAGAGTGCTTTGTGCAGCAGGCAGGCTGCTTTTGGTAGCCAGGCTACCCTAGGTATTCCACATACTGCTTTTCTGAGAGAGAAAAACCAGAGAATAGTGAGAAAAATGTCATATTCTGCAGCTGTACAGGAGCTTTTGGGTGTGCATGTGACCACATCACCCCTTCTGCCTGCTGGGGTGAACAGCAGGAAGCTAATGTCAGAATCTGCCAAATCTGGCCAGTATGTACAAAACGGGGGAGTATAACCTTTTAAAGCGTAATTTTCTCATTCCTGAGACAACAAAGTCTCTTGAAGTACACACTGCATACCTTGGGCTTCCTGCAGTTGAAGAGGCATAGTTGATGGCAGCAGGAGGAGCTGGGAGTAAGGGTGTCTGACAACCACACAGCAAAAGTTGGAGCAGCAGTCATCTCTACAAGAGCCTCACACTCATTTCCGAACAGCTGGGAGTATAACAGTGCAAGTGTGCCATCAGTGGGAGACAGGGCTTCAGTGTGCCCTGAGCTGGATCTTCCCAGGGATGCTATAAGCTCCACTGGGAAAGATATTGATTTCCTTCTGCGTTTCAGGCATCCACCACTCCACAGGCAGTGGGCTCAACAATACCAGCTGCAGTCTTCATTTTACCCAGAATGAGATGAAACTGAGATAAAACGCTCAATGAAAAATACAAAACCTAAAATTGGCTAATTCCTGCTGACATTTGTGGGGTAAAGATTTTGGCTTCAGAGTTTGCACGTTACACTTTCTTCCTGCATTTTGGTGAAGGGTTAACTTATGTATGTAACTCTTTGTTTCTTATGAAAAGCATTTTCAACTTTTTAATTAATTTCTGTTCATTTCTTCTGGAAAGGGTACTTTAAGGTCCAGACTATAGTTTCTTTGATAACACATATAAGACCAGAATAACTCATGGGAGTTGGATTTACTCTGTATAAAAAATTTCCAAAATGAGTGGTATGTTAAAGTGAGAAAGAACATTCCCAATTTACTTTTTTACCCCTGTATATAAGCATCCACTGACATATGTTCACACCTACTTACATATATCTATTATAAATACATACATATATGTGTATACATATTTATATACATGTATAATGTATTTATGTATGTGTATGCATTCAGATACCTCTAAATCAAGGACAGGTGCTGTCTCTGTCCATATATATTTACATACAGGCATATATGCTCACATGTATATAGCACATATCAATGATTTAGATAAATTTACTATATATTAGATATGTCTTTTTTAGATAGACATAGGTAGCATGTTCTTAATTATCTTCCTGGGGGCCTAGAATATGCAGGTCAATAAACAGGATTCCCAGCAAGCCAAGTGAATGTAGAAAAAGGTAAAGTATAGGAAGAAAACTTGCTCTCCTTACAAACCCATGCCCTGTTTTAACATGATAATTTCTTCAGTTAGACACTGCTTGCTTGCCCTCACATAAAGAGTCAAAGTTGTTCAGTGGCTGGCTCAGGCCACCCTAGGATAATTAGAAAGAGGTTTTAAGGGGTAACACCCCATGTTTCTTCCTTTCCTTGACCATAACCCCTCCAGGAGTTTGCTATATTGTGCTGGTCTTCCCAAAGTTTCTAAACAGATGGTAGCAACTGTTGTCTTTAAAAGGAGGTTGTTTCCGTACATAAAAGCTTTAAAATTTTCTGTATTTGTGAAACTTCTCTTGATTTTCTCACCTGTATGAGATGGTGTTATAAATGAAAGTAGTTTTCTGCTTAATCTTTTATTTCATGAGGCCAGTGTATCTCTGCTAATTTGCTCTTAAGGACAGCATGTACTTTCATGCGATCTAAATTAGACCAAAGCTCTAGTGACTTATATCCACAGGTTTCAGATGTCCAAGGGCAGTTAGCAAACTTAGGGGCTCGGCCAGAAATTTGGTCACCTGAAAACAGATGGTACTGGGTAATAATGAACGATATTAAAAAACAATCCCCGTAAGAGGAAATTAGGTGATTATGGCTAAGAGAACACTACAGCACAAAATGCTGGTGGCCAAGGTTCTTTTGAGACTTTCTCAGTGGTAGCATATTGAAATTTTTTATTCAGAAAAGCCTTGAGGTTTGCCTCTGGTGTAGCATCCCAGAATGAGAAATCGCTTCCAGTCTGCTCCCTGCAGTTTGAGTATGACAAGTCATGTGCTGGTGTCCAACTAGTCACACCACAAGAGAAAAAAATAATAAATAGAAAATTTGGAAATCTGAAACTTGAAAAAAACTGAAATGCTGAACATTTTTAAGCATCATTTTGAGGTTTGGCTTAGATTCGGATGGGTGTTTCAGGTGCCATTTTTTAGCTCTGGGGATGGCACTCTTTTCTCCTGTAATGAACTGCTGGAGGCAATGAGTAGTTAGCAAACCCCGGTTCAAGCCCTTTTTGTGAGTCAGACCAAGAGAGAGGGACCTTTTCAAGGAACACAGGATATCTGAATATTGAGTATCACTGTCTTTTGTTTTAAGAAAACTTGATATATTTCACGGGCTGCAGAATGGCGGTTGTATCTGATGATCTGGGGACAAGCTGGTGGTCAGAGGGACACCCAGGGCCCAGTCTCTGGTCTGATTTCAACAGGAAGGGAGTCTGACCATGGAGCTCCCATGTTTCAGATGGATATCCATATCATTAGGCTGCAAGATAAGAAGGAGCTGGAAAGCTCTGCTTTGCGAATCTAGTTGTTTGCCTTTAGTAACAATACTGCAAAACCAAAATGCTGGCTTGAGCAAACTTTTCTTGATTATTGCACAGATTTCTCTGGTTCTTATTTTGCATTAGACAACTGTTTGTGACTTGATGGTTTAACCAACAAAAGGAAAAGACAATAACCCCATGATCTGTAAGAGTCATAGCCTGTTTCAATACTGTACAGCATCTTAGGTAGCATCAAATTCAAGAATTGTCTCTTCAGGTAAAAAGAAATTGCTTCTGGGAATAATTTTTCTTGATTTCATGAGTGCTGTCCACAGCCCAAACAAAGATGTGCTTTTAGAAAACACTACTCATTGGCAGTTTCACTGAGGGAGAAAAGTGAAAGGAGTCACCAGTCTTTCTCATATTCTCTCCCTGTTTTGCAAGAGTCACAGGGAGAACTAACATCTGTCTCCCAGTGAAGGAAGAGGGAATAAACCTAAATTTCAGTTTTGGAGACTAAAAGACATCCTACTGTTTCCAGTGTCTCAAGATATACTGAAGGCTGTTCTCTCATTTTGGGATGTCAGATCGTCTCTCCAGTAATAGCCCCAGTAATTCCAGTGATAGTTAACTAACCCTGCTGACTTGTATGGAACTGCAAAGCCCCCTGTCCTATCTCAACCATGGCTGCAGATGACAGCACAGGATGCATGGTTATAGGCATGTATGGTCATTTGTTCTGGTTAGTAATTTGGAAGACAACAAGAGACTCAGTGAGTATCACAGTACTCACTAGTTCACTACACTGCTTGCTTTGAGTAAAACTAAAGGTGTGCAAATTATGTTGCATTATATAATCCATTAGAAAGTCCATATATTTGTGCTTTTTCTATTTATTTTATGGTTCCTGGTAATTTGCAGTATGTTGCCTAAAAGTAAAAGCATTATGTCAGATTGCTGCTGAATTTTCAAGTCTTTTCAGATAAGACACCAGCTTGAAAGAGCACCCAGAATGGCAGAAGTGACATCTGGTTTATTGTGGTGGCTTGTAAACAGTTAACTTAAAACTCTGTAGTGCCAAAATACATCTTTTTACTTTAAGGTATTCCTTTAGTATCTTCCTCTCTCTGTCTCTCTTCTCTTTTTTTACTTCCTTCAGTTGGTTAAGAAAGGCTGGACACAACTTCCTCCAGAGCACATTAGTGTTGCTCTAAGTATCACCCAGAAGAAAGTAGTTAGGAAACAACACATCATGCTCACCCCACATCCCCATGAAAGCAAAAAAAAAACTAGTTCTGTCATGTTCTTTTTCTTTGGATCACTTATTCTGTTGGTATGTAGGATCTAATGAGCTAAAGAAGAGTGCCCAACATGGAAAGGAAATGCTGGTCATCTTAGGACAAGTTCTGTTGTTAGTTCTGCAAGGACAATTTCCATCAGTTTAGTGTGTTTAGGGATCACAAGTGTTCCTGCACAACCACTCCATGCTGGACTGGATAGTGTTGAAGATGATCAGATATTAGCTCAGCCTATACTTGAAAATGCTTCCTTAGCTTTCCAAATCACCATTTATAATGCTCTGTTTTACTCTTTTTTTCCTAACAGTGTGAAAATATAGTCTGAGAGTCCAGTACAGATCATCTCAAGGGCACACTGTAATTTAGCCCCAAATTTCTGCCTACTTTAGAACTGCTAGTGGGTTTTTAGCTCCGTCTCTCTCGTGTCGATTCGCTTTTCCTCTCTGTCCCTTCCTTTCTCTATCCACATCAAACCATTATTGTTTTGCCCACTTGACACTCTCAGTGGGATGCTGCCGAGTACAGAGCATTCAAGCCCTCATTCAGCCAAACTCCTTCAGCATATGTTTTATTTTAAGTGTGTTACAGACCAGCCCAGAACCACTGTATATATTGGGCTTATTCACACTCTTAGTGCTTTGTTAGACTGGCACCAGACCATTGAAAAGTATTGTGAGGTTTCAATTAATTATGAGTTTGTGTTTGTCTTCCTGCTGTTGGGCTTTCCGTTCCAGTTTATAAACACAATTTTTAGCACCATCAGTCATACCAAGAAATAGTAATGAGTCCAGTCTGGCTAAAAAGAATTTGGCTGCTGCAGTTCCTTCTGAACAGGAATTTGTCCAGCCTCCCTGTGGAAGGGAGGCTTACCTACTCTTCAGCGGCAAGTATCCTTCAGTTCTCTTGCCAGGATATCCTCTGCTGTGGGTGCTTTGTGTGCTGGGTCTGCATACAAGCAGGTGGCAGACTGGAGGAGTGTAGGAGAGCTAGTTATAAAAAACCCCCTCCAGATTGCATTGTCTGCCTTCCCCCCGCCACTTTAGCTGAAGGAAATACTGTCAGCGTCAAAGTAAAGTACTCACTCCTCCTTTTTCACTCCCACCTTTTTGCTGAGGCAAGAACTCTTTCCTTCTACAGCAACCAGCAGTCTCTGTGTTATGTTATGGTTTTCTCAAAGGAGGGAGCAAACTATGGTGTTCAGTGTGGTCACTCAGCTCACCTGACTTTAAGTACCTTGCAGAGCTGATGGAGAATACAAGGCACCTCCAGAAGATGATTCATCCACCTAACACTCTAATAATCTAAAAACACCCATCCTTCCACTGATGTTAGGAGGAGCTTGAGAAGTGTGTGCATCTAGGTTGGGGGTCCTTGCGAAGTGCTTGAGAGTTAGGCAGGATAAACACGGGCCGGATTGCAGCAGGAAAGGAGACTCTTGGATATGTCGAGCTGCAAACTTCCTTTGTAAATGTGGCCATGAGACAACCAGAAAGCTGTAGGCAATTGAGCCTTCTGTTTATTTGAGTTGTAGAAGGGGAAGAGGACTGTGAAGGGGGAAGAGAAAATCACGTAACTGCATTGAAACCAAGACAATCAAGAGGCCTATTTTAAGTCTGCAGTGTTAATCTCTTTCGTTTCTGGTCAGACTGACACCTCAGAATGAATTAAGGCTAAAAGTGACCCACCCTGATACAAAGCACAAAGCCTACAGGTCTTTGAGGTACTCAAGCTCTTTGAAGTACTTGCACTCTTTGAGGGGCATTTCCCGTGAAGGTAGCGCTCAGTCTGCCTAACCCTGGCATGACCTACCTTGTGTCAGAGGCTAGGGAAAGAGGGATTAGCACAGCTTTTTTACTTTCTTCCTGTCAAGTATTTTTGCTGCTCAGCATAACGAGAGCACAGAATTGCATTGAGCTTCCCAGAAAAAAGGGAGAAAGGGATAAAAACCTTGCTGCGTTCAATTTGCTGGAATGAGCTAAGTTTGCAGAGCTTTAGAGGCAAAACTTTTGATGAGTCATTTGGACAGCATCTTTGCCATAAATCACCACTTTTCTTGCAAAAATCAATGATATCCTAAAACTCAAGGCTGGGAAATCCTATGTTCACTTTACATGTGCCTTTTTAATTGTCATTATAAGAAAGTCTGAATACAGTAATACTTACACACTTTCCCAATCAGTTAGAGAAAAATTATGCATTTTGACCAGCTGTCCTTCTGGGGATAAATCTTGGCCTTATCATTCCCATGTGGATAAGAACATTCTGTAGAAGATGGTGAGTGATTAGAGGCCATCGGCTTCAGTGCCACTGCACACACTTACCACAGGTGCCTTGTGCTGCTCCCTCTACGTTTTGGAAGAAAAAGTCTGGGTCTTTCTTTGTGCAAACAGGACTGGACATGAGGAAAAGGCAAGGAACTGTGTTATTTGAACCATATTAAATTTAGATCTTTGAGTAAATTAGGCCCAAGACCCCTCAAGTCTACCGAGGAGAGGAGCTATTTCTTAGATGAGTATGTTCTTCAGAAATTAGTTGGATGCTAACACCAGAGACTGCAATAGCAGCAGAAGGGCTTCCACACAGATGGCTTTGGTTTTCTGTGGGGCTTCAGCCTTAGGGACTGAAGACTGAAACTCCTGAGGCAGTTCCAGTCATGAGAAATTAACCTTTGTAGAGATTTGCAAGTAGCAAAGGCCATTGTATGGCAATTCACACAGGAGAAGGCAGTTTGGTGTATTGGTAACTGCTTTAATATTATGGCACTGGAGACCAGTGTATCTTAAGGACAGAGTATCTCTTACTTCTGAATTTCCTTGATTTTGTTATGTAAGGTAGGGCTACTAATACGATAATCTCTGCATGCATACTGTTTTGCATTGGTATGTTTCATGGCTATTCACCAAAGACACGATTTGTTCATGAAACCTGCTGAACTTGTCAGTGGAAGACAGACTATTTAGTTCTGGCTGTAAATGTTAATAAAGTTGCTGCATGCTCCAGAGCCAATTTTCCATACTCAGCAACAAGGTACACACCTACTGAGGCAGTAGTTTAAAAATGTGCTCTGCTAACTCATAGTTACGTTTGGGATCCATTCTAGTATTTCCACACCCTAGATCTATAAAAATATCTTCACTTACACAGCTAGGGCACAAAACAGATTAAAAGATGTGAACTCTTCAAAGACTGCAAGATTAATTTAATGTCCTGCGGATTCTCTCAGCAGGCTAGTGGTAAGGAAAAAAAAAAAAAAGCCCTACAGCTTTTCCAACCTGTATAAAATATTTATCTGCCAAGATTTTTAATGGCAGAATCTGCCTAAGTATTTACTCTCAGTGACCTGTATAGTTAACGCTTACATAATTACACTATACACCATTTACTGGAAAGGCTTTAAATATTCATTTACTTCTCATGTTTTAATGTAAACAAGGCACTTAGAATACCTAGGGCTTTTAATTCCTGCAAGGTGAAAAAGATGTCTGAAGCAGATGTCACTGCTTGGATGAGTGTTGCTCTGAAGGAACAGGGCAGATTGATGGTACTTAAATGATAGAGCATGGTACCTTCTGGGCAGAGATGTACATGACTGCACATCTCTGATTCCAATCCCAAATCAGTATTATTCGGGAGCTAACTCTGCCTAAGTAAATACAGTTGAAAAAAAGTGTAAAATGGGTGAATACCAGTGGAAAACCAGACCTTTATGTTTCTGACTGCCTTCATTGAATCTCGTCTGTTTTATTGGTTTGTAAAGAGCATCCAGCCAAAACAGGTGGGGAGGGGAGGCAGCGAGGAGTTTATATACACAGGCTTGGGCAAGGCACCACTGCCTCTGGTGCAGGCATTACTCCTGCTTCTGGAAGGAAAGAAAACTACTCTCTTCACTGTTCATTAGGGGACAAGCAGGGAACATATCTATTGCTTGCTCCTCCTGGCACAGAGGAACAAGACCTGGGGACAATGAGCACAATATGGCCAGTGGAGACGACTTCAAATGCATCAAACACAAGAACTGCCACAATTACTCCTCATCCAGTACGGCCATTGTTTTATATATCTAATTGATTTAAATTAGTGTAACCTGCATTTTCTTGGATTACCCCATCTGGCATAATTCTATTTCATGTGTGAATTATTATGACTTTGCTGTGAAGCCAGTTCTTACTTAGCTGTGAATTTCAAAGTCAAAGGCAAATCAAAACATCACAAATTTGAGATTTTTGTTCTGAAGTTTTTTGTTCTGTTATTTTAATTTATCCACTAAATCTTGATAGCAAAAAACACAGAATTCTTTCCCCAGTAAAGAGCCTGCTTTTAATGAATCACAAATCTGATTCATTATACTTATGCTTAAAGAACTGGGACTGCATTTAACATCATTGTACTATTTTAAAAAGGTATTTGAAGGGGGACAAACCCCAGCTCCCCTTCATTTTATGAGTGCTGACTTTTTTGTGATGGATAACACAGCAGCCTTTCATTTTAGGCACTGCTCACTCGAAGCAAAATAGTTAACTTCCAGGCTTCTTTTATCTTAGAGCTTTTAAAGATGAATAAACTAAAAAGCAGCAGCTGATCAAAATAACAAAGGGTAGTAAGGTGCCTTTAGTTTCTTATAAGAGTGTCTGCAAATTCCTGGTGGAATTCTAGGCCAGGCACTGATGGAGCTGGCTAAGGATATCGATCGCCACTTGAATTCACTGAATAAATAATGGTTGCCATAGTTATTGAGCATTCACAACTGGTGGGGAAGCACGGAAATCTCCAAAACACCTCCTGTGATAGTTTTGCTGGAAAATCACCCAATTAATTCTGTCTCATATAATGAAAATTGTGTCAGATATGCAGGATGTTTGGATTCCTTTTACTAGAATTGCAATTGTAACTGAGCATCTCTGTTGCCTGTTTTAGCAGCTAAAGAGAAAAAGGCACTTGCTGTCTCTTATTTTGTGTGGCAGAAAGGTTCGTTGACATCGTATAACCCCAGCTGTTCTGAGAAATCTTACACTGCCAGAGCACTTTTTGCTCTGAGTTTTGGAGTATGGATCTGGGTTATGCTGAAGAAAACGGGTTCTCTCCATTTGTGGTAGGGATGCTGATGTGGCTTTTTCTCTTGCTTTTCAGAACGACATGGATTAAAAGAACCAAAGAAAGTGGAAGAGCTATGCAACAAGATCACAAGCAGTTTGAAAGATCACTTAACTTTCAGTTGCCAAAACAAAGGACAACCGCTTGAGTCTGCAGAGCCGAAGGTACTGGGTGTTCTCGCTGACTTGCGTTCTCTCTGCACACTGGGACTGCAGCGCATCTTTTACCTGAAACTGGAAGATTTGGTGCCAGCCCCTTCCATTATCGACAGGCTGTTTCTGGACACCTTACCCTTCTGAGTCAAACCACCCTCCTGAAAGGCAAACGCCCACCAGAGCAGGCAAATGGATCGTGACTTACAGCTAACATTTCTGCCCTCACTTAACAGAAAAGCAGCTCCGAGTCTAAAATGAGGTCTTTTCTGGCGCTTTGTCCTTACAACCTGAGGCCTGAAACTTACTGGCTTACTGGTTTGGGGTTGTGTTCTTTGTTTTCTTTTGTGTGATTTGGGTTTTTTTTAAATGGCTAATAAGGCACTTTTGGACAATGCTATCCCAGCAGCAGTAAGAGGTTAACATGACTGTTTTAAATCTATTGTTTAACACCTCATGGTCTATGAGGAATAAAATTGTAGAAGCTGTGTTTGAAAACAAGAACAGCAAATAGTTGTTTGCCAGGGTAGTATGTGTTTTGTGAGGATACCTTTAGCATACTTCCTGCATCAAGGGCACATACATCAGCACAATCTAAACAAAAATTCACTTTTTTAGCAAAGTACATTCGATTAAACATTTCATACAAATCAAATATAGCAAAATGACAATGGCTGTTAGCTCCCATGTTCAAGTGCAATTTTTTAAAGTGCTGTCTTACTAAGTCTTGTTTATTAACTAATTTATTTTACTAGGAAAACAAATGGAAGAAATCAAGTGAGAAAATTACATGCACTAACTTACCTGACAGAGTTTTCCAAACTTGATTCCATGTAGCGTGACTTATTGACAAATGTATGTGGAAGACACGGGAGCAATTGTGCCTCAATTGTTCCTTAGCTAAGGAAATCCAAGTAAGTAGTGATTGGAGCATACAGGGTCAGCATCAGGGATAGTTCAGTCTCAGACTTCTAACATAAGCGACTAGTTAGTAAACAGACAGAAGATGGTTTTCAAGAACAAGCAAGTCTTGTAAAATAGTATGAATGTAAGTGCTAGGAAGGATATAGTGGGCTGCGTTTAAACATTCCGTGTTCGTACTCCTTTTTGTATGTTTATACTGTTGATGCCATATTAATATGAGATAATTTGTTGCATAGTGTCTTTATTTGTATAAATGTTTGTATGCATGGTATATTGTAATGGCTTTGCCTGTATTTATTGCAATGACTGCCAGCTCATGGGAGCCCTGTTACACATGATAACTAAATGGGGTGTTCACACTGACTCAGATACACCAGTTGGAAAACTATATACATATATATAATGTGTATATATATATATGTATATACCTATATTTGTGTGCGTGTGTGTGTGCGTGTCTTTTTATTAACCATTTGTATATAAAATATCTGTCAAATCACAAGCAGAGTTATTTTACAGTTTATTTGCAGTGACTTCTAAGGCAGTACTGTTTAGCACTTTGATATTAAAATCTTGCTCATGTTTTGCTAAATTCAAATAATATTTAAAAATTTTAGTTCTAAAAAACTTTATATGCACTGTATTAAGTCAAAATTTTGTTGGTCATTTTGCTAAGGAGATTTTTGAATGTCAACCTGATGTCACTGTATCTTTTGTTAGCTTTAAACATTCTAGCTTTTGTCTTTTTTTAAACTATGCTGTTTATATGGAAATTAAATTATACAATCAAACAGATGCCAAATGAATTGCCTAATTGCTGCAAAGGATAACCCAGATATCGAGTCACTGTATGGTTTTCAAATAGTAATCTGGTATTTTATCACTTACTATGTTTGGATGTGCTTTTATGAAAAAATTATTCTTATATCAAGATTTATAGTAGTGTCAATAGGGAAACAGACTTCTAATCACTATAGTTAATATTTCTGGTTTACCTGCAGATAATATTTGGAAAAGTATTGCTTTTTGTATTGACTTTTAAGCTTATGTGCAAACATAATAGCATAATTAAATATCAGAGAAGCTAATGTTTCTTGTAGGTTGCTGTAACAAGCCTGACCAGCAAGACAAATATATTTTGACTGAATTTGCTTTTGTATATACTAGATATATATATATACATATATATATATATATACACTCACACACATGTGCGCATACAAAAACATACAGACACAAAATCCGAAAAAAGTATGTTTGCTTTTGTCTCCCTGTGTAAGACACAAGGTCCCTTGAGAAACTACTTTTATCTAAGGACAAATCCTGCCAGGTGCTGAGCACCAGCCAGACAAGGGCTTGCAGGAGCTTTTTTGTGAGTGGGCCCTTACCAAGGATTTTCAGGCAAATCAGCATAGTAGAGTAAAATTGCCTTTTTGTTGAGCAAGGTTTATTTATTAAGTGGAATGTGAGTGGGAGGTAGCAGGTTCAGAGCCCCGTGTGAGATTTCACGTAGTCTGTGTCCTCCAGTCTTCCATAGATAGTCTTAGCTGTGATACTCTCCCAAATCCCATCATCTGTGGAATCGTCCTTCATGTCAACGTCAATACACTGATTCATCCTAGAGTACAACCAGTGACAGGTCACAGTGGTAAAAGAAAGAGTTAATGCAGAATAAATCTACTACTATTCTTAGAGCTCTCTCAGTGTGAACATGCCTTTGTCTAGGCAGAATTCAGGAATATATCAGGTGTTAAGGGAGAGTGCCTTGCTTTTATTTCAGACAACAGTGTCTCAAGAGTTTCTTCACTCCGCTAACCAGAGTACTTTTTTTCTTTTTTCTTTTTCCTTTTTTTTTTTTTTTGTGGTGTTAACCTGTGGGTTGAAAGAAATGCTCATGTACATATACAATGTAAATTAAAATTATTAAATTGAATAACATTTTTTTCAGAGGCCCCATGTGTGTTGAATAAGTATGCTTAATTCTGTTAAAATCTGATGTGAATTTTTTATCATTTATAAAACATTAAAAAAATTGTCTACTTGAGTCTTAAAAGTGGAAAAATTGGTGAAGCATGCTTAAGAACACTGGCAATTTAATGGCTAGTCTTTTGATTAAAATAGCTTTTATATAAATACATGCCTGCAGTATCTGGTTATGCAATCTCAATTATATATTGAGAGTTGGACCGCAGTTGTCCCAGAGGTTGAACTACATATGGATTGAGCACAGAGACTATTTGCCCCTCACTGTATTTCTCCTCCATGATATAAAGGGTCTGTAATTAACTCACAGCTGATGAGGCCACAAGGAAGAGTGGGGATGGCTGTAGGGCTCATAGCACCTATGTCTGGCTAGAAAGAGGACAGAGGTCCAATCCCATCTTCTGCCCCCTTGTTTCAGTAAATCCTGGTAAGACATTGCTCCAGCAGGCACCCGCATCGTTTTCTTTAAATGTGCATCCAGTTCCTTTCCTTACTGTGCCTTTGCCTTGCAGGAGGGATCACTTATCCCCCGCCAGACAAAACTGTTTGGCTACAAACGCATTTCCAACAAACGCAGTTTTGAGAGGCACCTGCCAGTGTAGCGGGTGTTGCCACACGTGCCGAGGGCTCCAGCACACCTCCGCGAGGGCTGTTCTGCACCAGCGGCGTGGCTGGAGGTTACACCGAATGCGGGGCTGGGCTGGGCTGCAGCATTGGCAGCTGCAGGGTTGGCAGCTCCTTCCTTGGAAACGTGACAAAACAAAAGGTTCCGCAAGCTCTTCCAAATTATTTTCCGGGTTTTTTTTCTATGCCTTATTTATAAAATTAAACTATGAATCTTAACATTGTTAATGATAATGACAGTGAATTTTGCATACTAGTCCCCTATTAGGCAAAACCACGCAGACCTTGAGACGAACCCAAACCAGGGTCTGAATTTCCAGCCTCCAAGACAAAGTTTATCCTTACTAAAGTCACAAGTATCTCAATTTGTAATTATTTTAGGGCCTTAATTTGTGTCCTTACACATGAGAACAAATCTATGTCCTGATCTAAATCACCTGCACTTGTGTCCTTATGTGTGCTTTGTGTGCTTATACTCCTAAACCACATCAGTGGCAGGGCCCTTGCAAAGGGATGTGCTGCCCAGTGGTTGACTCTGGCAGTGGAAGGTTGGGCTGACTCAGGAATATAATAGAGGGTTCCTCTAGTAAAGACCATCCTTGGATAAGAGACTGGCACCAAGGTAACCAAAAATGAGGAAATTTGACTAGGAGTGATTCAAATCTCTTTCTACATCTTTCCTACTTTTCCTTTTCACATTCAGGTTCATTTGTCCAATACTCAGAGCTAAAATTTCAGTTATGCTGCTGAAAGGAGGGAGAGAGAGGGGTTTAACTATAAAATTAAGCGTGGTTCTGGGAAAAATTGGCAGCTCGCTCTATGGACACTGAGACATGCCTTTTGATTAATTATTTGTATTATAGCAACACCTAGAGGCCACAACAGAGATCAGGACCCCATTTTGCTAGCTACCCTAATTAGCACCTCCAGTGCCCACCCAGGAGATGCTCCAGTCCAAATAGACAACATAAAAAGGAGAATGCCATGTCCAAGTGCATACAGCATCTCAGTCACAGAGTTGGGAATAGAAACTTCTGTTTTGCTGAGCTGGTGTGCAGTGAACACTCTTATTTTGTTTTCCTTTTCTTTCCATTATGCTGCCACTGTATTGAATTATATGCAAACATGATAAAAAAATTGAAAAATTCAAAATAACTCAGGTATTCAAACTGCCCTTGTTTATCCTGCTTATAAAAGTCATCCATGAGACTATTCAAAATTGTCGCTAGTCACATGTTTTGTGATACTAAATAGACAGTATTTGGAAAAGAGATATTTACCTGTTCTTTATTAAATTAATGAAAGCAACCATTAGGAATATTGCAAGATATGGGTTGAACAATAACTACTAATGGACAAAAAAGATTAACTTTCAAAAATGCCAAAATATTGCTGTAGTAATTAAGTATCAATCAAATTCTTAGCAGCAAATTACGTATTTGAGAATTGTATTTCAGACTTACGTTAGTGAGAACTACCAATGTGGTGATTTGTCAAATAAAAGTAAAAGAATCTTGTTTGCCATATGGAAATACTTGCAGCAAATTTTATTCTGTTTTCTTTTTTAACATCAGACACCCTTATGTTTATATTTCTAAATGAAATGTTCTGGCTGTATTTGATTACAGAAGAAGTTTCAATACTTAAAATTGTGACATGACTGTGAAAGTCGGACGAGATCAAGATTCGGACCTAAACCCACAAACCCAAGGATTTTCTTTAAAGAGAAGAGTGGGATTCCAGCTTGTGCTGGTTTTGGCGGGGGTAGAGTTAATTTTCTTCACAGTAGCTAGTATGGGACTGTGTTTTGGATTTGTGCTGGAAACAGTGTTGGTAATACAGGGATGTTTTTGTTACAGCTGAGCAGTGCTTACACATAGCCAAGGCTTTTTTTTTTTTGCTCCTCACTCCACCCTGCCAGCAAGAAGGCTGGGGATGCACAAGAAGCTGGGAGGGGACACAGTCAAGACAGTTGACTCCAAATGACCCAAGGGATTTTCCATGCCATATGACATCATGCTCAGCAATAAAACTGGGGGCAGAAGACGAAAGGTGGGGACATTCAGAGTGATGGCCTTTGTCTTCCCAAGTCACCCTTAGGTAATAGAACCCTGCTTTCCTGGGGATAGCTGAACACCTGCCTGCCCATGGGAAGTAGTGAATGAATTCATTGTTTTGCTTTGCTTGTGCTTGTGCCTTTTGCTTTCCCTGTTAACCTTCCCTTATCTCAACCCACAAGTTTTCTCCCTTTTACTGTTCTGATTCTCTCTCCCATCAGACCAGCAGGGAGTGAGTAAGTGGCTGCATGGGGCTGAGTTGACAGCTGGGGTTAAACCATGACACAGCTGTAAATAGATGTTCTGTATATGACAAGATACTTATGTGTGTATAATGAAACTACTCAAATAGTGCAATGACTTCAGAGTCATGCAAGAGACAAGACCATGAGGAAAGAAAAAAAAAAAAGGCATATTTTTTTCACATTGCTTAATATTTTCATAGAGTCATTGAATCACTGAGGTTGTAAAAGACCTTAAAGATCAGTCAGTATGATCCTTAACCCAGCACTGCCAAGTCCATGACTAGGCCGTGTCCCCAGGGGCCACATCTACACATCTTTTAAACTCCCCCAGAGATGGCAACTCCACCACTTCTCTGAGCAGCCTGTTCCAATGTTTGACAAGCCTACCAGTGAATAATTTTTCCCTAATAAGCAATCTGAACCTCCCCTGGTGCAATTCAAGGTGATTTCCTCTTGTCCTGTCACTTGTTACCTGGGAGAAGAGACCAACACCCCAGTCTACAATCTCTTTTCAGGTAGTTGTAAGAGAGCAGTAAGTTCCCTCTCGAGCCTCCTTTTCTCCAGGCTAGACAACCTCAGCTCCCTCAGCACCCTCTCACAGGACTTTCACTCCAGACCCTTCCCCAGCTCCATTGCCCTTCTCCGGACTCGCTCCAGCACCTCAAGGTCTTTCTTGTCCTGAGGGGCTCAAAACTGAACACAAGATTTGAGGTGCGACCTCACCAGTGCTGAGTACAGGGGTACAATCCCTGCCATCCAACAATCCACACTGTTTTTGATAGAGGCCAGAATGCCATTGGCCTTCCTGGCCACCTGGGCACACTGCTGGCTCATGTCCAGCCACTGCTGACCAGCACCCCCAGGTCGTTTTCTGCTGGGCAGCTTTCCAGCCACTCTGTCTCCAGCCTGTAACATTGCCTGTGGTTATTGTGACCCAAGTGCACGACCCAGCATTTCAACTTGTTGAACCTCATACAATTAGCCTCAGCCCATCTATCCAGCCTATCCAGATCCCTCTGCAGAGCCTTTCTGCCTCCAGCAGATTGACACTCCCTCCCAGTTTGGTGGGAGTCTGTCAGCTTGCTGAAGGTGCACTTGATCCCCTTATCCAGATTGTCAATGAAGATGTTAAAGAGGACTACTCCAACAGTGAACCCTGGGGAACACCCCTTGTGACTGGCTGTCAGCTGGATGTAACTCCATTCACCACCACTCTCTGGGCTTGGCCATCCAGCCAGCTTTTTACCCAGCAAAGAGTATACCCATCCAAACCATGGGAAGCCAGTTTCTTCAGGACAATGCTGTGGGTGTCAAAGGTTAGGTAGACAACATCCACAGCCTTTCCCTCATCCACTAAGTGGGTAACCTTATCATAGAAGGAGATCAGGTTGATCAAGTAGGATGGCTATATCTGATCCTCTGGTTGTCCTGCACATGCTGTGTGATCACACTCAAGTTGATCTGCTCCGTTTTAGATTGTTTATCAATTTTTCTTTAAAGAACAGAGAACTCTTGGTTAGGTGGAGTTTTATGTAAAATAAATAAATAAATAAATAAGCAAGCTAAGTGACATTTAAAGAAAGAAATATGTTTAGGTAGCTCAAATAACCCAAAGTCTTTAACCTGCTAAGTAATGCATTAAAAATCTCTCTCCATGATAGCTTCCACTGTGGTCTGTGATAAAATATTTCTGTAGAATGAAAGTGAATTACAGAGATGCTTGATACTGGGGAAACTTTCAAATAAAGCAGAGAGAAAACACAAATTATTTTACCTTTCATGGGGTCTTATTATTTATCTTGCTGTGTTTCCTAATTAATTGACGATATTGATGTTTACACAGGGATTTGCTCCTTTCCAACTTTGCTTGATCCTGTGAAGAAGTCGGAATGCTGCATTTGTAGTATCACATTTATTGCCATGGCAACAGTCAGGGATTTCAAAAACTCTAATTAGGGTTGGCAGCTTGGAATGTTTTCAGTATGGTCCCATATAATTTTCCCTTTTTTATCCATTTCTCATTATACCTTACTTCAACGATTGACTTCTTCAGCATGTATACAGGTTTTTCCCCTGTGACCGCAGGATTTAGTTAATACCTTCTCTGATTCACAGCCACCTTTCTTACACCTCCGCACACACCCAGTTAAGAAGCAACTGCAGCCCTACCTGCATTTAAGCTCCATTTCTTACACTTTAAATTAATCCAAGTTTCGGTACAACCAGATGGCTTCTACACCAACATGTGCAAAAGTAGTAAGAAAAGGTATGGAGGCTTAGCTTCATCTTCCAAGCTACTTTTAAAGGTAGAAGCTAAATCTTGCTCAAGGCGGAGTACAAGCCTTCTGTTCACAGAAGTTTAAGTTCTGTGAACGCCCAGAGATCATATTAAATATTTTAATTCAAGCACATAAAAAGTATATATAAACATTTAATTTACTATGTAATAAGATGGAGAGCTAGGCCTGTGTGAACTTCATGAAGTTCAACAAGGCCAAGTGCAAAGCCTTACAGCCCTGTGGAGTGTTGGTGGATTGAAAACTGAGTATGAACCTGCAGTTTGCGCTTGCAGCCCAGAAAGGCAATTGTATCCTGGGGTGCATCAAAAGAAGCGGAGCCTGCAGGTTAAGAGACGTGATCATTCCACTCCACTCTTGTGAGACCCTACCTGGAGTACTGTGTCCAGGATAGGGCCCCCAACATAAGAAGGACATGGACCTGCTTGTGTGGGTCCAGAAGAGGCCCAGAAAAATGAGCAAGGGGTGGAGGAGCTCTCCTATGAGTACAGGCTGAGAGAGCTGGGGTTCTCTCTGGAGGAGAGAATGCCTTGGGGGGACCTTGTTATGGCCTTCCAGCACTTTAAGGAGGCCTAAGAAGAAAAGATGAGGAGGGACTCTTTATCAGGGAGTGTAATGATAGGACAAGGAGTAATGGTTTTAAACTGATAGAGGGTAAATTTATACCAGACACTTGGAAGAAATTCCTTACTCTGAGGATGATGAAATACTGGAACAGGTTACCCAGAGAAGTTGTGGATGGCCCATCCTTGGAAATGCTCAAGGTCAGGTTGAATGGGGCTTTGAGTAATCTGGTCTAGTGGAAGGTTTCTCTGTCCATTGCAAGGGGGTTGGAACTAGGTTATCTTTAAGGTCCTTTCCAGCCCAAACCATTCTATGATTCTATGACTAATCATGTATTATGGTTATCCAGTTGAGTTACTGTCCTCATTTACTCTGAAGTCTTATCAAATCCTATGTTGGTAGTGAACTTTTGAGCATTTCAAAAAGCCAAACATATTCATTTGTTTAAAAAGAAAGAAGATACATTTATGATGACATCACCAGCAAGACGGGAGGTTTTAATTCATCATGCATACTCAGTGTAAGAAAGAGATGTGCAAAGTAAAAGATTTCCACCCTGCAGTTCACTTGACAACAAGTCCCAGCTGGTTGTCAAACTGGCTTCCCAATAACAAAGATACCCAAACAAAACCAAGGAGAGAAAATATGCCAGCATTGTCCTAATTTGGAAAGGAAGATGATAAACCACATTGTGTTATAGGACATTTATATTCCAAGCCACTACAAATGACTAGAAAGCAAGAGAAAAATAGTGGAACCATCTGACCCAACTTCATTAGGTTACAGATGAAATAATATAATTTGTTTCTAATACAAGAAAGGATTTTGTACACTGTTAACAGAAAATGAGTATTCAAAGAATAAATTCTGAGTCTGATAACCATCTTCTTTTCCTATGTGATGGGGAGGTAAAAACCCTTTAAATGATGAAAAAATATCTCACAAGATATAAAGGAATCAAGAATTGGTCTTGATGGTAAATTACTGAATCTTTTTAGATTATAGTTGAAACCAGAGAAGAATTACTATAGTAGATAAGGAGATCTTAATGAAATAAACAGTATAGCATGTTAAGAAAGCAAACAAAATATTTAGATTGGACGTTCAAGTCAAAAGTGAACTATTGGAAGAAGCCCAGGATTCCAACAGACACTGAAACAAACTAACAATAACATCTAAGGAAAGCATTTAGCTGGAAAAAAAAGCCTATTGCCTCAGAAGTTTATGCTTTGCCTCCCTGTTTTTGAGGAAAGACTGGACTGTGCCAGCTTGCCCAGTTTTTGACGCCTCCCACTGCAGTTCACTGCAAAGATCAGTTTTAAAACCTAGTCCTAATGCTTTTGAGTAATTTGAACCCAGAGCCCTCCAGTCTTTGGGACTTTATTTTCATGACTTAACTTTGTTCCCTCTACCCTTAATTTCAATGGGCATGATCAAACTCATGGCAGGGCTCTTTGTAAGCTTTGTGAACTGGGCCATAATCAAGAATTTCCACACTGAGTAATTTTATTACATTAAGTTTCCTGCCTGCTGTACAGAGCTGTGCAATATTCAGCACTGACATCTGCTTTTCATCTGATTACTAAGGAAATCCTGGTGGACCACTGCTCCTTTGAAATTAAGGAGTTAAGGAACAAAACTAAGTCATGAAAATAAAATGCCAAAGCTGGAGGGCTCTGGGTCAGATTTTACAGAAGTACCAATGCTCTGTTTTAAACTGATCTCTTGAGGGAAGCACAGGGGAAAGTATTTCCATCAACTGGGCAAGCTGACACAGTCCAGTCTTTTGGAAAGAGAACCAGGATCTACTGAATGTTCAGATGCAGAACTACACCCATTTAGACCTAAGTGATAGCTTTCAGTGAAGGACTTTTCAAGGTAAGTTATCAAGGATGGCTAAACCTGAGAAACTAAAAATAGATGTCATGAACTTAACTGAAATCTTCAAATTCTCTTACAAAACATGAGATATTTTTTAAAAAGCTTGTTTTACTCCATGCCTCCAAATTAGTCTCTCTTCCTATGAGACAGACTTGTTAACCCAACACAAAAAGGCTTCAGAATCATGCTGTGGCCTCTCAGGGGCAGAAAAAAAATCACAGACATCTAATAAATATGGTGGAAAATACTATTTGGTGTTGGCATTTTCCACTTTTCCATGCCGTGTTATCCTTACAGCTCAAGCAGAAGCGTGGTTCAGTCTGGGCTGCCACCTCCTTTAGGCTGCAGCTTCGCAAACATGAATAGCTGGCATATGGCAGAACTTCTGTCAGCAGCAGACACACCACGCCCGCCCACTTCTTCCCTCTGCAGTGCCTCCCTTCCTTGGGCCAGTGGTAGGGATTGTGTTAATGGGAGCAGAAACAGCAAGAAACTCATCTGGGTTAAAACTAATCCGGTTTTCCCAGGGGGGAATCTTGTCTGTGCTCCTGTGAGACCTCACCTGGAGCACTGCATCCAGCTATGGGGTCTCTGGTATAAGAAGGACATGCACCTGTTGGATAAGGTTTAGAGAAGATCCATGAAAATGATCAGAGGGATGGAGCACCTCTCCTGTGAAGACAGACTGAGAGGGCTGGGGCTGTTCAGCCTGGAGAAGAGAAGGCTCTGCAGGTGAAGAAGGCTTAGAAGAAAGACAGAGAGGGACTTTGTACTAAGGCCTGTAGTGACAGGACAAGGGGTAATGCTTTTAAACTGAAAGAGGGTAAGTTTAGATTGGACTCTTTACAATGAGCATGTTGAGACACTGGAACAGGCTGCCCAGAGAAGCTGTGGATGCTCCATCCCTGGAAGTGTTCAAAGCCAGGCTAGATGTGACTTTGAGAAATCTGGTCTAGTGGAAGGTGTCCCTGCCCATGGCAGAGGAGTTGGACTAGATTTAAAGATCCCATCCAGCTCCAGACCATATTGTGATTCTGTGATTACTGCTCTTTCCTTACAGGTCTGCAACGCTATAAATAGACACTTAATCACCCATTTGCTGTCAGGATACTTTCACCTAATTTTCAGATCTGATGCATACCCATAGCATCAAATAGAAGCAAAAATAGCCATGGGTACTTCTTTTTGAATCTTGCTGCTGTACAATATTTGCATGGGAGTAGCCTGCAGATCTCTCAGTTGAAATGAGTGGCCCATTGTTCCAAGTTCTCTTCACATACATAATTAGAGACATCCACAGACACCTCCTGCTCCAAAGACCTTTACAACAAATGAAACAAGACAGAGGAAAAAATATTATAGTTTCTGTATGGATATAACTTTTATGGACAGAGACATTTAGAGATTTGTTCTGTCACATGGCAACTTTGGAAAAGTTAAGAAGTTAATCCAGATCCTAGCATACTAGCTTATTGCTTTAAAAATTAAATCCTTCCTCTCTCCTGCCATGAGTCAGCATACTTTTCCAAAATGGTGCTTTCAGACTAACAATTGTCAGATTGCTTGGGGAGACTCTAACTTGACATATTTAGTACGTTCTTCCCACAACCCTCACAGAAGCCCACAGATGTCAGCTTCAATCAAACTCAGCCAGGACTGCAAAACCCATCAGGTCTGCAGGGCTCGGAGACATGTTAAGATGGTCTAAACAGAAAATCCTCCAAAAATTACTTGTGTTCTCCACTTAGAGAGAGACGCATGAAGATGCAAAGGACAGTATTTCTAACACACTGCCCTAAAATAACAGCCTAGTTATTGGTCCAATATTGGTTTTAAACCTATAAATTTCTAGACAGGAGCTCTTTTGGAAGTGGAGTATTGATTTGAATCTCAAATTGTAGACCACCCCCCGCACTGTGAAGAGCTGTCACCATCAAGTCAGTGGAGTTCAAAGCAGTCATGCAAGGCTGCATGGCATAACATATGAAGAAAAGGATGTTACTCTAACTGTCTGTATATTTATTACAATCAGAGTGGGTGGTAAAAAAAAGAAAACAGCATAAAAGAGGTTTGTTTTCAAAACTATTAGAAGAGTGACTTATGACTGGATCATTTAAAAGATGGTAATTCAGTAGGGAAAGAAGAGGAGGGAAAAAATGTTTAAATCAAAACCTCTATATTGTTAGAAAGCTGAAGACCATTCACAAAGCCAGAAGGTTTTAATTTTATGGAATAAGGACTCATGTGATAGTTCCAAGTGGAGGTCCATCTAGCCCAGCATGCTGACAATGTCCAGGACAAACCCAAGAAATGGTGTGTGTAGGATGATCATGACTTTAGGATCACTGTACTCATCAAGTAGTGACTCTAAAACTTACTGTTTGTGAGCTCCTGTCACTAAAATATTTTTGAGCATGCACCCACAGTGTACATATATTTATCTATTTATAAATGACATACCTGTACTAGTGAAGTTCTGTATTTTTTCATGCATCCCAATGGATTGTTGCCTTCACAGGCATTTTGCAGCCAATACAGATGACTGCAGCTCATTCAGCTGGTAAAGACCTGTCTATTTGAGTACCTGTAATCACAACCGTCTCACATTTACTTCATGCACATTGAATGTAATGCCAGTTAGAAATAGAAAGGGACAATTTGTCCAAGCTTAAGAAACCCTGTTGCTTTAACATGCTAGGAACATCAATTTAATGTGGGAAATATTAATAGGAACTGGAAATTGTTCAAGAACAATCTACTGGGTATTAAAAAAAAAAAAAAAAAGAAGAAAAAGCCACAAGTTTGCAAGTAGAAAAGAATTCATGCTGGGGAAGAAAGAATTTGTGAAATATAGAAGATGCAGAAATCCTAGTCAAACATTAGCACAGAGAAAGTGAAAAAAAGGATAATAGCAGCAACTGCAAATTCAAAAAAAAATGACTGCTGAAAACGGCTATCAGAAAAGATCAGTGGGCAACATAGTTAGAAGGAACATGTGAGAAACAGAGAAAAACATTTCTGCACCAAATATTGGCCCATTGCTAGAAACGGGTATTATAATCTTGAACAAAGGCTCTGAAAAAACAGATGTGTTCATTACTATTTCTCTTCTGATTTCAGAAGGAATCAGGAGGATAAATCTGCCCAATAAAACATTGTAGATGGACCAGAAAACTTGGCATCTAGAATGAAATAAAATATGATGCAGAGTCAGCTGCAATTACAGATGTACAAATCAAGAAGCCTAGAGAGAAATATGTATCATGGAAAACAGGAAAAATCTCAAAGGTCATTGAATTGCCAAGGTATTCCAAATATTTTAAAAGAGCAGAGAGATGACGCGTGAAAATATAGATGTATTATTCAGATGCTGAACCTGGACACATAATGAGAAGTTTCATTTAGAAGCCCACAACATGGAATTGAACATTTAAGGTGCAATTAACAATAATCAATATGGTTTCATAGAAAGCAGATCTTGCAAAACAAACCTTATTTTATCTTCTACAACTTTATTTTGGTTCACAGCTATTGCTCTAGTTGACAATGATAGCTGTATTCGTAGAGTATATTCATAGGCCTGTGCCTTCAAATCATTTGACCACGGATTTTGAACATCACATTGCATGGAACTATAAGAATGTAACTTGGGAATTGGTTACTATCAGTCTATTAGTGCCTTATTTTGTCATTGCTACAGTTTCCATTGATTAAATTTGCACAGGATACGAAAAACAAGTAGGATGGTAAGTGAAAAGAAAAGACAATTTGCAGAGAGACCTGAACTGCCTGATTAAAAAAGAATATTAAAAAATTGCACGGAGGACATGTATTGCAGAGTAAAAAATACAATCTCATGGTATTGAAAACTCACTTCAGATTAGGGACTCAGAGAAGCACACGTGGATCATCATAAATTAACTGAAACTTGTGTGGCTAATTACTTCCCAGTGATGGCAGGGAATTTAAGCCTTGGTGGAACCAAACAACTGAATGTTCCAGTGTGCCTGAAGCTGTAGGGCTCAGTTTAGGGATGAGCTTTCATGACCTTCATGCACAAGGTCAGACTGAGTTGCCCGACAGGGCTTTTTTCTGCCTCTGAATGACAGGGAGCTATATTTTCCTGACAACTTTGTAGTTCAATCTGCAAATACAAGTCCAGTCTAGGAAGGGCATTCCAGAGCTCCTAAATGCTTTGATCACAAGCCAAAATTTAGACAATGACGAGTGGTGTAAAAAAGTTTATGAAATTGTATTCAAATTCCGAATGTAACTTTCCTTTCCAACTTCATTCTCCTTTTTAGTCCTTATCTCTGATTTTTATTGGCATAAGTGTGTTGGGAATGTCTGTTTTCAGCTGAATTCTTACATACAAACATGACTATTCATGCATAATTAAGAGTATGTTCTGTTCATTAGTCATTGGTAATCATGCATTGATAATCACTTGCCTAAACTCCAATAATTAATCATGGAGCAGAAAAACTGCAATGCAAATGAAGTGACCAATTATAAGTCATAAGCAGCAAATAATCAAAGTTAAGAACTCACAGGCATAGACAATATTTTCTTTCTAAATCTTCAGGTCAGGTCTTTGAAAATTAATCTTTATGAATAATCAAGATCAGTTTATGAATGATTTGTGAACAAGAAAAAGGGCTAAATAGTTCATCCAGTCCTAGTAACACCCATGTTAACACTGCATTGCTGACCAAGCCAGGTATGCTATTTTAAAGCAGCAGCAGAGGTATCTCTTCACACACCACCTTGATAAAGGTTCTCTTGCAAACTACTGTCTCCAGACAAAAAACTGTCTGTTTTGACAGAGCTATTCCAGTTTCAGCACATCAAATATAGAGTTAAGCAATAACCTTGATAACCACAGAAATAATAAAATATCACAGATTGTTTTCTGAAGGACACAGGTACATTAGCTTTTAATAGGTTTAATAGGCTTTATGTACAGCTTTTATATACAATTATGCAGCTTATTGTACGTATTTATATTCTGATTTCTGCACTATTTCCCACTTGTTGCTGCAAGTTTCCTCTCTTTTGTTTCTGTAAGGCTTTCTTCAACAACTGTCCCCTGTGCTACTTTGCCTTTCCAGCGGTCCCCCGTCTAGCTGAGCACTCGACGTTTTACTCTATTTCCTTACCAGTGGTTAGTATCAGTTAGAACACATTGACATCCCTCTTTCCTAGGGTTATCTCATGATATGCCTGTGCCTGGTGTCATGACAAGTTTCCCTTCATGTCTGACACCTGCACCTCATTCCTGAGTAACTTTCTACCTTGTTGGTGTTCCTAATCTATCGTGTTTCCAACTGTGGGCAACCATTCCAGTCTTCCTCTGTGTTCTGGTGGAGATCCATGGATCAGCCATGGCTTCTGTGAGGACCAGTACCACTGTGCTTCAGGAGCACTTGGTAAAAATTGCGTTATCTGTACTCCATTTTGAGCTCGTGGAGACCCAGCTGTCCAGTCTCCATGTAAGCCTTGCTATTTTTAGTTTGGTGCCTCCTACATTTTACCTCTTGCAGATTTTCTGACATTTTATTTCATTTCCTTAGTGAAAACATATGGCAAACAGATGCCTAAGCAGGGCCCCAGGCACCCATCTCTTTTTCCAGACTTTTCAGAATATCTGGGAAAATTCTGAGGTTTATCCTTATATGCATCACACTTGCAATTTATTTCCAGTGCTACCTTTTCAGTGACTGGCATCCTAAATACCATCAATTTTGGAGGTATGTCATTTTAAAATCCAACTTCTGTCTCTACCTTTTTTTCCATGGGCAACCTCGGAAACATAAATAAACTAATCACCAGGTTTCAAAGTGGTAGCAGCTGGGTATCAGTCAGAGGAAGCAAGGCTGACCCAAGGATCTTCCTTCTCCTTATCACATGCATGTCTCAAAATTTGAAAAAATTCATCTACAAACATCAGTTTACCAGTCCCTCCCTAAAATTTAAGTAATGTTTTCCACATAAAGGCATGACTACAGCTCTGTCTGAGATAAAAGGGAAATGATCTGAAGACTTGAAAATGATAAACCTAGCTCTGCTTGGAAATTGCTAGTACCCTCCAAGACTGGGATTTAGCTGTTTTGCATAGATTATGAGTGTGTTAAGCTTGGGCATCAGCCCCTCACTTGGTGCAGCCAAGGCAACTATTCCATGGGAGAGAGTGTCTTCCAAACCAGCAGGAAACTGGGAAAATCTTCACCAGAGCAATTCATGGCTGTCATATACCTTTTCCCCTGGTACTTCTCTTCCCTTTCCCATGCCTTACCCTTTGTTGTACTATCCTAGGATAATGCATTTAAAATTAATATTTCAATATGTTGAAATTATTTCTTAGTTTTAGTAGTGTATGTGTATTCTGGAGAAAGTTTATTTTTGTAAGGGGACTATACGTGGATATTGGCATTCTTTCTTAAGGCTGCTTTGTAATTAATAGCTCACATGGGACCTGAAAGCCAAGAAATAGCATATCTGTTTTCCCTCTGCTCTGTCTCCTTCCCAGGATTCATTCACTCCAGAAACATGAAATATTGAGCACAGAATTTAGGAAGCAATCATATGTTGAGAAGAAAGTACTAAGAGCCAAATGTGTAGAAGGTGGCAGATTTACCCTTATAATTGGATCTATCTCCCAAACATGAAGATACTCAAGGTATGTCAAGATTTGCTCCAGATATCGGACATCAGGAGGTAGATTTATTCACAAAGTGCAAATGTTTCCTGTAGAAGATATTGAAATGAACAGCCTCTTGAGTTTATTGTCATATTTTGTGTTTCCTTTCTCCTTAAAAAGTGTGGGTTTTTTCTTTTTTTTTTTTTTGCACAAAGGATGAGAATGTTACAATGCATTGTTTTCTGTATTGATAAACAGCAATCAAATAATGCTGAATTAGATGATTTTACCATTTCTAAGACATTCAGTGGAAGCTGATACATAGGCTGAATGAAAGAGCTCTGAAGGGCAGATCACATAATCAGGAAAGACTATCAGCTCTGAGGCCACAGAGCCTTTCAGAAGTGGTTTACTGGAATCTTGTTTCATATTTTATATCAAAATTACCCAGGAAAAAAAAAAAGTAAAGCAACTAAATCAATGGCAAAGCAATTGTTGTATGTGGTTTTCTTTTTCTCCCAGATAACCTATGTCAACACAAAATGTTCCTGACTAATGAAGGATCCCTTTTTGCTGCCGAAGGAAGGAAGGGCTAGAGAAATAATGCCACAGCAATCATTAAGGGTAATTCCCAAGGGATGTTTACTTTTTCTGTGTCAACACATAATGTTCCTTACAGATAAAGGAGCCATTTTTGCTGTTTTTTCCAAAGAAGTACTAGAGAACAAAGAAAATTTCGTCACACCAGGTCACGAATATGACTGCTGGAAAGAAGTAAAGCTCTATAGTCCTCCCAAAAGGTGACTTTTCAGTATCTATGGAGCATCTTCTTCCCCAAACTCCAGCTGGTTAGTTGCTTAGTTATAGTTGCTGGTCAGCTGGACAACAGGGGTAGCAGCCGCCTGGCCAACTGTGACAGACCTGATGGAGCTGCTGCCTTCCAGGCACACTCCTGCTGGCAGGACTGACAGATGCTTTTGGACCAGCCATCCTTTCACAGGGGGATGGGGCAGAAGACTCTTGCTTCGCCCTCTTCTCTGTAACCTGAGAGGTCTCTGCAGGTCTCCTTCCATTCTGTGCCTGAGGTTCCCTGATGCAGGCTGCTGGGCCATTTTCACAGTACTCTCTTGATAATGTGCTTCTTAATCTGCCGCAGTGTTCCTAGTCATAATTTTACTATTAATTACCAAATGTGTGCGAGCAAAGCATTTGGTAGCTTGTCTTCCATAGCTGCATGGGGCAGCTGCAGAGCAAAGGTGTTGGACTCCACTGGGTGCGGAAGAAATCATGTGTTGCCCTGTCAGTGAGTGCCCGCTCTGCTGGCAGTCCTTTCACACTGTGCCAGTTTCTGTTTCATCGCTGCCTACAGCACCACGGGGGCCATAGGAGAAATGTGACTGCAAAATAATGTGATTTCTGCTTTAATTAAATGAAACACTTGTATTCGGTTTTGAAATGTACAGACATTTTTTTTCCCCCGTCCTGGAATCACAGTTTTCAAAGAAAACTGATTGCCATCACATGCATTAAAAATGGTATTTAACAGTGACTTTATCAAATGTATTGGAATATCTATGTTATGTGCATAAATGTAACATGTTTTACCTTCTCTATCTAATCCAAGAGCTTCTTATTTTCCATACACCCACTCCAGCACACAGCTATTCATTAGGTACAAAAATGAACTGCACACCTTAAATATATTCAGATTATTGTAAAACTGTCTCCACCTTGCTACCAGAATTGCCAAGGTAAAAATATCCATCCCTTTCTTAAAAGATAGATGATGATAATATAGAAATGTTTCTACTTCCATAGCGCTTATACTAATACAAGGAGTCAATTCTATTTAAAAATAAATTCACACTTGAACAGTTGCTGTACTCTATACATGTATTTCACACACACAGAAAAAAAATGTTTAAAAAGTTATGTAGCTGCAGTCAAGCATTTAGAAGTTAGGAAATATAAGAGTGAAGAAGAATCTTCTGTGCCTGAAGAAACTTTTTTCTCTCCCTTCCTGTGTAAATATTATGATATAGTCTGTAATTATGTGAAAATGTGCCTTTTTACTACAAGAGTATATGCTGTTTAATCCAAAGAACACCTTTTTCTGTTTAAATTGTTCTACCTCAGCCACCTGTGCCATGAACATCTATAATATTATTTACTACCCTCTCTGGCCTAGTTTTCTAGTCAAACAAATCTTATGCTATGGTATGATTTGTCCCTCAGATTCCACTGGGAACTTTTGAACCCACTGGGTGGTTTCAACCAAATACAACAGAAAAGTGGAGGTTTTAAATAAGAAAATCTTATCCAAGTTTCAGGACAACCTACATCCAAAAATCTGGTTTTGCTCTTTTCCTCTTTTCCTTGATACTCTCATTGCTCTCAGTCTCTTGCTTTTGTCTGGCTGATGGTGCTTTGGCTCTAAAGTTCTCCCTCACCTTGCACAGTCAGTTTGTCATTAAAACTCCCCCTCTCAAGCTGAACGTTTGGGCTGTGCTATTTAGGCTTGCAGCCCGGAAATCTGTGGTAAAAATTCTACACTCAAGGCATGTCAGGGCAATTTCAGTATTAAGTGATAAAATTCCCCTTCTTTCTGTGCACATAAGTCACCCATCAGTCAGTGGTTCCACCAACTGTCCAGTCTCTGATACCCTTTAGTGTAGCTAAGATGGAGCTGGGTCACAGATCACAGCAATAATGCCTATGTCAGTAAAAAAAATAAATATGTATATATAAAAAAATCAGCCCACTATGCAAGGGTTCATCAGCCATCTCTGCCAAACATGGATCTTGGACAACATATTGTAATTTTGCTAAAGACTGTCAATACAGACGTTTGCACATTGGCAGGAAATTGATTGAATCCCACTTTTTATTTAAACTCAGCTTCCATTTTCTCTCATAAGACAGAAGTGTAAAAGTAGATGGTAGATAACCTCTGGTGCATTCATAGTTGCTATGAAATACATATATACATATTATCACATTGACTTTCCTGTACTGTCAGTCCTCATTGCTGCAAATGATTAAATGAAGTAGCAGGCAATGAAAAACTACAAAACCTTTCAGTGTGGCACTATCTGTAACACGCCGCAGCTACTCTGCTTGTGTCCATGAAAATCCAATCCATCTCCTAAGAATTACCATGTCCCCATTTTTAAAGGTCCCAGTGTTAATTGTCTCATACAGAGAAATCACCTTTATCGTCTCTCTCTCTTGCTTTTTTGAGTCCTGATTTGAGGATTCATTTTGTATCACCACACACTTAGTGACAACACTCTGCCTTAGCAGAAAGTGACTATCGAAGGGCTGCTGTGAGACTGGACATCAGTCTAGGGAAGAAACTACAAAAACTACAGTACCAACCTGCAGTGTACAGCAAAAAACAAAAACACCCAACTCAAACTCTGAAGTACAACTCTATGCCTCATAACCATGCTAAGATATTTTGCTTGAGTTCCAGTATGCCAACATTGAAACAGGACATTCTTTTATCTTAAATGACTCAAATACTGCTGACACTGAAATCAATGGCAAAATTCTCACTTACTCTGCTAAAACATGAACATTATCTAAGAAATTTACACTAGAAAATACGTGTTGTAAACTATAAATTCTGCATTCTTCATGCCTTATGCTAACAAAATGATATAATAAATTGTTAAAAATGCAAACAGCTATATAGTTTGTCATTCAATGGCTTCCAATTTCTTTTATAACATCCAAAAAAATTAAGTAAATAAATAAATATTTCTATAATTACATAAATCTAAGGAAGATCTAACATTTGACAATAAAATTTTAACTTTTCATTACATTTTTTTCTGAAATATTATTATTTTTTGCAGCACAGAGTCTATTGCCTGGCCTTTGGATATTGTTTCAGTAACAAATTGTGTGGACAGAACAAAACTGCTGAAGACCTCACCCTGCTAGGAGTGGCAGTGAAAGTGTATCTTTGAGATCTCTTCCTCTCCTTACAGTACTGGTACCATTGCTTCATATTGTTATGAATGCTTTTAGCACTGCTGCAGTGCTTCTAGGTCTGTACAGACCCAGGGCACTGGGACAGTGGAAAAGATGAAGAGCTTTCAGGATGACTCATACATAGGGGAACAGAGCTAGGGAAGGAACAAAAAGGACAGAGGGAAAAGACTAGTGGCAGAGTACTCTGAGGGTGGCAATGCAAAGAACAAGGCTATTAATAACAAGAAACACATGTAGGGTGTGGGCTGGAAGACGGCAGATCCCAGCATCCCAATCAGCAAGCTCATCCTACTGCTCCCTTAAAGCCTCCTTCCTTATCCAAAGGATGCAGAGCCAAACTACCATCCCACTTATGTTCTTTCTCTGCAGAACTACCTGTAAAGGCAGACTTCCATGGGAAACACAAGTTACTTTATTGCTCCTTCACTTGTATATCCATGGAACCTTTTTCCTGGGACCCACTATAGGTAGAGAGATTCCGCATCTGGAAATGGGTGATGCATGAAGAGCATCAATTGGTAGGACAGCTTTTTGTGCTCAGTGCTTGCATTCCTGGAAGGGAAGTCATAGGGGACAGAAGGCTGCAATGAGGAAGTTCAGGAAGGACTAACTTGTTCTCCTGAAATATATTTTGAAAGTACTCCTGAAATGGCAGAAATGTATATGTTAACATAAGTCTTCCAAAGTAATTGGAACCTTAAGTAATTGACAGAAATCTTGTTTATTGCATTTGAACATCGAGTTCTGCTGTGAGTACATTAACCTGAACAGTAAGACTGAGGTTCAACTAGTCCCAGGAAATTTCTTCAGTCATCAGCTCTGAAACAGTCCTGAGAAACACAGGGCACTTTTGAAATCCAGGCAAACTTTCATCTGATTCACTAAAGTGCTAAGAATCATCATAGGAGGGCCAAATCTAATTTGACAATCCCCTACGTCACATTCCTAAAACCAGAAGTTTAACCCACATGGCATTAGATTAAAACCAAAATTTTAATGCTCGCTCTACCTTGATTTTTTAAGTTCTTTCCTCCCACATCTGCTAGACTTCCCAGACAAATGAATTGGGACTCACTCCTACCTTCACTGTTGTCCTTTCTCCACACTGTTCAGGGGTATTCTGCTCTCATCCATGCACTGCATCACTTCTGCCCTGCTTCTTGTCAGCCCCCACATCTAGACACCCTCCACATCAAGTTTGTCCTGGCCTTAGCTCTAAATTTTCCAATACTAGAAGTGAAAGTATTGGCAGACTCCCCATTTGCTTCCAAGGCCTGATGCTAAGGAGTGAAGGGGAATAGTGAAAGGAACCTGATTATTTTCCACATGAGAAATCAAGAAGAGTAACAGTGGTGATCTCTTGAGGTGCTGGATCCTCTCTCCCTCCAAATTTTTGGTGTATTGCTTGGGAAAATGATGACAACTATTCCTGTTGAGCCATAGCTCTGTTCCAGACATAGCAAGAGACTGGACAAGTCCATAATAAGTATACTGGTTGAGCAGTAAAACTCATAATAAAACCCTAAGATATTCACAGCCACATTAAAAATTAGAATTGAGAGGAACAACTAAGAAACCTAAGAAGCTATTTACAAAAGAAAGATAAGTAGTAGACTTTGTGCTTGGCTCCACAGAAATGTTGTCTTGGTTTATTTTGAGGTCTGGGGCTCATAAAAGCTATTTTGTGTTCATCACCCCTGTCCTATTCACTTTGGGGCTGCTGTTCAGCTCAGAGATGACCCTCAGCACAAAGAAGTCAGATAGGCTGAAAATAAGATCCAATCATGTTATTCAAACTAAGCAATCAGTTTGCAATATTGCCAACGTGGTTACACAACAATTAGAGGTTTTTTGTTTTTCCAGTGTTTTACCTGTCTGCAGCTGATGTAGAATAGAACCACTCATAAAGGATTGAAATCCATCCTGCAGACAATATTTTTTCACTACATATAAAACTGGGAAAATAACTCACTCTCTGTACCACTCAAGAATTAAGTTAATGCTCCTCTTAAGCCTTCTCTGAAACTCAGAGCTTTTGAACACAAAGAAAATGATCTACATTCACAGTGCCCACAGAACATTAATCCAATCTACTATTTCTGAGGTAAGAAATGAAGCCTTTTTAGTCACAATTTAGGTTATAATTCAAACAGTAATAATACTATCTTTTAAATAGCATTAAATATCTTTTACTAAAAATTATCTTTATCGCATGTTTATGTTTTTCTTTTTTGTATTACAGATGACTGTAACAGTGAGAAACCAATATTATCATGGCTCATCTAAATACTGAACAGAGATGTAAATATTCAGTATGATGTGCAGGGAATTAGTAGTAGCATTAGCAGTAATGGGACTTGCACAGCTAATTCTCCACATAGCTAGCTGAACATGTATCCCAAAGTGCTTATCAAGAAAATCAAACTTTCAACTACATTTTAAACTAAAATAGGTTTCAGAGGCTTTCTTTCTCTGAGACAAAACTATAAAGTAGGTTTATCTCTACAAGACTGAATTTTAGGACTCCATAGTGTTACTGCCATACTAAAAGTAAATAGAATAAGATTCAAACATTATTTATAAAGACAATCCTTACTATGGAATTAAGTCTCTTTGGATCATGCGTATCTGTTCATGCATCATCACTTTCTGACCTTGAGCACTTCACAGTTTTAGTGCACACACGACATTAATTAGGTAAAGAGAAGGTCTACCTGACTTGACAACTGAGATGATACCCTTCAGCTTTGCATCTTTGGTGCTAGACCACCAATTTTCTTTTTCAAGAAGCACTGATGAGCACCTCTGCAGTAAAATCACCTAGCAGGGAAGAAAGAAACAAATTTTAAATGTGAACTTAAATCATTTGTCTTATGCCAACATCCCCCTCATGGCTTAGATATAACTATGACCTACGAGGAAGTAGGAAACAGTGAAGGAGTCAATTCTAAATGACTACCTTCTCATTTCACATCTCTCAGAGAAAAGGGTCTGACTTCTGCCAGAAGCGACTTAAACTTTTCAAGATAATGCCAGCAAGCTTCACTGTAAAGATCCAGGTCATGAGGGGCTCCCTAGCTACAAAGAAATTGATGGATACTGGAAAACGTGCAAGACAGAAAGAATCAAAGCAGCACAGGACCACAGAAGATTCCGATTTGAGAAAGTATATTTTATGATTTACTTAGATAATGTTTCAGTTACCTTTAAAATTGTATACCGTTTGCCATGTATTAGAAATTAGAAACTTTCTAGCCATAGATGTTGAACAGTATTTCAGCTGTTCCTCCTCTTCCCTTCTGACTCATCCTGACTTTCTGTGAGTGAAAGTATTTCTCTGTACAATTGCCTTATTTATTATGTTGTCTTCAATCATTTCCAGTGCAACTGTATGGCCTGTTCCTAAGTGAAGGAGTCAACCATTTTGTTGGCCATTACCATTCAAAACAAGGCTTTGAGGTTAGAGTGAAGACTTGCAGAAAAACTTATCAGACATGGTTAAAAAAAAAAAGAAAAAAAGGGACAGACATATCAAAGGCTAGGAATTGCTAGCAGAGTAAAAGACAACAAAACAGAAAATACAAATATAACCTTGTATAAATCTGTATTTGCACACAAAATTAATACTGTGTGCAGCTCTGGCCTCCTCACCTCAAAAAAAAACCCAAAAAAACCAAAAAAAAAAACCACAAAAAAAACCCAAACCAAAAAACCTTAATGAACCAACCAAAACTAAAACAAAAACAAAAAACAAACAAACAGAAAAAATCAGAACTGGAAAAGGCAACAAGTATGATCAAAGTTATGGAGTAAATTGACCACAAAAGGCAATGCAGGGCAGAAATGAGGTCAACAGAGCAATGAGTAGCATGGGGAAGTTGGGCAGCAATGAACTGTCACAAGAGCATGCCGCTTTATACAGACAGTAGCAACCTGGGAAAATCGTTGCCTAAGGACTTTCTGCATGAAAGAGCCTTCCTTTCTGCAGGAGACTGGGTGAGCATTTGAGAGAGAGAGATCCACTGAGGCCACTGAGAAAACAACCCAAATCTGGTTCAGGAAACCCCCAATGTAAAAAAAAGGTGAAGGGTGGGAGACCATGAAGGAGGAACAAGCACATATGGTTCCCCAATTCTTACTCTGACCTCACAGTGCTCTTGCGGCCATTGCTGGAGACAATCCAAGGCTACATGTCATACAAGGCCTTTGAACCAGAGGTGTGATAGGGCAGGTTTAGAATAGGTATTAGGAAAAAAATCTTTACTGTGAAGGTGGTGAGGCACTGGAACAGGCTGCCTAGAGAGGCTGCAGATGCCCCATCCCTGAGAGTGTTCAAGACCATGCTGGGTGGAGCTCCGAGCAACCTTGTCTGGTGGAAGGTTCCCTGCCCCATGGCAGTGGGGTTGGAACTACACGATCTTTAAGTTCCCTTCCAACCCCAACCATTCTGAGATTCCATGATTCTATGTACGCCTTAGAGTACGAGAGTACGACATGGATTTTAAATCAGAGTCTTACAAACTTTTCATATCCAGAAAAAAAATATTTGATAAATATTCCATTATCCAAACTAGGCAGGCTACACATCTTTTTTATTCACCTCTCAGAGAGAAGGCAGAGACAACTTAAAAATCTTAAAGGTAAAGGTGTAACTTCAAGTCAGTGCAAAAGGACCCCAAATGAATGTGACTACTCTAAATTTTAATTTATTTCCAAAATTACCCAAAGGTTTTATTGAACAGGCAGTTGTTCATGATTTGCATGTGTTAGAGGAATAAGAGAATCAGAATCACCTTCCTAACTAAGCAAGAAAAATTACAAATAGTTTTTAAAACATTTTAATATAAACTGATTATGAATACAAGCTGATGATATTATACCTCTGGTCTGAAAGACATTCTGAATCCTTCTTTCAAGGCTGACTAATTTTACAAAAGGAATGTTTACTGGTAAGTATGGTGACTGAACTGGATGAATGAACGTTTGTTCAGTTGATTTGCCATTTTCTATTTTTACCCCCTGAATACAGTTTGGGTTTTTTTTGTCTTGGGAAGCATTGGAACCTGGACAAATAATGAAATCCTCACCCTGCTACTTTTAATGGAAATTTTATCACTGACTTGGCACTAAGATTTAATACAGAATTTCTAAGGCCTTGTATAAAAGAAAAAAAAAAAATGACCAATTTCCTTCAGTTGTTAAAACTGTCTTGTATAGAAACTCTTCTTTGTTTAAGCTGGAGTAACTTGTCAGGATTTAGCTTAAGGTGATGCCAATGCAATTTAGTCTTAAAACATGAGATAAATGTCCATAAAAGGCAGTACCACTAAAAGTTTTTTAACTGAGTTAGCTCAACTTTCTTCTGAAGTAAAACTGCTCAGGTGACCTTACACACGAAACCGAGAATATCACATATCCTATTGCTACAGCACATACTGAAAGCTCATCAGTAGTTCTGAGTAGAAGAAATCCTCTTTAACTTCAGTGGGAATGAAGAGAGGTTGGGGAAAAAACAACCCATGGATCTTGATGAAATTCTAGTCATGGGTAAGTTCCCAGGTAGGCCCACAACCCTGGCAACACTCATTTGTATGTTTTACCTCCTTTGGTTATGCCAGCAGTGCACAGCTAAGGCTCCCGAGGTGAAGTGCCACAGGTGCACATTCCCCGAGTGCCAGCAACATGAGCTCCCACCAGCTAGTGATGCTTGTTTCACCCTGCTCTAGTCATTAGGGAAATCCTAGTGTGGTGCAAGTGTTGTAGACAGTGTCTGTACCTCCCATCCTCTCTATACAGGCTTTCCTGCATGACTGTTGCAGGGGTAGATCAATGGCAGGTACTGTAAACCATTCCTGCATCAAGGTCACAGTGTGAGACTTGTGAATGTGCTGGAAAAGACCCAAATAACCAGTGCAACCAGTGAGGAAGGGTTTCTCTTAAAACAGAATCTGCTTTCCCCTAATGGCTTTCTCTTCTACTTTTACACCCTATTCAGTATTACTGCTGCTGCCAATATGTTAATGTACAATAAGCCTCTTCTCTTCCATTATCACTTGAGAGCCCTACTTTCTGTAATACTATAGAAATGATCCTCATCCAAATCTGAGTGGGTTTTGCTGCAAATTACATTAAAAGGGCTTTGGGTCAGAATTCTAGAAACCCTCAAAAACTACAGCACAACTTTTGCCAACAGCAGCAAACAGTTCTCCCCCTAAACTAACCCCCCGTATTTTGCTTACACCAATAATACAGTTTCAGAAAATGCTGCCACATATTCCAAAGAATGTCCCTCAGTCAGGAATTACTGAAAGAATTAGATTTTTCTTTTTTCCAGGGATGTGAAAGGGGATCTCATTTCAAACAACTTTGTGCTCCTGAAAGACTGTGAGAGAGAGCAATGCTCACTGCAACCCAGTAATGGCTGTTTTCCATGACACAGTGGAAACTTTATTACTCATTCTTGCCAGCACAAGCCTTTTGACAGTGAAATCAGTATATCTATAATAATAATGTACTGAAAAAGGTGACAGAATTTTGAAATACTCTACTGGAAAAAGATACATCTCTGGGAACATAATGTAAGTATCTTGGAAGTTCTGTCTGTTAAGCAACACTCAGTGAAATATCCCAAGCATGAGTTATGAAAGGATGAGAAAGAGGATGAGAATAGAGCTGAGCATGTTAAATTAATTGCACATCTGGATCTTGGTTCTGAATCCATGTATCTGAAAACTATCAGTGATCTTGTGTGAAAAAAGAAACTGCTGCAAGTTCTTCCTTAGTCAGATGTACAACCATTCTCTGCCTTTCTAGGACCCTCCATGATTTTCTTCTACATTATTTATTGATAACACAGAACAATTTCTATGATTGTGCTAGTATAGGAATGTTCATAGCCATCACATCTGTAAGAGACCACTCAAAGCTGATTATAGACTTGCAATACAAGCCCAAGTCTGTCTGTAATTCAGGAAGTCCAACTCCATCTACGCAATAATTTTTTTTTTCTGAGATATCTTTTGCCATCAGAGGTAGTATTTTCCCAGACCTGAAGGTGGAACTCTTGTTCCTTTGATGATCTTTACATGAGTGACATAGCATTCTGCATTGTCATTTTTGCCTTGAGGAGACTTGGACTTCTCTGAAGTCACTGCTGGGTTGTCTGGAAGATCACATTAGCACTGGTAGCACAACTGGACAGTCAGGCATGAACATCATGTTCACAAGGAAATGTGCCAGGAGCTCTTCAGATGTTGCCCATTAGAACTCATAAAAAAATAAAAGTATATCCTTTTGGAAATATCACTGTGATCCTGTTTCTTCTTTTGCTGCTATATAAGTAGACTCTTTGGTCTTTTTCTGGAGTCATCAAGTTCAAAGAAAGGAAAGACTGAGTATAACCTTGTGGTCATACTACCTCCATATTGGACCTCATATTGCAAGCTTGAGCTGCAGTACATCTTTGAAAAAAATCTCTATTTTTTTACTGAAAACTTTGTACTGGTTCAAATAGATTCGCAGACAATGTAATCCTACACCCACTGAAGATATGCCATGTTTCTAGTCTCATTTTTACTTTAGTTTTTCTTTCAGAATTTTGTCATTTTCTGAAAACCAACACTTCTACTCCTCAAACATCTCTAACCCAGACAAGAACTACTACACTTATGACAAAGGTACCTCTTCACCTGCATTGGATTATGATTTTAAAATGTCTCATGTTAATGCACATTTTCCACACCTTTCATAACTTTCTTCTGGACTCTTTTCAATACTAAACATTTCTTTGAAGTGTTAATGCTTAAACCAAATGCATTAATTTGATAATGGCTTCATAAATTCTATAATAAGGGGGAATATCCATTCAAACTGTACTTGATGTTCCTCTGGTTTTGCTTCAGAGTATTAGTTACCAAAAGCTTTTCTCTGAGAGCTCACGTTCAACTGCTTATGTCCAGGTCCCCTTTAGCACTGTCTCATGCCAGGCATTTTCCCCCAGGTTCCAGGTTTGGCTTTGAGGCTTTATCTGGAATGTACAACCTCGAATTTGACTGGCTTCAGAGGAGTATTTTCACAAGTTAGAAGAGTTTAAAAAGCAATTCAAAGGAGTTTATCTTAAGTGAACTGTCCTTATCTTTATTTACAGCAAAGTAGTCATTTGGTATTTTTGTCTAGGTGATTTCTCATAACACCAGGCCAAGAATAACACCAAGACAACCTTATGACAAACCCTTCACTTAGAATTACTCCTCTTGAGAACTGTCACCTGAATCACTTATTATGAACTACACAGAATTTGCATTCCACATTGTCTTTGTGAGAATAGCACACTGCTCTACCTCAGGCAGAAGGTATTGCATCAGCATTACCACCTTTACCAACCAAACTTAATTTCAAATGTGTTTCATTAAATATTTTCCATAAAAATGTGTTGACTGGCATTTAATTATTGACTGTATCCCACGTCAGCACCTCCATGTTTCTGTTCCAAATTGTCAATGTTAGGCTAGCCTCTGTCATCTTCTTTATTCTTTTTAAATGTATGTTTAGTGTAACACATTTTTATAGTACCCTGGCATTCCTTAGTACTCCATTGCCATTCCAGAAGCTGTACTGTGAACAACAGAACTAATGAAGACATGGGGTCTTGTGGATTTGGATCCTTTAGCCCACAAGAACCTTAATTACAATAACTAAAATTTATTCTCCATTAGCGCTATGAAAAATCTCATCTAGCAGTCTGGAACTATGTATATGTAAAGTGGATGGCTAACATATATACACTGACTGTCTGGCTGTTTGCTGCTAACAAGCATGTGTAAGAGCTGAGCTTTTTGCCTGCTATTCTTCTGCTGAGGAAACAAATTCAGGTTTGTCTCCTCGGTGACGTATCAATTTCCACAAAACTTAAAGGACTGTAATGACTTTCTCCCAATTAGATTGGAACTGGCCATAAAGGCATGCAATGAAAGATGAACAGAGAACATAAGTCTCATTCAGAACATCAAAACCAACGTATGTTGGAGAACTTAAGTTTGTTCTATTAATGCTGCTGAGTTAAGTTAAAAAATGGTCTAATAGTGACATACAGATATTGCCATGTAGCCAGACAGTTCTACAGTTCTATTCAGAGGTGGGAAAACGATCAGAAGTGATACCAGGCTGCCCTTGGAGGTTCTGCCCTACCTGCCCCAGGTGCAGCCATTCCTGGTGGGAGCAGGTGCTCTGCCAGCCTGGGGCTGCAGGGCCTGGGGAGGATCCAAGGGTCACTGTCAGACACAAACAGGTTACACTTATTTTCAAACTTATTTTCAAAACAGGCTGAGGGGATGGCGAGAAGCTGTGCCAGGGGAGGTTTAGGTTGGATATCAGGAAAAGGTTCTTGAAAAGAGGGTGACTGGGCACTGAAGGGGCTCCCCAGGGCAGTGGTCACAGCCCCAGGGCTGGCAGAGCCCAGGAAGGGTTGGGACAATCCTCTAGGGCACGCGGTGTGGCTCTTGGGGATGGTCCTGTGCAGGGCCAGGAGGTGGACTCGCTGCTCCCGACTCAGCTATCCCTGAGGGTCCCTTCCAACCGAGACTGTTCTATGACTCCATTAAAAGTTCTTATGATGACAATGGGAATCTTTGGCTGTCTTTCAGAAGCATAACCGCAACTTTTCCGTGCCTCTCACCCCACTCTCCCGGTACTCCCTTCCTGGCCAGGGCAATTCCTCCTCCTCTTCCTCCTCCTCCTCCTCCTCCTCCTCCTCCTCCTCCTCCTCCTCCTCCTCCTCCTCCTCCTCCTCTCCCTCTCCTTTCCGCCGCGTCCCGGCTCTCCCGCAGGCGGACACACAGACACCCACACAGGCACAGACAGACAGACACACACACACAGACAGACACACACACACACACCCCCACCCCCGAGGCGGATGGCCCCGAGGGCAGCGCTGCAGCCGGCTGCCGACCCGCGGGCACCGCCCGGCCCGGGGTGAGGGCTGAGGGCTGAGGGGTATGGGGTGAGGGGGGACCGCCCGGGCACGGCCGGCCCGGGGTGAGGGCTGAGGGGGGAGCGGGGACCGGCGGGCAGCGGGGCCGGGGCGGCTCCGCTTTCGCTTTCGCTGCCGGCGGCGGAGAGGCGAGGGGAGGGCGGGGAAGGCGGTGCGGGTCCCGGCGGGCCGTGGTGCGGACGGGGCCGCGGTAAGAGCGGAGCGGAGCGGTGCGGCCGACACTCCCGGGCCGGCCCTCGGCCAGGCCGCGGCCGCACCGGGCTGGGGCCGGGGCCGGGGGCTCGGGCCTGGCCCAGGCCGGGCTGGGGCCGGGGCCGTGGCTGTGGCTGGGATCAGGGCCGGGGCCGGCAGAGCGGCGGGGTCCCGTCCCGCCCCGTGGCGGTGTCCGTCGGTGCCGGGTCAGCGCGGGCTCCCCGTCCCGCCGCCCCGCCCGGGCAGCCCCCACAGCGCTGGGCCCCAGGGCAGGCCTGCGGAGCCGGCCCGGGGCGGGAGCTGTCACACCAGCTGGGATTGCCCTTCATTTCCTTCATTTTTATTTATCTGGGTGGTTCGTTGGTTTGTTGTTTGGTTTTTTGTTTGTTTGGTTTTGTTTTGTTTGTTTGTGTTGTTTTTTTTCCAGAGTAGAAGTGCAGTGTGGTGAGCTGTTTAGCCCAGCATTCCCCAAGCTTTTAAAAAGCTTAAGTCGGGCAAGAAACCCAAACAACTTGTACAGTCCGCTCGAAGCCTTAACACGAGGCTTAAAGCCTTCCTGTGTTCTTAGGATTATTGCGGGCCTTTCAGGAGTGTGCTGCGGGCGGGATGGCCCTGGGGAACCTGCTGCTCTGAAGCTGCACCAGGGCAGGATCAGGCTGGGCGTCAGGAGGAATTTCCTCCCAGAATGGGCGATTAGGTATTGGAATGAGCCCCCCAGGAAGGTAGACCATGCCTGGAGGTGTTTAAGGAAAGCCTGGACGTGGCACTTAGTGCCATGGTCTAGTTGAAATGGTCGTGTTTGTTCGTTGTTTGGGCTCATTGGTCTCAGAGGTCTTTTTCAACCTAATTGATTCTGTGATGGGACTGGAGGCGTAGTTCAGTAATGCATAAAATTTGGTATTAGGGCTGTGGTTGCAGGCTGAGCTGTGTTGTGGCCTCTCATGGCAGGTGTCAGCCCACTACAGACTCGCTCCACCGGTTCAGCTTGGTGCAGAAGGGTGTTCACGTGTTAGTCACTGGGTATTTTCTGCCCTTCTGCAGCTGGCTTAAACATGTAAATCCAGCACAAAATGCTTGTCACCTGCTCTGATTTCTCAGAATGCAGTCGTGGCCCTTGCCTTGCCTGGATCAAGTTTGTGTTGCCAGGTGATCCCCCAGTGCGCAGATCTGCTGGGAGCCACAGCTGGGTATGTACAGCTGCTGATTCTGGGTGTTCTGGGGGAGGTCCCACACGTGTGCCTCCGTCCCACTAAGCGGTTTCATGTCGCTTTGCAAACACTCTGGGGCTGATCGCTGTGCTGTGTTTCAGCCTAGCAAAGCTATTTTTCTTTGGCTCCTTTTACAGACAAAAGCAGAAAAGTGTAATTTAGCCCCAGAGTGCAGTTTGGCTGTAGCCTGCCACGGGACCACACTCCTCACTAACTACAAGGCTCAGCCAAGTGAGCAATAGCGGTATGCTGTCACTACAGTTTTGGGGTCAGTACCACTCAAAGAAGCATTTCAGGTCACCTTAGTGAGCTAGCTGTTGTAAGTCCTTATGTTCTAGTATTCGTATTCTAATTAATTTTATAGTGAGAAGAGGGAAAAACTTTTTGGCCTTACAACCCTTAACAGCAAGGCTGGGAGTACTGTTTCTAGTGGCAGTGGTTGTCTAAACAGTCGTGAGTGAATTGAAATCAAATCAGCAGCATTACCTTGTGTTTCCCTGGGCAAGTAGGACTCCTGAGTTTTATTGTGCATTGTTCTGTTGCACTTGAACGGAGAACGCTAGGTAGTTTAACAGAACTTCATGAGTGTTAGGTTTGATGTGTATTAACAAGATTTACTGAAATTTATAATAACAAATTACAATTGTGTTTGGGGAGAATTTTAACTCTGATTGTAACTAAGTGACTCTGTGCTTTCTATGCACCACCACATTGTAAGGGAAGATTTCTGTGTTAGTGTCAGAACTAAATTCACACTTTCACCACTTGGAATGGGATGCCTTAGGAGTCTTTTGCCCCTTAGAGTTGTTTGTTTCAAACAATGAACTAAGATAACGCGTGCTGGTTGGATCTTCAAAAGCTGAAAGAAGAAGTGATCTGTTTCAGAAGAATTTTGTTTGCTTTGCATACCCATTTATTTGGTAAAGCAAAGATCAAACCTGTGCAACTCCTGAAGTTCTTTTGCTCTGTTTCTTAGTAACAAGATCATATGAACTAATCTTTTATTTAAGATACACTGAAATAATTTCAAGGACATGGGGTGAACAGAGTGGATAAGGAATGTTCCCCTGTCTTGGGTAGTAAGATTCATATAGATGATTTTCATATTGAGTGCAGATGTCAAGTTAATGGTATTCTTTTATGCTAATTTTACTTCACAATTACAGTTTCACTTTGGGGCTAGACTCCAGAAAACATAAATATTAAGAATGGAGATAAATATGATTTCTTTTACCGCTTAATACTTTGATAATGCGGCTACAGTATATTTTGGATGTCTTCTTTTTTATTGACACAGTTGACTGAAAATTATTCTGCATTTGAGTCTTGATCATTTCTGGATAAGTTTTATTTCTGTCCATTGAAATATAATTGAATTTTAGTGCATGAAATTTTGAATATTAAATTGAAAATATTTCACATAGAAGATAACCTCTAGCAGGCCTGTAATATCAGCATTTGAGAAGATAAAATTCTGTAATTTCTTTGTTTATCAAAATATCTTCCACAGTGAATAGAACAAAGGACAGTTAGTTACAAATGGTTTTATCTAGCTCTTTTAAATACTGATTTAGTAATATGGTATATCTTCTTGGGCTTTTTTTCTTAAACTAAAAGTTATTTTAGAGAATCAGAGCCATGTATTCCTGTCTTGGAGAACTTTTGTTTGGGACTTGGTAAGTGCCTGTAGGAAGGACTGTCCAAGCCCCTGGTCAAGTGACAGTCCTGTACAAAGAGGTCAGAAAGGGAAGGTGATCTGTCACACAACTGTGTGGTGTTTGAGTGGCACCCTCTGAGGGAGGCTCAGAACTTCTGCATGTTTGTGTACGTGCTGACTGCAATTCAGATACAAGGACAGAGGCAAAATTACTGCCTTAAAAAGGTGAAGGTGAGAGCAGTGTTTTTATTTGCCTGTGGAGAGTGGTTTATAGGCCAGATAGGGCTGTTGCTCAGAGGGATCTTGACAGGATAGAGAAATGGCCAGACAGAAACCTCAAAAATTCCATCAAAGGCAACAAGAAAGCCCTACACCTGGAATAGGCTGCAGGAAGACTTGATGAAGAGCAGCCTTGCAGAAAAGGAGCCATGTGTTGTGGTGGACCACATGCTGAACATGGGTCTGAGTGTGCTGTTGCAGCGAAGGACAGTAGCACCATGGGCTGTGTTAGTAAATGCAGCTGAGGGACAGCAGGGCGAGGGAGTGACTTACCCTCTATTCTGCATGTGTGAGTCTAGCTAGGTGCTTAGGGGGCTGGAGCGCATGATACTCCAGGAGAAATGGAGGTGAATTTGTTCAGCCTTAAGAGAAGGTGAAGGAAGGGAAGTTCTCACTGTTGTTAGTGGAAGCTGTAGAGCCAGGTTGCTCTTGAAGGTTCGCGACAGTGGGATAAGAGGCAGTGGACACAAGCTACAAGGAAGGTCTTTTTGGTCCTGGTTTTGTTTGTTTGTTTTTAACCTGGAGAACGGTTGGACACTGGAGGAGGGGGTCTAGTGAGTGTGCGGAGTGTCTGCCTATGGAGTTGTTAGAACTTGACTGGACAGCAGCCCGTGTAATCACATCTAACTCAGCTTGTACTGGATGGCTTTTGTAAATCCCTCCCAACCTAAACTGTCCTGCTATTCTGTGACTATTCAAAGAACAGGCAATTACTTTAGAAATTAATGTTGAAGTTATGCTTAGAAAAACACAAGCCAAATAAAGTATGCAAGGTTTCCTTGAGATTGCATCAGCAACAAGAAAAAAACTGTAATATTAATTTTATTTATCATATACTAATTACAAAACAAAAAAAGACATTACATATTATTGGTGGCTTAGAATTTTTTTACAAATGCTGCTATACTGTTTGAGACAACATTAAGCATGAGACCTCATGAGAGTGTAAGGAGTTCTTATATTTCTTTCTTAGTTTCTCAAACTTGCTGAGTTCTTATATTTCTTTCTTAGTTTCTCAAACTTGCTGTGCAGTAGATTTTAGGCATCAGTGTCTTTAACAGGTTTGTAAACATTGGCATGAAAGGTAATTCACTGTCTGGAAATTTTTAAGGAGAAGAAAATAACTACCCAGAGCCCCGCATGCAGCCCAGTCTTTGAATTTAAAACTGTTGCAAATACAGAATCCAGATTTGAAGTATTAATACTGCTCAGATGTGGGTTTGGAAGATATGTGAAAGACTGATTTACCTTATTTTGCTTTCTTTTAAAAAGTGATTCAAGATTACTATGTTTTTGTAAGCATGTAATTTTTTTGTTCTTTAGGGGTTTCTGCCTTGGTGAAGGTATATTGCACAAGTGTTGACTTGAGAGCTGCTTTTAGGATGTCTGAAGATGAAGAAAAGGTTAAACTCCGTCGAATTGAACCTGCAATTCAGAAATTCGTTAAAGTGGCAATTCCAACAGATTTGGAAAGGTTAAGAAAGCACCAAATAAATATTGAGAAGGTTAGTGTTTACTTTTACTAATGTAGTTCTTTAACAGTATGGAAGACTGTATAGAGATTTTGATTAAATGTTGATTATGAAATACAAATTTGGCTAAAGATGAAACTTCTGTATTGTCTGGTGATTCAGTGTGCACAAAGGCCTTTACATCTGTAGTAAACATCAAGCTACAGAGTGAGAAACATTGCTTTTGTGTTAAAAAGTTACTGTGAGGATAGCAACCTAATATTCTTACTTTACTTTGAAGTCACAGTGGTTTGCTGCCAACTGTTCTGAGTGACTTAGTGTTTATAACTATCTTTTTTTCTATATATTGTCAAACTGAGTTGAGAGAAATAGAAAAACTGAATCGAGTGAATTAAAAAAGCACTATATCAAAATTGTAGCATGTTTGTATGCTTCTTGACATTAGCTTACACTTGACAGTGAAACTGAATATGCTTCTAAGAAGTTAAATTCCTGCATGCACTGTGACAGTGCCTATACAGGTAAACCAAACATGCCCAGGACAGTTGTCTGGCATGAAATGGCCTATGTCAGTGTTATTAGATCCTTGTATTCTGCAAAACAGGGTCACTGCATCCATATTGCTAATGGGGAATAGCCTCTGCTCTCTGGGTATAACTTCTCAGCCATTCTCAGGAACTCTTTATGTGAGAGGGTTGTTTGACATGACCAGGGACAGTTTTCACAATTTAGCAGCACAGATGGTCGGATTCCAGACTTGAAACATTCTCAAACTCTGTTTGTTAGTATATAACCTGTGGAAACAAACTGATTTGTTGAGAAAGGTGGTAAGAGATTTACTAAAACAGGTGACAAAAATAAAAAAGGTAAGAGAGCAAGTGAGTCAGTCATAACATCAGCACTGCAATGGAAGTTTTTAAATGACCATAAAATCCAAAAGGTTTTACTTACCACCACAGAAAAGTCAGTGACAGTGAGTGTCTAATTCTGCACATTTCTTAAAAATCATTCATTGTGTTAATTTGACTAGGCTTATTCTCAAAGTATAAAGTCAAGTGTACATATAAATCTGGATGGTGTAGGACAACATTCCTGGGAAAGAATGAAGAAATTGGAAGAAAATAGGTTAACATGATTTTGATTTCCTGAAAGATATGTTCTGAAGAGGCCGTGTGATCTATTTTTGGAACTGTTCTGCATTTTGCTGCTGTAATTTGTTCACAACTTTTACCATAACTTTACTGTAACTTTACCAAGTGGACAGCCTTTTGGATGAAATTTTCCATGCGGGGTTTCTGCCTTGGGACTAGGGGAGGAGGGAACATAGTCCAAACGTAATGTGTTGTTCGAGTGACAATCATTTCTTTTAATATGAAATGCTTAATTTAAGTGATAGTGATTGATAGTTTAGTGATAATTTCAGAGCAGTGACGTGTTAGAACACTTCAGGTATTTTTGTGGGGTAGTCTTTGTCCAGATTGTACATTTTGTTGTGCCTCTAAAAATCTTCTGAGTTTTGGCCAAGAGTTATGATTCTGAAGAAAAAGTGGTTTTCAGGTATTCAGTAGATACTGTTTGAACTTCACCAGCTGAAGATTGCTAAAGGTTTACCCCACTCTAAGGCATGTTCATGTGCTTATAAATTAGCAGAACTCATTCCTGGAGTTGCTAATTTGATTGTTCCTGAATCTGAGAATGGAAAGAGGCAGATGGTTTTTCTGTGTTTCCATGGTCTCATTCTCTTACTTTCCCTTACTTGTGTGCAAGAGGAAATTCTTCCTGGCTCATGTAAGCAAAGGATAAAGAATTGGGTGGAGAGAGCTTGTAAAGTATCTCAGATGGGAGGTGAAAGTGCTGAAATGGTGTCTGACCATGGCATGAGGGAAAAAACTGGGATAGAGGAAGACCTGGGCTGCTGGGACTAAGGATGGCGGATAATCATTTGACTCTTTACTGTTAAGCGTGTAATAAGGATACAATAAGGATATGAACTGCAATATTCACAAACTGAGAAGTCCATTAGTATAATTGCCTGAAGCAATAACTTCTGCGTGAGATGAACCTATATTTCAGTCACAGTGTGCTGTTTAGTCTTTGTTATTCCATATTTGTATAATTTGTTACATTACCTAGATAGCAGCTGATTTAGAATTTTCTTTTTTTGCTTGGAATCAGCTAGTTTGCAGCAGCTCTGTTTTGTAGTGTCCAGGAGTTGCCCAGTTAAATTGCCCTGCAGAGGTGTACAGCCTCCAGGGATCAGTGCATGTGTCTCTCAGTGTGCATGACCTTCACATGGCAGTGGCCACAGAGCTAGCTAAGGGCAAATAGTGAAGAATAATGGGGAATTGGGCAGGATTCAGAGGTGCAATAACAGCTTTTCCATGCAATCTGTTTCTTTCAAATAGAGGTAATCTTGATAGCTAGGTTGTTTCCTTCTTGCTCTAACCTGAAATGGGATAACTGGTCACGAGAGAAACATATTTGCCATAATCCACCAGGACGGATTCCTTGGTTGCAGAGGGGTAGTTTTTGTCCCACAGTTGGCTTATGTTAAAGTTACATTAAAAATTTTATCTTCAGGGCAGCACTTCTGTTAACACCAGCAGCATCAATGAGTGTGGAGCAGTGAAGCTTAGCATTTTTCAGTGGTAAGGAAGTCATTCAGAAATGAGGGGATGCAGTGAATAAGTATCTATAAAAGGGTGGCATGAAAGGAACAGCTTTGCCTGAAAGGAGCAAACAGGTGGTCACTGGAAAAAGAGTCTGTTGATGGGAGAGGGGAGCTGACCTGCCATTACAGAATGGGAAATGACTAGCAGGGCACATTAGCAGTACACAAATGGTTTTGCTGCACTTGAAGGTAAAAATAAGCTTTTGATGTGTGTAAGGTCATAACAGGGAGAGATGATGCAGGGGATAGGCATAACTCTTGCACTGCTTGTTTTTTAAGAGTATTACTTTGTACACCTGAGGAGATTCTTTGCTAAGTATTGTCGTTATACATAAAACCTCTGTCACCTAAGATATATATGCACCTTATCGAGGAGCTTCAAAAGATGGTGAGTGCTGCAATGAGAAACAGAGACATGATCAGTTATTACCTTGTGTAGTACTTAAGAGTGTGAGAGATGCTGGGGAATTTCCATGTTTTGTAGAACCTGCTCAGTGAGGAGGGGTAGCCAATTACAGGCTGATCCTGCTGAAAATCTTTTCATATTTAGACAAAGAATAATTATGCCCTATCTAATCAGATAGTGTTACCATGTTGTCAGGAAAGGGATGAAATACATTCCACTTAATTCAGCCCTGAGTTGGTCAGCTGAAGTCTTTATTGGCCTAGCAACTCACATCCAGCCTTCCTGTTTGCAGGCAGAAGGGGAGATCGTTGCAAGAATAGTTTTCTGTGTGTAAAAGAAAATAGAGAAAACATTAGCTCTCAGGATAAAATGAGTCTTTAGGTTAGTTCTGATCTAACACATTGCTCAAAGCATTGCCAGTGAAGCTCCTGCTTAGCCAGGGTTTTATTATAGGCAATATTCTCTGCAGTGTTTCTGTAATGGCATTCAGGGACCCCATCGAGGTACCGAAATGCTTTCTTGAGTAGTTGAATTTCATACTTGGAACCAAAAAATCTGATGCAGACTGAAAGTTTCTAGAGTGGACATTCCATGAGATTTTCAGGTTGTTGGTGGTATCAGTGTGAATGAGCTGTTCAGTCAACATAATAAAATTTGTGTATCAGAAAAATCTTTTAATTGTAAACATAGTTCTTAAAATGTTAATGGCACTTCCTCTAGAACAACACTTCTATGAAGCAAGAAGTGGTAGTAATGTTCAGTACAGATTTATCTTTCTGATTTCAGAATTAAAAATTTCTGCATCCCTAGACAGTATAAATCCTGGTGGATTTTATTTTTTAGTAATTCATAGAATTGTTCGAAACAGACAATAGATAAAACCTTTAAATAAACAATTGGTAACTATTTCAGAAGTTAGTCAGCTATACTGAAGATGACAGAACCTCTGTGTACTAAAAAAAAAAAAAGACAAGTAATACATCTGAATATAAAAATAGTCCCTGAATTGCCCTTAAAAACTTCACAGTCATTGTAGTGTTCTTAAAATCTGAAGGTTTCTCTCTCTTTTTTTAAAAAAATATTTTTCTGGCTGGAAGAATTATAAATACAAAGTTTCTCATAAATCTAGCAACAGAGTAAAGTGAGAATAAAAATATGGCAAAACAGATCTTGAAAACTGTCACTATAGTTTCAGATTAGCAGAACATTAGCAATAGTTTGGTTGAAATATTTCTATGATAATTTGCATTTTATATCTTTTACATGTATTTCAGCCATAGTGAATGTTACAGTACTTTTGTGAGTTGTCAGCATCAGCAGCTTAAATGGTTTTTCTCTAAAATACTTTTTGTAAAATTAACTTCCAGCCATGTAAACCAAACATCCCTAGGGGTAAAAGGATAATTTTATAAAATCTGATCCTGTTTATTTTACAGGCTACTTTTAAGCAAAAATCGCTAATTATGTCAAATTGCTTAGAGCAGCAACATTATTTACTTATGATGAAGCCAATATCTCTAACCTCATTTCATGAATATTGATTTAAACCTTAGGTTCCAGAGATAGTCCAAACAATTAATCTACTAAATCACTGTTTGAAGAAACTATAAAATCAATATATAATGAAATTTGACCCTGAGTACACCTTTGGTGTCTACCATAAATCCATCATCATTACTTCTCAACTGTTTGAGAGTCCAACTTTCCATGTGACAGTTTCTGAAGACCTAAACTCTACATCCTTAAGAAATCAGTTTTCTGTACTTTTTCTCTTCTTTCCATGTTTTCCCCATGAAAATTCTTGTTTTCTAAAACACATTCCATAGATTGGATGGCCTTTCCCTCCATGGGGGAATAAAATGAATTTGTATCCAAAAGATTTACAACTTTCTGTTAGATGAAAGCAATTGTCACGGTAGTACAGGAAGGTGGAGATTTTGTTTGGCAAACTCCCCTAAACTTTGTTGGTGATATGCAACAATCCTTAAAAAAAAAAAAAAAAAAAAAGGTGCTGTAAGACACTGGTTTTGCTCTGTTGCTTTCAGTTTTAATTTCATTTCCTGTCACTGTGCCAAAGCTAAAGGATGTTGCATGAAACACTTTTTACCTTTGGCAGGGGACTATTGTTGTGGGATGGTACGAAAAGGCAACACAGAATGAGAAATTAAGATATCTGAGTCTTACTGCAGTCTTCATCCAAGTGTATACATTTGTGTAAAACTTTCATTGAAGAGCTTTTAGCAGGAGATACTATGAGAAGCTTTTGAGTTCTCTCCATGTCCACTGGACACTTTCAAGGAGAAATGGAAGGGATCCAAAACATAAGCATGAAGGTTTCTTAGTAAAGAGAGCTCTCAAAAGAGAATGAGACAAAGAGGAAAAGAGATGGAGTGTCTAAGAGTAGCCTAATGTTTTATATTTCTGATGTGGAATAACAACTATTTGAGTATAGCACAATTATGATTAAATACCACAGAATTATGGAACCACAGAGTGATTTGGGTTGGAAGGGAACTTTAAAGATCATCTAGTCTAACCCCCCCTGCTGTGGGTGTGGTGGTTTAGTTTTCTTGGTTTTGGTCTAGGCCTTCCCTGGTAACAGGATTATAACAGGGTATATAAACCACCACAGTTGGGCAAGCATACCTTCCATTAACATATGGGTTGCTCAAAGGCCCACCCAACCTGACCTTGAAACACTTCCAGGGATGGGACATCCACAGCTTCTCTGGGCAAGCTGTTCTAGTACCTCAACACCCTCATTATAAAATAATCTTTTATGTTCAATCTAAACTTAAACTCCAAAGGTTTAAAAGCATTGACCCTTATCCTGTCACTACAGGCCTTAGTAAAAAGTCTCTGTCTTTTTTCTAAGCCCTCTTTATTTATGGAAAGGCTGCAACAGGGTCTTTCAAGAGCCTTCTCTTCTCCAACCTGAACAATCCCAACTCTTTCAGCCTTTCTTCACAGGAGAGGTGCTCCGTCCCTTGGACCATTTTTGTTGCCCTCCTCTGGACCTGCTGTAACTGGTTAGAATTCCATAGATGTTTTTACTTCATGACTTCCCTTAGTTTTATGTGTATTTGTTCATGATAGACTCATAGAATCATAGAATGTTAAGGGGTTGTAATGGACCTTAAAGATCATCCAGTCCCAACCCCTCTGCCATGGGCAGAGACATCTCCCACTAGGCTCGAGGCCCTCTCCAGCCTGGCCTTTGAACACTGCCAGCGCTGGGTCATCCACAGCCTCCCTGGGCAACCTGTTCCAGTGTCCCTCACAATAAAGAATTGCTTCCTCATATCTAGCCTAAATTTCCCTCCTAGGTTACTCCTTGTCCTGTCATTACAGTTCCTGATGAAGAGTCCCTCTCTGGCTTCCCCATAGGTCCTCTTCAGATACTGGAAGTTTGCTATGAGGTCTCCATGCAACGTTCTCTTCTCCAGGCTGAACAGTTCCAACTTTCATTATAAAAAATGTCAATACCATCCCTTCTCAAGCTTTACTGTCCTTGAGGCCTCAAGAGTGACCATTGTCTAGGAATATGGCCTACTTTGGGTTGTGTGACAAACAGAAGTCAACAAGGAGGAATTCGCTGACCGCATGAAGTCATTGCTCTGGGTGTATTAAGTCATTGGATTCTTTGAACTCATCATTAGCCTGCTAGGAATTTTGTAGCAAACTAGTAATATCCCTAAATATATAAAGCAGATAAATGTGCTGAGCATTTCTAGTAGAAATTATAAACAGCAGTTAAGGTTTTCTGAGGAATTCTCCTTGTTCTTCTTAACTGGAAAACAGGATGTTTTATTATTAGTTATTCCGACAATGTATTACAGTCAGTTGAAATTGAATAGATGATTTTTCTCTAAACCCCTTCTGTTCCAACCTCAGAAATTCCCCTTTCAGTACTCTTTCAGGGATGACTAAATTGAAAGATCTACTGTTGATACAGGTTTTTTTGGTCCATTTTACATTAAAGAACAATGTCAGTAATTTTAATGACATAGTAATTTATGCAGAAGTTGCTGGTTTCCTAGAAAAATTACATTAATCTGACTTAGTTGAACACAAAATCTTTTGTCTTCCATAGCACTACAAAATCCTAACATGAAAGAACTATTTTCTCTGAAAATAAGTAGTAGCTTTAGATTTCTCATTGTAGAAGCTGAGTAAATTACAATCCTTATTGCCATGGCCTCTAAAATTATGAAAATAGTTATGGAAAGATGTAAGCTGTAGATAAACTTTTTCATTGGTAACAAAGCATCTTAAGAAATTGAGGAACTAAACTTTATCTAAAACTGCCTCACAAGTCATGGTAAATGTTTTGTCTTGTTATTTAAACAATTAAATGAATATTCTAATATTTTTTAGTATTGTTGAGTTTTCTGTTGTAGGTTTGACAGTTTCAGCACACACTCCAGGAATCACAGCTTCTACTTCTAGTATTTTACTACTGTTTTTCAGGATAAAGTCTCTCTATTATTAATGTCAACTGCCTATAGCAGGGATTGATTTATTTTAATGATGAAAAGGTTTATATGTGATAATACGCAGTTCTTTTGGCAAACTTGCTCTCTGCAAATGGAATAATGACTGTAGTCTCTGTCCTGTGGGAAGTTCTGTATGGATAGTTTCACACTGAAGTTAGTGGAGCCTCATGCAGGTGCCAAATCTGCCCTGGTGTTTCTTGTGGCTGTGTTTGTAACTACACAGAAGTAATAAGTGTAAACGTCGATGATAGCATTGTGTAATGAATGCCATTTTCTCTGTGAATAGTATCAGATACCTCATTGTCCTGTATGATCAGTACTGCTTATCCACTATTCCATTCCTTTTTCCTTCTTCTAACATTTGTTTTACTGCCCAGCAAGTGTTTTTTGCCCACAGCAATATCAGGATGCAATATCCCTTTGCTGTTAAAAACTGATGCTGAAACCCTGGTTACCTGCAATTCAGTAAAATACGTTGTACACAATTTTTCACAAAATATATTGGTATTTGCCTCTCCAATTTTGCTGCAGAATTGTTTATGACTCAGCTTCTTTACTGTCAATTTTTGAGAATTAAAGTGATTATTTACCAAGGGTGCCTTTTTTCTTCATATTCACCTGGTGAAAATAGCAATTATATGGAATATTTTTCCTCTGTTTTAGTATCACAGATGCAGGCTCTGGGACAGATTGCACGAAGAGCACATTAACGCAGGACGAACGGTTCAGGTAAGGATATTAAAATGACTCATATAATTGAAATTAAATTACCTATGCAGCTCCAGTTATCTTAGGGATAGATCTTCAGAGAGACATATATTTGACAGGTGGATTTGACAAGTACACGGTTTTGCTTTACTTCCTTTAAAAGGTAGGAATTTCCTAATTGTGTCCTATGAGGCAAATAACAGAAATACTTCAGGATTCTCAAACAAATAAAAGTTCGGAGTCTCTGATCTTTTGCAAACTCTCCTCTTACATTTTTAAATTAGAAGATAAGGGATACTGGTAATGTTAAAGCATGATTTTGGACAAACACATCATCTGGACTACTAGTTTGGTGTGCACATCTCTTGTTAGATGCATAATATCATCAAAAGAGGAAATAGCAGACACATCTATCAGCACGGGCACCGTCCCAGTGATGTCATGCATAGTCAGCTGTAACTCAGCACACAGGGAATCTCATAGCTATTTCTACAAATATGCATACCTTGATGAAAATGCTGCAGAAGCTCATGCCAAACATCAGCCTTCACACTGCTAGATAGCACACAGCCAAAGAAGATCATCAATATGGAAAAACACAAAGGCCAGCTCTGCACTGCAAAGTTTGCTGAGGCACTTAGAGCAGGTAGTGGTTATAACAGGCTCTACTGCCAGTATTCTGGGGACAGATGTGTGTTGGCCAGCTGGAGAGGCATCTTTTGTTGGTTTCATAGATGTTCAGGGAAGGAACCTGTCTTTGCTACTACAACAAACCTTCTGTGACCTACACTGCATCTAGACAAGCAGGCTTTGCCAGCACAGGTAGCACAGGCCTAAACTACGGCATTTCACAATTCTAATACTGTAAATTTCCATGTTTGTTTCAGTGTGTTACTGACTCCTGTGGGAAATTAGACCAGACTAAAAATGAAAAAAAAAACCAACCAAAAAACCCCAACAACTCAACTCAGAAGAAAAACAGAATTAAGATAGTAGGCAGATCTGGAGTTATGTGTCTTTTTTGAGGAATGGAAGGTGTTAATGAGCTTTTTTTAATGTAGATGATAAGAAGTTAAGCATGAAATCCACTTGATTTTTCTGTTAATTGGAGATTTCAATGTTTATTTTGATTTTTCACCAAATATTTTTGAAATTTGAATACATATTTATTCTTAATATTTGAAGAGTCTTCCAAAGGTGGACATTCTGTTGAAACAATGACATTTTAACAGATGCGGTGTAGTAAGCATGTGTTTGCTTATGTCTGTTCTCTAATTTGTTTTCATATCAGAGTGGTGGGAAAGGCTTCTCTTGGAAGTTTTAGTTACCAGTATCATTTGTTTAGCAAGACAAAATCTATCAATACTTAGAGAAAAAATAACTGTGTTGAAGATGATATTTTTAGATATGTTAAATGCTTTAATAAGACAACTGCTTATTTGTCTCTAGTAGCATTTATATTTGTCTTGAATCCAAAGCTTGCCATTTTCACTTTCAGCCAAAATAAATTTTCTTATATTTTATTTAATTCTTATTGCTTTTAGATCTACATACAAGTTATGCATTAAGGTATTTCACATTCTGATACCCAGAGAGCAGAATAAGTATCTGGGTCCATGCAATAAGAGTAGACTAGGTCTTTCTTTTAATTAAATAGTTAGGAGTCTGGAGTACTTGATAATAAATTATATGACATGTAGAATGTGTTTGCTATAAGCTGTTTAAATGTTTACCAATGGACTTGTGATCTGTTTGTTTGCAAAGAAATCAGATTAATTATTGTGATACCAAATGTTCTCTGCAGCACACACTTTGCTCTCAGAATTAGATGTTGTAAAAATACATTAGGAATCCCTAAGTCAATATTGACCCAAGGCATCCGCCACAGGTTTTAGACAAATATATGCACAGCCATTCTACATTTAATCCATGTGCACATAATTAGCCATTTTTCTGAATTTTCAGTTTACCCAGAATAATTACTTCTGTTGTACTTTTGATGATGGTCAAAATTATAATAGAAGTATAGATGAGTGTAAATCTATGTTTTTTCTTTCTGGTGACTGGATGCCACATCAAAAACTTCTATAAAGGAAAGCGAAGAGAACAGGTGCATAGGGTGTGATGACACCCGCTCAAAAATACTGAGGAAATATCTCTTGTATATCTTGTATTAGTTTTCATGAATGAGTGTTTGTGTATTTTCATTTTTAGGGACAGTCCATGGATTCCTTAAAATATTAGGGCCTGTTCCAGTAGGCAGTTTTGTTAGGCTTTGCCCACGTACATGCTGACTGTAGCATACAATTAGTAACTATTGCAAGGTTTCAGCTAGTTTCAATGAAATGGCAGTATTTTGTTGCAGTGTCTAAGGACTGCCTTGATCATTTTCATAGCGAGAGGAAGAAAAATGCTGCAATTACTAGAGAGGATGTAAGACATTGGACAGAAAGAAAAAGTACTGTGGATGAACAGTCTGGCTTAAGCCTATATTCAGCCCACAAAAAGAGACTCTGTTCTGCAAAACATACTTAGGCAGATGTAGTCTCTCCACTGTGTTGCTCTGACCTGGAAGGCTGCTTGAAAGATGTTAATCTATTTATTTTTTGGGTTTTCACTTTTATGATTGTTATTTCACCAGAAAATGATTTACAAGTAAAAGATGGATTCCTGTCAGCTTTCTTTTGCATAAATGTTCAAAGCTCAGTTTTATGTCTCAGGTCTTCTGTACTGTCTTTAAAATGGTGCTGTCTTCAATTAATAGGTACCTTTCTGGCATACTACATGGATACACTGGGAGGCCATGAGAAGCAGCATAGAAAAGTTTATGTCTGCAGGAGATGTTTTATGGTATCAATGAAGGGTCATGTAAAATCAGCTAACTGTAGCAGCCTGTGGCCATCTGCAGGGTCAATATATGCTTAAATTCAGAGTTCCTTTGACCTAGGCCAAGAATTTCATTAGACTTGAGGGACATAGAGTAGAAGTGAACTGATTGTGTGGTAGTGATACAAAAAAGCCAAATAACCAAGTGGGATGTATAAACAGGGGGTGTAGTCAGTGCAGTCTCTTATGCAGTCTCTTTGGTCATCAAAGTAGGATCCCAGGCAGAATAGTCAGTCCAGTTTGGGCACCACACTTTTAAGGAAGATGTGAAGTGATTTGGGAGAGAGTAATGAATACAGTGAGAAACTGAGAACACTAGACTTACTTGCAAAGATGGACACGTTATATTGCCCAAAGTGCACCTGACAGTGTTGTGCTGTCTGTTTGCAATCATGGAAAAGATGGTTGCAAGGAGGACAGGGTTTGTCTTACCCTGTTTTGAGCAGGGAGGATTAGAAATATCTGTTTTAAACTGAGGCAAGAGAGATTTCTGTTAGACATGAGGAAAAATGAAATAGCAATTAGGATAATGCATTCTTGCAGTACAGTATCAAGGAGGTTGCAGCTCTTCATAAAAGTCCTTCTAAGACCAGATTAGAAAAACAACTGACAGAAATAATACAGGGACAACAGATCATGGGCTGAAGGGATGACTTCCGAAGGTTCTCCCCAGTTTTATTTTCTTACGGATTTTGTGAGAAAGCCACTTGAAACAAAATTGTTGTTTGGTTTTGGAAGGTAACAGGCCAAAATTGCAAGTATCATAAAGAAAAATGCAGTGTCTTTTGGGTTGAATTTGGCAAGTTCGAAACTGAGGAGTTCCCATATATGAAAAGAGAATTTTTGTATTACTTTCTTGATAAGTAAGCTTGGTTTTAAAAGTGGAAACACTTGAGACGAGGGCGATGTATTTTTATGCTCTACCTAGAAATTAAACTCAGTTCCATTAAAATGACTATGAAAAGAAGTCACAGTCATTTGCATATCTGTAACATTTATGATGGTACACCCTGGTGAGCCCCTGGGATGTCCTCTCAGCAGGTCTAAGCTCTTTTGCTAAGCTGAATTCGTTTAGCTTCTGCTTAGTTGATAGTAAGAGGAACAAGGGTCCTCTCTCCAAAACCACAAAGGAAGAGCTACTATAATTAAATTTCAACAAATAGGCGAATATCATCATCTGATTCCTCCACCTTCTTTCTCACAAATATTTCGCTTTGGTCAGCAAGGTAATAATAATAAGTGGAAGGGAGCATCTGTTTTAACCATTTCTTGGGGTGAGTAGTTCATATCTCCTGAAGCTTCTATTCAGGGTTTGTGAAAACCCCCACCAGCTTGTTGGTGTTGTGTTGGGTATACTGGCAATCTGCCTCAGCTGCAGCTGCAGTGGTACAGATCCTTTGCAGAGCTACGTTTTAACTTTATTTCAACTGCAAAATAGTCTTTTCTTTCAAAGAAACTGCTGTGGAAGCATTATTAGCTCATCCCAAACTCACTGTTGTCGCTGCTTCACAAGTATTTGTTTGAAGAATTTTGAGGCACAAGAATTTTGGCCCATAGCTATGACAGTGATGACATTCTCCTTGTTTCATACTTAGGGGCAGACCATGGGGCAAAGTTAACAGGAAGAGTAAGGTAGATTAAGATGAGAAATGTATGAGGAAAGTTACTGGCTACCATGTTTCTAATTTAAATCAGTATCTTGCAAAGTTACTTTTTTGTCTCTCCCTTTTTTTAGAATTGTCAATAGTGGTTTTACCTAAGGCTAGTTTTAAATGATACAGGCTAATTTGGCTAGTAGTACTCTTAATTTAAGCATACAATCTAAAACAATATAATCTTAGTTATTTAAAACAATTTTTATGAATCAATAGTTCTTTCTTTGGATGTCTAATCACCTGTGCAATGTTACTTCAACATGTTGTTGAATTAATTTCCCTCTTCTCTAATAATATTTTCTACTATTTCTTTCATAAATGTTAAAAACAATTAATTCTACTAGTGTATATAAATAAAATGAGTTCCCTCTAGTTCCTGCTTTTCCAGGTAAGCAATATTGCCTTTCTGAAGCATTACCTATACCTGGTTTGTATTAGGAAGAAAATCTTTCTGTTCTGTTTCTTGTTCTACTGTGGGAAAATATTCAAAACAATTGGTAAACAGTGTGATAAAGAATATAATTTATTATATCACTTTGCAATGCACTGTATTGAATATTTTTTAGTTAGTTTAAATTTTTATAATTAGAAAAAACTGTCCTAGAACAATAAGTGGTATAATTTAACCTATAAATTTCTTCTTTTCATTTGTAGGAAGAGAAAATTTATGTACATTTTTAGTTTGCGAAAACTAGGGAATAAAAAACCCCTCTATTTTCGCTCTAGATAGAAATTTATCTAATGGGAGGTGCCTGCACACAATATCTTCTTGCTAGTTGTGAATAGTTTATATCTTCTCAAAACTCTTGTAACTCAAGAAATATTTTTATGTTTTATTATATTTGATATTCCAATCAATTTTATCTGAAAAAAACCCGTTAAAACAACAAGTAATCCTTCTCCTTTGTCCCTGAAGTTGTCTTTACAAAATGAAAGTGATAGTTTTGGGGTAGTTGGGGATCATAAATGACTGTATCCTGGAGTCCTATGATCACCATAGTCACTTATTATTACAAAAAAAGCAAATTTTGAGAAGCAGTCACTTACTTTATTTGGATATTATTGCAACTTGAGGCAACTTGTGCAAATATTTTGGCAAAGGCTAAATTGATCACAGAAACAGAAATAACTTCAGCAATTACACAACAAATTAATTAGTTCAATACTTTAATTGAAACCCCAAACAAAACAGACTGGGAGAAGTGGATGAAGTACAAAATTTGACAGCAAGAAAATCAAAATACTGATGGGGATAGCTTCAAAAATATTTATCCCTTGTTTTGTGGTTGGCTGATACTATGGATAAATAAGTTCAGTAGATATGATAACAGGTACCGTCTCTTCCCTGATCTTTGGTTCTTCTTCTCCTGGGGCAGATAGATTGCTTTCCCTTACGGAAAGCAGGCCATGTCCAAAAAGACTTGGAGGCGCCCAGCAAAGCCTCACTATGCTGTTCAGGCACAGCTGTGCTGGGAGCTGCCACTCCCACTTGTTTTTTACAGGTGGAGAACTGAGTGACCTCACAAGCAGAAGCAAACACTCAAAATGCAACAGACTTAGCGAGCTGGTTATGATGTAGTGACACCTCCAAAAAACAAGTGCTAGAAAGTACAAATGCCTTCCTTCAAGAGCCACAAATAACAGACTAGGAGACCCAGGATAGGTTCAAGGGGAGGATTCACTGTGTTATTGTAGGGATGGGGTTTTGTGGCAATGGGAGGCATCTTTGACAGACAAACCCGCTGCAGTCACACAGTGCAGTCTGGAAAAGAACATGGATGTAGAGGAATGATGACCCAGAACACAGGGATTGCTTGAAACCTGGGAGTTTTGAGGGGTTTTTTGGTCTTACTTTGTTACAACTTAGAAATGGCACTTCTAAAGATTATTTAATTATCATATAGATGATAGTTGCTTCCCAAGCACTGAAGATGTCTGGTACATGAAATAGTTAGCTACAAAATAACTCTTAATACTGTTACAGCAACTCCGTGCCAATATAAGAGAGATGGAGAAACTCTGCTTGCGAGTCCGGCAGGAAGACATCCTGGCTCTGCAGAGAATGATAAATCCTGTTAAAGAGGAAGCTTCATTTGCCATTAAAGACTTCCTGCAGCTGCATTCTGAATCTGCAGAAGAACTTAAAAGGCAACTCGAAGGACAGGAGGATGCCTCTTTAACTAGATCTGCAACTGTAGGAGGAGGTAGTAGAATTTAATTTCTATATTTCTTGTACCTCTGTAATTGTATCCAGTACGCAGTTTCTCTGACCAGATGTAAGTGAAGTAAACAAATGAGATTTCAGTTGAATAATAGCTGTTAATCAAGAAGTAGATTTCTTTCCTTCCATCACACTTTGGTTGTGACCTGTGACTGAATTTTGATAAGCAGAAAATGCTAAAGTATCTTAAGAAATTAAATAGCTGTGGCCTTCCATGAGAAAGATACTGTAGCCTTGGATCTTGAAGTAGAGGAGCGTTCATAGAAAGCATGAACTTACATTCATGTTTCATGATAGCTTGATGTATTTTTTCCCCACTGCAGTCACTTGATCATGTGCAAGTAATCATTTAGGCCATTTTCATTGAACTAGTGCTTGAAGAAACATCACGAAGAGAACAGTTTTTATATGACAGGCAGTATAATATGGCACTACTGAAATATATGGAAAAGAAGAGCAAGTCTCTAGATAAAGGAGAACATCTCTTCCTGTAGCATTTTAACTTGGTAACTGACAAGGAAGAAGAAAATAGTATAAATCCATGTAAATAAAAGATTTTGAAAACACACTATAACATGCTGTAAGTCAGACATGTTTGCTGTTCTTTCCTCCTTTCTGTACAAAATGTCTTTCCTTGTTCTACCATTCTGTCTTCAGAACAAGCCTTTATTATGCCCTGGTACTGGCTAGTGTTCTCTCCTAGTGATCTGTGAGAAAGTTGGTGCCATCAGGATTAAAGCCTTCCAAATAGCAGTAATTAGTTTGATTGCTGCAGTAGCAGTACTGTTCAAAATTGTTTGAATATTTCATTTTTCTTGAAAGGGTATTCTCAGTCAATGGCATTATAGAAGAACCTGCCATCAGATTTGATTTCATGACCCTTCTTGTTGCTACATAAAGAACTACAACAACTCTTTGAGATGTGATTAACAAGTTAGCACGTCTTGTGGTTGAGCAGGGAGAAAACTACATCTGAAGACTGGGCTTTATTTCAAGAATGTCATGTGCAGTAGTATCCAAAACCCCTTGGGAACATCAAGATATATTGAATAGAGAATCATAGAATGGTTTGGGTGAGAAGGGAACTTTAAAGATTGTCTAGTTCCAAGCCCCCTGCCATGGGCTGGGACACCTCCTACCAGACCAGGTTGCTCAGAGGTCCATCCAGCCTGTCCCTGAGTATTTTCAGGGATGGGGCATTCTGCTGATTCAGATACCTGAATCTCTCTGGGACCGTCTTATTCAGGTTCTCAAAAATACGCTTGAACTTTCAGAGGCAGTTTCATAAATGTTCTTGATTCATTGAACTTAATTTCATGAAACTTTCAGACCTTAAATAGGCCTAGCTCATCTAAATATTTTTAATGTGTTCTCTTTATGTTTCAGTGTATCTTTTTTTTTCTTTCTTGTTTAAATTAATTGCATCAAATACCTGATTACAGCTACTTGTTTGTATAAAGACTGACTTAATCTTTCTTTGGATCATCTGTCATTTTCTTTACCTGGCAATGCCCTTACACTTCATTTATCTGCTCTAACTTCAAAAGCATTCATAGAAACTTCTTTGCTATCATTTATGTCCCTCGGTAGCTGCAACTTATTTATGTCCTGTTGTTTCTGATATTAACTTTCTATGCTTATATTATTGCTTATACTCAAATTGCGTGTCAATTTCTTGACATCCAGGGCATTGAAGAGCTCTTGCTGAAGCCATAAACATCTTCCTCTTCACCAGGACAATTTGATGTCATCTTCAGGGTAGTCTATTTTGTTAGTGTCTCCCAGTAATTCTGCAGTCTTTTATGCTTTAGGAACTTCTTCCACAGAGTTTCTATTAATAATTTTGCCAAATTTGTTGACATTTCTTTTGCAGGGAGCTCATTGTCTTGTCTTCAATAATCAGTGATTCCCTTCATACATATTAGTCATTACTTTCAGTTTCTTTGTGAGCTCTCCTTTGTTATGATCAAAACTAAATTCAAGCTATCTCTTCCTTTGGTAGCTTCCTCAGCTGTCCTCTATACATTCCAGTATTTCATTGGAAAGGCCTTGTCCTGGCTTACATTGCTTTTCTAACAGTTACACAGGTGGCAAATGAGAACTAGAGGTTAATTTCAAAGAAAAGTGTTGGTTTTGAAATCTGAAATACCTTAGAAGTATGGAGGACATTGAGCATAACAGCACTTCAGAAAGACAAGAAACTGATAAGAAAGATTGGGATGAGAAGAACAGAAATGAATATGGAAATAATTCACCCTATATAAAGTGAAACAGACAGACAGGCAGACAACTAAATACAATTAAACAGATATTTTTTTCAAGTTTGCCTGCCTGTGAAAGCAGCTCTGTTGAATTGCTGACACAGACACAATATATTGCCTATTCTTTTGTCCTTAGAGGCTGCAGTCCTGAAAGCAAATCTTGGCTGTTGATCTTAATCAAAGGAGCTTCAGTACTGCCATTCTTTGTAGCGTGTTGCTTCCCACCTGGTAGAGAAGGAAGGAGTTTACAAATTCAAATCTCCCATTTAGAAGGCATGTCACTGATATGATATAGTCCCTTTGCCCATTCACTACCCTCAGCTGAGGGCCAATAGAAATGGAATTTAATTGCATATTAAACAAATATTAACAAAAGGTGAGACTCCACTCTTAAAATTACTAAAATCTTTGAAGCAATATATTGAATCTTCCAGAGCATTAGATTTTTATCTCAAGTGTAATGAGATGCAAAGCTGCTGTGTGAAATCTGCAGAGGTGTTTTCTATTACTGCATTTCTGTGGAAATGCTGTAAGTGAACTGGTGGAGCCACTTCCATTCTCAATTCTATTAAAATTGGTTAGACTTGATAAAAAGTGAACTAGTGAATATAAATTTCTTACTCATACTTGCAGTCCAAATGTGGCCACCTCTTACCCTTCTTGTTCTTTGCCTTAGTTTTTTGAAGCGAGCAGAGAATTTTCTTGAGGAATTTTTCCCCACTAGTTTTTAGTTATTAGAAAATGATAACATGTAAACCTACTTACAGTTTTAATTTTTCCTGAATGTGTGTCATGCAAAACTTCAGTATCATTTATACACTTTAAAGGATGTGCTTTTCTACAGTAGGTCAGCATAGACTGTTAGGGACAGACTAGAGCCGGGTCTTGTGAGGAGACAGTTTTGCTTAGTGAGCTTTTTGTTTTCCTTTTGAATAACGAACATTTTAATTCAACCAACTTAACATGCATGTGGCTGATTAGGGAAGAGTATGCTCTTCTTGGCAGAAGAAACTTGATTTTGAAAAGGGATTGTGTAGGATTGAAATGGAATAAAATACTCATAACCACTGATAAATGTGAGAGTATGTAGCAGAACTGCTTTTTCAAAAAATGCACACATTTGGATATATGATTAATTATATTGAGAAGGGGAAAGCAGTATTTGAGAACTGAGGATAAAACAATCTGAGATTATAAATCAAAAATATGTTCTGGAAGATGTCTGTAGAATGTGAAGGGCCTTCCATGTCTGGATTCTTAAAGAAAAAGGGGTAGAAATAATTAGAAAGAAAAACAAACCCAAATTAAACCCCAGATTGCTTACTGCATTGTTTTTACTCTGCTTAGTTAGTAATTATGGCTGAATATCAACTTTATTGATGCTAGACTTCTATTGATCTGAGCGTAGGAAGATTAGGTCCTTAATGTGTTTTGAGATACTGGCATAAAAATGTTGAGAAATGGACAAATGTTATGAAAATGTATAATTTTTATTTTATTTTAAATTAATTCCATGAATAAGCATGCACTGTTGCTGATTTTTTAATATGATTATAATTTGTTTTCCATTGTTCATATCTGTTGTTGTTGTTTAATATTATTGTACCTTTGCACATTCATTGTTTCTAAAGTTTTTAATACAATATTTACACTTTAGTATAGTCAGACATATCTAACCAGCCTTCCCCAAAATAAGCTTTCTCTTGAGACTGCCCTTTCCAAGGAAGGAAACACATGTCCAACTAAATAGCAATCTCCCTTCAGAAAGTGAAGTTGTCTGAATTAACGTGATCTTTGCACTGCGTTTACATACATTTCTCCAGTCTGCCGTTCAGACTGCCAAGCTCTTCCTTAATCCTTGTTACAAGAAGCCAAACTTGTTTGTTATTATTCTTTATTACCACTTAATTACTTGTTCACAATTATACACACATCCATTACGTCTGTGGTGGCTCAATAGTGGGCTGTTTGACTGGAGGAGGTACATGTGTGTGTATCCATTGCATCTGCTCTCCCCTGTGCCACCTCACTGTCTCTCATTCACCAGTTTTTCCACTGTACTTTGTCCTAATGTCTTCTGCATTCGGTCCAGGTGATTTAGAAAGGAAGATACTTGAGAATATCTCCTGTACAGCTCTGAGCTGCAAATGTTTGTCATCCTCATCGTACTGTTACCCAGCCGAATCCAGCACTGAATGCTGGGCACTCTTACTTGGTTTTCACTGCTTTTACTTTGGAAGTCTTTTCCTCCAGATTCTTTTAGTCACAAATGGCTGAAAATCAAACCAGTGGCATGATAATCAATCATAAAGTGAATAACTGTCCGTTCAGTTTTGGAAGCACGGTGTTTTTAAGTGTTGTATGTAAATGAAAAGTTTTTGTCCCAAGATCAGTTTTCTTAGCCCAGTCAATACAAAATTAATTAACTGAGCTTGAGTTCAGGAGTACAATTTAATATCACTCTCAGGACTGGTTGTGAAAGTGTGCTGATAGAAATGAATCTATTTCCTTGTCAATAACATCCCTGTAAGAAACTTCCTAGTGCTGTGAGTAAGACTTCTCCCTAATATGATCATTTTCAGGGCTGTTGCTTGGCTTGAGTTAGGTTAAGTATCAGGTTACCCTTGAGAAACTTTAAGACAAAGTTTGCACATCACCTGCACTGCATTCTGATTCAGTGCATTTCTTTACAAACATCGTGTTTCTCATTCAGAAACTTTATATAACACGGAAGTGAAGGATGGCTCCCAAAGTTTAATCCAAATCTATGCCCACCTTCCGCAAATACCTCACGAAGAAAATGCAGCTGAATCCTGGGAAAGTTTAGAAGAGGTATGTTGGAACTCCCTTACTGCCACTTTGGTGCTCTTGTTTTTAGCAGCTATTACAAAGTAACATTTGTCTTCTCTTTGTAGGACTTGATTGAGCTCAGCCAGTTGGTGACTGACTTTTCTCTCTTAGTCAGTGTAAGTATTAATTCTGTGTTCTATCCTGCGTAGAGTCTCGTGCAAAAAGAGGGTGAATGGGTTACTCTTAGGTGGGGACAAAAAACAGATGAGCAATACTTCTGCCCATAGCCTGCTCAGACTGAGCTAGTGTCACTTGATCCAAGCAAGAGAACAGCAAAATAACATCACTGAAGTTATTCAGTCCAGTAATAAAGCCTACAAAATCCTGGTCACTGTTAGGAGCTTCAGGAAGATGCCAGTAGAGGCAGAGCAGTTTCCCCACAGTGAGCTGAGATGCCTGTACAAAGGTGCTGTCTTTGCTTCTTGGGACCTATGGTAAATACACCTGTAGTTTCAGAGAGGGACATCAGACACTGTCAAAGTCATAGGTGATGCATATAATGTTTACAAGAAGAATGTTCAAAAGCGTTAGTTTAACTACTCTGCCGCTCTGTCTGGTTAGAAAACTAACAGCTCTTCCTTCCCTACATCAGTGATTCATTGCTACAGTGTCTTTGTGGCTCTCCTGTGGATTCAGGCTCTGCCAAGGTAACTTTTTGAGGAGGTAGTCTTCTGCTTCAGACTAGTCTTTGTAGTTCTTCCTGTGCCACAGGGAATTTAAACACACAATTCCTGTCTTCTAGGCGAGTTCTTTAATATCCTTGCTGTTGGATGAGGACAGATAAATGAGCTAGCTTTTATCCTTTCTGCTGAGTATGGGCTGCTTCACCTATACAGACAAACCAACTTAGAACTATTAGGCTCAGGAGGGACTGCAAAAAATTTCATTCAGTATCCTGAAGGTTAAAGCAAGAGATCCTGTTTCCAGGACTTTCTGTATTTTACATGTAACCATCCTTAGATATAATGTCAAGCATCTAAAGTGTGTGACCTGCAAACTAGATGAAGATGCCAGAGCTGGTGGACTCAGCAGTTTCTGAATTAGAAAGAGGCAAAAAGTTCAGAATGCCTTTTATTTTAAGCTGAACATCAGCCATCTCATTATTTTGTGACATAAAACAGCCTGGGTACTGCTGAGATTAAAATAAGAACAAACAAATCCACAGACCCCTTTATCTTCTGCTCCAGTGTTCCCTGAGAGAGACTGCAGGGGAATCTGCCTGCATTTGGAGAGAGGATGCAATGTTTTTGTAAAATCAAACAGTAAAATGCAGAGCAATGTCTAGTGTATTTTCAGTGCAAAGTTAAGTCACTTAAGGTCATAATTAAAGGCTTCTGCTTAGATTTCTTGATGTAGTTTTGTATGTTGGAGTTTGTACTGATCTTATAAATGCTCTTTATAGCATACTTTTTTGAACATGAAAGTCAGCAGGAAACAAAAGGCTAGTTTGGATTATTTTTCCCTTTGAAATGTGAATTCATCTATTCACAGAAAAGATTTAGAAATCATACGTTTTGGGTTATTTTCTCTAAGTGCAGCCAGACATTGTCTAATACCTACGCCATATTATTACTTAATAGTTTAGATTTTTGTAAAGTAAATCTGTAGTTTCAGCAGAGGTTATCAGATGCTAATCGTGAAGCACCATTAAGGCTGCTGGATGCAGTGTGCAGCAGATGAAAGTGGCTGTGGGGCCCTGATTACAGGCATTAAAATGGTGTGTATTGGCTCACTGCTGCTTCCCAGCAGGCTACCCCACTCATAATTCCTTTGCATCTAGTCACAGCAGGAGAAGATTGACAGGATTGAAGACCATGTCAACAGTGCTGCTGCGAATGTTGAAGAGGGAACCAAAAACTTGGGGAAGGTAGGGATCTACTCCTGCTGGTGAATCAATGGTACTCTGCCTCCCAGCAATCCTCTATTAACCCAATTGATCTGCCGTCTTTAATGCTGAGGGAACCAGCAATTAAGGAAATAAGGAAGAAATGACCAACAGGTAGCAGGGGGAAAAAAATCGATCTCTCTTGTAATTTTCTATCACATCCAGGCTACTAGGAAATACAATTATTTAATTTTTGGGGGGCTTTCTTTAGTGCTATTCTGAGGCTACTTTGGTTTACCTGCAAAGACAAGCGCATTCGGTGAGTGGCTCACAAGAATCACATAAACATAAAACAAGAGGTTGATGACAACATGTCATTTCTGTGCCATTCCATGTAGATGTCAGGTGCTAAATAAGGCCCAAGCTTTGAGTCACGTTACTGGAAAGTCTGAGCATTGTCTCAGTTTCTTATTTGATTTAATGATGGCGACCAGATAATACCCAGTGTACATAAACAGCCAGAACCCACATGTGAAAGGACCTGGTTCACAACTGCATACGTGAGACAGCTCCCTTTTGACTTGTTTTTAGTACATTCTGTCATACACATGGGATAGTAGAACATCTTTTTTTAAATACTAATTTGTAAAGTTTGTTTATCACTGAGCATTCAAGTAATTGCCAAGAGCAGTGAGGGGAAAATGCACATCACCACAGGCAAGTATTCTAACTGTATTTTTTTTTCCTTTACAGGCTGCAAAATACAAGCTGGCAGCTCTGCCTGTGGCAGGTGCAGTCATTGGTGGAGTGGTGGGGGGTCCTATTGGTCTCCTTGCAGGCTTCAAAGTGGCAGGAATTGCAGCTGCACTTGGTGGTGGGATTTTGGGCTTCACAGGTGGAAAATTGATACAAAGGAAAAAACAAAAAATGATTGAGCAGGTCTCTTGCAGCTGTCCAGAGCTTTCCCACCAAAGTGCCAAAAAATCCAGCTGAAGTATAGACTCATTATGGCCAGGAACAACAGTGTAGTAGCTGCGCTAATGACAGACTTGCAGCCTTATGCTTTAAATACAAGGCTGAGTTGTGTGAATTTTGATGACATTACTGTTCCTTGGAAGGGCTGAAACAATCATGTCAGAATTTCTCTTTTCAGACACAGTGACATCAGTCCTTTGAAAATTATATGGATAACTTTTAATTATAAAATTCTTAAGTGAGTTATATGCACATCTGTAATGATGGGTGACAGGTGCTTCATGCCAAATTTGCACAAAGTGTCTTGCAGACAATATAAAAAGAGATACTTGGAAAACCCTAGTGCTTTCCCATGAATGCCATGAGAAGCTGGAGCTTTTATGGTAGTGCTCCAAAGAAAAGGAAAGAAATGCCATCAATCTTTCATGGACATAGTATTTTAAATTTACTTTCATTTATCCGGATTCCCAAACACTTCCTGTGTACATCCCCAGGATAGGACTATGTGTTTAGTAATGCACAGGGAAGTGTCAGTTGTCATAAGAGAAGGTGAAAAGGCTGGGTGAGCAATGTGGAAAAAAAGTCATGTATATATCATATATCACATAATCACATCTGCCTCCACCAGCCATATCAGATCAGCATCGAAACCAGCTTTTCCTCTTTTTCAGGTACCTTATTTTTTTAATTTGTAAACTCCTCACCTTGCTCAAAGTGTAGTTATGAATTAAACAGTCTAAGCAGCGACCCTGCAGGACTGCTACTGGAGGATAATAATTTTCCATAGTTGTTCAGCTCCTTGACTTGTCCTGAGAACACCATGCAGGGTGAAGAGCCAAGCTCTGGCATTCTGAACCTGAAGCCTCATCGTGCTTAAGCAGCACTTACTGTGAGGTGTTGCCCTTGCTTCTTGTCTCCTGGAACCCGCAGCACTCTGGTGGGAGAGCTAAACAGCTTCCCTGAAATGCACTGCTGTGGCCAGGCCTGCTCCCTCCATAGCCTGTTACCCCTCAAGGGTGGCATTAAGCACCAGGTGAGTGGAGGGTGAGGCAGCCAGGCCCCTTGGGTGGTGCCCGTGTCAGCTGCCATCCCCTGAGGAGGGACTGTGTCGAAAATGCCAACCTGATATAGGTTACAATGCAAACCAGGCGTGTTTGGGGCAGCTGCACACCTCTTGCATAGGGTGCCCAAATGTCTGCTTCCACCCACACCAGAGTAGCTGCTCAGCCTTGTCAAGATTTTGGGACACACTGTGGAGCCTCTATGGGGTGAGATGCTGCTACTGCTTTTGCTCACTTTTTATAGTAGATGCTTGGTACCTTACCATCCTTAAGAAGCCTTTTGCTTCTGAAGCTTCCATTGTTAAATACAGAAGTGTTAACGTGTTTTTATTGTCACATACTTTTACTATTGTCACATAATCTACTGTTGGGCACATAGCCCTACCTCCATCTTTTCAGGACAGTTCCTACACTACTGCTGCTACTGTTTTGGCGGGGGGGAACAGAAATCGAGGTTTTGAAGCTGCTTTTTAGAGTTCTTAGATTGGTCAATTAATTCTGAGCTCTGCTTGAGTCCAGTTTTATGAGGTGCACACAGAAGTCAGTGTTTCAATAAGGCTCCCTAGCAGGGAACACTGTCCAAGGAAACGCACTATAGAAAGAGCTCCTTTTGAATAATCAGTACTTTGATATCATCACTGGAAATCATTGTCTGCTAACGACAGATGATGGATTTTTGTGCCTAGAGACGTTGTAAGCAACTGTTAGTTACAGCACAAATAACTTCTTCTGAGCAGTTCTTCCTTATTACTTTTAAAATACTGAAATTGCTATCAGCCAGAGCATTATGTCTATTTTAAGTAGGTCTGAGGCTCAGGGAAGCAATGTGGGCAAGAACAGTTTTCACCAGTAATTGCAGACATTGTCAAAACTGCGTGTGTTAAAGCCACGGTGCCTGCATCGGTAAAGTCAGCTGGAGTGCAAAACATGACCCCAGCAATTCGGCTCATTTGCTCCTGACAGGCAAAAAAGCGCTTTTCTTTAAACTATCTACTTCAGATGTAAACAGAGTTAATGAGCTTGTGACAACTTCGTAGGCTGTTCATTCCTTTGTTATTTATTTTCTACATTTAAAGGAAGACACTAAGGAAAAAAAGTGGTTTTAATCAAAAACTGTGGTTGATTCTTTGTATCATTTTAAACCACTGTATCTGCTTTCCTACTGTACGCTGTGAAACCTGTGTTCAAATGACAGCAGCCACATCAGCAATGTTGTGGCCTCCATCCTCTCCCCCCAGGCTGGATTAATGCCAGGACAATCTAAATTCATAAGACTGAATTCCTGCCCCAGCTTATACAAATTCAGCTTGGTATGCACTCATTTTATGAAATGTCTAGCATGAAAACTATTCTTCCCCCTTGCGTCTCCAAAGAAGCAATTTCAAAGCATTGTGTACACACTAGGCGTGGGAGACTATTATTATTTAAGCTATGATTTTTTGAAATAGGTGGGTTATTTACATATGTGAAGAAACATCAGCATCTGAGTAACCAAACTAGCATTTACATTGCTAGGCATGTTAGTCAGAAGAATTGTAAGATAAAAATAATTCTTTCATACCAAATAAAAGTTTTTTTTTCTGGAGACTGGTTGTAGCATTTACTGAGAATGTTGAGGCTTATTTCCTTTCAGCATCTAAAAGATTAATCCCTCAGAAATTTTATATTATTAAAACAATTGCACTACCAAGATTTAAGAATGCTGTATTGAGTTACTAAACACATGCTTCAGCTGTTGAAATATTTACAATGACTGAAATTAATACAAGTTCGTAAAGCGGCACATGGATCTAGTAACTTGTACACTCATGTTAGCTCAGAAATGGACTCTGCAATTTCAGTTAAAAAGAGTTTGGAATGGCTTTATTCTATATAGGAATAATACTAATATTTTTGACAACTTCCCGTGGAAGCCTTGAGAAGTGTTAAAGGGAGGGGTGAGCTGAGCACCACATGGTTAAAATACAGACAAAGATGATCAGTCTCAGTTTGGGACTCAGTTTGAAACACAACTCAGATTTTGTTCAGTACTTGCTCTCTCCAGGCAAATCTCTCTGTATCACCAGACATGTAAAAGCCCAAGTGACACTCAGCAGCAGCACGTTAGACAAGCACAGCTCAGCTTTAGCTCTTCAACCTTCTGCTTGCAAACAGAACACAGTTATAGCCAGGTCAGTGGTCCTCAAGAACCCAGGAGAATCAGGTCCAATTCCAGTGAATACACACTGAAAGTATTGTAGTGTGTAACTGATGAAACTGCTACGGCTAATTGTCCACATAGTGCTGGGATGCCAAAGCTCTGGGAACAACTCCTTCCTCTGAAAAGCAAACTTGGATTAAGGAATAGCAGAGGGGGTTCATCTCTTTCACTTTCTAGCTGAAGGCACCAGCCACTGGACTGCTGGGTGGATGATGAGGAAGCATCTTTCTCCAGGAAGAGAAGTTTTGACATCTTCTACCAAACAACATTTATAAATAAGAATCCCAAGGAAAAAATAGAAGCCTCAGAAAAATAAGATGAGTACTTGCAGGCACCATTCAAGAATTGACTAAAATTTCAGGTGCCAGAGTTGTATAGAACCACCTGGAGATAACAAGTGGCAGCCTTAAAACCACACCCTGCTCAGATCTTCAGATTCCAGCTGGAAGGTGGTATCACTCAGCTGCCAAAAATGCTTGATTTGGCATGGGATGGAGAATGGAGCAGGAGAAGTAAAAAAATGCAGATTTACAAAACCAGCAAAAAGGTCAGCTCTCAAGTCTGCAGCTGCTCAGTTTGCTGTAGCTTAATGTAGGTGGGTACTAGTGACAGTCCTCAGAAAGAGCTCCCTAAAAAGTTCCTGTTCTGGTGCTGCAGGGGCTTGATTCAGGAGGCTGTCCTGGGGTTTAACTTTTGCCACAGCTGCACTGGATCCTCTAAGTCTTCTGTCAGTACTCAGCAGGCAGCATCCACAGCTGAGGGGCAGAAGGAATCCTGAACGATGACTGCACAAACTAAGTCAACCTGAATCCAGTGTTCCACCTGTCCAGGGAACAAGCTCGCTTCTAGGGACACTAAATCTTGGGGGCCCAAGTCAGGTTCTGTGTTCTTTGTGGTAAGTGTACTGTACAAATCCAGTACTAATTCATCTCCAGCAATGCACCACAAATTAACAGATACTGTTCCATCTCACAGCTTCTCTAGGTTCATCTCACCCAGCAGCTTGAAGATTCATTGAGAAAAGCCCATATTCTTGTGATGTTCATAACAGAAAAGCCCATATGGAAAGTAGTAATTCCTTCTTCAGAGCAGAATTCAAAGACTATGCAGTAAGGCACAAGCCAGACAAACAGAGTAACAGAAAATTTGCAATGGTTGTCTGAACAGTGTCTGCCAGCAAGGCAGGGATCCAGAGGAAAAAAACCACAAAAAAATCCCAAGTAGCAAAAGACCTCCCAAGACTAATCCCAACATACATAGAGATACAAATTTGGAACTGACAAAACTCAGATGCCAGTCCAGCCCTAGTCCTCTCTTACTATGAAGGGTTTCCAATGTTCATGTTCTTTTAACACAACCACGTGGGTAACATAGCAATCCTAATTCCAAGAAATCAGAGTATGTCAATACAGCCCCTTCATTCAAAGTACAGCCATTATCATTAAAACCTTTCCTTTCCTCACGTGGTATTTTAATATTCAGGATTGTTTAATTGCTTGGACATTTACAGCCAGTAAAAGCACCACACAAGATTCTGTAAAACTTTAATTTATTCCCCTCCCAAGTATCCAGAATAGAAGACCCTCTTAAGTTGGAGAAAGATGTGACAAAGAAATAGATTACCAGGATAGCTGTTCACATGAAGAAAAAGCACATACTACCAAGGTTACACAGAAAACAACCCAGAAGTCCTATTTAATGGGATAGTGCAAGTTAACAGCATGTCTCTGGCAAGGATACCTTCATTTGGATTATAAAAGTTTTACAGAACAGAGTTAGATCAAGAGTCTGGATGGGTCTCTGATATTTTACTATAGCATTAAGAATGTACTGTTTGAAAGATGCTGTACAGAATGACCCACCAAACAAATGTATTTACAAGCCTGGGGAGAAAAAAATTATTTTTCAGTTTATTCAAAATAAAAATACACATAGAATTATGAAAATATAGGTTTACTATTTCCACCACACAGAAGTCAATGCTGCTGTCTGAAAGGCTTGCAAGATTATTTCAAGTTTTTAAAGTTCATCTTTTTCCCTCAATAAGGTGTACCTATGTTCACTGGGTGCCAGTTTCTGGAATGAGCTCTCTGGTGGGCTGCTTGCTAAATCCTGAATTGGCTGAAAAACAGAACAAACAGTAAAATTGTGTGTTAGAATAATTTTAATAATCATTCACCCCCATTAAATTAATTTCTAGCATTCATTATGGGAGTGCATCAATGTCCAGCATTGCCACAAATTGAGTTTGGTTTATTTTTTTTTTGGAAGGCACATTGTAAGTCCCAAGTAGGTGGAACATACCCGTGAACACACACATTAATTAAGTACTTTCAGTCAAGGATATTCCTTTTGTTGGCTCATCTCAAAGGTAAAGGCCATCACACAAGTTTCTTACAAGTCACTTAGAAGTATTTCAAATGTACCTCACAGTATATCTGCTTAAGTCTATCTACCACTTGCTTCAATAGTATTCTAGTTTGTGTGTGTTTTATGAGAGACACCAGAGCAAAAATGACATCACTGCCAAAATATTTTAGAATTAGTTTTCTATGGAAACTAAGGGAACCCCCCCTCCCAAAACAGCAACAACAACAACAACAAAACCCAACACAAACCCCATGCAATTCAAGGGACATAGGTGACCTAAGACAGCAACCTCCAGTTTAGCTGAGCCAGATTTCCATCACACACATCCACAAGATGGCAGGATGCCATACGGAGATGAGAACATAAACATCCCAGGTTTTGTGTGCAGTTCTCAAGGCAGAATGGAGACGAGCAAGCCTGCAGCTCTAGGCTACGTGCCTGTGCCCAGATAGGCAGGCAGAAGGAGCCAAGGACTCAGCAGGAGTCCTCTCTCTCTGGCCAAGCCTCCACCTCATGGCAAGTGTCTTGGAGCGTCTCTTCCTTGTGCACACCTGTCCACCTCCAAGCTGACAGACTGCCTGGCCTATACCTCAGTCTCCAGCCCTTGTTTGTGCACCTCCTCCTGTTGACCTGAATTCTGGTTGCTCAGTGAATTCTGGAGAAACAGCACATCTCACAGATCAGCAGGAAAATGACCCTGTAGCTATAGTTTCTGTCCCTCACCCCTGGGTTCTCAGTGGCCCAAGGCACCCCAACACAAGGGCACCAGGTCTCCTCTGGGACCAAAGTGGCTCTCTGAGCCCAGACAATGCAACATATAACTTGAAAGAAGTTTTTAAAAGTGATTATTTCTTTAGACAGTGTTTGAGGTAATGAAAATGTTCCCTGACAGGCTGTTACATTTGCACTTTTCAGCATGACACCAAGCACATGAGCTGAGTGGTTTATCAAGAAGATAGAAGGCTAATCAAGACTCAGAAGACTGGGCTGAGCAGAGGGAGTCAGGGCTGGTAATGTCCTTTCCTTCCTGACATTGAGGTGCTCTTGAGTTTTGTCTAGAGAAGGATCTAGTAGTCATGTTCCTGAAGAGATCCCAGGAGTGACTTCAAGGCATGTAATTACACCACATGATATAACCTTTGAGCAGAACCATGAGGAATCCAAACTGACAAGTGCAGCCTGTGAGCACTACTAATGTTGCTTGTTAACTGCATTGATAAAAGCAACAAGACGTATTACTGCTTGTCTTGATGCTCTAAGAATCTGCTTCCTGCTTGGATTGGCAACTTGCTTCACAAAACATTCCATCAATTGTTCTTCCCCCTCAGAAGCACCCTGTAATGGTGTGTTGTGGGGAAATAATGCAGCTGGGAGGTATTACCAGTTTTTGCACCAAAGTCACGTGAGTCACATAAGAGCAGCTCTGTGAGGTCAGAACAGTCATCTAGCCCAAGATCTTCATTTCAGTGGAGAACATATTCTTATATTCTTAAATATTCTTATGCTCTTCCCTTATTAAAGGCAAACAGATACCATACTATCCCTAATGCTCTCCTTGCCTTTACCCAAAGACTGTTAAAGGAAGTGCCAAGCAGAAGTCACAATGTTATGCTTCTGTAAACAGATTTCTCCTTCAGGAGACAGAAGTTAAAAGTACAAACATATTAGAAAGTACAGCTCTGACAAGTGAAAAAAAGGCCTTTACTAAATGGCCAAATTAAATATATTTGTTGTAACCTTACCTGACCAGGGGCTACATCAGTTGGATCAGGGCCATGATGAAACTCTCTATGCAATTTTCCAGAATGCAAGTCTAGTACAAATTGTTTCAGTTTACCTGGAATTCTGGAAAAAAATCAACAGAAACACCCACATGTTTATTACAAGTTAAGTCCAAACACAGAAGATTTAAAGTGCACTGTTTAGAGTAGCCAATGTTTGTTTATCTAGCACACTATGCCCACTCTTAGGTGACTAATAGATGACAGGAAGCCAAATAGCTTGCTAAGGTATCCCACCAGCTTCTTTTTCTTTCCACTGTCTCTTGAGAACACAGCAAGTATTTTGTCTTTTCAATAACTCCCACAGAGTTGTACCAGCCGATAACTTCATTGTATACTCACTTCAGCTCCCCACTAACCGTAATGTAAGAGGGAACAGCAGGTTCCAAATGCACAGTTTATAGATACAAATGACAGTTGGGTACCAGTATTGACAAAACATCTTTGAAAGGCTCTCTACTGCCTCAGCAACTGCATATACACCAGAGATAAGCACTAAGAGGACATCAATGTAAATCTAATCTGAGATCATCTACTGTCACCCACAGCAAACATGCTAAACTACAGCATCCAATTTTATTTGGGAAATGTCAGATAGACTAAAAATCTCAAAGTGAAGAGTTGATCTAGTAAGTATTAAAGATGAGATAAAAAACTATAACATGAGCACTATGCATGCAATCAAAAGGTAATGTCTGAATGGAGACAGGGTTTGTAGGGAGTCTTTCATCAAACCAACTATTACATTTAGGAAAGAGGAACAAAGTGTGGTCAGAGGCTATCAGCAATATTCCAGACAGTCAGAAAGCTATGGATAAAATGCAGCATCATATAGAGTCAGAGGGTATCACTACAGCAAAGTCTGTAACTAATCAGTATTGCAGTGGTACTTTAAGGAGTCTCTTCCCTGAGAAGATGAGGAATTAGTACTGATGGAGAGAAGGAGGTTCATTCTAGCCTAGTTATAGGGACAGCAGAATTACTGCTCCCTGCTTTACTCTGGGCTCCTGCCCTGTTCTAGGTCAGGCACCTTGCTGGGGACATTCCCCTCTCCTACTGCAACAAGGGCACTTGATGCCTACAGCCTTCTGTGGCTCAGCCTGCTCTCACTGAGAAGCTACAACGGATCTGTTGAACTCCCTGCCATCATTTCCAACCTGGAACAGCAGAATTAATAGGGAGAGGTGGCCAAAGTACAAGGATAGAACTTTGAGTGATAGTCTCATTTGCCTATGAAGCACCTGTTCTCCAAAAGGACAATGAGCTCCCTAAAGGGAGAAGAAATCTTTTAGTAGGTCAGTTCTGAAAGTGCCATATCCATCCCTATTGGCTGGTGGCAGCACTGAGATTATAAGAGACAGCCCGAGGCCAGTTTGTAAAAGAGTCCAGGAAATGTACTAACGTGGCAGAAATCCTTGTAGATAGATGAAAGTCTCAGAATTAACTCTACCTATTAATAAAAACCAAAAACCCACAGAAAACTGACAAAGAAACAACAACAAACAAACCAAACCAAAAATTCACAGACACACACAAGAAAATACCATCCCAACTTCAAGCTCTCCTTGTTTCCAAACTGTTTGTTAGCTATTTCTATGTATCAGCTCAACCTCCTAGAGTAAGGTTGAATAATTATTTGCCATTAGGCAACTGTCTACAATCCTGACATCTCTTTCAGCTTCATTTGTATGTAACAACGGGTACACATCAAGCAAATAGCTCTTACTATTCTGGCAGTGTTTCACAGAAACAGAACACGTAAGAAACATAAAATGAAAAGTCCAAACTAAACATGTCTATTGCCCCTGTAAGAGATATTAATTTATTTTAGGGCTGTTTAAAAAGTGACAATAAAAAGAGTGTTTTTAAAATGCAAATATCCTGCTACTTTTTTGCTGGCACGTGCAGTGAACACAGTCATCCAAAGAAACAGGAACACCAGGAGAACAATAGTCACTCTCAGAGTTTCAACATACATAGCTTCAGATATTTGAAAAGCACTATTTGAGATACATCAAACAGAGACCACGCTTAATAAGACTGTGGAGAATTACTGAAAGAAGCTAAGTTCGAATCCTCCTTCCAAATGTCAACATTTCAGATAGAAAAATGCCTCCTGGACTGGCAGAATCAGACATGGGATTACATTCACATTGCATGTTAAATCTGGCTTTGACAAAAACAAAATACCCAGCCTAGGCATCCAACCAGGACTTAACAGGCAGTGTATGTGCAGGTGCCTCCTTGGAGACAGAAACGATTTTAACACCCAACCAGAAGACAAAGAGCACTTGTCTGGGGCTGAAAGCTCCTGAAGAGAACGTTTACACATCTTCATTCCTCAGCTGAGCCATGAGAGACAGAACACCTACTTCCAAGGCAGAGCAACATAAAGAGACAGGCTGGTGTAATGAGGATTATCAGTGGTATTTCACCTGAGCACTCTGATACTTTGCTCTCACATATTTCATCCAGATAAACATGACAGTGATCGGCCACTTTCCAAGCTGCACATGCAAGGTTTCAGAAATCCACATAACAGGGATTTCTCTGCCAGCTTTCCAGATTTAGACTAATGCAGGAAGGCCAAAACTGCACAGCAGGAAAAACCAAACCAGTAGGCTGGGAATTCTGACATGGTGCATTTTACAGCAATCCCTGAATAACAGCACTTACATATTCCATGTAGTATTCTAAATCTTTTAAAAGTTAATTGATACATCTAGATCACTACCTGAAATACCATACCAGGCTCCAAATGCCTAACTATGACAGAAAAGAGCAAAACTTTGAAATAAAAGAGCAGCATTTAAAGACTTAACATGAGATTCTTTTCTTGCATAAAGTAATACAACTCCATTTAAACAGTGACTTCACACCAACTCATATTGCTTTTAGGCTTTGACACTGAATCACACATAGGCAGATAAGGTACCTATCCCAGATTTACTCATCTTCCTACCATAGTACTGATTAAAGTATGAGCACACACCTTTTCCTTTATTCTTCTCAAATTAAAATGCACAAAAATAAAATACTTACGACAAGTCACTGAAGTCTGAAAAGACATACATGTGCCTAAAGCTATCAATGGCAATAACAGGGCAGTCTGCTGGAGTCTTCTGAATGTGGAGGAGCGGGTGCCTGAATTTGTCACAGTCAGCATGGAGGAAGTTTATTGTACCTTAAAATTGCGAGCAGACAAAAATCCATGTTAAGATTTTTTTAGTATTATCTTGAAGCCCTAGCCACTTTTGTAACTATTACAAAGGTGGGGATATTAGAGAGATACAACATGCAAAACTTGAAAATAGATCTAAATGACTAAGACAACTAAAATAACAGATTTTCTTAAAGTGAGTTTTTTCACATATTACAAACTGAAGCTTTGTTTTAATGCCCTCTCAAACCACATTAAGTCATTTAGATGAGAAGGATTTCTGAAACAGTTACCTACTAATAAATTGTGTATCTATTTTAATAATTTCCAAAGGAGTGAGTCCTCACTGTCAGAACTGCAAAAAGCCCTTCAGTCTCAAGAGTTTTAAAGCTAGGATTCTGTTTGGCCTTTGCTTCCACTCTACTGAGTTGCCTGAAAAAAATTATACCAGTAAACCCAGAAAGTATTAGGAGCCACTACAAACCTTTTTCACCTATTAGTTGTCGTGCAACCTCCTGCTGGAATTTCTCTAAACTCTCCAAGTCATCTTTCATGTGGAAAAGTATGAGGAAAGGAAGGCCTTCTTCTGTCAGTTCCTGCACAGAAAACAAAGGACAAATCTCATTTCTTCCATTTCTTAAGAGCACTTAGTGATTCCAAAAATTCTCAAATTCAGTGAGATCTCTACTTTAAAAAACAGACAAAAGATGTTAAGTGCTGACCTTTCCTCTAAGATACTCAAGTGATGCAGTTAATGTGTCTCCTTCCTCTTATCATAAAGAGCAGATAAAGAATTTTGCTATTTCATGATCAGCATTTCAGGAAGGGATACACTTGCACCAGAATACTTGCATGAAAGAAACAACCCGATTCTGAGAAAACACAACATCTTCATAGAAACCACAATAAGGCCTGAGAAGCACAGTATTTAATGCTATGAAAGACTGAGGGTGTATCCTAGATCCAGTCCCAGCTTGTTCACACAATAAAGTGGTGCTTCCTTCACATAACACAATGAAGGAGTATCTTTAAACAACCCTATCCTCTTTCCCCCATAAAGAAAAAATCAGAAGCTAATGACACAGCCATATCAGATGTGATCAAGTACTGCTCTTCTGCCAGTAAGTGTGTCCTGACTAGTCATCTGTGTAACACTATTGCTAAATTCACAGGCTAATTTATTATTAAAATTGAGGGAAAAATGAAAACCTTTCTTGGACAGGCAAACTTTAACTCCTCATAGGGATGCATCCTTGCAGCCCAAGTACCGTTTAAAGATCTCTGTGCCCAGGGACAGATAAATAGAGGAATTCCTTGAATAATTTATTTAGGATTTTTCTTTAACTTAAGCCCAAAACACAAAAAATATCCACTTGCTTGCTTCAAAAGTGATTTTTAGGCACTTATGAACATCACCTCAACTTGCTACAGCCGGATTGAAGAAATCACCACTTATCAGCTAAGAAATGCCTAGAGTTGTCTATTTTTCGTTTGCACAACAGGTGTAACAAGCAAGTGCTGCTATTGCTTTGATTCTAGCTTATATCAGCATAAAAACTGTGCTTTTTGAGAAAGATAGCACTGGCTCATTCTGCCACCAAATAGTTTCTTCAGATATTTTTGATTGGCAGTAAGTTGGAAGAAACACTTTCCCTCTCAGTAGGCAGTCAACAGTGCACATGAAATGGCTGTCCTTCTCCCTTCAACCAAATCCATAGGTAAGTTGAAGCTTGGTCTTTTAACAGCAGATTGCAAAGATCCCCATAACTTCAGTGCTCTCGAAATCCAAGCTTCCCAACCCATCTCTAAACCAATGACTAACCATATTTGCTCATTCCCATTTATACACACACAGATTCAGCTGAGTCTCAGCCTCCTCTCCTATTACAGGATTGTAAAAACTCTGTTTTGTACAACTACAATTATGGCTTCATTTCCGCACTCATCTCACCAGGTACATTTCTGGAGGGAGAACTACTAATCAGAGCTTGGGATTCTGGCTCTAAGATCCCCTCTTGCTTGCAAGCAGCTAAAAGGACAACCTTGGCAAGTTGTTAACACAACTCGGCAAGCACATTAACAAGATCTATTAATCTCCACACAGGTTGTTTCATTTGCTTAGACTGCTCCCTCAGTTTGGCACTGAGAGTATCAAAAGATTTTTCATTAGATCTGAGCTTCTCATGTTACTCCTGTACGCCTTTGAGAAATTTTTTTACCTTTTCAAGAACTTAGAGTTCAGCAGCATAATTAGACCAGACAGGTTCATTGTATTCACAGAATCATTGAATGCTTTGCATTGGGCACCTCGAAGACCATCTAGTTCTAACCCCATTGCCATGGGCAGGGACACCTTCCACTAGAGCAGTTGCTCAGAGCTGCATCCAAAATGGCCTTGAACACCTTCAGGGTGCATTGGGCATTGTGGGGCATCCACAACTTCCCTGGGCAAGTTGTTCCAGTACCTCTTCACCCTCAGAGCAATTTTTTTTTCTAATATCTATTCTAAACCTCCTCTCTTTCAATCTGAACCCATTCCCCCTTGTCCTGTAACCACATGCTCTTGTAAATAGTCTTGCCCCATCTTTCCTGTAAGTTCCTTCCAGGTACAGGCAGGCTGCAATTAGGTGACCCCAAAGCCATCTCTTGTTCAGCCTGGAAATCCCAATTCTCTCATCCTTTTCTTGTAGGAGAGGTGCTCCAGCCCTCTGATCAACTTAGTGGCCCTCTGGACTCACTCCAACAAATTGATGTCCTTCCTGTGCTGGGGAGCCCCATTCCCGGTGAGGTCTCAAGAGGGTGGAGGGGCAGAATCCCCTCCCTTGACCTGCTGGCCACGTTACTTTTGATGCAGCCCAGGACATGACTGGCTTTCTGAGCTGTGGGTTCATGTCCAGCCTCTCATCCACCAGCACTCCCAGGTCCTTTCAGCAGGGCTGCTCTCAATTCATTTAGCACAGAACTAGACAGCCTGGTTACAGGTTACACAGAGATTTCTTTTGAATGATATTACCCATCCAACAGCCTGTTCTTGTCAGGTACAGGCACTGTCTTGAATGGACGGTCTCCTCAAGCAGAAGACCTTGCTTCAGATTTCAATTACTATGTGTTGTCAAAAGTCACAATGCACTCTGTGCAGATTGGGCATCTTCCTGGTTAGCCTGCCCATGGTATTTATCAGATAATAAAAGCATAAAGAAAATGAGGGAAAAACCTATCAGCAGTTTACAGAGACCAATTTTAAAAATAAATTTAAAATCTCTGTAGAAGAAATTTTTGTCTTTAACTTTTTTATACAGCATTCTAATACCATAAACACAGCTTAAGTCACAGCACTTCCTATTTTTACCCTGTACTACTGTGCAGTACACACAATAAATAACAGCCCATTTAAATAACTGTACAATCTAAGCAAGCAGAAATATCTTAATTTTGGCATGTTTAAATTTGTTTGGGTACTGGCAGCACTGCCATTTTTTAAAAAATGTTGCTAGGCAAAATGCCATATTGGAATTATTACTACCTGCCTGAGTAAACAGGAATCGAGAGTTAAGAGAACAACCAAAAGAACCACAACACATGGTGGTACCAGTTGACAGTGATGAACCTTGGCTTCCAAGGCTTAGAATCCTCTTTCACCATGGGAAAATGACACTGAAAATCTACCACACACTTCTAAAGATGCTAACATGTGGCATTCCTTTATACATTGAGTGGCAAATGAAGAACTAAGATTTGTTAACTATCAGAACCTTCCAATAAAAAAGCTGGTAGGATTGAAGACAGCCAACCAAAATGGCTTAAGTAATAAAACCACCCTGCCCCTCCCTCTGCCATGAAACCTGAAGCATTGCATGTGCCCAGAACAGCAGTGTTAGATGCACTGCAGGTTCAGGATCACAAGAATTAACTGTGCAAACTGAGAATGAATCATGACTGATTCTTTGGTTTCTCATCCAGTGTGGACAACACACTGCAATTTGTTACAAACCACAGCAAGGTTTCTAGCAGTTGCTGTGGCTGTGTCAAAATACTCCTTTTGAGATACTACAAACTTGATACTTTTCTAAAGATTTTTTTTTCCTGTTATTTTATAAAAATATTATAATATGGAGTTGGAAACAGATGAAAGAAGACTAAGTTACAAAAGAAAACAAAAAAGCATTGAAAGAAAACAATGATAATGAGAAGAAAAGAGATGTTTAAAAGCAAAATGCCAAATTCCACCTGATAAATTACAGCCAAAAGAAGAAAAGCAAGGGAAACAGTACAGGATGCTAAAAAGATTCAGAATGTAACAGTGCTTAAATGCAGATTGAAGAAAAAAGAAAAAAAAAACCCACAAAGTTTTTATTACCATTCCCAGAAAATTGCTAGTTCCAAGATCAGCCACCATTTAACACGCTTATTTATTAGATAACACTTTGAAAGTGGTTCATACAGTAATAATTGTCTGCCACTGACGTTAACATTAAACTTTAAAAGCCAGTTATAACTAAAGCATAGTTCACAAGTATTTCATTCTTTCACACTGTCACGGACATGCTCACATGGATATTTTCCCCTGATCAGAAGCATTTTTTCCAAGGTCTGGATCTTAAAATATTGTTTAGTCACAACATCCATATGAATAATGTGTACTTTCTTTAGATGAGTAATACAACCTACCCAAGGTGTTATATATGCACACATACTTACAGACACACATTCTCAGCCTCCAAGTGTCCACATTCCACAATTCACCTGGCATTTCTTATTGGATCTATATGCATAAAGGCTGGTGCTGCACTTGGTTCACACAACAACCTCATGCAACGCCATCAGGCTTGGGGAAGAGTGACTGGAAAGCTGCCTGGTGGAAGAGGACCTCAAGGAGCAGCAGGACCAGGGCAGTGATTGTCCCCCTCTACTTGGCACTGGTGAAGCCACACCTTGAATCTTGTTGTCAGTTCTGGGGCCCTCATGACAAGAAAGACATGGGGTTGCTGGAGCATGTCCAGAGAAGGGCAACAGAGCTGGCAGAGGGCCTGGAGCACAAGTCCTATGAGGAGCAGCTGAGGGAGCTGAGGATTTAGCCTGCAGAATAGAAGGCTCAGGAGGAACTTACTGCTCTCTACAACTACTTGAAAGAAGGTTGTAACGAGGTGGGTTTCATCTCTTCTCCCAGGTAACAAGCAGTAGGACTAAAGGAAATGGCCTCAAGTTGTACCACGGAAGGTCTAAATTGGATTATGGGAAAAATGTCCTCATTAAAAGAGTGGTCAGGCATTGGAGCAGGCTGACCAAGGAAGTGGTACAATCACTGTCCCTGAAAGTGTTAAATAAACTGTGTGGATGTGACACTTGGGGTCACAGTTTAGTGGTGAACACAGTAGTGCTGGGTTAACAGTTGGAGTCCATGACCTCAGAGGTCTTTTCCAACCCTAACGTTCCATAATTATAACATTTTACTCTGGTACTGTTTGAAACTACAACAAATCTGCCTCCAGTGAATTTCAAGTCTAAACAAAAATCTCCAAAAAATGAAAAAACATTATCTGACAGCTATGTTCTGCCTAAAACAAAACACACAAACTTCTTTGACATGAGTTAGGGACCTTGAAAGAGACATTTTCGTTTTGAGAAAGAAACCCCAAAACTAGAATTGTAGAAAAAATTCTTACCTCCCCATTTTCAAACGTAATTTCTCTAACTAGTGGTACGCATTTATCTTGTGTCCATGCATAAATCAAATCAAAATTGGTTAGTGAGCCTAAATACACCATATCTGGAGCACTTTCCTGTTGAAAAGAAAAACACACCAGATGAAAAACAGTAACACTGCTACCTACAGAGGTTACCTACTCGATATAAAATAACAATACTCATATAAATACTGAAAGTACATCTTATATCAATATAACCCTTGTGCATGCAAGATTTCTATTAACTATGTGATTAAAGTACAAATAGAAAATAAATATTAAATATTATAATGTATACAGTCAATGCCACTTTTTAAGAGAAGTTATAAAGAATTGAAGAGACACGTTGTTTCCAAACTGGCGTTGCTTCAAATAAAGCCTATTCAGACTTCTGCTAGGTTGAGAAATATTATCTCCAGACCCAAAAACCCCATTCAGGTACAAACTAAATGCAGACAGTAAGCTGCTTCATGCTGATAGTTACAAAGTCTCACCAAAAACTCCTTCTAATGTCCTACAGGACTTGAAATTGGTATTTTACATTTGCTTTGCCAAAGAGATATGAATAAATAATAGTTTTCCTTTATTTGCTAGTAGTTTTTAACTTATAATTCAGTGCTGTCATCCTTTAATGTAATTACAACTTTGGTTAACATGAAGTGAAGCATGACTTTGCAAGCTGTGGCCATGATTAAACACACCTTAATTCAGAAACGCCATATAAAGTAGGTAACCTAATAAATTCTGTTGTTGCAGGAAAAAAAAAAAGAGGTTTGAAACTCCCTTCCCCCTGAGGTCTTTTTCCATCTATTTCCTCTTTGTAAGTAACTCTTTTCATACAGTAAATTTGCAAAATGAGCAGGTTTTTAGATAGCATGTCTCTAAAAAGCAATTTTTACAGATTTTCTTCTGTACTAAATTTTTTCTCAAGTGAAACTATGATTATGAGAGTTTGTTAGCATGCAGTTAATTTTATTAATTTTGTTTGTTTGTTTCTTTGTTTTTTAATTCAGAGAAAAAGCTCTTAACCCAGATGGACTGAGGCACACAAGACAGGCAAGTGACAGAAAAATAGACAGTTATTGTCACTTGCTTTGGACAACTGAAGTGCACCAGTTTCACAGATTTTTAAGAGTTTTTTAAGAGAACACACACTATGTCATACACATGATGTGTTGACTGTCTTTCTCAGAAAAAAATAAATTTATTCCGAACATGGACATTTCAAATGACAGATTCAGGTTTTGTGCATTAACTGGCAACACACAAGATGGAGATCTTTTTCACTGACTCAGAAACACTAGTTTCTATGATGCTCTTTCTCTTACTATTTAGCGAAGAAATAAAATTAAAATTTGAGATACAGTAACATACTGAAGGATATAAACAGTTTCCATTTGTTCATATTCACATAAAACAACAATAATCAGAATAAAATACATAGTTACACTTACCCCTGGTGGCTTGTAGATTACATTGTCTCCGCTAAATCTCTCTGCTTTTGAAATAGCCCTACAACAAACCAACCAGTAAGCATGTCTTGGAAGAGACAAATAAAATAACTGATACCAAAAATCTTATTTTAGTTTGCTATCCTTTCTTTACCTCTTTTTTTCCCCCTCCTTCACAATTTGAGAATTAAACCCCTTCATTTTTAAAGCAAACTGTAAAGTGACTCCACAGAAACTCGGCTGGGCTAGATAAGAGGGCATTAAGGGAATCAGCAAGATGTATCCCTAAGATCAGAAGCATGGACTAAAGGCATCAAAGCGCAAGTGATGAACGCCACTACAATTTTGGATAAGAGACCGTCAGAGAAATTAAAGAAGTGAATTAAAAAAAAAATACCTTAAGGAAGGAAAGGAGAGAAAGCTGGATCCTTGTTTGCATTTACTCTTCCTGTTCCATTGTTTACACTAAGAATTTACATCTTATCTACACCGATAAAGAAGGGCTTTGAGGTGTTCTATGAGCACAAGCAATGAGAAAATGGATGGTAAGCAAGCCCACACTGTCCACCCTCAAAACAGATCTAGAGACCAGACAGAGCCTGCAGTTTCTGATGATATAGTATATGTGTACCCAGAAGACATGCATTTTCTCCTTAGTATTCAGCCTACTGTGTCACCTTACTAAGTTCCTGTCTTGCCTCTGGAATATTTTGTGGTTCCTTAATGCCAGTCACAGCAGAGTGCTCTGAAAGCTGCTAGCTTGTACCCCAAAATTATCACCTCTTCTCAAGCAAGTTGTGACAGCTATGCATCCAAGGGAGGAGACACAAAAATAAAAGGAAAGCTCCCAACAAAAATAAACCCTTTAGCAACCTTTAGGTATGTAAAGAGGCCTCCTCTCTCTTCTCTTCAATGCCTCGCTGTTCCAAGGTAACTCAGGCTGGCAAAACAAAACTGACTAGCTGCATACACCACAAAAGCAAAAAAGTACCTATTTTTTTTCCCTTTAGCATAGGCTTAAAAGAAAGCATGTCAGCCTTTGGAAAACATTAGGTAAGTGTTCTAGTTCTCCAATTATCTCTCCTCTAGATGCAATATAAACATTGGTGAAGACTGATTAAGAAATGTAAGGGGGAGGAAAAAAAGAAGTCAAAATATCTCAATTTATCTCACCGCAACGTTATCTAAATCTTGCAGGGGTCCAAACAATTTAGAGTGACATAAGGCTTAACTCAAAACACCTATGTTTTATTTCCTTCATTTGATCTGATTATCCTTTTCTTACCTCATACAAAGGATGCCTTGCATAGTATGTTACACCTATCAGTATTTGTATCAGTTTAGAGATGTGTATTTTAAAAGGCATTTTTATATTCCAGACAGGACTCCCCCCATAATGGGAAATTAGGCTTCCTAGTGACCATCATCACTGACATAAACCGCTCGCATCCCAAATAAGCCTTCACTGAATAAGAAGAAAGGGAAGACATAGAAGCCACCTGCCCAATCACTGCTTGCTAAGCTGATGATAATCTATAATGAAATATATGCTCTAGGGTAACCCTGTGGTAGAACCCAAAATGTCCTCTTCTGTGTTCTTCCACTTCAGTAGATGCAGTTGCAACTGATTTTTTTCAGATAACTCAAATAAAGTGGGGACACAATGTGCAAATCCCAAATGCCTGAAGATAGACCTTTTTAAAACAACTACTAAAATGGAAACACTTCTGTTTGCATTTTGTCTCTTCTTGAATCAGTAATGTAGAAAGTGAACCTCTTGGAACTACACAATCCTCCCACCCTCCTCTGCCGTATTTACCTGCTAATAGAAAATTAAAACAGTTCCTAGATTCATTCCTCTCTTTCATGAACTACTTACAGTTCATCATAGCCTTTTAAGATAAAAGCATTTTTTGCCTATTTTTTTTTTTGTGTTGGACATTCTTTTCCACTTTCACAAACATTTCAGATTCATCCCTCTCTAGTTCTACTTCTAAAAATCTATCTACATCTCTTCTTCAGATTCTTCAGCTATCTCCTTCTGCCTAGAACTCTTCTTTCATTAATCTTGTTCTATGGTCACCTCATATTTATACAGAACTGTAAGGATTTAAGAATCGTTTTAAGCATCAAGATGATCTGCAACTAAGTACCATTAAAACAGTTTAAAAATAAGCTATGATAACTACCTAAAACCAGAGTAATTTTGGCACAGCAGGACAGTTCTGCCTTGACGGAAATCAGCAAAGTAATTGGGTTTTTCTTCCTGTCAAATTGACTGTTTTATTTTAGCTTACTAGAAATTTGAACATGACTGCTCACGTTACCATATACCTTCCAAGCCATGTAGCAGTTGAACTATGCCCATAGCAGACCCAAAAATACCTCCCAGGGGCTGTTAGGATGCTCAGTCAGAAGAGTCTGATCAATGCCAGCTTCCCACGAAGCATTTTGCTACATATAATTTGAAAAGAAAACACTGATATGTAGCCACTACCTCCCTTGGAAGCCTTTTCACATACAATTTTTTTAGGAAGCTTAAGAGCCACAGCCACTCAGAGATGAAAACATTTAGTTCCCAAGGTTGTTGTTGGGAAGGCTGCACTTTAAAACACTAACAGCTCCAGGCTGGAAAGGGAATGGGAGTCTGGAGGTAAGAATAACAACAAGCCTGCTGTGCAATCTGTAGTTACATGGGCAGGTTACAGATAATCAAACTCTGATCCATTCCATTATGTCTGACTATTGCTTATATCCAAACAAAAAAATTTAAAACAAAACCCCTATAGTAACTACTTTCAAGAACAGTGCCCAACAGCCAAATGAGTGGTAGAAACTATTTCTTATTATATGAAATTGACAAATAGAAAACCAAAGACAGACTCCAACAACAGGAGAGAGAATCTTAAAAGTATTGCTATCTCTACTAATAATTTTTAAAGGTATTTCTGAAAAGACTAAAAAGTCACATGAAGGGGGCAAAAAATAACTTAAAATTCTAGTAACAACTGAGACTGAGTTGTCCTGAGAACAAGCATGGATGCACTCATCAGAAAACACTTGAGATAATGGCCACTCTTTGGGGATAAGACTGACAGACCTACAGACCACAGATTTACCTGTTTACACAGTCATACCATTACCTAATTGGGAACTGAAGGAAAGGAAAGCCCCATGTACTCCCACACGTTGCAAATACTCTCCCATGCCCCAAAACCATTTTTTGGAGACATTAGAAGAGGCATCAGTGACTGACAACAGATTTTGTTCAAACAGATGAAACCTCTTCTCCCTTGATACATCCTCTCAGTTTCTCTGCTATTCTTCCCTACATCCACTTCAGAAAACTCAAGGCCACTCTAAGCAGTATAAAAGCTAGCTTAGCCCCTGCAAATTCCTGATCTTGCAACTGTGGGCAAACGTTAATGTCCAATCACTTCAAACTGGCAATTGGTGGTGGGACATTAAACACTGCAGAAAGAATCTATAATGTCATTTTATTATGCTACTTATAAAGAGAATCACTCAGTCCCAATTTGTTATCATTGTTGTTCTTCTTCCAGTGAATATCTTTTAACTTTTTATCCAGTGAATATCTTTTAACTTTTTAAAATATCATTATAAATCTGTATAACAAGGAGAAATTTGGATTTCTGTAGGTTTTTCTTCTAGGCTTACACTCTGTATCTCACCAATGCAATTGCCCTTCTAAACTGTTGCATTGACCAGTGACATAGACCCAGGCACAGAAATTAGGCATTTTGGAACAAGGTCCACTACCCAAGTATCAAGAGCAAATAAACAAGCAACTACATCCTTTAAAGAAGGAAAAAACCAAAAACAAACAAAAAAAAAAACCCCAAAACACTACCAAAAAAAAAAAAAAAAAAAAAAGGACGAACAAAACCTCTTCAAAAATGGTCCTATTTTTAAAGAAAAAAAAAATAAAAATCTAAGATGTTGCCAAAAAAGTTACTCAGTCAGCAAAGCTAATGAATTTTTTTCCCCAACACATTTTCAAGCTTTTCCCTACTTGTTCTCCTCTTCCCCTAAAAAAGCAGATTTTTGGGACAGAAATATCTTTCACCCCCACCTTCCCCCAAACCTCCTCAATTACATTTAAACTATACTGACAGACTGAAAAAAAAAGAAGGAAGCAAAAAATAAGAGTTGAATTTCACAGCCAACATTAAGGTTAGGAAAAGTATTCCTCCTTCTATCCTCTCAGTGTATTTGTCTCTTAAGGTCTAGTCTCTTCACTTATGCCACACTGAAAGTATTAAAGAAGTCCATTCAATTAAATTATATACAACTCATTACTAGAATTTCAATAATGAAATCATGCAATCAACAAGTTTTAAAACTTACCCAAAGGCAGACAGGAACACACAATCATCATGCAAAATATTCGCTACTCTTTCAAAGGTTCTGTAATTGTCTGAGTCCTTTTGCTCAAAGTACCCAATGATATTTCTTCTGCTGCGCTGTAAAGACAAAGGTAGAATTATGACTTGCACCAAATTATCAAAAACTATCATTACTCCTCATGGATATTAAATACAGAGATGTTATTCATTCAGCAGTCATTAAATGCAGAAATTATTTCTTTTCTGCCTTTTCAATATTCAGAAACATTCTTGCGAGTATTTTTTCAGTGAGAAAAAGTATCTTGTCAAATACAACATATGATTCTTTTCAAATTAATAAAAGCAAAATAAATAATTTGGTCATCGAGTGAATGTGGCTGGAAGTGATCATGTTGGAATAATCTGTGACACTGCAAGTGATCCAGTTTTCCACTCAGTTTAAAAAAAAAAAAGTACTGAATATTTCTGAATGAAAAAAGGAAAATATGTATTTTAAAATACGTTATGTTCCACCAGTTCAACATTAAAAAAATAAATAGAAGAAATAAAATTGAAATACTTACATCAAGAGAACTAATTTCTTCCAAATCCTGGACCTCCCGAATAGGGTTACTCTTCTGCTGCCTTATGTAATCTGCTATTGCTGTCACAGATCTCTGGCCTCTGTATTCCCTCTTCATCATCATGCCATTCCGGAAGAGTTTCAGAGTTGGGTATTTGCTTATCCTGTATCTCTGAGCTATATCCGCTAAAAACAAATGCAGAAAATATAACTAAAGCTCTACAAACACAGAAAAACAGTGAAAATGGTGTCTTACACATGTATGCTGGCATACAGGTGGAATCTCTGAACCAGTAGTTCTACATCTTTAAAATGGTCAAGACAAAACTGAAAAAAAAAACAAAAAAATCAAACACTACCCTAAGGGAGAGAACAAAGAGCAACTACATTATTCTTATATGTACTTCATAAAGAAAAAATCACCCAAACTGGGGTAAGTAAAGACTGGACAATAGGTGCTACAGCTGGGCATTGACAGGGAAGCTTACACATAACCAGCCAGTGGTTCATGGCACACTGAGCAGGATCCAACAGCCTTGCGTTTTAACAGCAACCTTTGCTACAGTGCAGAAATTGATTTTAGGCATCTCCAGTATCCAGCAACTGCTTTAATCAAAGTTTCTAAGTACTTAATAGCTTTGAATGTTCTTCCCTCTCTCAGTTGTGGCTGAAGTTCAGCAAAAAGCTTCAAGATTTTATGAGGAAGAACTGAAGAAACAAGGTAACCGGATACACTTTGGGTTCTTAGGAAAACAAGACTGAAAACAAACAATAGAGACAAAGCGTGTAATGCCAGGTGGATTTCCATAAGCACTTTCCTTTTGCTTTGTTTAATTATGGCCTCCTGTTCCCTTGTCCCTTGGAAATAAAACTAGAAACAAATAACATCTCACAGCCCCTGTGAAAACTGTGGGTCCTCTGTGACAGAGTGGAATGAATTGTACCTAAACCTAACTAAATCCTCAAATATGAGCAGTCTGTCTGCTTTCCTGAGCCACTTAATCCTTCGAGGTGACTCATTCCAGTCAGCCACACCCACTGCGCTTCTCCTTCTCCCTTTCTCTCAAGGAAAGAGAGATGGTGAACTTCAACAGGCCGATTCATTCTTTGGAGACAAATTTCATTTAGTCAGCAGGCAGGAAGGCATTGAAAATGTGGGCTGAATGCATGTTCTCTAACTTTTCACAGACTCCTTAAGAAGTCACAGGATACACTTCAGGTGACTTGGATTAGCCCACAGTGGGAAGGCAACCAAATGAGAGACCATAAACACACGTAGCACAGCAATAAATGATGTGAAAACTAGTCCTTTCTGACAAAAAATGCCCCTCCTTCTCAGTTACACACTTATCACAAAGCAGATTTGCTCTCTGTCTTGTTCTTACTCTTTTTAAAAGAGAATGGAGAAGGAAGCCTGAAATCTCTGCTGCCTGGAGAGCTCTCAGTGACACCATCAGTAATTTCAATTGCTGCTAGAACACTACTTATCCTACTTGCAGCTTTAGTTACTGAAAATAATCTTTGTATCAGTTGCACAACTTAGACGAATCTGAGAATTGAAAACAAAATGTGCACAGCAAAGGAGTAAAGTGTTAACATCTCTCAAAGCAGTAAACTTAAAAGCTTCACTAGCTAAAAAGCTTTGCATCACTATATAATAACACAGAATTCAGCCTGTCAATTTTGACTAAGAGAAAGGTCTTGACCTGTTTCCTAAATAACCCAGAAGTGCATTTCCTAATGCATTAATTACTTAAAATTAAGGGTAAAATATTTAATGTCCTCAATTTAGAGTGCTTTTATTTCAAATTAAAACAAATTTCTCATGGGAAGATGCCAATATATTCAGCATTAATGAGTATTAGATCAATAATGTTTTCTTCCTTTAAATTCCACCCCCTTTTTAAAGTACCTAAGAGCTGCCTGCAAGAAGTTGGCAAATATAGCAGAGGAGGCAACACTTTATATTTGCTTGGTGGAAAACAAACAACATCTGCAAAGCAGGCATTTGCTGCCCTTCTCTCCTGCTGATGGAAGGACCTTTGGTCTGACAGTACGTCAGTAGATCAAAACTTGACCAGGGTCTGCTAAGGGACAAGGAGCACCTACGTATCAGGGGTTTGCAGAAACACATTGAGATTAAAGACTGGTGCTGTTACAAATCTGCACTGCAAGAGAACACCAACAATTACACTTTTGTGTCTCACAACACAGATTTTTGCTTCAGGTTATTTCCACAGTTGTAGGAGGATGCAAGGGTTGCAGAATGGGCATTTGGGGGGTCATGAACATTCTCCAAGAAGGAGATCGCAGTCCCTGGGGATATGGATCTTCATCAAGGGCTGAAGTTGTGTAAAAAAAAAATAATGGTAATAAAATGCCCACTGTCAAAACTGAATTCAAACATTATTTCCTAAGTTAGAACTTGCATGATCTTTACAAATTACATTGAGATTCCATGAATGCTGGTATTTGAACTAGAACAGAGAAATTACACTCCTACACAAGTAAGTATTTGAAAACCATCTTTTTACAAAATATAAAATGCAAGTACATGAAAAATTGTTTGAATTAATTCAAAAGTCAAATAGAGTAAACCTTAAATGCTTCATTAAGCTCTGGCATTTGATACAGGTAGAGTTAGCATAAGCAGAGCAACTACAAAATTATATTCCTTTTAAAATTAGAAATATACAATGCAAATAAATGGAATATTGTTTGAACTCATTCATAGATTGCATTAGTTATAGTAAATCCTAAATTAAATTTAAAAATATTTCCAGACATTCCCACTGCCCATTTTCTGATGAAAAGAGGTATTTGAAACAGATAAGGGCAACCTACCTAAAAAACCCCAGAAAACAACTCTCCCAGCTATGGCTTTACGACTTTTTATTTTCTTCAGGTACTAAGGTACCTAAAAGGAACACATCTTGTGTTTGTACTTTGCTGAATTAATCATTAAATCGCAAGCCCAGTGTCTGTGCTACCGGAATGGTTTCACATTACTTATGATAGGAAGCTATTGACATACTTGACCATCTTTTCTCCTGCAAATCAGAAATTCCAAGCACAGCAATGACTGCTGGATTCAGATGATTCTCTCATCCCCATTTTGCATGTATAACTGTTGACATGCCATCATTTCTAAATTGCCCAGGCTTTTTTCTACTATTCATTCTACCAGACTCCAACAGGAATGTCTTACAGTCACTCATTTCTCTTCAGAGAGGCACTATTTTGATACCTCTCCTGGGCAAAGCTGATTCTTACAACAGGGAAAAGACAGCAGCTTTCACTGTTGTTTTGAAAGAAGCTTTTACGTGAAACTTGACATTTACACTTACGTTTTCCAAGACAGTCTCCCATGTCATCTGATCAAGATTCTCTAAGAAAACATGCTTTGAGAGCTATCATTTGTGATCCATATCTTTATCATGTCTCCTGTACTGTCAGCCATTTCTCCACTGTCTGAGCATTGTGTGTTCCTCTATTCAAAGGAATGCCAAACCCCATATTTTTGGGACTGTCAGGCTTTTCACATGGTGTGTACACACATTATCCAACCTACAGCTGCAAGCAAGCACATAGCCAGTGCCATGTTTCCCAGAATGCTTCAGATTCCATTGTTCTAGGTTAACACCACAACACACTGTACAAAGTTCAGCTACTATATCAGAGCACGTCACCAAGAATCTCAATTCCAAATTCCAATCTCACTTGCCACCACATTAAATTAAATGTACAATCAAGAATATGTTGAAAAACTACACCAAGACACACTATATTGATGAAGGCTCCCACCCACGATGTACTTAAGAAGGTCCTTCCCACTGAAGGACCAGCAACATTTACAAGGGTCAGGGTATCACCCCACCATTAACTCAGTACACTGTTCTAATCTTTCAGAGTCATAATTCATACCACTACCAAACAAATATTTAGATTTTAAGTCTGCAGGGCTGGCTCCCAAAATACATGTCCATGAGGATTTGAACAATACTGATAATTATTCTAAACTCCCACCTCGTAATATAAGGCACCAGCTGAAGAATTCACATGTTGAATAGAGGACTACAACAGCCTGAAAAGTTATCTGGATGAAAATCAAAGTCTCAAAACTCAAACCCTGTAAAAATAATTTCTGAAAATATTCAGTGTCCCTTTTTCTAAGGGGCAGGTGGAGATGTGGGAAGGTGTCCTCATGTCGTCTGAGGAAGAGCTAGCACAAAATGCATTTCCTAACTTTGGTTTTACATGATGGCTATATGAGTTGCATAATAGCTGCATACATGGAGAGCTCGAATTTACTGGATCTAACATTAATTTTTTTTTTTGCGTGTCAAATCATCTTAAGTCTTCCTCACGCTTCTGCAATACCATCCATCTCAAAACTAATAAATTCCTTCTGCTGTATATTTGAAGCTGCAGCTATCAAACGAGTATTCTGCTTGCTCACTTGAGATCAATCAACATCTTTTGAAGTCCCTCAGGCTACCTGCCAGGGCACACTACAGATGAGAAATGAAATCTGTCATTGATAGGTACTTTTTTACTTATTATTCTGCAACCTTTTTTCTCTCAAGTTCACTTAAAAGGCCTTTTTGCCTCCCACTTCCCTACATATAGCACTACATTCACCTTATTTTTAAGTATTTCATAATACACCCTTAATTCTCTCCAGTCAAACTACTCACTCCTCTCATGACACTTGCACAGAAGTCATAAGACCTGGGAATACTCACAGGAAGCAGAATTAGAAAGGACCTTGGGAAACCATCTAAACTAGGCATCCTACTCCCATGACTGTGATACTGGTGATGTGTCACTTGGTATGATGGACCAAAACAGGTACAAGAAAAGCAAGCAGTGTTGTATATCTAATTCAAGTAACAGCAGATCTAGACCACCTTCTGCTGCAAAGGAGCATTCCCAACAGCCATGCCTGCTCTTGGCAGGGCCTCATCAGTAGGCATCCCATAACCTTTCAAAAACCTCTTCAAATCACTTCCACTTTTTATTTTATCCAAAGATAACTCTTTCAGACTGATTTTTTTTCCAAGCAAAGTGACAGGAATGCACTAAAATTCTTGGTTGTTTAGAGTTTCATTTGTAGTTCATTTATGAACTTCCAAATTTTTTAATCCTACTGAGTTATTTCGCTTACCAAAGGCACGGTACCAATACAATCTAACCTCTGAAGACTACCATTAGCACACATTGCAGGGATGTCCAGACCCAGAGGGATCAGCAGCTCACAGCAGTGGATGAAAATACCACTCATGGACACATTTTGAATGGAAGAACAATAGTTCCTTAAACAGTCTGTCCAGCAAAGCACCTCTTTACATCCCATCGGTGAGAACTTGTTTTCTGTTTGGAGGCACAAAGATTTATTCAAACTAGATATTATTTTTTTGATTAGCTCAGAAACCAATGGAAATAATGGTGCAAAAGAATTAAATTGCCAATATATATACTTTAACTTACAAGAATTTTGTTCCACAGCCGCTAATGTTGAATTCAGAGAAACTGTCCGAAATATAAAATCTCCAGAAACATGAGTTCTGTATTGCAATAGTCACTCACAAAGAACAGAAACACCTGAAATCCATTGTACCAACTGAGTTTCCAACATTGGTACTTAACACCAAGGATAAAAAAAAACCCATAAGAAAGTGGAAAAAAAATACAAAAACCCCCAAACAAACAAAAAATCCCACCAAAACCACAGAACAAAACCTTTTTAATAACATACGCAGAAAGATCTTCTGTAATTTTATATGGAAGATCACTTTTGTTAGCTATTTTACTTAGAAGAGAGGTGCATAATTTTTAAGGTAAATGAATTACTAAACTGAATATACCCAAACCACCAAAGATTTTAAGAGCACACAATGTAGTGGAACTTGGCCTATTTTAAGATACAAAACGATAAAGTCTTGGAAACTGAAGGAGTACCTGCTTTAACTACTTGTTTCATCAGATTACCTTAGCGTATGTTCCACACCAGGTTAAAAAATGATAACTTCACATTTCAGTTGTAATTATCTTCCACCATGTTATAAACTGGTGTAAAATATAACACATCCAGAGGCTTAATACAGTGTTAATATTTAGACTCTGTATTTAGTCTGATAGGGGCCAGCACCTTCTAGAAAAACATCTTTATATTGGCTATAAGAGCAGATAGAATGATGACTTTGTCATTAAGCATCAAACATTAGGCAGTGCATCAATAATTCTCTTTAATTTGCTTTACCCTCAGAAGCTGGTGCGAGCTGTTGAGCTCTGCAGTGTGCTTCAATAATAGTACATTAAATGGAAAGTATCTATGCCTGGCTGACCATTCTGAAAGCTGTTTTTGAGTGGCCTGAAATTAGCTATTTGGATTCCCTACAGAGTCTTGGCCTCAAAGAGAAACAGATCATTTGTAATGCAAATAGCCCACCATCTCTAGAACATAACTCCAATAGTAAACTACTAGTGGTGTGAAATATGCAGGCATAACAAAACCCCCAAATATTGACATAAACCTTCTAGTGTTGCTAAAATATGAAAACACATACAAAAATATAAAGCTTGGGAAAAAAACCCCAAACCACTGACAATCCTGACTCCAGGCCCAAGCTGGATGATAGGTAATATTCACTCTCTCACTAGAAAGCTGCTATTACATATATTAAAATCAAAATTAAAATACTTAAAACTTTAGGACATACCCAATAACTGTATGCCATGAAATGTATCATTGTTTATAACCCAGCAAATAAATACTAGAAACTAGGAATGACATGTACAGCTTTGCTATTTTAATGCAAAAAGGCAATGTAAATTGCCTGCCATTAAAGGATTTAATTTTTAATTCTCACATTTTACAGCTTCTGCAGCAGAAGTCATGCTCATCTACTTCTTAAAGTAAAAACAGAGAGAGTAAATAAAGAGAATTCATGGTATTCCAGTAATAAAAAGACCAAAACTCCTGGCTGCCTCCTACTACTTAGCCTACTACACCTACTCCCGGGGGAAGGAAGACAATTTCTGCTGTAGCACCTCCTCCTCCAGTAGGTCTTAGCTCTCTGTAACAAACTCCGATGAGCTGAATTCAATGAGCATATGAAAAGATTAAGCAACAAGCTCCTTAAGTGTTTCAAATACTTGGAGAGGAAAAAGAAGGTTTTTTAGCTACATAACTGCTAAAACAAGACGCGACGATCCTTGTGGGTCCCTTCCAACTTGGCATATTCTGTGATTCTGTGATTTCCTGGCTAAACACTGGGCATCCAGCAGCCCAAAGACTCTGAGTTACTCAAGCAACTAAAGCTACAGCAAACAAAATAAGGCCTTCAGCAGTTACTATAAACCATAACAAAAAAGCTCAGCAACACAGGCTGATTTTACCACAGTGGTTTGTGAGAAATTTCATGGTCAATATCTTGACTCAATGAAAAGATGAGCCAACCGGACTGTTACACAGCAAGATAAGACTCATTTATTAAGGACAATCATAAACAAAAAAGTAAACTGAAAGCATGAATGTCCTTAATCCCCCCTTCTCCCCAAATGATTTAAGTTTGAGAAACTACTGCTGAGAAAGGAACGGAATATATACAAAAGTACACACAAAAGTAATTTCAATATGTAGACCAACTGAAAAACAAATAAAATGTTTGCTATAACTTCATTTATTTTCTACACTTGCGAAGATCGGGGCAGATTATTTCTGTAGATCCTGCAGTAGATCTCAGAGCAAAGACAGACAAAAAATTAAGTACAAAAACTTCAGCAAAGACTACATATCAGGCTTTGCCTTCAATATACTAACCCAGAGGATTTCATTGCCTTACTTGAAAATTGACTTTTAAGGATGATGAACTTGAATACTTAATGCTGTGCTTTTGGTTAAAATCTTCCCAAGCACACACCACATAGATGGGTGATTGGAAGCACAAGAGAACACCACGAGTGAAAAAGAAACAAGCTAAAAGTGTAGTTCAGTATTTGAGATCTGGGAAGGTATTACAAGTCAAAAAACCTGGAAATAAACCCCCCCACAACCAACCAAAACAAACAAACAATGTCAGCCCCCTCCAAAAACTACAAAACGAACAAAAAGCCAGAATCAAAAAATCCATTATTCTAGAAAAGGCTGTTCAGAAAGGAGATAGGAAAACACTCACTTAACAGAAAACATTATAATGACAAAGAAAAAAATGCTATTAGACTCATAAGCCAAGGAGACTAAAGAGTATCTTGTGAAGCACATCAAGTACAGCCATTCTGCTGCTGCTCTGGAAATGCTCCAGGCAGTTACAGAAGTGCACTGTTCCACACTGCACTCAAGGTACTAGATCTGCTCAGAGGAGCAGATTCTGCAACCCTCTGTTTAATAAACTGCTCTTCAAGAACACCTATGTTAAAGTTTTGTATCAGTTCCTCAACACATGCCAACCATTCCAACGTAGAAAGGCAGCTGAAAGCTTCAAGGCTGCTCCCATACCTTGGTGAACACTGTTGTGCCTCTTCTCCAGCTGAGGTTATAAAGAGGGTCTTACCTCTGAGTGAGCCAAAGATTAAACCCCAGAAGCATTTAAGTTTCTGGTGGTTATGAATCAGTCCTACTGATCTTTGGGAAGGGAGAGAATAGAACCTTTTTTGGCCACTCCTGACAGTTTGAAGAATTGATTTATTTTACATGTTAGATACTGAGTTGATACTCTTCATTCCCTTAGAGGTTTGTTTTGAAATCTCTTTCAAGATCACAAGTCAGGTGCTTTTATTGTTGGGCAACTATGTGCATGCATACAAAATAGAGCACAAAGTAGTGCCAGTGAATGATACTCAAGTGAACTTTAAATCTGCAAGTAAGAGCTAAGACACAAGTAAAGAATTCCCATTATAGGGAAAAATCCTTTCCAACATGAAAAAATTAGATAGTCTAAATGGGAAAGACAAATGTAAATCAAAGTAGCTACTTTGCATAGATATGCAACTGACCTTTTTTTCCTGTCCTATTAGGTTTTCTCTTTAGATTTTTTGTAACAGAGCACTAAAACACAACCAGTAAGCCAACAGTAAGTCTCAGGGTTATGTGTTTCTGGGCATGGGAAAAGCCCACATAGGCAACCATTTGCTGGCATGTGTACAAACAGCAAAGCAAAGCTCTAATCCCTGTCTGGCTCTGCAAAAGGCAACTCATGGCCCACCAAGACTCCTGGGCAGAAGGAAGACCTGAGCAGAATATATTCTTGATGTTGACAATGGAAGGTTAGCCCTTCCTCTTCTTGATTGTGAAGACCTGCATCATTTGTTGCGCTGGTGCTCTCTGACTATGAGCCAATTGAATTTATAATCACAGCCATTTTTTCCTCATTAAACAAGATAGGCTGAACTGATTAAAAAAAGCGTGTTTATGGATGCAATGAGAAAGCAGCATTGTATTTTGCCCTGACAAATTTGGAAGAAGACATTCACTGATGTAATAAAAGCAGCTCTGGGCCAAATGATGGGGCAGGTACAGCTACAGTTTAGATTCCTATACAGTATATTCTTCAATACAATTAATAACTTAGTAGCAGATTAGCACAGAAAAACCTAAATCAGGATTTACTTACAATGCTGATCACAGTCTACTCTTGCAAACACCACTTGATTCTTATCTGGATACTCTTCTTTAATTACGTTAGAAGCTTCCTCAAAAATAGGATGCAACATTTGGCTGAAGCGGCACCTGTAAATAGAACGGAAAATCAGAACTTGGAAATATTAATTTGAAATATTTTGATGACTAACAGAGTATTTCAATCTTTGAAGGAAAACGTTTAAAAAAAAGAAAGAAAAGTTCTTCGAAAAAATCACATCTACTTGTAATCATCCCAGTAAATGACTGGATCAAAATAGATTCAAAAGTAACGTGAATAATTCAGCTGTGGAAAAAAAAGTAATTCTAAATGAATACGTAGTTCAAGGTACACTCTCTTGTTTTATCTGCCTGGAAACACCATTAGTCAATTAAAAGCCTTTAGAAAATATATTCTGTTCAGAAAGTATATTGTTTTCTTTCTATCTGAATTAGCCTTGGGAAACTAATTATAAAAATGTAGTAAAGGAAGAATCTTAAGACTGTTGAGATTCAAATATTCACCATCATCTTCAAGAAATATCACAAAGGTAACTTTCCATGGGTCAACAACACAAGTTTTAAGTATTGTGTATTATATTATTGCTCAAGTTTGGTAGAATTTGAGCGGACTGCTTTTACAGCACCAAAAACAGAGAACCTTATGGGTCGCTTCTTCCAGTCATATCAGATTTTGAAGCAAATTCTCTTTTTGCCCAGGCTGTAGGATTGTAAAGATGCTTGGGTGGTTCAGGGTAACACTAATGCACAAGCCTGTTTTAATACGCCAATAGAATTATTATATTCTGTCCTCCTAAACATAGGGCAGAATTTCAAATTGAAGGTGCATAACAGCACTGCAGAGGTTGCCAGAACGAGGCCTCATGGAGCAGACTCGCAGTAAGCCAGCTGGCAGCAAAGCCCACCTCAAACTTAACAGCAGCAACCTGGGGATGCTGATATGCCTGACACAGCAAACTTCTAAGTGAAGATGCAAGTTATGCTCTCGAAATACAAACAGAGATTAAGTCCCTTCTCTGAAAAAACCTGACTCTGAGTAGCAGAACTATACACTACACATTTGTGTAGCATGTACATGTTACATATGGCTTCATTGTCCTTCATTCTTGTCCATGTTTATGGCAGAGTACATGATGGAAACTCATCTGTTATCATTGGAAAGTCAAGTTACATCACAGACTGGCAGTCTGCTATGTTGAGAGGTTATTACAGAATGCCCACATGTAATGATCATAATTAAGGCTGTAAGGTTTTAAAATGATAGCCTACTATAATGAGAATCAACTTGTAAGCATATGCAAATCTTTAAATTCAGAGTATGCCCATTCTACAGAGGATCCGATGACAGCTGGGATTTGAAGGAGCTGTGCTAATAAGGTCCTAAAACAGGACATATGTTATGTGGCTATATCAACTTTTAAAATATTTGTATGTTCCCTTTATGACAGAAGTATCAGAACATGGATATTTAGATACTTTTCTGCAGTTTATCATTTGCAAAATCAAAGAATGATTTTGCAATGGCAAAACAAACCTCAAATTTCAGTGTATTAAATTTACTCTCCATAGGTTTGCTTTCCTTGCCTATCTCTTATAAAAGCTTTTGAAGTAGTCCATGATCCACCAGGTATCTGCAGACCACAAACTAAAAATAGCCATATTAAAAGTTTCATTTACTTATTTTAAAAGATAGCCTTTTTAGGGTAATTTCATACAAAACAGGTAAGAGATTAGACCTAGTTTCTTACTTAACTAGTTTCTTAGTTCACTATGATTAAAAAAAAGACATTTCAAAGGGGTATATTGCTTAAATTAATTCTAAGAATGATTCAGTAATTTCAAGTAAACAATTCCCTCTAAGTATGTCTTTCACAATGTCTAACCAAGTCAGCCCCAAATTCCTTCCTCTTCCAGTTGCTCAGATTTCATCTTTCAAGTATAATTTCTCTAGATCTCCACTTGGAAAGTTGTACAAATTAGAGAAAGAATTTATTTTTTGTGTAATTTCACAGCTTTTTTTCCTAGCACATACACATGGGACCACACAGAAGAAAATTCAGAGTCTAAAATATTCCATTCTTTTTTTTCTGATAGGAGCCCTCAATGAAACATAGGATGGCAGAACTGCAGAAGGGAAAGTAATTGTGACATAAACCCAGGAAAGAAGTGGTTTGAAAGGAACATACTACTGTACTTTCAATTAGAAAACTACAGCCAACCATGACAGTTTTCAGTAGACAGAAGTTTAAACATAGAAAAAACGAGATTAACTTACCAGTCAGCATAAAAATTAACTAAAGCAACATCTGCATTGTCTGAGAGGAAAGAAAAAGAAAAAATCCAATGTCACATTGAGAGGCAACTTCTTAGTTCTTTTATCTGAGATTATAAAAATAGGCATAAAAAAACTCTAAAAGTGAGTATTTCTACATTATTCAGCATATAGCTTAGTCTGATTGCTAGAAGACTGCTAGGATAAATCTTATCTGAAATATAATCTATAACAAACGTGAGAGTGATGAAAGAGGCCTTCAGTCAAGTGTTCTACTGACTTTATTAATATATTAAAAATGTAAATTCTTAAGGTATTAAGACACAGAAGTAATTGACACAGGAAATAAAAAGTAATTCTGGGTTTAAAATTGAGGAGCTCACATCCAGAAACTGCACTCTAGTGTATCTCTTAAGCATTAACTCTATTATTCGTGTTACTAAACAACTAAATGCTAAATCTCACCTCCTGGGGTTCTTAGAAGACTCACCAACAGGCAACCTGCCTGTGCAGCTTACTCTGGTCAGTCCTTACCTGCCCTATTTGATAAGAAGCTGGATACTAAGGCAAAAGGTAGCAAAGAAATCTTCAGTCCCCCAAAAATGAAAAATACTAAGAGACACTTGAAAAAAGTCCAATACTATAGGGCTACATGTCATGAGGTAGTGAAATAATGTTCCTATATATTACTTTTCACATACCATAGAAAACAGAAAATACACCAAAAAAGGGTAAATTTCATGCTCAAAAATAAGCGATGACCTTTACACAATATAATATCCATGCTTTAAATTGATTTTTAGGAGTAGTAGTGACCTAGACATTGAAAAAAAGGAAACTATAGAATATAATCCACAGCTTTATAAAGCAGAAATGCTGACAAAGCAGAAAACTGACAAAGTTGCAGAGCAGTTACATGTGAAGATTAAGATGTTGAAAGCCTGCAGATGAGACTATGCTGGTAAAGACACTCTTGAGAAGGCTGGGGAACACTACAGTTTTGACTAAAATTACAGTGTTAAGGTTTTCATTACCAGCAAGGCAGGCAAGTAGTGAACAGGTAATCAACAAGCACTGAGAAGTTTAGGGTTACATCCAAGGCATGAAGTATTTATTGAAAACAATCAGATAAATTTAAAAAGTACTTACACTTGGCATATATTTCCTTTTATCAATAACATTTTATAAAATGATTTTATATTTTCCACTGTATAAAAGGTATTTACAAACAGATCTCATATTACAAAGCAGTCCTGTAACATTTGCCAAATTATAGTAGACACTTTAATAAAAGAGAATAAAGAGACTTTTTTCCCCTCAATGTATTTGAAACAATGTCATAACTTTTGTCCTGCAAAGACATGCAAAGGCAAGTTGTATATTTTTCAGAGGAGAATGTTTCAGACAAGGAATACCCATCTGTTTAATTTACAGATCTCCCTTTTCTGAGTCACCAGAATCAGGACAGTGCTTAACCTGAAGAAAAGCA
>JAWWTY010000077.1:89768059-89834421 GCA_035222235.1 Margarornis squamiger | reverse complement strand
GGAGGAACTTTTAAAATGCCCTCTGGAGAGGTTTTGGTTATGTAATCAAGCATTCCCATCTGCAAACACAATACCAGTTATTTTTCTTAGACGCTTCCAATTCTCATTGCAATACATTAGTTCAGACAGCTAATTTTGACCACAGGCATTTAATATTTCTAAACCAATTGCAATTCATATATTCAAAGCCAGGGCATGCATATTCATTTAATAATATTCACACAGATAAGTAACTGCGGACACACAAAGAAAAAAATTATTCAAGGTACTCACTTAAAATGTCATCTATATTTCCACTATCTAGACTTGTTATTTCACTTCTTGCTGGACTAAAAAGCCAAGACACCTAAAAAGAGAAAGTAAACCAGTAAGGTATGTAAAGTTTCAGCAACAAAGTAGTAACTTATGTATGATTATTAAGTGTTGCAGTTGAAAGAAGCTGGAGAAGAACAGTAAAACAACTGTAATTCAGTCCATGCATTTCAGATGACAGCAGTACTACCAATATAGTATTTACAGATTTCTACATATATTTTAATATACACAATATACTATTTAGCAGATTTTCTGGTACTTCCACATTTAAAGCAAAATTAGCTATCTCTTAATACGATTCCCTATTATCTTGGCAGAAATGTTATAGGTAAATTTTGCATCTTTAAGAACAACATATTTTTAAGTTCACTCAGCAGAAAGAAACGAAACCCCATTTTAGCCACCTAACAACCTCAGGCAGCCCAGAAGCTGTTTGGGCACAGAGCTGCACCCAGTAATTGCCCCTGTCACTTTCAGGGCTTGTCTGGCTAAGAACTTGCTCATTAAGTAAAGCCTTAGTTGCCTGCATTTTCACTGCTGTTTTAGGAAACAGTTTCACTATATGTAATTCAAACAGCTACGGTCTCATCTCCTTCTGTACTTTTGTTTGATGCGGCTTCAGTCCCAGAATGCAACAGTCATATCAGACCATAAAAACTGAGGTACCACATCAGCCAAATAATTCAATCACAACACAACATATGTATTACTCCTAATGCAACTTTCACAGCAATACACAGTTTTATTGAAGGGTACTCTCATATTCACTGCAACAGGCCCAGTTATTTTTTTCTCAAAATGCAGTGAAGGAAAAGCAGGGGAAAAGGAAAAAATAGTTGCTGTTCTATCCCAGGTGAGAGAGGTATCAGTGAATTTCAAAGTATTTTTACTTTGATAGAGATAAGAATGCAAATTTTTGAGTGGGACAATACAGATTCTGGTCTGGGACATGAATGTTTCCATCCTGAGCAACCTGGTCAGAAAGTCATCACTTCTCTAAGCAGGGCCAGGGTTTGGACCAGATGCTCTGCTGTGATGCCTTCAGCTTCATGTTTTCAAGTGATGTATGGTTCCTCAGCTGACAGAGGTACCAAGAAAGGAAAAAGAAGGTTTTTGGTGGGGAACTGACAGGAAGGCACAGATCAAGGAGTCAGGCAGAGACCAGAGATTCCCAGAGTGAGAGTCCTCACACCGAGATGCAGCGGCACATGGCATAGACACTACTGATGATCCTGCAGACTCAGTTTACTCCTTACAGATGCAAAGAAAATCTGCTTATGGCTAAAGAAGCAGAGCTGACAAAAGACCCCAAGGAAAAACGCAGAAGCATATAGACCATCCAAATAAAACTACATAGAGCAGCTGGATACAAGGAAGCAGTGATACAAGGATGTCTGTGTTTATGGAGGAGTCTGAGACCTATCCTGAACTTATCCTAGAACTGGGACTACAAAGAACAAGCCTCCAGGATACACCCGCCTTTGACACTGTTTATGATTTATCAAAAGACTTGTGCAACATCACACATCAAGTTTCCTAACAATTATTGCAAGTGTACATCAAGTATTTGCCATAAAAAAAAAAAAAAAGGCACCAAACTAGATCTCTGATTTTCTTAGGATCAGCTTCAAAAACGATGGGAAATTCCTACAGCGAGACACTGTCAATAGCTCTCAAACTAGCACTGTAAATGGCTCATGGGTGAGATTTGCAGCAATCATTTTCAATTCCTTCTCAGTTGTGGATCACTAACCACTTCCCAGTGAAGATACTGATCGTTTTGTACTTCCCATTTAGAAGCCTCTGGGCAGCATATACACACTATCTAACACTACAGGCCGCAAAACACATCAGCTGTTGCATTACAAAATATGTACCAGTGCTTCTCATTTGGTAATTGAACAAGATACTAATCATAAATGCAAGTCTCAGATTTGTGGTGGAGTTTTCACAGTCTTCCTGTGGCACTTTAACAGCCTGAGACAAATGTCTGAACTGTAGCTTTAAGATGACTGGATAGAAACAAAACTTACGGTTGAGCTATGAGGCCCACAGATGAAACAGGCAGTGTAACAACACAATCTGCCAAAAAAAAATCTGATTAAGCAAGCTACACAATGCACAAGTTGCAGCAGGCCAGTATTAGGGAAGTTCCTTTGAAGATGCTGACATTGCTGACTACTGAGCAGTAAGAAGGTAGGACTCTGCCTTCAGTCTTTGCTGGGGAAAGCTACATGTATGGACCTGGATCCACACTGGCCAAATTATCTCTAGATGGGTAACAGCTGATGGCAACCATCACTGAAGAGCCCTCCCCATCACCCCTTGGGTGGTGCATGGGATGACAACTTCCATGGTGCTGCTATGGGAAGGTGCTGATAGTAGTAGTAATGTTTGTAGTGAGCAATGGGTCAGGCCAGCACGTGCATGAGCTGGAACAGTTTTTGCTTGTATGCAAGTGCCGTTTTGTTGCAAATGTCAGGTAAGACCTAACTTGTGTATGATTGAAACAGTAGCTATGATTAACAATAACAGTTGGAATATTGCTCTAGGTAATAAAGGATAGGATAACTCAACACTGATTTTGTTGGTCATCATCTGATCCTACCCCAGGTGACTTTGCAAACCAGTGTTCCAAGGCTTCAGCTGCCCTGCAAAGCCTCAAGAACTTCTGATCACCTTGAAGATCACAGAGTTACTTATCCTGCTTATAATCTTGACAACACTTGTTTACATAGAAAATCTACACAAGCCTCTAGAAAGCAGGAACTTCTTAGCCACTGCACACAGCTCTGCATCACCGTTCACACTCGGAAACAATTTCCACAGTAGCCTTGGTTAAACTATTTTCACCGAAGCTCAGCAGTTTGTGTTGTCTAAACACACCCAACAGGTAACATATCTATTTCTTAAATCCCCATGGCTTTTTCTAGTATAGTTTTCTAGCAGCAACACAAATCTTATCTAATAGGATAAATTACACATAAATTAAACACAGCATAGATAAGCATATTATTTGCAGTCAGGAAATAGGCTGCATTACTTAGCAGATATACTTAAATGGATCAGGAACTGTAGTCACATTTGTAGATTGTTGCAATGCAAATATTTAACTGCACCGTGAAAGCATACCAGGTACTAACCAATAAGATCCTCTACTAGACTGTGCTATATGCAGAAAAAAGGAATCAAAACTACTAGCTCTTTATAGCACAAATAAAGATTGTGATTGCTGTTTCAAACCCTTATTGTGGAAACATGTGGTGCAAGCTACAGGTATTAAGACAATAATACCAAAACAAATACCCTGAACATATTCATATATTGAAAGTGAAAAAAATTAAGCCATATATCCTATTGCCCTTTTATAATACAGTAGTGCAATAACACTGAAACTAAGAGCATCTTTCCCCAAAAGCTGCACAAAATCTGAGATAACTGAAACACTTTTTCCACTAGAAGTATGAAAATTTCTGTTTCGTCAAATGTATTCATAATCACTTTCTCAAACATTTTATACTGACTAAACAATAGTAGGTGCCAAACTCTTCATGACTTGCTAGTCTCAGGATAAAAAACATTCCTTGAAGAAATGTCAATAAATATGCAAGACCCACTTCAGCAGAAGCTTTTATTAAGGTATGCCTGTAAGGAAGAAAACACATTCTTTTGACCCAGTAATCTTGCTGTCCCATGAGATGCAAGAGGGTTTATGATATTAACAGTATTAATATTTAACAAGAAGGAATACAAATTCATCTTTAAATTGCTAAGAAGCTACACTGTTTTGAGACTATTTTTGACCTTTTTTGGGGGCCTGTGCTTTATACCCAGAGGTGGAAAACAAGACATTTTTGAGGAAATCATTTCTGCATATCAGCAACACACTTTATAAAACAGGTATTGAACATATGTTCTGGGAAACATACTGGCCAAAAAAAGTATTCAGAATTTTTTACTTTTAAATGCAAACTTTGCATTCCACTGGCCTATAGCGGAAGGACACATGGATGACTGTTCATGTCTGTAACTGAAGAAATAAAATAATTTTCAAACTGACCTCAAAAGATAGCTACAAACGCACTGAAGAAAGCATCTTGAAAAAATAATTCATAAGGAAAATTGGTTACAGAAGTACACCTGAAAACAAGTCAGGTCACTGCCTTTACACTGGATAAAATTAGGTGTGTGTATATATAGGTATAGGTATATATATTTCTATTTTTAAATGTTTAAATTATGAAAATCTGAAAGTAAAACTAAGTAGTTATGAAACAAAAAGATTTTGAAAAAGAAAGATAGAGTAGAATATTAAAATATTAAATCCTTGAGCGAAACTGCACAAGTTAATTGGCATGTTTATAATCTACTCACAATCATTTAACACTACGAATGACAAGATAAACTATAGACTAAAACAATTGAATGCAGAAAGCTTTATGCACTTACAGAATACATTGCTAGAGGGAAAGTCAGGAACTGTACAATGCCTTCACAAAGACAAAATTTAGCTCATATGAGCGAAGGGAAGAAGAGGAGATGACACAAGTATTTTCACTCTTCTGGTCCTCAGAAACACTAGCAAGTAAAGCAGAAACCTCACAGCTCAGGTTCCTGAAAATTTCTGAAGATAACACTGGGCATGTTTTTATTGGGAAGTTTAATTATTACAGAAATGTTAGTATTCTGATCAAATGTTGATCCTCACAAAGTTAGTCAATGACTTAAGCCACTTCTGCCCAGAGCCAATACCAGTCATTTCTGAGGAATAACTACAAATTAGCTGAGATTTATTCTGATTGTTTCTACCTGAAAGCCATTATCATCCTCCCCTGACGTTATGCAACGCCACCCAAGTAGCCTTACACAAAACAAAATGCCTGGACAGAACCTACTCAACTCACCCCCAACAGCAGACCTCTGCCAGCTTTCATATCCCTTTCACAAAGAACAAATAAAAGCACGTGCAGTTTCAACTCACCTTCTACTGACAGTGTTGCTGTTCAATTGCCACTCCACACAGCCAATTAATAAAGCCCAGTGGTTATTGAGGAGATTTAGGTCAACCTTTTATCAACATCTTACTCTTACCAGTTAGTGCTGTTCTTTAATTACTAACTGGACACAAGAGACAGGCCTGCAGGTTTAGTGGTATTTCTTTTTTAAGGTTATCTTACTTTACATATCACTTTCTTGCAGAAGAGTTTAACAGATTAAATCTTAAAACTACAAGAAAAGGAAAATAAAAACAGGTCTGTTGCATTTTAGTTCTTCGTGTCTTTATTTTTTAATGCACATAATGAAACAGGTCCTCATTTCCAAAGCACACTATCCGAAGAATACAGAAAATGTATTCTTGGAGCATTATGATTTCTAATGAGTACTACACCTGCAAGGCAGTCAACAAGAACAGCCTTCATTTTCAGTTGCTAAACTTTACGTTTTTCTCCTGCTGGGAAATCCTAAAGGCACACAACTAAACTGTCTTTCTCCTCTAACACAAAATCATTTAACATTCGCCAAACAGCTCTTGTCCACATCTAATCCAGACTGACATGCTGAAGCCAGTACCTGAAGTCCAAGCCCTACAGGACTCTGTGGCTGACTTTAACTCCCTGAGTACCTCTTTCTTTATGCATGCTACTAATCTGCTGCTACTCTGAGGTCTGCATTAAACTCCTGGACAACAGGAAGCAGACAGGTTTACAGCCTGCTGTAGGATGATACAAATTGAAAGCAATCCCAGGAGACAGCAACGCAAAAGCTGGCAGACGTTGTAAGAGCCCCTGAATTTTGGCTTCAGAACCATCAGTCAGGAGCATATCGCTGGTGGCGTTCCCAAAAGCCCAATAATGAAGCACAAAGTTCAGAGCAGAGAGAGATAACAGTAAATAGAGAATGGTGGAGAAAAACCAAAAGGGAACATTATTCACCCTCTCAGTGAGAACAGTTCAACTCTTAATTGTCACCACTTGATTCCAGGCTGTGCCCAAACATTTTCGTAACTTTGGCTGCTGCCACCCCTGTTGATTATGCAGCATTTTCATTTAGTAATGTAAGCTGTTTTCATTACAGGACTATAAGACAAAGCTATATTAGTTCAAAACACTAACTAACAATCACTTCTGGGTTACCTTTAAGTTTTCAGAGCAATGTTTAAATGGATAACAAAAAATAATTTTTCTATTATTCTTCAGTCAAGAACAGTATCTTAATCAGGGAAATTTAAAATGCTCAAGAGAAGCTACTTTAATAGATTTAAAGAGTACAGTTACTTATTTTCATGAGAACGAAGAAAGATATCTAACTAAACTGAAATACAGAAAATATATACATTAGAAAAGTAAGCTTACTTCTTTAACCTTGACAGACAATTCACGTTTATACTCATTTAGCCAAACAGTGCTATAACTGCACAGAATTAGGTAGAGATCACCATATTAAAAAGTGGTAATGTGATTTTTTTTCCTCCACATATCTTGTCATCTACTCCCATTTTAACTGTTTGGAAGGAATATTTGGTGTAGCTACATATCTTATTAATACTTTTTCCCCCAATGAAAATATTGGAAACAAATGAGGAAAAAAACCCAACAAAATTTCTAACAGCATCTTTGAAAATCCAAATTATATTGCTTTGAAACTCGAAATCAGGAAAAAGGACTCACAGCTAATGGTTCCTACAACTGAACTTTACATAGAAGCAAAGGAGCTGTAGGACTGTCGTGTACAACTGGCAATTAAATCTCTCACAGAAATCTCTCAATGGCCTGAAGCACTGAAGATTCCCAGAAAAAGGGTAACTTAACCTCTCAACAGTTTCTGAACTATTATTAGAAGACATAAGGTGTTCATTCAAAAATTCCATTGGAGAGATGAAAATTAAACCTCAGTATCACAAAGTGCAGTCCAATGAAGTGCATTTTTTCCATAAAGCTATTAGTAGCAGAATCATGCACCCAAGCACAATTCTAAAGCTTAACTCTCTGGGCACAAACCTATGGATCACTGTCTTTTATAGAAATATTTAAGTCAGGGCTCAAAAAATGACATGAAGCATGTCTAAAAAACGTTAGAGATTAAGACCTGCAACTTATTTTCAGTTGAACTATTTGTAATTTTCAGTTATTTCTCTTGGTCTGGAGGGAAAAGGTTAATCTCCACTGGTTCCCATGCCTTAAACATCCACTTAGAGGCAACACAGTCCACACACCTACAAAAGATGTACACAGACATCTGAACAACTGTATTACTTCATGAATGTTGTTCAGAGTGCTCCACATCCTCAGAAATAGGAATCTACCTTAAAGCCTGTTTTACAGTTTTAAAGACATAAGTTCTGCTCCCCAGGAAACTAAACTCCGAATCTTTAGATATTTTACATACCAAACTTTGTCTTTTACACAAGCAGCTAGAATTCCCCTGAAAGGAGAAGTCTAATTTTTGCAGCTTTTTAGGAAAAAACCACAACCTCATGTTCTGATAACTCTTTCTTTTCCATGTCTACCAATTGCTCTGATTTTTTGGCAACAGTACAAAGATACACTTTCAAGAAGGAATAAAGCACATAAAATACAAATGCAATCTTTAAAATGATTAGCACAAATTAAACAGCTGTTGCTGTATGTGAAAGCCAGCACCCTCAAGGTTCTCAACTTGTTAAAGCGTGATCCAGCAATACAAAATAAAGGGCAGCTCAGTCTTGTCTTGTCAAGACACTGGCAAGGCCAGCAGAGCAGAATAGTTTGCTGCCCCTTTTTCACTAAGGAAAAAGACCCATTCTCTATTTTGACCATTGCTATCACATGTAAAACCCATTAGCACAAACATTTATTGTAGACAGTTTAAACCTTGGACCTGAAATATTTTGGAAATTATTTTGATGTGTAACAATAGAGAAGAAATTTTGAGTCCTTTCATATAAACAGTCGAGTCTATATAGAAGGCTTATTAAGAACTGTGTTTTGAGAGGCATATGGAACATTACAGAAAGCAACATATTACCCTGTTATTCATTATGATCTTCTACAGTCTTTCCTGTCCCCTTTATTGTAGTCTTTACATACAGGGTTGTTGCAGAACAAGAAATCAGATATTTTCCTTTTTAATAACATGTATGTTTTGTTCATTCTTGGACTTGTGATGAAAATGTTTGTTAAAATGAAACAATAACTTCTATGGCATTCTGTGAAAGAAGTATCCACAGAATTCAGAACCTCTCCTTTGAAGCATAATCTCAGAGGGAGAAACCAAAAGTAGATGTCGTGTTTCCACAAGAAACCATATTTTCTATGTTGCATGAATATTTGCTACCTTGGAATAATCTGAAGGATTGAACATATTAGTGAATAACTGAATTTTCCACACTTGGTGCCTATACACATTCTACTCCTTCAAAAATAACAATTTCTATTTTGGTAGATTCTAATACCTACTGAGTTTATTCTTCAAGACAAAATCAACTCATTTCAAGTGAAATTATCAGTTTCAACACTTACGTCTAGCTGATTAGCTTTCTATTAATTATACAACATAGTTGCAATGTTGATACACTTTTACTTCTCTGCTACAAAGCATAAAGTTCTCAGATCTTTGCCTTAGCAAGAAAAGTGTGAACTTTAAGCAAAGACAACCCTGTACAGCTTTAGCTTTCAGGCTGGAACTTGTTTTAAATGTAAGTATGAATTACCAAACTCAGCTGCTCAAATGCCAAAATAAGGGCCACTGCAAACACAATCAACTAGCCCTTCATGATAAAAACACCTAAGAATCAATTTAGATAAAATAGCAGTCAGGTGGCATAATCAAAATGCAGTGCTGGAGAAATCTGCATTTCATCTATTATTAGGATTTATAGTTTAGATATCACAATCCTGCAGCTCTGGATGCTGGACCCACACTGCTTTAAACCATGCAGCTGAGGGTTAATGAGAACGAAAAAAGGGCAGTAAAAGCAAAAAATAGACAAAATACTAAAACGCAAAATACAGCTGGGGTCACACTCCTCACCCAGCCCACACAGCAGAATGTAAAACACACTGGGTTAACTTGCACTCTAAAGACAGCATAAGGAAGGAGAAGTGGACAAACCAGTCTCTGATAACACTGTTTTAATTGTACCATTCACATTAGTGCTGCTGCCTATTTGTACTTTCGAACAACAAAATCCTCTTCAAAGTACAGAATCACAGCCACCTTGATTCGGGTCATCCTTGTTTGACACTAAAGATGATGACGATTAGAACTAAACAAGGGAGCAACACCCTTAAGGCAGAGCAGCAAACGTAGGGATGATTCTATGACAATTAGTGATTCAAGTTAAACTCTTGCCCTCTTCCAGTTTTAGCATGACATGGTCATATTACGCCCTGCAATCTCCTCCAGAACTAACCCACACACGAATACAGACACAACCACCCCTGTTTATTAACCTGGAGCTTTTAGCAATAATATCACTAAGACCCTTCTTGTGCCACAGATTTTGTTTTTCCTTCAGCATGATTGAGATGCCACTTGTCCTCAGATTACCTTCTAATATTTCAGCAGGAGCTTAAGGTTTTGTTTGTGCAACTATCAAAAGAGAGTTGCAGAACTTTGCGATGTATCTCTTTGCAGTGTTTGCCCATACGGTAAAGACATTGAGAAATACTACTTCCCAGCTGCATTCGAATTGACAAGTTGGCATTGGGAAAAATCTCCCAATTTAAATGAGGATTTAAAAAAAAAAAAAAAAAAAAGAAAAAAGATACCTGTTACAATTAATTCCCTGGGTATCTTCTATTGAAGAGCATTGACTAAAGCAATGCTACCTGAACCTGAAGAGAAAAATTCACCTTTGGGACCACAGCCGCAGATACCTTGAAGAATGAGTGGCTAATTTCAGGCTGTGTAAGAGCTATTTTCTTTCTACCTTAAACAGCTGCTAAGGGCCTGCACGTATGCAGCCAACTTATGCCACATAACTCTGGACAGCAGAAGAGTAAATAATGCAGAGGACAGGACACATGCCACGGATATTTTGAAATGCACAGAAGAAAATCATACAGCTATACTCCATTACTGGTTTACCTCCCTCTACAAATATTAAACCTGCCAGCTTCAAGCTGACTCCCACAAAAGTACTCTAGCAAGTATTCCAGACTTGTCCTAAAAATAGTATGAACACATTAGCATGGTGCAGTGCTTGAACCGGGAACAAGTATCAGACACCCTTGGCTCTGCAATTAACCAGCTTCATGTAGCAAACACAGAGGACTGCTGCGACCAAAACTGCAACCAAAATCCTCAGCAAGGTATCACAACTGTGTATTGGCTTGCTTTAAAATAATGTTCAATAGCTATATAATGCTAACTATATGCGCATATTTGCCCCAGTTTAGCAAATTCTGCTGGCCTATGTTGACAGAAAAAAAATACTAAAAATAAAGAGACCTCTCCCCCCTGCAATTTTACCTTTTTAACTAAAGCAGTTTTAAATGTCTTTCAAAAGTAATTCCTGAGAGGCCCGAACACTCGCTGAGCTCCCTTCACTAATTAACCGATCATTAGTAGGAAAGAACCCCTAACTGTTCACCCCCTGCACCACATAATCTCTTAATTACATTTGTGAGGCAAGCAACTTTCCTTTCAATCATTCTGTCCAAAATCCCAAGTGAATTGACTCAATGGGGAGAAGGGAGGGAAAAAATAAAAAAGGACAAAATATACATGTTTATGAAAATTCATAATTTTTATGACTGGCAAAGAATATAGGAGCTAAGCGCTTTCAGCAAGAGTTAGGAAAAGGGATTTCAATAAACTCTAGGAGTCAGACGTGATAGACTGACTAAAGGAACAAAAAGCTCTTCTTGGGATTACAAATATGGATACATCAATGAGAAGCTTTCCCTTTGTGAAGATTTTGAGGAAGTTAATTATATCATCACTTCATAATCACGACAGCTATGGGAAACAGCAAAACACTATCACAGCTGTTGTTTTCTTTTTTGAGACCATTGGAACAGGCACCTATTCCTTGCCTTTCAAAATACTTCCTTGCAGAGTTCCTAATGAACAAGTTCTCTCCATGTTTATGTCCAATTGCCACACAAATCCACTTGGAGATAAAATATAAGCTTTACTGCCAGTTATCTTACAATGGAGATTAAACTGCTCTTCTTCTCTCCTTTTTACAAATCTATGAAAATAAAACCCAAAAAACCTGACAGCCGTACAGACTATTTTTTTTTTTTTGGATGCACCTCAATGAAACACACACAAGAAACATGCAGGAATCACTGATGCCAGACAAGACAGAAGACACACTGGCTGCAAAAAGTATGCCAAGGAACAAGGTCATTTACTTAACTCTTTCTAGAGCCCTACCTTCTACTCAGGTTCCTTTTCATGAATACCATTTAGAATACGAAGTTTCAGTCACTAAAGAAATCTCAGCCATAGAGAAGTATTTTCCTTTGAAAATGAATGCAGCAAATCATATAACTGAAATCTTCCTGTGGCTTAGCATATCATTGATTTTGGTCCCAAAGTGAAACACCTGGGACACTCCAACACATAAAATGTGGTAATTTCTGTCTTCCAGGAAACAAGCCATTAGACTTCCAGTGTTTCACTTCATTGCTGCTGCTAATGAAACTTTCACATATAGGTCACCAATGGCTGGGGCTCACACTAAATCCCATCTATAATCGACCATGATAATAAAAAAAAAGAAAAAGTACCTTACAGAACCACTGAATAAAGCAACAAGACCTGAAGGCACTCAAGTCTTAATAACAATTCAGGCCACTCATAGAATTAGGCTCTGAAAGCCAAAAGGGCCCATGAGAGCCTGTTCGTCTTCAAAGACAATGTCTTTGGAACACAAAAACAATTCACTTCACTACGCAAAAGTCTGTATGGCAGAAGACAGAATTTCTGGATGAATTTAAAAAAAGAAGCACACAGAAGGTAGAGGTAAGCAGATAAATACTTGGTAGGAGTAGAGAAACACTGCTTGAGCAGGCAGCAATCCAAACTCAGCTGGAGTTGAGAGGGTTCTTAAGAGTAATGCAGAAGGCTTCTACGGGTATGCTGGCAACAAAAGGAAAACTAAGAAAATTGTAGGCCTGCTGCTCAACTGGCAGGGGACATAGTGACAAAGTACATGGAAAAGGCTTAGACACTCAATGTTGTCTTTGATTTTCTACTGATGAGGCCTGAGCCTACTAGTAGAGAACTAGGGAAAAGCATTACCCACAGGAGCAGAAGATCAAGTCAGAAAGCTCTTAAGCAAACGGGATGTACACAGTGCCACAGAATTAGACCAAATGTATTTTCTTGGGTTACCAGGAGAATTAAGGAGACTAATTTTCTTTCCAGAAGCCACATCTGTCCAGCATATATTTGGAATAAGTAAATCAATCTGACTGTTTTCTGTAGTGAGCCATTTAGCTCCGTAAATGAGAGGAATACTGGAAATTGACTGCCTTGACTTTAGCAAGATTCTAACACAGCGTCTCAAAGTATGCTTAGACCAAAATCAGTCATACACAAAATAAATAAGTGAACTATCAAGTGAGTGACGCAGCAGCTGAACTGCTGAGCTCAAAGGGCTGTAACCAGAGATACCATGTCCAAAAGGCCCCCAATGGAGTTTTTTCAGATCAATATGAGTGTAAGGTTTGTCTTTACTCATGACTAGAATGATGAAACAGACTGTCCCCTCAGCAAGTTCCCAAGAATATGGAACTGGATGAAGTAGTTTATAAGCTAGAGGGGAGACCTCATATTCAGAGAGACCTCGCAACTGGCTGGAGAAATGGTCTGACAGAAACCTTAAGTCCAACAAAGGCAAAGTCCTGCATCTCACGTAGAATAATCCCATACAGGCTGGAAGCCAACCAGATAGAAAAAACAGTTCTGCAGAAAAAGTATTGAGGACCAAGTTGCATGAGCAAGTAGTCAGTAGCATGACCCTTGAAAGAAAGACAACTGCACACTGAGCTGTGTTAGCAAAAGTGTAGCCAGCAGACCAAGGGAAGTGACTCTTCCCTTTCATTTGCCCCTTGTGTGACCACATGTGAAGGATTATCTCTGGCTTTTAGACTGTCTGTACAAGACATTAACATATGAGAGTGAAGTCCAGCAGATGGCTATGAAGGTGAGCAGTGACCAAAGAACAGGTTATACAAGGAGAGGCTGAGACAGCTGCATTTGTTCAGTCTTAAGAAGAGGAAGTTATTACTGCTGTTACCAGTGGCCTAATCAGAGGTTATAGAGAAGGCAGTGCCAGATTCTTCTCAAAGATGCAGTGATAGGACAAGAGACAATGTGCACAACCTGCATCCCCAGACAGATTTTTCAGAGAAAATTTTCAACAAGGTTTTGATCCAACACTAGAACAGCTGCTCAGGGAAGTTACAGAACTTCTGTCCTTGGATTTTTAAGATGACTGTAAAAAAGCCTGAGCAATCCCATCTAAGTCAGTCTTGCACTGAGCAGGGAATAAGACCCGATGATTTTTAGTGGCTTCTTCCCATTTAAATGATCAAACTTCTAGTGCCAACCAAAAAACAGAACTCTACAACTTGATCCTATCAGGTAAATATAGTGAAACCCAATACTCTCCTGCATTAAAACTTTCTTGCTAAAGCCAAACTAACAGGTCAAGAAAAAAAAAGAAAAAAAAACTAGAACACTTACCGCCCTAAAAACAGATGAACTGGAGATTTACTGTGTTCAGCAGAAACCTTGTGCTGCATATACAACTACTAGGAAACCAGTTACTTGCTGAAGGTATGCACAGAGCACCTGCCTTTAGAGGACCATGCATGATGCTCTGTCCTAACTGCTTTCAGTATTCCTACCACTATATGGCTTAAGATACAGACCCCTGCACTTTGCATTTTGCTTAGGGCATTGGCAGCCAACAAGATGGCATTTATGTTCTATCAGCTACACAAAAAGCAGACCGTGCGGACCACTACCAGATTAAAGGGGTTTGTGGATGCATTTGAAAGAGCTTCCAGGTTTGGTTCATTCCTAGGAAGAGGCTGCAGGTCACAGGTGTTTTTCTGGAGGACACAGTACTGGGACTTTGGACATGTTTTAATGGCATGAATGGCTCTTAGCTTTAAAGGGTGTTTAACAGGGTAATCAGTTTCTCAATAGCAGCACATATGAAAATAAGAAAAATTATAGAATTCTTTTGCAATATACTTTGTTGCTTTTTGAAAGGCATCTTTTGTAATCACCAGAGCATAATTTAATATGGACACAATCCTACAGCTGGCTTGAAGAAACACAGCAGCCTTAACCAGCAGTGAAAAAAACCCCAAATTCTGATACAGTGTTTAGTACAGCAATAATTTCACAGAGTAACTCTTAACAATGTAAAAAGAAATACCTCAGAGACAGTAAATTTAAAAATAAAGTTAATCAAAATTCTAAAATCTCATTTATGATTTTTTTTTTAATTAGACTACATGAGCAGTTGACATTACTAACAGTTTTGAAAAAGAAAATGGCATATGTTTCTACCGACGGTTAGGATGCTTTCAATGAAGGAAGACATATCAGGGAGAAAAGAAGGGTAAAGGCAGAATTCTCAGAAGGAAATTGGATCTCACTTCCCTTCCTAATTCTCTATAATGAACCTGTCCTCCTCTACTTCTCAGGGGGCATTTTCTCCAATTTGGAAAAAATATTCCTCAGGCTCTGATATCTACACCCTATGTTCCTTCTGCTTACAGTCCCAAGTGTTCCTGTGTTTCCTCCTCTAGATCACTAGACAACTCACTCTCAAATGGGGAAGGGGGAAACAATTAACAAATTATTGCTAATGCATCCAAACCCACTCCATTATTGAAGTATTTATTCTTGAATGTTATCTCTAGACTCTCCTGAAGAGCTTTTGAAGAAGGGCTGGTATAAAATTTACAGCATAACTGTACACTTGCCTTTTGCAAGACATTCCCTCCCCTTAAGCAAACAAAATATCTGGAAGCTGTACAAGTGAAGCTTACAAAAGAGCCTGCAAGGTAAACAACTGGGCCTCCTGAATAGCATCTTATGATCCTTAAGTCTTTCAAAAGAAATATGTTTGATTAAAACACATAGGATATGGTAATTCTGCTTTCTTAAGAAAGGAATATGAGGACCACTCTTTTGCTCAAGAAAGTTGTCCTGGCAAAAAGTCCACAACAAAGCAGCCAACCAAAAAACAGAGCAGGTTATGGAGGAGAAAAGCAAGGATATCAAAAGATATCAAAAGGAGTATGTCACCACAGCATTCTTCAGCCACCAGCAACAGTATCTGACATCTTACTGTCAGTAACTCATTTATACATTTTCCAGCATTGTCCAAGTCTTGTATGAAGAAACAGTTCAGTTTCTTCTCTCTTCCCTCCTGAGCACTTCAAAAAGGAAACTTGTCCGTCACATGGAATAGCAAGAATGCAAATTGTCTTCACAAGAATGCAAGACTCCCCTGCTTCCCCTCCCCAACTTAGGGAAAGTTCGTCAGTTAACTACTATCCCACTCTTTAGAGACCATGACAGATGACAACTCAGAAGTCCCATGCTACACTCCTGGAGGGAACCCCTTCCATTGTAGAAGGCTCAGTGGTCTAAATTTTGCCTGTAACTACAATCTTAGACTAATGCTCAAAATCAGAAGAGAATATTTTGAGCAGGATTCCCAATTATAAAATTTGGGTTTTCATATAAACGTGGAGAGAGGTAGATGCACAGAAATAAACATGATAAATAATAAATATATACTTAAATTGTGCAGACTGTTCAACTTCTCTTTGGGCAACTTATCACACATTTAACATTATGCTAAAAGACATAATTCTATTTCATGTTACTTTCACTGCTTGGGCACTTAGTGTCATATTAGCAAGACATGAAAGGCAGTGGCAGTAAAACAAGAAACAGAAATATTACGGTTTTTTTCTAGTTAGACAACTTCCCCCTTCATTCCCCTCACTATCAGTTGGTGGTTTCCTCTAGTCACAGCTATTGCTCAGGAACACCGTGCATGAGCCTTCCAGGGAAGTAGTGAGCAATACAACAAATGTCTTTCAAACACAGGAAGAAGCAGCACGTGCAACAGTGTCTTGTTCTAGAATTTTCTTTACAGGCAAAGTATACCCAACTGCAAGTACAGGCAAACATACAGAACAATTGGTTAGAGCAAAGAACCACACCTTGCCTTAGGGGAGAACGTGATGAGCCATTCTCCCATCAGCATTTATTCCACTGTCTTGATTTCACCGTAAAGGCCTGTCCTACCTAGTATTAAGCAACATACCAACATGGCAGAAACACATTAATCTACAAGGGCCCACGTGACATTACCACTGCAGTCTTGGAAACAGCTGTACAAGACCCCCTACAGCCTGCACTGTGTGCTGCTCGCCCCTCCACTCAGCTCATGAGGCAGGGGTCATTCATGCCAGCCCATACCTCCCCCGTCTCCTCTCCAGTCTCGTTTCGACTTCCAGTAGCCCAGTACAATGCTAGCAACATGAGGCTGAAAAGTTGGAAGGGCAATGGGTTGTGCTGAGACTGGCATGTGTCCCTTTGCTCTGCAATCTTCATGCTGTCAACCCAACCTTCAGTGAGACGAGGGACGAAGAATATTAATGAGAGCCAAGGCTCTTTAAAACTTTAGTGATCTATTGTCAAACTTCCTTAGACAAGATAAATTCTTTTGACACTGACACTGTATCTTTTCTTCTTTTTGCAGCATTTCAAATCCCGCTCTAGAAAAGAAATATGCTTATCCAAAAGTCTGGAAACGTAAAGAATTTCTGTTGACTTCACTCCTATTGCTAAGCAAGACCAGCTTAGTAAGCTGTTTTCACAGCTACACATCATTGTGCATTCTGTTCCAGAAACCACTGATGTAACACTAACAAGCTCACTTATCCACAAAATATGCCATGCTCAAAGAGGCTCTGTTAGATGGTATATCCTTTGGATGCAGACCAGAAGGCCAAGATCAGAGTTGCACTTAAGTTGACTTAAGTACCCACGGCAGTTGGTAAAAAGAAAAACAAAGTTACCAGAACTTTAAAGCTAATCTGATACACTTTATCAAAGTCTCTGAATGCCACAAGAAAATAAAAAGCAACTTCTACAAAATTTTTCAGGCATTTAAAAAAAAAAAAAAAGGGTCCCCTCCTACTACCAGTCTGCTCAGGACAACTTTCCTACTACCAGTCTGCTCAGGACAACTTTTCCAAAACTCTTACTAAGACTACTAGAAGGAATCATTCCTCAGTTTGATTCATGTAACTCGGCATCTTACAACACAGGGCCATGGCTGATATAATGCTGAATAGTTACACAGATAACATTATACATAATTGCATTTTTTTAAAAAACAACTCTGATCTGTATTCTTAAGGTTTTATGCATACAGTTCTTTAAAATCACATTAGAAATGGGTTTGAATGATCCAGACACAAAGAAACAGCAAATAAAATACAGACAAGTTTCAGATCACAGCCATTTCCTCTTTTTTCTGTTGGCAAACATAACTCTAAGTGATGCATATTATATTAGCATTGATTAAATGTGCCATGAAGAAAGAAAAATGCTTTCATTAACTCGTGCCTGCTTTTTCAAATTTGTATTTGCCCATTTAAATGGCACTTTTAAACAGTACACACTCTTTGGTTTTGCTCATTAGTCTCTGTATTTAAAATAATGTTGAAAACCAATTTAGCACATAAGCAACAATGTTGTAACACGCAGATGTCACTGAAAAGTATGAGGTTCTTCCTTTAGTCTCTCATATAGTCATATAGTGAGCTTACACATTATAAATAGTCATCTATATATAAACATTTCAGATGTGGGTTTTTTTTCCAAACCCTACCAGTCATGTATATTTACTAGGCCTGAAATGACAACAAGTTTGTAACAACCTAACCAGAGCTTATCCAGGTAAAAGTGCACATTTCAAAGGGATAATTCGTACTTGTACTGCTCATTAAGTACTTGTCCTCACATTCTTAACCAATTCATTCATTAGCAGCTATGTAGTCTTCTCTGGACCCCCAAAGCTCTATCTGCCTTTATCTCCATTTATTCCTTCATTTTCAGACCAATTTTCTTCTCCCAAATGCTTAAAATAGATTGATTAAACACATTAGTATCTTAAGAGAAAAATCCTATTCAAATTTATTAACACAAGTCCCCTTTAGTTCTGCAAGTCACTTATGCTATGAAAGGTCCAGAATCTGGCCCAATACAGCTCTGGAAAAGCACGAATCACTACATTAGCCTGTTTCAAAAAAAAAAAAGAAACACAAAAAACCCAAACAAAAAAGACAGGGTTTAACAGAGCCAACTTATCTCCACAGAACACACACATCAGTGATTGCGTTTGTGTATGTGCAAAGCCGGAAGGTGGCTTAGGTCATGCATGTAATGCCAGCCTAAAAAAAAAAATAATTAAAAAATACCCGCTGTAGTCTGACAACTAAAGATCACAGAATCAGCTCGGTTGGAAAGGACCTCCGAGGCGATGGAGCCCAGCCTGTGACCGAACACCGCCACGAGAAGCAGACCATAGCTCGGAGTGCCACGTCCAGTCTTCCCTTACGCACCCCCAGGGACGGCGCCTCCACCACCTCCGCGGGCAGCCCCCTCCGCTGTCCGATCACCCTTCCCGTGCACAACCCCCCTGGTGTCCCACCGCCCTGGTGTCCCACCGCCCTGCCCCGGCCGACCGGCAGGGGAGGCCGGACGCGGCCACAGCCCGCTCCGGGGCTCCGTGACGGCCCGCACCGCACCCGCCGGGGGCCCGCACCGCACCCGCGGAGCCGCACCGAGGCCGCACCCGAGGCCCCTGTCTCTGTCCCTGCCCCGATCCCTATCCCTGTCCCGGCCCGGCCCCGCCCGCGCTGCAGCCGACCGGCCTGGCCCACACCGCCGGGCTCAGCCGCCGCTCCGCTCCGCCCTGCCCTGCCCTGCCCGGGCAGCAGGTGCGGCGGCCGGGCCGGAGCGAGGGCAGAGCCCCGAGCGGGGCCCGGCCCGGCCCGGGCAGGGCAGCGCGGAGCCGGCGGCCCTTACCAGGAGCAGCAGGAGGCAGGCAGGGTCGGGCAGGAGCGGGAAGATGGCGGGTCTCATGGTAGACGGGGCGGCCGGCAGGGCGAGAGGCGAAGCGCGGCTCCCGCTCCCCGAGGCGACGGCGGCGGCGGCTCCGGCACTTCCCCCGTCGCCAGGAAACACCCGGGCAAGTTCCAGCGCGGGGCCCGCGCTCGGCCCGCTCCCGGGGCACGCCGGGAGCTGTAGTCCCGGGAAGGGCAGGGGCGGAGGAGGAGAGGCGAGGGGACGGAAGGGAAGGGAGGGAGGCGGCGCGGATCCCAGAAGGCAGCGGGGCGGCCCGAGGGGCGGCGGCGGCGCGGTGAGGTGAGGTGTGAGCGGGCGGGGTGAGGTGAGGCAGGCAGGCAGGGAAGGAGGCAGGCAGGCGGGAAGGGAAGGGAGGGGAAGGGAAGGGGGCAGGCAGGCAGGCAGGCAGGCAGGGGGCGGCTGTGGTGCGGGGCAGTGCCGGGAAGGCAGGCAGGGCGGGCCCGTCCGTCCCGGCGCTGTCCCCGCTGCCCTGCCGCCCCCTCGGCGCGCTGGGGCTCCGGGCGGGTGCCCTCGGTGTGCCATCCCGCCGTGTGTCCTCAGCCGCGGGCGGGGCACGGCCGGGGGATGCGGGACGGATGGCGTGTCCCAGTGCGGTGTGGTGCTCGTGTCCCCGGGGCTCGGAAGCGGCTGGAAGGCTGTGTGGGGCGGCGGGGGCAGCGCCGGGCAGCTCCAGCCCTGGTGTCGGCCCTGGTGTCGGCCCTCGGGCGCCTCGGCTCCTCTGCGCTGTGGCTTCCTCAGGGCTGAGTGCTGTAAACCAAGAACGCCCGGGATTCGGGGCTTTGTCCCCTTCCAGGAAAACCCGGGACCTCGCTTTGAGAGCCTGCAGAGCTGTCATGGAAAGCTGCGCTGTGCATTTCTCGCGTTTCCAGCGTGTCCGGGGGTGTGAGGAGGGAATCGGGGCGCCAAGCCGCCTAAAAGAGACTCCTCTGCATCAGCTTCGTTCAGGTCAAGCCCGGCTCTGTTTCAGAGAAAGCCTGACCGGCCCCGGCTTTATGTGTGACTCTGCAAAAATCTTCTGGCCTGCCAGTTTCGTGAGCTGAAAACACACACACGCATATTATATATATATGTAAACACACAAATCATGTAGTTTTTTTGTAGTCTGAAACTTGGCTTTTAGGAGTTCTGCTGTGACTGCCTCAAGAACTTGTGCTCTTCAGTCTGTAGAATGAATGTCTTCTGAATTAACTCACTTTTGAAAGATCTTTGGTATTTTTTCACAGCTTATTCTTCACTTGGAAACTGTATCAGTAAAATTTGATGGAGTGATCCTGTTTAAATTTTAACAACCTTGTCTTTTGCTGAATAAAAAAAATACGTAATTCTGGTTATCTGTGTAATGCAAAGTAAACTTCCTGTAGTTTGGTGTGAAATTTCCCATATCTGAAGAGGTCTTGGTGTCTATATGAATGTCTTTTCATTCCATGTGACTTGACAAGGCTAATACTTTTCTACATGTTAGCTTAAAGAAGAAAAGTTAATTACTTATCGAATTCCAGTAAGATGATGTATATTACAGATAATGTAAATTATGTAACTTTTTAGGAGCAGATCTTGTACTTATTTCGTGATTTTTATTGAATAAATACCTCAATTTTGTCAATGAGGATCATTATGAAACAAGTCTTCGAGATAGCAATTAATTTTTTTGTCATATACATGAGAGAAATATCTGAGGAACATTACATGTTTTCCTTTTATAGTTTCTCTTAATATTTCAGAAATTCCCTGACGCAGAACTAGCTCTTTCAATGGAGTTATGATGCTGTACTGGGAATTGCTGTAGAGATAATGGGCTGCTTTTCTCACCTGTACAAATACTGGCACTTAATGCAGGTGTGTCTGTTGTTTTCATCTGGAATTAATGAACATCTTCCGTTATCAGTTCTCTTCTACGTCCAGTCTGTTTATGTAAAAGTTACTGCTGATATAATCCAGATGCTTCTGGTGCTTTACTAAGTGCATTGGTATTTTCTGAATTTTACACTGCTGCCCGTGGATGTTTCATATTTTAGTTTCTTTATTTTAGTTTATTTGTTTGTGGAAAGGTAAAATGTAACAAAAATGGAGGAACTAGTTAGTAAGGTCCCCTGGGAAAATGCATTTGAAGGTGCTGGGGTCTATCAGTGCTGGTCAGGGGATGTTTAATGCTTCCTTCGGTATTCAGCACTGATGATGGGCTGAAAGGGATACTAATCAAGATTGCCAACGATGCTAAATTGGGAGCAGCTGTTGACTCCCTTAATTGCAGGGAGACCCTGCAGAGAGACCTCAACGAATTAGGGGACTGGGTAATCACCAGCTGTAAGAATTTCAAGAAGGGGAAGTGCTGGATTCTGTACCTGGGATGGGACAACCTTGGATGTACATCCAGACTGGGGAGTGAGATGTTGGAAAGCGGTGCCACAGAAAGGGACCTGGGGGTCCTGGTTGATGGTAAATTGTATATGAGTCAGCAGTGCCATGGCAGCCAGGAGGGCCAACCCTGTCCTGGGGGAAGAAGGCACAGCATCGCCAGCCGGTTGAGGGAAGGGATTGTCCCGCTCTGCTCTGCACTGGGACAGCCTCACCTTGGATATTGTTGTGCAGTTTTGGGCACTACCATATAGAAAAGATACTAAGAGATAAAAGATATTAGAGAGTGTCCAAAGGAGCGCAACAAAGATGGTGAAGGGCCTTGAGGGGAAGCCATATGAGGAGCGGGTGAGGGCACTTGGTGTGCTCAGCCTGGAGAAGAGGAGACTGAGTTGCAGTTACAACTTCCTTGTGAGAGGAAGAGGAGGGGCAGGTGCTGATCTCTTCTCTGTGGTGACCAGTGACAACCCAAGGGAATGGCCTGAAGTTGTGTCAGAGGAGTATTAGAAAATGGTTCTTCATCCACAGGGTGGTTGGGCACAGGGACAGGCTCCTCAGGGAAGCGGTCACAGCACTGAGCCTGTCTGAGTTCAAGAAGCATTTGGACAACACTCTCAGGCTCATGATGTGATTCTTGGGGATGCTTCTGTACAGGGCCAGGAGCTGCACTTCAATGATGCCAACTCCCAAGTCAGGATATTCCGTGATCCTATACTGGAGGAGTGTATAACAGGTTGATACTTGACAGCAAACTTCATTGATACTGAATTGAAGCATAGATGGCAATACTCTGAAGAACAGTCTGTTGGGTTTGTAGTTAAGCACTACCCATTTGCAGGCTTTTGCAAAGCTTTTTGACTGAAATTTATGTTTAAGACAAACTACAATATGTATGTATATCTTCTTAATGTAGGCTTTTTTCATGGTGAATTTTGGCTAGAGGTAGATTTAATCCACAGATAAGAAACATGTTTCTTCTTTTTGCTTTTAACTGAGAAGTTTATTCTGTTTAGCATTGTTTGAGTTGTTTAATGTCTCATTGTAAAATTAGTTCTGTTTTATTTTTGTGTTTTTTTTCTAGAACTGAATTCCTACAAAAGATGCTGGGGATGCAGATCTGACCTATGATAATACCCTGAAAGAGTATGAATATTTCAGCAAACTGCCTCTTCAGTGGTTCCTCATTAGCATCTGAAGTGCATGCTGCTGCTGTGAATGGAGATAAGAGTACCCTCCAGAAGCTAATAGCAGGTAAATGTTTTCATTGTAGATGTGTTTGGATTACTTTAGAACTGCAGCTTTTTGGGTTTGACTTACAGCTCTGATCATTAAGATATGTTTTAATTTCTTGATTATACGTATTTCTAGAATAAATGTAGTCCTCAAAATATGACTGATTTTTCTTACTTTGTATTACCTGTTGCCTATGATTGATACTTCTGTGTAAAGTAAAATAGAAAGTTGGTAAGTGATACAACCACAAACCTGAATAACCACAAAGTTATTCAGGACTCTTCTTTCAAGGAATTTGAAATTTTAGAGCAGTGCTTTGTGCTGAAATATTTTGGCTGCACATCCTTATTTTTGTAATTGCTTTTGTGGGAAATTTGATAAACTTGTGTTTATAAATAATTTATTATAGTTAGTGAAGTCTTGTCAATGCATAGCATTTCTGAACAAAATGAGCCAGCCCTATTCATTACTTTGATTCTGATAGATTGACAGTATTTCTCAAGACCAACTAAAGGTAGGGAGATAGTCTAATCCTACTGAATCTGAAGTAAAAAAAAAATAAAAAATCCCATCCATTAAAAAGCCCAGGTTTTTGCCTTCCCTGTCCAGGAACAGTATGGCATTCCAGGTTAATAATTTTCAAAAGCAGTATATATGCAGTGTTCCAAAACCAGTCTTGCCTATATCTGAAAGGCTGCCGTGTGGTAGGTGCAGACTTTAGTTTTTCAGAGTTTCTGATTAAATGCAATTCCACCTGATACTGTAGAAGTTTTATTTGCTCAGCTTTTTTTGGAAAATCCTATGCCTTGAGCTTGGTGAGCGCAAAGGACTTAGTCTGTATTTATGCAATTAGCTGTCAGTTTTAATGGTTGTAAAGGATTTACATTTACAATGGTAGTTGCATTAAATCAGCAGTCAAGTTTCTTTATGTATCTTCTGCTGACCTGTGTTGAAGGCATGATAGTAAGCTGTGTAGATCTGTTGTTTCAACTGTATAGAAAGCACTAAGTGGCTTTCCTTAACAAGCTCTAATTTTCTCAAATGATAGCTAGAAGTGATTTGACTCAAACATGAGCAAATTTTGGGGACCTGACTTTACAGAAGCTCCACTATGGAAACAGATACTTTTTGTAGGGCCTTCAACTTGTTTTTGTCCTATGATGGCTCAAACATATGCTGTTTGTGTTTAATGCTGTCTATTCATCCTTTCGTAGAACAATTTATAAACAGCAGATGAGCGGTTGATATGGAGATGCTTCTAGAAATCTGGTGGATCCAACTACAAAGTAGCTTTAAATACCTGGGTTTTTAAAAAAGCCTTCTGCCTTCGTGTGGAGGTGGAAAAAAATCTGAGCTTTCGAATCTTGGCTAACAATCAGAAGCAGCAAAGAGTTTTTGCAAACTTTGGTGCGTTTTTATTAATCTCACAGCCAAAAGGTGTATTTTTGAAAACACAGGGGAAAAAGTAAGTGCTTTTTTTTGTGTTGCTGGTACATCTTGTCAAATATAGCACAAAACAACCATTAGAACCAGATAAGGAAATCACTCTTCTTTTATGATAATCATGCAGCAACAAAAAAAAATGCTGTGTTTTATTTTTACATGGAAGTGGAAACTGCAGAATCCTTGCAGCCTTTGCTATAATAGCAAAATTTGGCTTTTCTGCTTTGCTGTGTTTTGACAGGATATGACACAGACCTTACTTTTGCCAGAACAGGACAAAAAAAAAAGTAAAAAGTATTGCCTAGCAGAAGAAGAATGCATCGGAGTAATATTTTTAGCTGTTTACCAGTCACTGTTGGAAGTATAACTTGATGCCAGAAGCAAATTGAGCAATTGGTGCTATTCACTGAATTTTATGACTGCACTTAACAGCAGCAGCTAGTTCAGGACAGTACTTCAGTGTTATGTGTGCTGTATATTCTGGATTGCTGAACATTTTCCTAACAGAGCCAAGCACTGCGTCTTGGTTATGTAGCTAGTGCTATAGGCAGCAACATGAAGTCTGACTTTCTCCTTCTTTTGGGGAGGGCTTCTTAAGCCCTAGATTTGCTGTTACTTTCTTCTTTGTGCTTTCTTTCTTCAGTTACTGACATAGGAGGGGCATAGAGGCTGGCTAAACAGTCTCTTAGAGGAGCCCCTCTCACCTCTTCTGCAACTTTTGCTTTTCCCAACTGTAGCTTGATGGAGTGTGTGTGACTGTATACGAACATATACACTGCATTTGTGTGTAATCATGAGTATGGATGGATTTTAAAGGAACAGGTGTTTGAAATAATACAGAGCGTTCTGGCTACTGTGTTCCACTTGAAATCCTGTGCCAGAAAGAGGCACAGTCAGAATCAAAGGTAAGTAGAAAATTTATTTAGGTAAAGAGGCCTTTGGAACAAAATGTCTCTATGTGTTAAACACTGCTGGTGCTAAATTACAGGACTTTCTAAACAGCCTGTGGGTTAAATGACATAAAGCACAGTACATGCTGAGCGTTAATTGTATAACCAGTGTAACAAAAGTGTGCTAATTGTTTGCATTGCGTTGCATGAGTTATCTCATACTCTATCACATTGTTTTAGAATTGTATGTTGTCAGGCTTTGGAGAATGCTCACAGAATTTTTTTTCCTGTTTTATACAACACCAAACGTCTTTAATTAACAGTTCTTCAGTGCTAAAACCCATCTGTGTGATTTTAATCGTAGGAAAAAAGGGAGCAAAAGTTAATTTTGTGTTTGGAGGATCATTTCAGATTTAACGTTTTTATATAGAGTTTTGGGAAGATGCCTCTAATTGTTTTAATTGTTTATAAGAACACAATTATGTTTATAATAGTCATTATACTGAAGTGTCTGTTCAGTCCAACTCCTCCTTCTAAAACCCTTATCATGCATTGCTTGTATACAAATGCTTCTAAATCTCTGATGTGATGTTTCATTGTAAATTGTTAACTAAATTATGAGTTACAAATATTCAGTTGCATGCTATTGTTTAATTCTCCTCTCTGTATCTCTCTTCCCTGTTCTGCAATGTGGGAGGTTGAATAAAACTCAAATCAGATATTGCAGAAAGCAAGGTACTTGCAAGTGACAAGAAGTGGTTTGTCTTTTAATAATGAGGCAGAATTCGCATCCTCCTGCCCTTTCTCTAATATGATTGCTTGCATAGAGTGCGAGAAAGTGATGAGATGTACAGATGTGAGAGTTAAATTTTGGATTTGGGCCACTTGATTCCATGGTGTTCATGACATCAGTTGGCAACAAGCTTATGGAATGCATATTCTGGTGGGGTGAGGACATTGATTCCGAAAGGGGAGGCATCAAACAAAATTCCTTTCTTTGTCAGGTATGTGAAGAGAATTTGCTTTTGCCAAAGCACATTTTATGTACAGTAATATGTACCTAAAGTTTCAAAGGCTATCTGTGCTTTCTTGATTGCAGAAAATAATAATCTGTTGCAGCTGTGAAGTCCACAAGATATTGTGGTTAGTGACTTTCATAAGCTTAGTCCTCCTTCGTACCTGATAGTGATATAGTGGCTCCTAGTCCTTGTTCTATTGCTTAGCCTGAGTGCAGAGACACCTTTCTAGGGAAATGTCCACAGGACTTTTTAACCATTCTAAGAGCCTTACAGAGTCTTGTAAGCAAATGGAATAATAATAAGAAGAAACCTACTGCTAGCTGAAAATAATTTCTTTACCTTAAGAAACAGTGTGCCAGCTTCAGGCAAATTACTGGCAGCAAGTTTTGAAGGTCTTGATCATTTTTCATTCAGACCATGTGCAGTCATGGAAACTCCTCATCATCAGCTACATCACTTTTTGGGAGCTGTAAATGAAAATAGGTGTTTATTGCTTTACTTAGTTGAGTTGCAGTTGAGCTTTAGGCCAGTTTTACTTCTCTTGACTTTACCCATTTCTTTCGTTTAGTATCTACATTTTTTTATATCCTCTAACATATAACAGAAGGGGAACTGGAATTTGAGGAAGAGGTACTCTTTTTGCTTATTGCTGATTTAAGAACAAATGTTACCTGATGCATGTGTCCTATTGGAAGAAATGAATGTTAATGTATTTCTTTTAAAAATATATTTGAGTGTACAACTCCCATCAGCTATGACAAATTTCAGACACTGTTGAGGCTATGTTAACACTGAGCAGTGAAATGTGGTTTAGTGGTGTCTAAATTACCATGTTGAACTAATACTGGAAGAGCACCTGACTGTACTTAGCTAATTAGAGAAACTGGCTTTTTGGCTGGGAGCAGTGACATGTTAAATTAGGCTTTGGACTTTAGTATCTGTGTGCTGCTTCACAGGGCTGCAGGGTTGATCATAACCAGCTTTGATGTTTCTGTACTGTGCTCTTGAATGGAAAAAGCATTTATTCTTAGCCAAAATACTGAGGTGTAAGACAGCCTCACAATATAACTTTCTAAATACTTTAATAATAGAGGAAATAATTATCTTGAAACTGCATCCAGTTTGCAATTAAATTTTAATACTGTAAAATGAAAGTCTAGCAAATGTTTTTACAAGGTAGGGAAAATAAAGGATTTTGGATTCCCCTGTTTAACTTAGTGTTGCATTTTGAATTATTTCCTAATGAACATGGAATTAACTGTCAACTAGAATGAAAACAGTTCCTATGTAGAACCTAAAAATGAGTGTGAAGAGTAAAATCCTTGCTTGCAGTGTGAAGTGAATACAAAACCTTTTCTTAACAAAATGAAAGGTCTAGGGAGGTGAAAAGGAAGTAAGCAGGCTAAACAGCAGTATGAAGGTGGATACTAAAAAGCAAGAAGGTGTTCAAAAAACAGCCTGTGTCTGAGGAAGGTAGATGCAGATCAGTAAAAGACTTCATTCTGAGTTTTTTGGGTTTTTTTAATTTAATTTGCTAGAGGTATGAAAGTTAGTTATAAAATGAGTAAAACTAGTGGATTGTCAAGGTAAAGTGACAGTCACAGAAGACAAGGCCATGGGTGAAGAACAAACAGGATTTTTCCATATCTACATCACAGAAGAGTTCATAAATGTTCTTAAACTGCTTTTTGCAGAGCAAAAAAAACTTTTCTCAATGCAAAACAGAATTTCAAGGCACGAGAAGATGTTACAGAGTGAATTGTGATTGACATGGTAGTCACCCTAGTTTCAAAAGAAGTAAGAAACAAAACGAGTAAATGATTGCTCCAGCGGGCAATATCCTACTTAACAGTGGTTTTTGTTAGAAGCTTGATTGGTAGGGAAAGAATTTTAATTCTTGATATTTCCTTTGATTCCTATTTAATCTGCTTGATTCTTTTGCTAGGTGAATCAATCAGAATTATAATTCAGAATACAATTACTGGATATGTGGATAAGTATAGCATGTTGGGGAAGAGCAAAGACTCTTGTGTTTGTAAGGAAGAAGCATTCCTTTGCTGGAGTGCTTATGAAGCATCAACAGTCATGCAGACAAAGGAATAATTAAAAAGCAAAACTAACTTACCTGTAAAATTCAGTGTTCCTTGAGTAATTGTAGACAACATTGCTACATGGGAGATCTGAAGAGTTGGGATGCATAGGGTAAATGATACGCGTGAAGTTAAAGGTGCTCGTTTTTATGTGGTGACTTGATAGAAATAGGAAACTTTATAATGAAACGTTCATTTGAATTTTTTTTTGTCTGTGAATAAGATTAGCATTTTGATTTTTTTTTTTTAATAGGTTGTCAGACTTCTTAATTACTGCCTTACTAACCTTATCAATTCAAGAAAGCTTGCGAAGCATTTAAGTAGTTTCCATATTGTAAGGCACCATGAAGTAAATAATGGTATTGAGGTAATATTGACGTTTATGCTTTTAAAATAAACATTGCTGTGAGTAGACTTCAAAGCTTGTTTTAGTTACGGCATTTACAGGTTTCAGAAGGACTGTTTTGTGTATGTGCTGTTGATACTTTTTAAACTAATCTTTGTGGCCAAGATCTCTGTAATTATTTAAAAATTATTTATAATTATGCCACTGTAGAATGCTACTGGTAGTAGGCGTATTTGTGGCACTAATGTTTTCTGAATGTACTTTTTTCTGTAAATATGTTTTGAAATGTTCTGTAAATGTCAGTAACCTTGAGTTTATCAGGTACTCCATTGTTTTGTTCACCCTGGTCACACTGTAATAAGATACCTCCTCATCATATTATAATAAGCTACCTTTTTAATAAAAAAGTACTGCTAGTTAGATGCTAATAGACTTAACTGGTTTAAGTGATCTTTTGGTTTGGTTTTGGTTTTTAGGAAACTCTGAGCTGAAAGATAAAGAGGACCAGTTTGGAAGGACTCCACTTATGTACTGTGTGCTGGCTGACAGGCTGGACTGTGCGGAGGCACTGCTGAAGGCTGGAGCTGATGTTAATAGAGCTGATCGTAGCCGGAGAACTGCTCTCCATCTTGCTGCACAAAAGGTAATTTCCCCAGAAGTGCTCAGCCGTTGTATAAGCTTACAGCTTTCATGGCAGGTATGAGGTGGGTTGACCCTGGCTGGACAGGGGAGAGAAAATATAACAAAAGATTCATTAGGCTGAGATAAGGGCAGGGAGAGATCCTTCACCAGTTACTGTCATAGGCAAAACAAACTTGAGAAAAATGGATTTAATTTATTACCAATCAAATCAGAGTAGCGTAATGAGAAGTAAATCTTAAAAGCAACTTCCCCACACCCCTCTCTCCTTTCTGGGCTTAACTTCACTCCTGAATTCTCTACCTCAACCTGCAACTAGTGGTGCAGGAGGACTGGGAATAGGGGTTGTGGTCAGTTCATCACATGTTGTAAATCTCTGGAGGGTTATTTTATATTTTTTAATGGTCCTACTCAGTGTATTTGTAGATGTCTGCAGAGACAGCATAAGGCATTGCCTTTTAAGAATTCATGCTTTCTAGGAAAAATAGTCCTTGTCTATTTTCAGATAGCCACGTCTAAGTAAAGACTAAATTTTATACACTCTCATAGTCCTTAGGATGTTACCATTAATTTCAGTGGGTATAAGGCCAAACACTGTTAATTATTAGTGTTGTGTTTGAAAATATGTATATTCTTGAGATACGGACGTGTCATATCTCGGGATATGGAATACCAAATCATTTTCAGGTCCAGGAGGGAGATACATTACTATCTGCTTTTATTTCTACAAGCTCAGTCTGTAACACTGTTCAGCATTGTTCCAGTGAAGAAGTGCTAAAGGAAGTACTCAACAATGAAATAAAAGGTTATTTAAAGTATAGCTTCAGAGCTGCAAGAAATTTTGAGTTTGTTAGGGTGGTGGGAAGTGTCCGTAGTCATAGGAGAATGAGCAAACTGCTGATGGGAGAAGACAAAACAAGAAAAGGGAGGGTGAGTTTGGCTAGCTGACCAAGACATTTGAGGTCATAAACTGTGAAACAGACTCCACAGAGAAGATTAAAAATTCAAACTGAAAAGAACAGGCTTTAATTAACTCTTTTTATAGTATGTTTAAAACTGTAACTGCGCAAAAATTAAAGTTGTTTTGGCTGTGTAAGCTATGTCATTTGGTACTAGTTAGAGTGCCTGCCATGATTTTCATAGCAAACCTTTTCAATTTGTAATATCTTGTCACCTGTTCATAATCATACAGGAGCAATTAAATAGAGAACCACTTGGGAAGATGATAATAAGGTGATGTGCTTCAGGTGTGCTTGATAGGAGTCCATAGGGATTGTGTGGTCTGTTTTACTGCACCCATTTTTGGGAAATGAAGACTTCATCTACTATTTTAAATTTACAAATTCCTTAGGTAAAAATGTTAAACTACTATTGTTTAACATACTAATGTTAAAAACTATTAAAAACTAGTGTGAATGCATTCTTGAAACAATTATAGTAATGCACAACATAACTTTATTGACATCATCATTAGCTACAATAGGTTGTAGTTGACTTGAAATAGGCAAATTCATCTGCTTGGTTACATACACTACACCCTGATGAAATATTTCAGTCATCATCATAACCTTGTTTCCAGTGTACCAGAGTTAACTTTGTGTTTCTAAGTGACCAGCCTACTGTGAATGTTGTTGTTTCAAATGTAGGTATTTCATAAACATGGCAATGTTAGAGACTTTAAAAATTGCAGTAGCATGCTGTGCTTGCCTGGTGTTCATACAGGCTTTTTGATTTTATGATGTGATAGACACATGAGCATTTTAATGATATTAAAAACTTAATCTTAAAAATTACATTTCCCCCACATTTTTAAAATACATGTTAGCATACTCAAACAGTATAAATTCTTTTTAAAACCTTTGTCTGACTGTTAATGTTGTGGATGTTTGTACTGCAGCAGTTCAAGGCAAGAGACATTTTGCCTTTAGCGTAATATCCATTGACTTCATGTTCTCTCCATTTCCTTTATGCACTGCTGCAGTCCTGAAAGTGCAGTTTGTAGCATGGGATACTTGGACCATGTTAGATGTGTTTTCAGTTGACAGTGCAGATGAAAAAGCAGGTACATGCTGGTTTAGCAGTAGGCTTTCTGTAGTCACATGCTTCCTGTATAGTGTACTAGATAGATGTGATTCACCCCACAGCCAGGTAAGCGCTTGTAGCAAAGTAGTGCTGGGGGGCAGAAAGCGGTCAGGAAACAGCCCTGGCAGCAGCTTTTCATTTGCCTCACTTAGCTGTCCTGTAAAATTGTCTTCTGAGTCTTCTGAGCAGTTACTTGCTATTGATGTCAGCCTATAAAATTGATGTTTCACGTGTGTAAATTTTGTCTTCAGTCTTTCCGTTTTAACATTTTAAGATCTATATTTCTGTCACAAATGCCTTCTGAAAGATAGATAAAATTAAAATTCCAAACAACTTCATGTTTCATGGAGTTTTGGCTGTTTAAATAGCATTTTGTGTTCTTCTTATTCCCCACTGATACTTTTGGTTTATATATATATTTTTTTCCCCCCAAATAAAAGAAAAATTCCTCAGTAACCAATATTGACAGTTGACTTTCAGATAGAAAAAGAAACATGCTGAGAACACCCATTTCCAAAGTTATTTGTTCAGTGTTGGTTAATAATGAACCTATATATTTGCCAGGGCCAATGTATAGATTTTGTTGTCTTCAAGCTTGTTGGTCAGTTACTCTCCTTTGCTTCATCAAAACCAGATTCACATGACTTTATAAACATCCATTAATTTGTAGTCACAAACATAAGTTGTTAAGAAGGACAGTACTTGGAGATTCAGATTCCTAAATTGCACTTCCATTGCATCCTAATTTTCATTTTCTTTGGAGAGAGAAGTTATGATTTACAGACCTTTACATACAACCAGTGAAGAGGCAGAAAGGAGATGATGTTCCTTTCCACACAGATGCTGTCAAATAAAGCAGATGGGGGTAAAATGAAGGAAGGTTTCCTGAGTCAGAAATTTCCTCTCTAGGTACTAGGGTTACTTTTGCCATTTTTTGCTGTCTCTTGGGAGAGCTTTTGGAACACCTTACTCATCAGATTGCAGCAGACATCCTGAGGGGTGGAGTTTGTTGCCAGAATATTTGAGACTTTAGATCATCATTCTACAAGCTCCTTTTACATGTCCCTTTGTGCTTGTTCCTCTGAAACAGTCTTGCAATGAATTTGACAAAAAATGGTCTCTGCTGTCTTTGGGAGCCACAGAACTGTCTCAGAGACAAAGAGTTTGTGAGAAGATGCTCTTGTAAGGCCAAACAGAAACAATGATTTAGCCATCTTGGACTGAAGGAAGCTGAATGTCTTCATTCATGTGTTTGGATTCAAGACGGTGTCTCTCCCATTAATAATCTTGCTTATCATAAGAAAAATGGGTTTCATTCTCTGCAGGGTGAGATGAAACTGTTTCTGTTTTTCTGTCTGGAGACTTCACTGTAAGAGACCTGTCAGTTCATGTCTTTAAGTCCTAGTAAAATAACTTGTGAGTTTTTTAAATTCCTGTAATAGAACAAACATTCAGAAATGTGACATTGACCTGAATTCCATCAGAAATCATCACTATTAAGTAAAATGAGTTAGATCTCCAATTTCCTTTTTTCTCTAGGATGGATTTCTGGTTGGATAGGACTTAACTATAACATCATTCCATTAACACTTCCATAACTAGCTTCTGACTACACCTGTGTGAGTTACAAACCTTGGTGAGTGTGTGTACACATACATGTATGTACATACCAGCTCTCCATTCTGTTTTATTTTTAACTTCCACCTCACTGCAAGTTTTACACTTACAGCTATTGTTTGCAGAATAGCAGGCAGCTTTTGCTTCCATCTTGTTTGTTGTTACTGTTTGCTTGAGGAGTTTATGCTGTAAAAGCATTTCTTCCAGTCCTTCAGAATTCTAACAATTGCATCCAGTGTTCAAGATGCAAAATCTTATTTTTTGATGATACAGAGGTCTTCCTAAATTATAGGCAAAGATTTCAGCACTACCCATATGGTCATACAAAACATCTGATGTGGTAATCCCACAGTAGTTCCTAAAACCTTTATTTTTTTCTAATAGCCACCCTATCTCTTTTTTTAAGTACTTACTCTGTTACCTCACGGTAAATTGTTGTTACTTAACTTGGTACTTTGTGTAGTTGATCTCCTCCCTGGTATTGTGTTCTCTACCAAAAATATTTCTGATAGCTCAGCTAGTCATGAGCATTAATGACCCGTGTCATTAATGTTCTTTCAGTTCCAAGGGTTTCAACAAAAGTAGGGAGCGATGGAGCTCTGAGGATTTCAGTGTCCCAATCTAGTGCAGTTGTAATAACCAGGTCATATTTACCAGTTAGTGAGGAAACTTAAGGCAGCACAAAGTTGCTGTGTCATCCTTGTCTTGCCATGCTTTGTTCAGATGGCTTTTGTCACTGGAGCATGTCTGAAAAGCAGTAGTTACCTGAAAAATTGCGGCAGGTTCTCATCTGTGTCTGTTCTCATCTCAACAAAAGGTTCTTATAATCTCTCTGTCTCAGACTTTAATAATGACATTCTTTATAGATAGTAAAGCTTAGGATATTCCCTTACTTATTGGTCCATTTGAACCTTTGTAAGCCTAAGTGTTTTCACACCTTTCTTTGAAATTAATAAAGTGTAGTCAGAAATTTCGGATTGAGGTAGCAATGCTTTTGGAAAAAAAGTCTATAGTTATATGTGGTCATATTAATAACATATTGATAACTTTCAGTGGCTGGTTGCTTAATGCTAATAATTATGTTCTTAATGATAAGTCTTCTGTTTAGTGATAGACATCCTTTGCAGCTTTTAAGCTTTCCGTATTTGTTGGTTTAAAAAAGATTTTAAGCATGACTAAAGAGCTAGAAAGTGGAACTGTTTGCTTAAATGTAACAAATACATCTTGAGAGAAAATACTCAACATATAGCACAATGCAATGTGAGAATGATGGGCTGAGAATAATCTTATGTAACTAAAAATTTACATTACAGACATCTACATGCAAGCTAGTCATGTAGATAACAAAATTATTGCAGTTGATGGTGCAGTCCATTCACTCTAGAACTGAGTACCTTAGAACACACTGACTAGCTTGTTCTTCCTTTTACACATCTGATTGATGTAGGTTTTCATGTTGTCAGTGTCGAAATTGTGACAAATTAATCTCACATGAGGCATACATATTTTTAGCAACTCATCATTTTCCAATTGTCCCTGACATGATCTTTCATAGTATGTCTTTTTTTAGTCAGCCTTATGATGGAGATGCTTCAGTCTTTGTAGGCAGAAGGCCATGTAAATTAAGGTATTTGGCTTTTCTTTTTGGATTTTCTTCTGTTTCACCCTCTTTTCAAGTGGATAGGTCTCCTGAGCAATTTTGAAAGGGTACACACCCTTTAAAAAAAAAAGTCAAGTCATTAACTTAAGAAAATTTAAATTAAAAAGCAGTCAAACTAAAAAGACCTCAAAAATCCAAACCCACCAGAAAATGATACAAATTATTGCAGGATTGCCCTGTGAAGATTGCCATGGGAGTTTCAGAGGATGATTGTGACTTCCTGAACACAGATGTAATTTACTGGGAGCTGAAACAGTGACTGATTGCAACAGAAGTAGTCATTAACAGAATTTGCTAGTGTTTTCACATTGAGGAGTTGCAGTACTATGTGGGCACAGGTTGTTTAAGTTGGTAGAACTTAGATTATTGTGAAATAAACATGCTGTGGAGACAGATATGAGTACTGGGATTACAGTTTAACAACAGGCATTCATTTCCACTTATAAGCATTGTGGTAGCCATTTACTTCTAATGTTAAATTGCAACTTGCTCAAACACCCACATGATACTTGTGAACAGAAATGTTTCTGCATATCCAAATTACCTGTATATGTTTTGCCATTTATCTTTCATTAAGTAATTCCAGTTTAATTTAAGGAAATAAAAAAAGCAGGCCTGCTTCTTTCAGTATTTCTCACAAAGGTTGCTCACTTATTAGCGATGTGTTTACTCTGGAGAGTAATCTACCTGAATCTCTCTGAATTCCTGAAGCACAGCCTTTTGTGTTAATAGGGATAGAAGTAAAAAATCAGGGTTTGGTTTTTTTGTTGAATTCTATTAATATGCACTTAAAATAATCTATCAGGATCTTTAACTGTCAGGAAGTTATTAATGTTGGCTTCAGGAAGATTAATACAACCCCAGTGGGAAAGTGTGACTTTAAAGGCATTAAATATTGTGTAGCATATATTATTTATTTGCTGACGTGGTTGTTGATGAATAACAGTACATCCAGGTTGCAGTTAGGAATTCTGTGTAAAGAAGGAGGCTATATTTTAAATTATCTTCAGTTTTTATTAAACTAGAATAATTGGTTGTTCCTGTATACTCACCAGTAACCATGAAAGTAAAGATGGAAGTGAAAAAAAGCCTGTGGCAAGCATAAAACGTGGTAGAAGATTAGAAACAGAAGGTAGTCTTTAGTTCATTTATTTTATGAAAGTTTATTCCCAAGTCTTATCTAATGAGTACAGTCAGGACAGTCTGAGAGCCCCCAAACAAGAATGTTATTTCCTCTGTCTTGAGCAAGTCAAAATGTTTGTATTAAAACCTCCTGAATTAACTTGCCTGGGAGGAAGCTTATGCATTTTTCCCTCACTGCCTTTCTCAAGATGTATTTCCTGGAGCTGTAGTCTCTCAAATCTTTCATGAGGGTTATTTTATCTGCATAAAAGAGCAGATGTGCTTCTAACTTTTTTCCCAATCTATATGGTGAAAATAAATAATCAGGGTGCCTTTCAGAGGCAGGGGTGGTCACTTCATGTTCTTTTTTTCCTCAGGCTGGTAACCTTTTGTGACGTTCTGCCTTAAGTGAGTGCTCATAATGAGTAATGTTAATCCTATGCATGTAGGTTCATGAAATGTGAATGAGCTTTACATTCATTCTGTGATTTTCATGTGAACATAAAATTTGATTAAATATGAAAAATCTGAACAAACCAAGGTGTGAAACAGGAATGTTTCCCAACCAGGCAGAACAGGTGTTTTTTTTTACATGTGGGAATATAGTTTTCTCTGTGTTTAAATATGCTACAGACAATAACCATGATACAAATTTTTTCTTAACTTTCCTGAACAAAGAGTTCTTTCTAGTGAATGCAGCCTGAGGTTGCCCAAGGGCAGAAGGCACAGTTCCTTGCAAGTGATTTGTATGTGATATATTAAAGATAAGCTGATCTAGCTACCAAAGGTCCCATCCATGGCCTTCCCCTGACCCCTTTTCACAACTGTGGAACTGCTCACTGGTCAGTGAGTTGACAGAGAACAAACTCTACAAAAGAACAATTAATTCTTTGCCTGTTTTTCACTATTGCTTGTCTTGATACTACCATTGGTCTGTGCTGTAAGTTCTATTGAAATGATTGAAAAATAACTACAGGAAAAGTTTAAGATAAAGTTCACATTGTTACAGAGAACTGATTCACAGTATCGTCCCTTAGAAAGTTGTGCTGTCCCTGCTGAGAAAAAATAATAAAACAGAATTTGCAAGGCTGGAATTTCCTAGATGAACACTGACATAATGAAAAGTGTTCTCAAAAGCTTAGGTAAGACTGTAGCAGGGTCCTATTTGGGTTCAGAAAGAAAGGGAACTATTTTGAAGTTGTTGGGGGTTTTTGGTTTGGTTTTTTTTCCTGTGTGTGATAAACAGCATCTGTGACTCTTTGAGGATCTCTTACGGCTTTGCTAATTCTGCTTTCAACTGTTCCTTAGATTTCATTAATACTTCCATTTGCCACTACATTAACCTGTCTCAATTCAGAGCAAAATATCAAATTATGAAAATGGGATCTTGAGATCAAAGTATTGATCTCCTCTTACGAAACTCAGCATTTCGGTGTAGCTCCAAAGCATCATAAATTTTACTATTTCTCCACTGAAATGTTCAGAGTGGCTTGGAACATAATTGTACACCAGAAATACTATATGATAGAAGCATCTTGTGAACATCAGTGTTAGGTAAGTTCTTTTGAATGTATCTAAGGAGGGAATTTATTGGTCTGAAAAGGTTTTGGGAAGTCAAGCAACACTAGATATTATGAGAATGGTCAAAACACTGTCTTGTGTATTCTTCAACTGCAGAGATTCTGTATCTTGATTCATTAGTGCATCACAGATGTTGAGAGGGAAGGCTTTCCAAGTCACTTACACTAAACGTTATGGAGCAGCAGCATTGAAACAGAAAGCTTGGCAACAGTTTTGTTGGCTGAGAGCTTAATTTGGGTGCTGCTTTGCAAGACCAATGTGCGATTCTCATATATTCTCGTATTTTCATCTTGCACACTTTGTCATGCCTTGTAACAAGGCAAGAACATGCATATTGTTGGTTTCTTATTAAGTGTTAAGTCCCTCTAATCATATGGTATCCAGCAATTATCTGTCTCTACTGTCAAACTGTGGGTTAAAATTCTGCAGAACATAAAACTGTGGAAATGCTGTTCTACATGTCAGGTTTCAGTTGCACAGCAGACACTTAGGCATCTGAGTCTGATTTCTAACTGGTTTTATGTTAGCAAGAAATCACATTTTAAGAGAAGGTTATGCAAAAGTTTATACGCCAAAGTAGTTCTTCTGACTTCAAATTCAGAATTTTAGAATAGCTAAAGATCAAACCCTATCTCTATACAGACTTCACTGATAAATATGGTATCAATGTGTATAGCCTATAGCACTTGTAGAATTGACTTTTAAATTATTTTAGTAACTGTTGGTTACTGAACTAACAAACTCTAGTAAAACACGTTGGAAAATACTGCTTTCAATTTGTGGCTATCTCCCTACCTATATCTACTTTCCAGCAGACATTTGGCATGGCTAACTGAAAAACATAGCATCTGGCATTGTCTTTGGGTAGGATTGGATTGTGAAAGCAAACAGATAAAGCTAGCTGAGGCACTAAAATGAATTATGCTGTAAATATCTGACAAGTTTGCTTTATAGCCTGCTCTAGACAGAATACCTCTATCTGCTTCCACTGGCAATAACAAAATAGCATTTTCCCCCATTTAGAATAGTGGAAGCAAAAGCTGAAGGTGGTTGGGGGGTGTTTAAAGGATTGCTGCAGGAGCACTTTTGGAGTACTTAGGCAAATACTGCATAGCAGAGTATATTTGTATGGAAAGGGATGGACTGAGTGTAGTGCCTTCCCTTTGACATGCAAAGGAATTGTTGATCTCCAGTTGCCTGAGGCAGTTGATGACTGGCAGCCGTCATTGTAGCATCCATATTTTGAAGGGTTTTGTTTTAATAGTGAGGTCTGCAAACCTATTTTAAAACTAGAACAAAGAATAGGGATGTTTGAATGTGATTCTCAGGAAGGCACATCTGGAACACAACTTGAAAAATACAGTGGTATATCATTTCTGATTCTGACCTGTAACCATGGAAAAGATTCTCACTTATCAAGAATAGCGATCATAAACCAAATATTATTTTTAAGTCTTGAAACAGAAAATAGGAATAATAATGGGATAGGCAACTCATTAGGTTGGTAAGTCTGAAACTTAAAGACGTTTACAGATTTTGCTGTCATGATTAGATGTTAAGAACAGTAATTTTTCTTCACTATTTGGCACCGGGTAGAGCTCTAGCATAACATTGTTGGTTGTTGGGTTTTTTTTAAATAAAAGCTCCTCAGAGAAAAAAAGGAGAAAAAAAGGCCAAATGAGAATAAAGAACTAGGCAAAACCAACTTGGGAGAATGATTATATCACAGAATCTTCTGAGTTGGAAGGGACCTACAGGGATCATCAAGTCCAAGTCTTAAATGAATGGCCTGTAGAGGGATCAAACCCACAACCTTGGTGTTATTAGCACCATGCTCTGACTGACTTAGCTAATCTCAGGGTAATATGTATTCCATGGTAGTAAGTATAACCTGAGATAAGTAGGAAGTTTGTAATATAAACAATAAAGCAATTTTTGATTCTGGAAAACCTAAACAGCTCCTAGGAATACTGTGGAGTCACTGTCAGCAGTCACCAGTGCCAGCATAAATGCCTTTACATGAGTGAGAGTTTTGTTCAGCCCTCCCTGGTGTGAAGGGTTGGGCCAGGCCCGGTGCACCTCTGTGATCTCCTTCAGCACAGCTGCTTCTGTGAGCCTTGGCGTTAGGAATTCTGAATGGAAGGCTATTAAAAATGTGTTTCTATCACTGTAAATAAAAATACTAAACTATACTCTTATGTTATTTGAAAATTGCAATATCTGTCTCCTCTGCAGTGAATTACTGTATTTGGAGTACATTTTAGAGCAGAATAGTATTAACTGAAATTTATTCATAGAAATGTTATGTACTTTTTCAACTTTTATTTACCAGTTTGCTTGAGTTTTGTGAGACCCAACTTACATAAATGTCCTGTAGGTTCAGTTTTATTTCAGGCAGTAGTTGTCTAAAGGGATCTGTTTGACAAACTGCTCATTTAGATATCTGTATTTTGTTATCGTACTGTACTGGAATGCTCATCTTTAAAGGGTTTTATCATCTGTTTCAGGTTAAAACAAGAGTGTCTTGTAAGCCGAAGGATTTCAAACAATCTGAGGACAAATACTGTGCAATTTGAATGAAATTTTTTTACTAAATAAATCTTTTTGCAGTGTTAAGATTTTTAAAAATAATATTATGTTGCACTTGCATGTAGTTTCCTTTATCTGTGTGTTGTACAGGAACATTTTCCTCACTTAAGGTGTAGATTTTTCCAAAGTAGAATAGCAGGTGTTCATGTTTTATGTCTTTAACTATGACAGCTTAATTCAAGTTTAAATTAAGTTTTCATGTACTTTGATTTTATAGTGGTTTTAGTTAGTAAGTAATTTCAGAAGCATAGGAATTTCTTGCTGGAAAATATATTAATTTTATCATAATTGAGAAATCAGCTAATTAATTACGGCAAGGCAGTGCTAATTGTTTTATAACTGTTTAAATAATTTGTGGTTTTTTATTCGCATTATTCTTTTGATTGCCTAATCTTAACAATGTTCCTGTGGTTGTGGTGTTTTATTTTGGATTTTTTTTTTTTTTTTAATGTTCTGTCGTTTGTTGTAACAAACAGCCTCAATTTAGGGATTGTGTCTCTCATTTTGCTGTTTCTGGTTTTGGATAGTACTACTCGAAAAATAATAAATGTTGTTCCTGCTTTTCACTTTGCCTCAGAGTGATGTGACTTGTGAGGTCCTGTGTTACTAGATCCTGCATGTCGTCCTAGAATCAGAATTCTTTTTCCTTGAGAAATAATTGAAGCAGATTTATAGTGACAAATTCAAATTACATAGCCCTTGTTTATACCAATCTGCTAAAAATAAAGAAAAAATTGTACATATTAAATGGAATAACAACCTTAACATCTCTGTGTCATAGCTTGGTGCTGGGATTCCTTTTTCAGTGATGCAAATCCTTGCCTTAGTTTCCCAGCTCAAGCTTGGTTTTCTGGGGTTAATTTTCCCAGAGTTTCTGCCTGGGCTTGAGAAGAGCTCTGTACAAAGGGAGTCAGTACAGCCTAGTGGAGAGCAGAGTCATGAGCATTTGCATCTCTGGAATGTTTTTATTGACAAACGGTAGTCTGCTATTGACATTCGTGTCCCTTGATGATACTTCTATCCTAGCTTATCTTTGCTGGTCAAATGCCTTAATTGTTCTGGCCTTTAATTCAGTCAAAGTTGGTGCACGAGTGAAAGAGAAAAGAGAAGGAACAGGTCTAACAGAGCATCAAGCTTGAGCTGTGAAGCTGCTGGCAACGATCAACCTGTCATAATGTTATGATTTGTTCATTTTTATACCATTTATTAGCCTTTACTTGTTGTGCCATTTGGCCTCTAGGGCAGATAAAGTGCTGTCTAATTTGGTAGGTTTGCTTCTGTCAGAGTGGCCTCGACAGAGAAGGTGTTAGCTGTAGTGACAAATAATCAATAGCTGTCGTTGTCATGAGGAACGTGAGTAGTTGGGCCTTTCATCTGGAGGATTAGAGGTCTAATTGGATTGAGAATAGGGAGGGTGAGCTGTTGGGTAACCCTGTCAGCTATGTTAAGCTGTCAAATGTCAGCCTTTCTGAAAGGAAGAAGGAATGGTTAGCTTTCAGAAACAAGGAAGAAGACATATGAAAGCTTTTTAAAAAGTAATAGAAAAGTAGAATAGGCCAACATACGCTTTAACCCTTTCTTGTTTAATTATATATCTTACTAGTTAATGAGGGTGCGTGGTGTGCGCTCTCTCGCTTTCTCTCTGAGACAGGCAGAGTTTGTGTGAAACAGATTTGGCAGTGTTATACCAAATCAGGCTGGTTTTATGTCTGAGGAAAAAGCCAGTTAACTACGCAGACGGGGAATATAAATGCAAAGGTTATGACATGGGAGAGGAAAATATCCACCAATGGAAGGAATCACTTAGTAGAAGCTGTAAGGAAACCGAAGATTTTATTTTAATATTTTGCTGTAGAGATTTGTCAGTCCAATAGTACGAGTGTATTTTTGAGATATAAGCAGTTGTTTCAGAGTTGCTGTAAGGAAAATCAGTATTATGATCCAGTCCTGCATTGGACTTTAAAATTGTCAATTGAATTTTGTCTGTATTTTCTTACTGTTGCTTTTGATCCTTTGCTCTCCTCCTATTTCTTGAAGAGATTTTTGTTGTTCTAAATAAAATAAATCCAGTGAAAGAGCCATTATGCTAGTAGAACAAAAAATTTAATGTCTCAGAATGTTTACAGGGCTAATATTTACCTCATCAGAATAAATAATAGGACTAGAGTTTAGTGAAAGATTTGTTTATAAAATTACTAAAATAGTGTTTTCTTTATTTTTCACCTTATTTTGTCATTCTCTTCAAAGCCAGTCTTAACTGTACCCATACCAGTATTCCTTTTCTCTAAATTACACATTTTCCCTAAGATCTAGAGTACTTGGCCATAGTTATCCATATAACTCACCACCTCTTATCAGGAGCTAGCATCCTTTACTGTTGATGACCTTGAAATAGCAAGGTTTTTAGAGGGGAGGAAAAAGCTTTTTATTTTGTATCAGCTATGTAAACAAAAGACAATTTTATATTTTTTTCTTCTGTGGACTTGTAGATATTTTAAATCTCTTAGATTATTTTTTTTCTGTGTTTGATCATTTATTCTGAACTAGTGGTTTTACTCCTGGTGTTTCAGTTTGGATTGATTACTCTGCTACTCCCCTCTCTCCTGCAGCACTTATTGATGATCGTTTGGACTCACAATATTGTTTTTACTGGTGGTCTGCCGTAAATACTGGCAAGCCCATCCTTAATCTCAGGTTTATCTTAGTACAGTGGTGTAAGTATTCCAGAAGAAGAAATCTTGAATGGATTGTCTGTTACATGTTTCAATGACTTATGTGCCAGAAATCATGTTTTTTCTCCCCTTTGACATTGCCTGCCTACCCATCTTTGTGTGAGAGTCTAGATTCATGAGTGTTGAATGATTTTGGGGTGTGCAATTAGTTATCTGACAGATATTACCCCTGTCATTTATTTTCTCATAATGCAGTTCTCCTGACTCATCTTTCTCTGTTTTGTTTCATTACTTCCCCAACTCTGACTTTATGATCTTGATATTTATTTTTGAGTCTCTGTAATCTGATTTAAGCACATTTAACCTTCTGGTGTGAGCTACAGGAAGGACAGATGCAGAACTGGCATCATGGCCTGCTCCTGCAGGTTTAAGTGTGTTGAAGACAGCTGAGATTGCTGAGCTACAGGAGAAGTATTCTGCTTTTGTGGTCTGGTTGCCTTCTGTATCCATGAAGCTGACCCAGTATTTCTACGCTGTGTTGTAGTCTGTACTGTAGACACACTGTGATAAAATGAGCTGGTAAGAAAATAAGCCCAGGCCTATTTCTTAGTAGAAAATTTTTAACTATGTTTTTAGCTTATTGAAAAAGTATCCGTTCTTCTGAAAAAAATATTTTTTTACAAAACTCTGTCTTAAGTTTTATTCATTGTGATAAAAAGTGTGATTAATTCAGTATCTTAATTTTCAGACCTTTGCCTAACATTTCCTACCAAAATCCTTGTCCTGTATTTTTTCCAGGGAGCTTCCTTGCCATGGCAGTGATTTGTGGTTTCCCTGTTTTCTCCCCTTGTTTGTCTAGCTTGAACATCACTATTGGTGATGGTTTTTTTCACTTTTCCTCCAGCAATGTCACAGTTATTTTCATTAACCTAATTGATTTATTTTCATTGTACAAACTATTCTTTCTCATTTTCAAGCATGATGTAATTTCACTTCTCTGCATCTGTTTCACTTCTTGTTCCGCTAACTCTCCCTTTTTCCTCTATTTGGCTTGATATCTTTTTTCTACCATGTTTTCTGTGCTTAAAATAATCCAAGGAGGATATTGTCAGGCCCAAAATATATATTGTATTATCATCCTAGTGCCTGTGTTGTGCAGTCAACCTTGAGATCTCAAGTGCTTAAAATTTGAATTTGAAATTTTATTAAAAATAATAAGAAATGTCTCCAACTGCAGTGCTTTTTCTAAAAGCTTTTGCAAATGTGAATCAAGTGCAAACCATGGTGGCAGAACATTGAGAAGCTCTGCTTGTGTTGTGTTTTTCAGTGGAAAGGAACTAATTCTGCATAGCATATGGAATGATATCTTAAATATCTGTACAGCCAGCTGGTAGAATTACTTTATTTTTGTCTATTGAATTCACCACATACTTTTGTGAGTAAAATTTGGAAGATCTTCTGGGCTGTTGACTTACCCATTGTTACTTTTTCTGATCTTTCTGAAGTCCTCTGCCATAGGAATAATTTTTCAGGCTGCTATCAATGAATAAAATCAGTTTATCATTAGTTTATGAAAAATATCAGCTACCAAGAATGAGTAGGTAAAGTGATCCTGTAAAAAAAAAATCTTAACTGAGTACTTAAGGCTAAAAAAGATACCGGTGCATAACTTTCAACGCAGAGATTTTGTTGTGAAGACAAAGTAGAACTGAACAGGCTGTAATTGTGCCAGCAAAGGCGAATACTTTGTGCAGGCACGAGTAGTACTTTTGGTGCAAAACGTTATTCCATGTCTCTTGCTGTTTGACTGTTTTAAGTTGACTTAATTATCCTGTTTTTCAGCTGCTGTCTTGTGCGTACTGTTATCAAACAGCTGTTACCTCTCTCTCATTTTACTTTATTCAGAGGATGGGTGAAAATTTATCTAAGCATCTGATCTTGAAAATAATGGTTGCATCTTAAAAATGGTATTCTTTTTAAACATGGTGCTTACTGTACTTGGAGTGTTATGGTAGATTTCCTTTTGTTTCATTTATTGCTGTTCCTTGAGCATGTTTAGCATTGTGGCATCCCTCTGTGCACTAGAGACTTGCCAGGCTCTTCTCCCAGGACAGTGATGTGTGCTGCCAAGGCTGTACCTTAAAAAGTACCTTTGCAGACAAAGACATCTCCCCGTTTGAGTGGCCTTTCTGAAACATCGTTCTTGCATTAATTGCCCCTCTGCAGCTGACCTCATGGCTGATCTTTAATGGTTACAAAAGGAAATATTGTTGTTGGGACTGAGAAACGACTTACTTGTTTGTGTCCAGATTTGGCACTGACAAATTAAAACAGGACTATCGCTAGTGTTAGCTCATCAGTCTGATTTAGTTCAGTTTTGTGAACTGCTGGGTGATTTCTGTTTGACTAAGGTGACTTTTTCCAGCTATTCTGTGGTAAAAAGTGAAGGTATTTGTTTTCACTGATTATAAATGTTATTTTTATTTTAAGAGAATTAGTTTTGTGTTAAATGTTTCCACGTGTGCTTCAATAAATGTAGTACCAGCAATAGATCATTTTGAAACAGCACACCTTCCTGTTGAAATCTCCAGGAATCTTCTATCAGGTGTCTGACACGTCCTTAATCTGATGCTCAGGCTTGTCATTTGAATCAATAGTATACTAGATAGGATGTCTTCAGCATGCAAGGCTGCTGCTATAGAAGGTATTTGAAAAATAAATTCACATCTTATGGGCAGCCACAAGCTCCAGGAGCACTAATCTTTCATTTGTCTCTCTCTTTGTCTGTAAACAGTTGGTTAAATTGTTGATTAAAGAGAATTAAGTAAATCACACTCAAGTCAAAATGGATATGTATGAACTACATAAGCAAATGATGTTGTTGCCTGAAAAGCAACAGCTAATGTCAGTATTTCATAAAATGCAAAACTAATTTACATATTAAGATTATACATTTGTTGTATCTTTGTAGAGCAGTTTGGAACCCTCTTTTGTTATACTTTTTGGTTTTTTATTAATGAAGAATGCTACCAATTTTTATTAACAAGGAATAATTTCTGCTGAAATATTAACTGATTCGTGTTACAAATATTATCTGTATGTGCTCAGCTTTCTGATGGGAACATTTAAACATAGATAGAGATACACAAAAAGGACATGTTTTTTTCAACATTGTTAGTATGGTATAGATTTGGGAAGGCTTTGCAACACCAACCTTGAATTGTTATTTTATCTGCCTGTAGTCTGAACAAAGAGAAATAAATCTAGTACTTCTATTACTGCTAGGATGTAGTTTGAGTAGTTTATGAAGGCTTTGATTTATTTACCAATATTGTAAGTAGATTATGGCTTCATTTTAAATCTCAAACATCACTATAGTGACTGTAGAAACTATAAAATACTGTCATATGTAAAAGTAGCCTGAAGTGTCTTAATAATTATTTAAATTGAGTAAACCTACCTTTATTACTGTTTTGTTTTTTTTTTTTTTTCCATATGGATTGTCTATCTACTTCTGTAATGGTTCTGGAAACTTCACTGTGTCTGGAAAACTGTTCTTATCAAATAGAATTTGATAGATAGCTTTCCAATTATTTCACATAGTGGTTTGTTCTAGGACTTAAGATACTTGAAATATATGTAAATCACATAAAAGACATGCATTTATTTTCAGATAAAAGAGCATGTAAAATAGTTACAAAAAAAATACGGCAAGATGTGTTCAAAAATGAGCATATATGCAAAGTTTTCGTTTTGTAAGCATTGTTGCTTCCAGCAGTCTGTCAGGATATGACATGCACTTAAAGGGGTGCAATTAAGAAGTACAAGGCACTAGTGAGACAGTGGTGGTCAGTGATGCTTAGTAATAGCAGTTAGTTTGCTTCCAGAATGAAATGGCACTGCTCATATTTAGGCTAAAAAATGAGGACTTGGACTGGACTGACAGGTGTTATTCAGACTTGTTTTTCAGGTAGAATTCTGTCATGGATAATACTGTCATTTGTAACATTTTTATTAGATTTTTAAAAATCCTACATGTGTTTCAGGGATATATTCTCGTAGTTTTGTAACACTACTCTTAGTTCAAGCTAATTCAACTAAAAACCATTAAGATGAAGAAAATGAATGTAGTAAGTATTTTCTAGTACTTGTATTGTTGGGGACAAGGGATTCAGTGCTTTCTGACACGAGTCTTTCAAGTCAGTATTTTTTTAAATACAGTATGTTTTGAAAGCTTAGTCTTTGATTCTTTATGAAGAGGTGGGCAGTGATCCTGTAAATATGGATGATGTGTCTCAGGCTTTGTCGCAAATCCCCAGAGATCATGTGCTGTGGATACTTCTGCCTGAATGACTTCAAAAGAACACTACAGGAAAACAAGTTCAGTAACAGTGGAAGAGATCAACTGGAAATGAGAATGCTAATTGCATCTTCATCCTTGAAGTGTTTTTTTACATGAAAGCCACTAATTTCTGTAGGTAGACCATAACATTTAGAGCTGAAGAGTCGAGAACACTACACAAACATGACATATACAGGCCACAGATAAATGAGGTCAAAGGCTATAAGGTGCTAAGACCTATTTTCTTTCAACTTATGCTGGGAAACACTTTTACCATGACTTTTACAGTACTGGTCAGTTGTCTATTGTATTATTTAACTGCATGCCAGTTGATAGTTCTGTCTATTCCTATGGAAACCAAGATATTGAAGCCAATCTTGCAAGAGGCTTTAGGGAGAAGTGCTCTTAGTTGAGACACTGCCTTGCTTTCACTCAAAATGTCTTATAGTCAGAACTGGCCTCGAGTCATGCTGATGTACTGCCTAAGATGCTTTGCCAGACAGATGAACATGTTCAGCTTGGAAACTGGTAAATAAGGTTTCTGTTCAGCTGTCTGAGAGGTTTTTCTCCAGTTGAGCGTTTTACTTTTGAGTCTAGAATGGTGCTAACGAAGGTTGCTAAAAGGGTACTTTGTGAGATTAAACCCAATGTCAAAAGTCAGTGATGTTTTTGTCATGGGTGACTTGAAAAGATTAGCAAAACATCACATTTTTAAATCCACCAGTGGTTTGTTGGATAGAAGGCATGGCATCATCCTTGTCCACGCAGAGATAATAAAGAGCTTTTGGATTATTTTTTTCAGGACTTAGTTCAGTGGATGACTGCTAAGGGTTATGTATAAAACAATCCTAAAGATTTTCTTTTACTTACTTTTATTTTTCAGTTACAGTGTTAAAGGAGTTAACTCTTCATTTTTGTAGAATCATAGAATGGTTTGGATTGGAAAGAACCTTAAAGGTCATCCAGTGATGACCTTTAATTTTTACTCAAAATTACCTAGACACTTGATTTCAAGTTTTCTTGAGTTAAACAGGTTGAACTGTGACCAAAGTTGTTTCAGAGCTAGAATAAATACTAGTTTAACTGCCTATAATTAATAACATTTACATTATATATGCCATCTGTCTGTTCAGGGAATGGTTGTTTGCGTTCACTCCACAGAACTTTTACTGTGGATGCATGTGGAAATCCAGTCTTCAGACTATCGTCTGCCCCTGTTTAGGGAGTGCAGAGAACGGGTAGGAGCAGTTTCTCTACTGTCTCTGCAGAGTTTGTTCATAATGTAGTTAGTATGGACTGCCACTAGACAGCATGCAGGAAAAATGAGCTAAGAATTACTGCCTTCAGCATCTAATTCTTACTCAAGTGTACCAAGTGTATGACCCAAAGGTTGAGGGGAGTATTCAACAGGATTAAGAATGTCCTTATAACTGTTACATTTAACACTTCAGTGTATTTATTCTATCAGATCTCTCTATCAAATTGATAAATATGATCACCTTACTTTATGAAATAATTTGATTTATTCACCCTTTCTCTTGGTGTGGTTTCACTGAACAGTGACAACATTTTTGCATCTGTTGTGTTTTAATGAAGAATGATTAATCAAACTGTTAAGATTAATGGATAAAATAGAATTCCCTTTCCTATTGATGGTTTACGCATCAAAATAAAATGACTATGGCAGAGATGGGGAAGAAAAAGGGGGATCTTGTCCGTGGTTCTAACGTCTTTGTATTCTTGAGATAACATTTGAAATCTAAAATGCATTAATATTTAAACATATTCAAAATTTTATATAAAACTTTGTCACGACCTTATTTGCTCAAATTAGAATACTCTGTGTGTTGAAGTTGTATGGCAAAATAGCACGTGATAACCAGAGAAACAGCCTGATACTTTGATGGTGACTTTACTCATTTTAATTAGAAATTTGGGTTCTAAGTAGCTATATTGACTTTAGGTAGCTATATTGACTTTAGGTTTTTTTCAGAAGCTGTTAAAGATAATTTACTGATATTCAAGGAGTGTAAGAATGGCATGGTCATATATGTTAAAAGACTTATAGAGGTTGTAACCAGGCAATATTAATTCAGTTTCAGTGTATAAGAAATCAAGGTTTCACTATTTCATGCATAGATATTTCAAATCACAAGTGTTAATTTACAAATGTAAATAGTTTTTATTTGCAATTAAATTTATATATTTACTTTCTAGTCTCTCTTAATAACTTCTATTGTGAAGAATCCTTGTCAGATTTCTGGCAGTTAGCTGATAATGCAAGCATATCAAGATGCTCCTTTTGATGTATGGATTTCAGTTGGTTTTGGAACAGTGTGTATATATATAAATATATATAAAATTAGAAGTATGATAGAACAGCTTCTGCCTTTGTAAGTGCTTAGTTTGTTCCCTGAAAAGCTACTAAAATCGGTAGGTGTTGATGACAGAAAGTCCTTCATATGGTCCATGTCATTCTAAGTTGTTCTGATGTTCTTAGAATGTGCTGCTTCTCTAAGGGATACTAAAAGATGAAACAACTTTTAAAGAAATCACGTGCACAGCTCCTTTTCTTTCCAAGGTTGTTAAAATCTTTGGCTTTTGAAAATTTGTGGTCAAGTTTATTTGTGGGTTGAAGCATCCTCTGTTCAGCCGTTCCTCACTGGAAAGAGAGCGCGAGTGTGTATGTTTGTGTTTGTAGTAAAAGTATCTTCTGTAGGATCAAGTAGGTCTAAGACAGCAGTTTCTCCTTTGTGAAGATAAGCAGGTTAAATTCAGTTGCCGTTTTTGTTTTAAAGAGAAACCTCATGGATGTGTTTATCTCTTGAAGGCTTAGCTGATAACTAGAGTCAAAGCCTTTGAATTTCACTGACACCAAAGAGCTGCTCTCAACTTCAGCTGTAGCACTTGTGCTGATCTCTTGGCAAAGTGTACCAATGTAGTGCAAAATGGCTGCTGTGTTCTTCTTGGGGTTTAAGCTAAAATCTAAATTATTTTCATCTTGTACATATTTTTCCTCAGTGAGTGTCTGAGTGCACAGTATGATTTAGTAATTGTCAATGTATAGATTTCTACTGACTTTAGAAACTCATGTGTCGCTATTAAGAAGTATGGACAGTTTTGTGTTGGAAACGTAAGTAAGAAATCTTCACTCCAACATTTGAGGAGTCCTGGGTTTAAAAGGTGTGACATCAAATCTGAGTTAAAAGATCATACCAATCTGTTTCTTTTTTGGTTGGTTGGTTTTGGTTGAGATTTTTTGGGAGTTTTTGTTTGTTTAGTTGAGTTTTTTAATCTTAGAATAAGAATTTATATGTTTGAGGCAGAATGTGCTTATCTGGAAAAGGAGATGAGTGGCCTGGTATTCTAGATTTCAGTGTACCTTTTCAGTTCTTATTCTGGGTCTAAACCGAAGGAACAGTGTACATCAGTGAATATGGATGTAATAACCTATGATACAATTTGTTTTTCTGTTCTCAAGATGATGTTATGTAACCAGCTATACTTCCTTAAATACTATTTAGGAGTTTAAAAAGGAAAATTAAAACATTAATAATATTTAAAGGCAATAAAAGTATAATCACTACCCATGCTTTGATTGGTATAGTATTAGAACAGCTGATGTTTTATCTTTGCAATTAATTCAACTGTAATAATTTTATGGTGTTCTGTTTGTGAAAGAGTAAAAGTAACTGAATTATATATTATATTCCTCTGAAGAGGATTTATTGATTGTTAAATAGTCTCTCTTTTCACTAAAGAATACTGTGAAAATTGTGCTAAAATGTCTTACATAAGTGCTGCTTAGTTAATAATGAATATCTTTCAAAAATCAAAATTTAATACGCTAATAAATTATTAAACTATGGGGGGATGTATAATTATCTGATCTCTCAGATCCTTTCTGTCATGGATGGTGGACTTGCCGCATTGCTCCTTCTCTGTTGTCTTCAAATGCACCCCTTTAAACAGGCTGACCTTTGCACTTCTGATTTTGCAGTGACTTTTATTTTACCTTTTATTATTTTATTATTACCTTTTATTTTACTTGCTGACCAGGCTTAGTTACTACAGTGCTCTCTCTTAGGGGCTGTGGTCAGTAGTTAGTGCCTGATTCTCACAAATCTCACTTTAACAGTACAAAAACAGCAGGGGAAAAGGTGCAAAAGAGTTTTAATCAATTAATCACTCTTTGGGAATTGAAACATTGCAGGATTTAGGGTATTCAATAACATTTTTGAATATTGATGAGCAATGTTTTAACTAGGAAGAAAAGTAGCTGAGAGAACTATTTTGAATCAGAAGCATATACGAATTTAAACTTACATGGGGATAAATGTAAACATAAATAGGAAATTGGGTAAAATGTGCACCTCCGTGTCAGTAGTAAATTCCTCAGGACTAACTGGATATTCGTCTAGCTGATTTTGTAGAAAATATTCACTTAGTGCTGGATGGAAAATTGAAAGCCTAATGGGAAATAAGGACACAAAATGTAAAGGTGTGGTAAATTATCATTTGATAATTAAGTGAAAACAAATACAGTTGAAATATGAACTGTAAGATCAGAAGGCATGTATTAGAATTCGTCCACAGTTGCACTTGAATTAGTGCAATACTAGCCAATTACTAGTATTAGCCAATATTTTTCATTAACAAACTTAGCACCACAAGTAGTCATTTTTTTAAGGATATGGAAGAGTTTCACAGTGTTAGGCATTGTTGTCAAAGATGGTCATGGCTAAGATACCAGAAGAATGAGACTACTGAAAGTAACTGAAATGTTTAGAAACATTATGGACCAAACTGTGAGTCGAGGGAGCAAGGGAGGGGCAGAAAAGTTTTTTCTATGTATTATAAATTTATTATTTGAAAATGACTGAGAAGGATGTCAGTGTTCTAAGTGATGTAAGAAATGCCTTTTTATGTATATATTCTGACAAGGTATATGCACTAGCAGAAGACAAGTATCATTGTGATTCAGTAGGGTACTTTGTGGGACCTCTTCTGGTAAGCCTGATAATCTCTGCTTGCCTGTGTTCAAAACAAAGGAGTTCCAAATAGAATGAGTGCAGAGAGCTGATGTTATTTTGAGGGTGATGTAGGGTTTATCCTTTGTTACTGAGATAAAAAGACCAATGCTTATTTAGATTTTTAAAACTGCACTGGATTTTCACAGGTAGAAGAATGAAGTGTGTCCTTGTCTGCTTGTTGTCTTAAAAAAAACCCCAACACACAAAACCTGAAAGCCCCAGCCCAAAACTGAGAGAAACAGGAATAAAAAACATTCCAAACTCTGTAATTCCACTTTAGAGAAATCTCTGGGAATTTTTTGAAAAGGATTAGATGTTTTTACTCCCCACGATGCTGGAGGATCGATCTACTAATCCAGAGGGTCAGTTCTAATTTGTGGTTTATTTGTACATATTTCTAAGGGTTTATATTCTGCTGCAACTGTATGCCCTGACTGCATCTTCAGTTCTTATGACTGTCAGGAATGAAGAGTCCTTAAAAACCACCTCCTTTGTAAGGGTTTATGTTTTTTTGGTCTGTGTGTTCCCACTATTGAGAAAGCAGGTGCGTAACTTTGAATTGGAGCCAGAGTAGCATCTTCACGGTTTAACAGCTTGGCATTCTTTTTCATGGCCCCTGCCGTGTTTACCAGGAGGTTATAGAGAGATGCTGGGCTGCCTTTTCCCTAGTTCTCTAGCAACCCTTACAGTCCAGTAAATCCTCACAGGCCTATTGTAGGTATTCGGAAAATCAAGCATAGCTGTGCTCTGACACTAGTCAGCTTGTGTGCACTACATTATAAATTATTGCAAATCAGTCTTTCAAGTCACGTTAAATATTTCACTTGGATTAGAATTGTTACAGTTTTTGAAAATGTGTTCTTGGCAATGAATAGGGAAATAAGCAATTTGTCTACATGCATTGGTCCCTTTGATGACAAGGTGATGATAGCCTATCTATGGATGTGCTTTTGATGCTTGGAGAGATGCACATATTCCTTTGATTCCTAGCTTTATCTTGTACAGCTCAGTTTCTCCCTTTATAAAAGGTGTTATATTTCCCTACGTAGTATGCTTTTAAAATCCAAAGATTAAAATGTAACGTTGGGCATATATCCACAGTACAGGGTAGAAGAACTGGTTAGCCACAGTTTAGAAGCACACAGTAATAAAATGACCAAGTTAACTCATCAGGAAGTAGTGGGATGAGAAGGGAAATAAATATTCACAGAGCTCTGTTGCACATCAGTAGAATGTTTGTAGAACTCTTTAAAGCAAGTTTGTATGTTTCTGAAATACTTAAAAGTTTGCTGTGAAAAGTACTTAAGCATTTTTCATCATTATGAATGCTCAGAAGAATTTTGTTTGGGATTCTACAACATATTCCTGATTGTTGCTGAATAATAAATGGCAATGTAGGCTACAGTGAAACTGATATGCTGTCATTCATTTAAGATTTAAATTAAATAGCTCTTATTTCCCCCTTTAATCTTTCCCCATTTTTTCTAGAACTGCATCTGGTACAAGGATGGGATATTGATTTTACTGAGGCTTTAGCCATGCAAAATGAAAGTAATATAAGGAGAAAGAATATTAAAAGTTTAATTGGTTCCTGTTCTATCAATGCGTATACTTGTCTACTGTCTTTTGGTGTTAGCTGTAGTGTGGGCCCTTGTCTGCTTAACGACTGTTCAGGAGACAACTGTGGTGAAACTTCATTTCAATAAGTGCACACTTGACATCAATGTGATAATGACTCTTCTGCTTCATATGGTGTTTTATTTTATATAACAGCACTCAGCAATCCAGTCTTTTACATTTGTGTATTTTGTATGATGTTTAAATATCCCTATTGCTGTTACAGACTTTGACTTTCAGTTCATTTTACAGGGACTGTACTTAGTTTCCTTTCAATTCTGAATCAGAAAAGCGTCAGTTTTTAGTCAGCTAAGAGGAGAGGAAGTCAGATGTTCCTAGTACTTATTAATTGTAGTTGTTCTTCTTTTGTTTCCTGATAGCTGAGCAGTGATCCCAAGTGCCACTGCTGGCATTGCCAGGCTTCTGCCAGATGCAGCAGAGCACTGTATGTCACCTCTGTGACAGCAAGTTAAGCTGGGTGTTAGAGGGAACATGCATGATATGTCTCAGCTGAGGAGGGAATAGCATGTCACTTGTTAAATAGGTTAACTCCTGTATGTGCTAAGAAATTTCTGTAGGAATTTTCTTTACATGAAGAATAAAACTGTCCACTTGAAACAAGATTAGCTACAGCAGTTTTTGTTAGCTCTGTGTTAACATAAGTTTCAGGCTTTAACACTGTGTCTTGGAATATGTTAAATTATCTACATATATTGAAAAGGTAAGTTAAAAAAATCCATTAGCAGCTCTGAATCTTTCTTATACTGCTATATACCATGTGGGGAACAGAAACTGCCAGATCCTCCTTTTAATTTTGGGTGCTGAAATATTTGCACAACCATATTTTTGTGATAACATTTTGTGTGTTGGGTTGGTTGGTCTCTTGTGCTACCTGTTAGCAGAGAGCCAGCTAGTGCAGGTGAGTAACATTATTTAAATGTTCCGACAGTAATACAAAAATATGATTGCTCTAAATGTAGCAGTACTATTGAACTGTTCTGGACACTGGACCAGTACGAGCCTGTGTCTGTTTGTTTGGGGAGGAGCTGAAACCTGACCCAGAAGGGCTTTAGATGGTAGAGTGGCTTTGCAGTGGTGCTGAAATCACTCTCCTGATACCCATATGCTCACATTAGGTTCAGTCACATAGCAGATTTCCTGTTCTCCATTAGTTTGCTAGGGAAGAAGAGGACTGCTGCTGATTCAAGGAAAGGAAAACGAAATGTTCTTTAATCTTCCCACTGCTGAGTGAAGGTACCGTGGGCCAAGTTCTGAGGAAGTGTTTGAAACACTGGGGACTGGGTGGCTTAGAGCAGGACTCCTCAGGCTGCACAGAGTAGCGTGATATGAAGAATGAGGTTGATGTCTCTAGTGCATTGGTAATACAACCAGTAATTTCAGTAGCAGCCTAGTCATAACACCACTGTTATCAGAACAGAGGTAGTTTTTTCTTTACTCTTTCACTTAGGTGACCATATGGGATGGGCTGACTGTGGCTGGTTGGCAGGTGCCCACCCAGCTGCTCTCTCACTGTCCTTCCTCAGCAAGACAGGGAGGTAAAATAGATTGAAAAAGTTGTTTCAGAGGAATGAAGAAATAATCACGTTATTGTGTAGGTCCAGAAAAGTTTGCTGGCAATGTCATGCTAGAACCTGTTCCTTGCAATAGAATCATATTGAATGTACTAGGCAGTGCTTTTTTTAATGAATTCGCAATTTCGGGGGATGACTTTTTCAATTTCAGGGATAATCTGAATTCTGGCAAATTCATCAATTCTGCCTAAGATGTGTCTTTCATGACTCTTTTCTGTATTGAAACATTGAGGACAGGAAAATTTTTCTGACTACTTAGTAGTTAAGCTTGGGGTCCAGAACTTTCTTCAGAGTCATTGCTTGATGACAGAGCAATGGTTGCTTATTGAACTGTCTGTCTACCAAAAACTGTGATACACTCCTTTGCAGTTAGTATATGGGGCTGAAATTTTGAAATAGCAGAAGTATTTCTTCTGTTCATCAACTGTTCTCTGAAACTATGCTGTAGTTTGCATACAGAGTTGAGTCTTTTGACTAAAAATAATTTTAACAGGATCTAAAGGAATTGGCATTGAAATGGTAAATTTTGGCTACCAGGAGCTGAGTTTTCTCTACCAGTGTTTAATCCTGTTTGCTCAGAATGTTTTCACTCTATTACAGAATCATTTTTGAGACACTATTAATGTTGGAGATCATAGAGTGACTGAAAGTGCTTTATGCTGCCCAGGAATGTTTAGGCCAATCAAGTGCATTATTTATGAGTAAAATCTAGCAAGCTCAAAGACTTTTTATACACAAGAATTTTATAAAAATGAAGGAATTGGCTTTTCAAATTAGGCGTACATTTTCCCTCCTACCACCTAGTAATACCTAAATGAAATCTGCCTTCAAGACATGTTGATACACTGCATATTTACAAACTTAAGCAGTAATCAATTGAAGGTGGGAAACTTTTCCTTTGCCATAAAAAAGAATGGTATAATTTTCTAATAAGTGAAAGAAACAAACACAACAACATTTTTGGTATTACTGAGGAAAAGAACAGCCGTCAGAAGTAAGAGCAGAAGTAAGACAGAATAAGATAATTCAGATAAGTAATGTAAGTGCAGGTGTTTTAAAAAAATCTTAAATCATTTGGAAGAAACAGAATCTTTTGTGTTTCAGAATGAAAGGATTTATAACAGATTTGTTTGCTAAGAAGAAGGATTTGTTGGTGGTTAAGCATGGAAGAAAATAATGTAGTAGTAACTGGTGGAAAAATGTGTAACAGCAAAAGTAAAATACAGTCTAGGGAAAGAAATTCTAATAATAAAAAGGCGTGTTTCCTTAGTCTCACTAATTATTTTAACTTTTTTTAACTCCTTGTTACAGTGGAATTCATTTAAAAAGCAGAATATACTTGTAAATCTTCCAGTAAGTATCCATGAACAAGAGAAAATCAATTTTTTTTCTTTCATGGGTATGCATGCACTTTGAGCAGGAAATACTGAAAACAAACCAAATGCATTATCCTCTGTGATGGAGAAAGGCAGCTCTATTTCTTCCAAGACTAATATTCTCCCAAGTTATTTAATGTTGTCTTCCTCCAGTGTAATTGCCAACCACATCATGATACATTGAGATTTTTTTGCTAGCTTTTGTTTTTCTATTTTTAATGAGTTTTGTAAATTCTTCTTCTGTTGGCCTGTAAAATATAGTGGTAATAATGAGGAGTTTTTCTCATGCCTAGCTCATTCCCAAATTTGCCATGAATTCTTTTTGAGTGTGTTCCCTGTGGATTAGTAGCTCTGTAGACATTTTGCCATTCTGCCCCTGTACTTCAGTGCATGCCTTGATGTGTGTCAGTGCATTAAAGGCACAAAGTCCTAAGGTTATGCTTTCCCTGACATCCAGCAGAGGAAAGGGATTTGTTGAGTCATTTCTCTCTATGAATGTTGTCTTGGCCATTCTGTCTCTGGCAAGAGAAGTTTGCATTTTCAGGCATGTTTGTAGTAAGTTTTTTGGCAGACTTTTCTTGTAGGCTTTCACTGAAGAGCAAGGACTGATGATGACAAAAAAGGTAGAAGCAGGAAGAGGTTATTTTGTCAGAGGTCATTCATGATTTGCCTTCCCTGTTTTGCCTTTTAAAATAAAATAGTGTAGCAGGGGAAAAGATCATATTTATTTATTTTGGCTGTACTTGGTGAAATCCATTTTTCATACATAAAGCTCAAGTCTTCCATTTCTATTAGACAAAAACCAGAACAGTAATATATGTAAAATATTCCCTTCCAGTGTTTAAGGCTGCTTTGAAAAAGGAAACTTGAGTATTTTCATGCCCTGGCACTGAATATTGTGGGAGCCTCTGGAATCCTTTGGCCCATTTCCACCCTAGCATTGTGCTGACAAAGTGGTTTGCAATTCTGAGTCTTATGAGATACAGAAGTGCCCCCGTTCATTAGCACTGATTGCCCTTGTCTGCTTGGTTACACTTTTTCATTGTTTTTCCAAAGACAGCCTAAAGGGACTAAGTTAACATACAGGATTTATAAAAGAATTGCAGCAGACTGAAGTATGTTAGTTTGCAGGTGGTTCCACAAGCAGAAAAATTCCAAGACATGACTTCTGTTGATTTGAGTGTCGCCTTTCCTGTGTACGCTCTCTAATAAAGCTTCATCAAATGTTCCAGCTTTTCCCTGATTGGGAAGGAATTAGTACAACTTCTCTTTTGAGCTTTCTATTTTCATTATATTTATAGGTAATTGTCTATATGTGAAAGTGGCAAAGACTAATATTTTGGGAAACATTGGAAGGCAATGAGAAAAATTAGGAGACAACACACTCTGTTCATTTTAGGAAAGGTTAAAAGGACAGGGAAAGAAAAGGGATGTTTAAAACCTGATCATGCAAGGTAGGTCTTGCTTTAATGAGTTATTGCTCCAGCTATTGCTGGTCGTCCATTGAAAATTAACTACTGAAGGTGATTCAATAAACTCAATAGACTTTGTGAAGTGGAAGCATCTTGTTGTACGTAGCATCTCTTTTACATAGAAAATAACCTCCAAGTAAGGGGCAGTAGCAAGCCAAGGCTGGCTATGCTACTAAATCACCACAGCATTTTCATGATTGCATGATCATACATTAAATTTTTGACTGGCTTCTTTAATGACTAGAGAAATAAAGCCAGGTTGTTTTATTTGGGATCCACCTTCATTTATTGGTGACAGGAGCGTTTCTGCATTATTTATTTTGAAAACCTAGTGAAAGTCCAGAGTGCATTTTCCATGTGTTGCAAAGCTAGCTGTCCCATCTGTTTATCGTGCATACTGTAGATCAAAACTCATACAGTTCCCCATTTAAAAATGTAAAAAACAATCACTTTTCCATATATTTGGTACTTATTGAGATGAGTACATTTTATCTTTCTGAATCATTCTGTTGTTTTTTACTTTCATCATGAAAGTAGTATTCTTTTTTCAGTTTTTTTTTTCATGTAGTTTTACTCCTCATCTGATAACTGTTTACCTTGATGAAACCAGCATGTAATGGTCTTATTTCAGTTTTTACATGATGATTACTAATGTTACAGAGTTGAGAAACTGATACTATTGCAGAATTTTCAGGATTACTGAACTCTGTCTTACACGCTCTGCTAATGGAATATATGTATCTGGTATCAAAGTAGCACAACAGGCTTAAAAATGAAGGGTTCATGTTTTTTAACAAAGAAATCTTCACTAGATGTTTCCAAAACCTAGAGCTGTTTTGATGCAGGTTTTTTAGGCACTGTAATAAATATATCTGGACAGTATCATCATTTGTTTTGATAAACTGAAATAAATTTCTCTTATTTTTCTTTACCCAGGGAAATTACCGTTTCATGAAACTTTTACTGGCTCGTAGAGGGAACTGGATGCAGAAGGACTTGGAGGATATGACACCATTGCATTTAACTACACGTCACAAGAGCCCAAAATGTTTAGCTTTGTTGTTAAAACATATGGCACCCGGAGAAGTGGATACCCAGGACAGAAATAAGGTAAAAATATTGCTCATTTTAAGACAACATTTGTAGCAACTTTGGAAATTGGTTTCACATCAAACAGATGTGTGTGGAAAAAGTATTTAAATCATAAACCTTGTCTAGGGCTTCAAAATAGAAAATAATATTTTCCAGATGTTAATGATGTCAAAGTTCATTGCCCTGAGTTCACTGGCATTTTTCTTGAGAATAGTTGCAACAGTAGAGTATTCAAAAACCCTCTTGCTTTTCTTCCTTGGAAAAACCTTTTGTTTAGAATCATGTGATGATAAGAGTAATTAGAAAATTTGGTGCAGAAGGCCTTCAAAGAATTTGTCAATACCAAAGGTGAGTTGAATGCAAGTTTCCTGTTGGCAGACATCCTTCCTACCACTGGGTGATTGATTTTACTCTACACTGGGACCACTACAATGGTGGTGATACTGATACAGTTCTCCATAGGTGCTACCTTTCAGAAGTGTGTGGTGGGTTAGCTTTGGCAAGTAGCCAAATGCCCACTCAGTTGCTCTCTCACTCCCTCTCCTCAATGGGACAGATGGAGAAAATAGTTTGAAAATCTCAGGAGCTGAGATAAAGACAGGAATATTGATCACCAGTTACTCAGCATAAAGAAAATTAGTTTCATTTGTTGACAATTGAAATTTTTTAGTATAGTGAGAAACCAAGAAAAAAATTAGAATACCTTCAAACTCCCACTCCTAGCCCCTTTTTTCCTGGCTCACATTTACTTCTTCACTTCCACTTTTCTTCTATCCACAGAAATGGTCCAAGGGTAAAAATATCCATACACTAAATCTATCTGGTTGACTGTCCTTTTTTCTGTATCTCTACAAGGAAAAATGGACAATTTTGAGAGCCTCCTAGTCATACATGATTTTTTTTGATGTGGGATAAAATGCGATGCCATTTGTCCAGAAGATTTTTTTAACAGGATCAATGAAAGGTATCAGGTTGTTGTGGTTATTGTTATTATCATCATAAAATGGTCCATTTGGCAGGTCTGCTTTCAATGCACATGTACTGTTGCTTCCATGAGTGTGTCACTTAGTGAGAGGGATGTGATGATGAAGTTGATTGATATTCTGGCTTGAGACTTACAATTGAAGTAGAACACCAGTTAGTCACTTTGACATTTGTTTTGTGAAACTGCAGACTTCCTTGGGAGAAAATGTAATCTTACTTATATTACTACCTTCTTAGAATAAAGCCCTTCAGACTAATTTTCTGCATGTATAGTGGTAACAGTTGTTTGAAAGGTCAGGAAGTCTCCAGGTGACTTTGCAGGTGTATCATGTAGTGCCTGTAGTGTCATGAGTTGTGTCATGTTCCTTCCCTTTGCAAAGTCAAATCATGCGTCTACATCAGTAAAATTACCAGTCTGCTTTGGAACCACACTGACTTCTAAGAGCCTCAGGAAATAATCTACTGATGTTTGTTAAAAAGGACTGTCATTAGAATGACCAGCCATAAGAGATGACTGGTTGTAGAAGGAAAGTGGTACTGTTCTTCAAACAACTGATTTACTGTTCTACTATTACTCTTCATACAGTGCCAGTCCACAGTAATAGTATAGTAACTAATTTTAAAAGGAGGAATAGTTATTTAGCATATAGTCACTCTAATTTTTGAGGTGTGCAGATTAGTGTGGTTCTTAAATTTGTGTGCTTAGCAATGCTTGATTTAAAACTGATGTGAAATGGTTTGCCTTCATTAGCATTAATAGTTCGGTATGAGAAGGCATCAGACTTTCTCCCAGTCCTGACAGACATTCTAGGTAAAAGGATTTGTTGTGTTTCCACATACATTTTGAACAAAACAGATTCATCATTTTTGTTGACGTGGTTGATCTGTGTTCTGTCTGGGAGTTGATCACACCGCCTTTAGTAGACAGATTTCTAGTAATTATTGTGGACTTGTGTTAATCTGTGAATATGTGGTTTAAATTTCGTGTGCTTGAGCAGTTTGCATATCCTGAAATGTAAAACAGACATTCTTTCAAAGAATGCAGAGATATGAATCTTTCCTAAGCCCATTCTTTTGCTGCAAGGATATGGTAACAAAAAATGAGACACTGTGAATGTAGATAGCAAAAGAAAGACCAAAACCAAATGATGCAGCTACCACTGGAAGGGTAGGCATGGTATTGAATACAACTGGAATTGTTCCTAGTGGTGGAGCCTTTGTAAGTGTTGACTAGGAAAGTCCCTTTCTTACAGTTTATAAGTGATCTTGGAACATCTGCCACTGATTCAAATGTGAATGCCTTGATCAAGTTATTTGGATCAGCTGATAACGTACTAGCTTGGCAAGGCTGGGCTTAGTGGAAATCATCCTTCCATACCTCACATTCTACCATGAGAGGACATAGTATGAGAAAGGGACTGGACTTTCTAGTGATGTATCTGCTTAAAATCTGGGAAGCAGGATAAGACATCTAGGAAGCAGGATAAGACAGCTGCAAGCCCAGTTTCCCACAAATGAATGTTCTGTCCCCTGTGGGCGATGGAGTTGAACTAGTCTGTGTCCTGGCAATCAGCTGTTTGCCTTCCAGGATATTCTAACATGTATCATGGAAACCCTGGCTATCATTACAGCATTCATTCTGGAGAGGTCATGCTGGCTTCCTGACCGTGTTAATTAATTAACAAAGGTATATGAAAACCAGCCAAAACCTTTTAGGAAGCTTGCTTGTTGTTTAGCAGATTTCCAAGGCAGTATTCAAAGCATTGCCAGATTCCTCACAAAACGTAGAGCACTTTTCTCCCAGTTTATGTCATGAGTAGTCACAGTAGCAAAAATGGCATTCAGATTGGTGAAAGGGCATCTCAGGGATGGAGTCCAACATGGTTGACCCTGTTGGGCACATAACTTGTTCAGTTTCCTTACTGCAACTGTGTTCATCAAGATTGTCAAATATAGTTCCTGAACATGAGAGAGAACAGGTTATCTTTTTTACATCCATTTCCATGTAGGCAACTGGCTGAAACTACTTGTAGAGAGAAGTCAGTGAACCAAGACTACATTGGCCTTTTCGTAACCAAAAGTTTCTGCTTTCAGTCGATTTCTAGGGCTAGTGGTCAACTCCCATTAATACATAATATTAATTAATTTATTGCAAATTTCTACTGCTACAAGTTTTTTCAATTCAAATAAATCCCAACAGGCTCTGGTGGCACTTTATGGTTCTAGGCCGTATGTTTTAGTATATGGTATCAGTTATCAGATGTTTCCTTGTAGGCCCACTAGTTATGTCTTGGAATGAGCTCTTCTTCAGGGAATTGCCAAGTAGACAACTGTTGTTACCATGCTACTAAACTAACAGCTTAAATAAGCACAACAAAATAGGTTTCTTTTTACCTTCTTCCTTTGCAGGGGACACTAAGGATGTGATAGTGAACTCACACGTTCTATGTCACTGTTCAAGGATGCTAATCCAGGTTATTGTACTTCTATACACAAATATCCCACAGAACTTATTTATCTCAGTTTCCAAATCAAAGTTTCATGTCATGTTTAGCAGGGGTGAGGGGGTAAGAGAGATGGGAAGTAAAATTTCTTCTGTATCTTAAAACTCTCTGTTACTTGGCATTTGGGAGGGGTGTGTCTGATAAATAAAATACTTGTTAATATGCCAATACTTTGCTGTTTATGGAATCCACACATGTTGGTTTGCTTATGTAACTATGAACATTGATAAAAAAGCCACTGGCAGTCAGGAATTGGCAATATGAGCATGGATTTTGATGTTTTATTGAACTGCCATTGGTCTTTGGGTATTAGACTCACTAATATTCAACCTCTGAATTATGAATTCTGAGTTATCACAGACAGTGCGGAAAGTCAAAAGCTTTGCTCAAGATGGATCCAAGTCCAGTGTCAGCATTCAGTGCCATCGTCCTCTAATGGAGAGTAGTCTTATTATACACTTCTCCATCAATTTGTGTTATTCCAACAGATTTTCACATACCTGTTGTTTAAAGCTGGTTTTACTGTGGTCCTGCCCCTCTGCTCAATGCTGTGGTGGCACCACAAATGGAATGCTCTGCCTCGTTTGGGGTTCTCTAGTATAATAAGGGCATAGACACACTGGGGCAAGTCCAGTGGAGAGCCAAAAAGATAATCAAGAGATTGGAGCATCTGACATCAAGGAGAGGCTGAGACATCTGCAAGTTTTAGCCTGAGGAAGGAACAATTTGGGGTGATTTTACTGATGTCTATAAAGACCTCATGGGAGGCAGTAAAGAAGGTGGAGCCAGACTCTTCTGAGTGGCCACCAGTGAACAGGTGAGGCAATCGGCACAAGTTGAATTGTAATAAATTCTGTTTAAACCTGAAAAAATACCTTTTTACTGTGGAGAAGGTCAAATACTGAAACAGGTGGTCCAGAGAGGTTAAGTTTCCCGTCTGTGGAGACAACAAAAAATATGATTGTACAGTGTCCTCATCAGTCTGTTCTAGTTGACCCTGCTTTGAGCAGAGAAGTTGGACTAGGTGATCTCTTTCTTTCTCTGAAAATATAATGAAATCATATTTCACATTCTCAACAACTTTAATTTTCATATTACAATAATTTTTCAGTGTGTTTGTAAAACTTGTGAAAATTGTGTTCCAGCAAACTGCATTGCATTGGAGTGCCTACTACAATAACCCAGAGCATGTGAAACTTCTCATAAAGCATGATTCAAACATTGGAATCCCTGATATTGAAGGAAAAATCCCACTTCACTGGGCAGCTAACAACAAGGACCCTAGTGCAATTCACACAGTGAAATGTATTCTGGTAAGACAGTCTATTGTATATGTTTACGACACACTCTGTATTTACTGCATTGAGAGAAATCCTTTAAATTCTCTTGAAGTTTCTCATTTAATCCACTGACTCTTTGCAAATGAAATCATTTGCTTTTTCTAATATCCAGAATTTTGTAAAAAATAATCTTAATTATTTTTCACTTTTGAAAGGGGTTTCTTTTGAGTTCTGTGAGTGAATGTCTTTGCTATAACTCCTGGTCTATATATGTAGCTATTCATTTGGAGAGTAGGGGAGGGAGGATGGGCTTGCAAATTGACATAGTTAAAATGGCCTGTCATATTGCTTGTTTTAGTTTCCTCTTGCACTATGATTTCTTTATGTGTCTTTTCTTCATTATTTGAAAGTATTTCTAGTTAACAGTATTGAAAACTTCAGTTTAATTTGGTCTTTCGAGTAAGAATTCTGGGCAATATATCATGAATTATCAGTCAGCCCACAATCAGTTTGTTGAGAGACTTCTTGCATATTTTTGTGTGTGGTTTTAATACTTTTTTTTCCCTGATGGTGTATTTTCTCTTTCTGCATTATTTCAGTTTCATTTTCTACACCAACAGATAAAATGGGTACAATGAAATTATATGCTCAGTTTGATTTTTAACTTGGTTTTTATTTTGTGGAAATCTCTGAGCTTAACTAACATGGAAAGATAAAAAAGTCTCGGTTGAAATTTTCTCTCCTATCACAACAATCTACTTGTCTTTCAAAGGTCTTTCGGAACGAGACGCATAGTGATTGTACACTGACTACAAGGACTTTATATGTCTATCTGCCTGATTAGTTTGCAAGTTGAGAACTTAAGTCTGGCATGTGAAAACTTGCTTTGCTTTTCTCCAAATCCTGTCAACAATCACAAAGTTACTGATACTTTTTTTTACAACAAAAATAGTTTTTGAGAAGGTTTTGAGAAGTTTCCAGTGTTGAAGCAATTTTATTTCTGCATTACTTCTGTTTATTGAAGATATTTGTAATTTGTACTTAGTTGTGAAATAATTTGTTACAAAAAAAATTTTGTCCAATAAGTTTGCTGAAAAGTATGTAAGGGTCTCTATATTCAAATACAGACATTTTCAAAGGTTAGGTAGTCAAGGCAAATGTTTTTAGAAATTGTGGTGTGTTTGGCCTCAGCCAACAGCCTAACACCTGCACAGCCACTCACTTACCTCCCCTCTTGCAAGACAGAAAGTAGAAGTAAGGTAAGAATTGTGAATGAAGATAGTGGCAGTTCAGTGTTGAAAGCAAATGCTGCATGCAAAAAAAGGAAATTTATTCACTACTTCCCATTAGCAGGCAGATATTAGCAACTCCCAGGAAAGTGGAAGAGTTTCATGAAGCATATTTAATTATGCTTGGGAAGGCAAATGGTGTAGCCATGATCACCCTCCTTGTCCCTGAGCTTTTTTCTGAGCATAATATATGATATGAAATATTGCTTGGGTCAATTTGTGTCAACTGTCCCAGCTGTGTCCTGTCCCAGTCTCTTGCCCAGCCCACTCACTGGGGGAAGCAAGGGAGCAGCACAGGATAGGACATAAAAAAGGAGAATCCTTAATGCTGTGCAAGCACTGTTCAGTAATAGCCAGAACATGAGTGTGTTATCAACAGTTTTAATCACAAATCATGCCTAAGGCCGCAAGGAAAATTAAATCCCTCTCAGCCAGATATGCTATGAAAAGTCAAAAATACCTGCCTCCTTACTGAAGGTGTCCTCAAAGGTTTTCTTGGTAATATAGAATCATGATCATTTCCAGGTGTTTTTGGTTTTTTGAACTCTGACAGTTAAAAGAGTCATAGAATAGTTTGAGTTGGAAGGAAACTTTTAAAGGTCATCCAATCCAACCTCTCTGTCATGGGCAGGAACATCTTCAACTAGATAAGTTTGCTCAGAGTCCCATCCAACCCTTTGAACACTTCCAGGAATGGGACAGCTTCTCTGGGCAACCTGATCCAGTGCCTGACAACCCTCACAGTAAAGAATTTCTCCCTAATATCCCATCTAAACCTACCCTTTTTCAGTTTAAAATCATTCCCCCTTGTGCTGTCTCTACATGCCCTTGTAAAAAGTCCCTCTCCAACTTCCCTGTAGGCCCCCTTCAGGTACTGAAAGGTTGCTATAAGGTCTCCCCAGAACCTTTTCTTCTCCAGACTGAACAACCCCAACTGTCTCAGCCTTTCCTCACAGGAGAAGTGCTCCAGCCCTCTGATCATCTTCCTGGCCCTCCT
>JAWWTY010000077.1:89666611-89767959 GCA_035222235.1 Margarornis squamiger | reverse complement strand
TCAGAGTCCCATCCAACCCTTTGAACACTTCCAGGAATGGGACAGCTTCTCTGGGCAACCTGATCCAGTGCCTGACAGATCACAGTAAAGAATTTCTTCCTAATATCCCATCTAAACCTACCCTTTTTCAGTTTAAAATCATTCCCCTTTGTGCTGCCTCTACATGCCCTTGTAAAAAGTCCCTCTCCAACTTCCTTGTAGGCCCCCTTCAGGTACTGAAAGGTTGCTATAAGGTCTCCCCAGAACCTTTTCTTCTCCAGGCTGAACAACCCCAACTGTCTCAGCCTTTCCTCACAGGAGAAGTGCTCCAGCCCTCTGATCATCTTCCTGGCCCTCCTCTGGACTCACTTCAACAGACTGATATCCTTCCTGTGCTGGGGACCCCAGAGGTGGATGAAGTACTCCAAGTGGAGTCTCAGGAGAGAGAGTAGAGGAGCAGAATCACCTCTGTTGACCTGCTGGCCATGCTGCTGTTTATGCAGCCCAGGACACAATTGGCTTTCTGGGCTGCAAGTGCATGTTGCTGAATCATGTCCAGCCTCTCATCCATCAGCACCCCCAAGTCCTACTTGGCAGGGCTTCTCTAGATCTGTTCATCCTCCGGCCTGTATTGATGCCAGGGGTTCCCCCAACCCAGATCCAGCACCTTCCACTTGGTCTTGTTAAACCGCATGAGATTCCCATGAGCCAACTTCTTGAACTTGTCTGGATCCCTCTGGATGGTATCCCATCCCTCAGGCTTGTCAGCTGTACCACTCAGCTTGGTGTTGCCTGCAGACTTGCTGAGGGTGCACTCAATTCCTTCATCTGTGTCACTGATAAGATGGTAAATATCACCGGTCCCGTTATAGCCTCCTGAGGGACACCATTTGCCATCAATATCCATTGGGACATTGAAAAGGTGGCTACTACTCTGGATGCAACTGCGCAACCAATTCCTTATCCACCTGAGTCCAGCCATCAAATCGATCTCTCTCCAGTTTAGAGAGAAGGATGTTGTGGGGGACCATGTCAAAGGCCATACAGCAGTCCAGCTAATTCATCTGTAGCCCTTCCCTTGTCCACTGATGTAGTCACTCCATCATAGAAGGCCACTAGGTTGCTCAGGAAGGACTTGATGACTAGAAGCTCCAGTATCCCATCCCCTCTGGCAGGACTGTCTGTTACCTGTCTTAAGAAGTTACCCTCCATTCATTCCAGGAGTCTCTTGGATTTCCTACAGCTCACCATGCTGCTCCTCTGACAGATGTCAAGGTGGTTGGAGTCTGCCAGTAGGACAAGAGCCAGTAAGCACGTTTTCTGTAGCTGGAGCAAGAAGGCTTCATCAATAGGCTCCCCTTGATCAGGCAGCCAGTAGTAGACACTAACAATGAGGTTCCCTTTGTTTCCTCAGTCTCTGATTCTTACCCACAGATTTTCAACCTGCTTGTGGCAGTTATTCAGAGACAGCACTTTGCACTCTATCCATCTATTGATGTAGAGCGCCACCCCTCTGAACCTCTTTCCTGTCCTGTCCCTTCTGAACTGTCTGTAGCTGCACTCCAGTAATGAATTCATCCCACCAAGTTTCAGTAGTGGAAACTGGGTCATAGTTTTCTTGTGGAGGCCTCCAACTCCTCCTGTTTGTCTCCCATGCTGCATGCAGCAGCATAGAGGCACTTCAGCTATGCTGAAGAGTGTATTCTTGATTCCATCTAGGCTTTTTCATGCATCAACTTAATTGCTTATATTGCAGTTTGGTATATCTATTTATGCATATTGATGGAGTAAATTAGTAACAAGTTTAAATAAAAAAGTTATTTAACTATGCTGTGAAAGTTGATGACACAGAGCCATTGCTAGGAGGTAATCATTCTGTTGATTGAATTTGTGGTATTGTATAAATACCTTTTTTTGGTGGTCATGGGGCCTCTGAGTTTAGTCTTTTAGTAAGATCTCATCTTCTCTCCAAAAATAAGTGTTTTTCTTACTTGTGTTGATAGAAATTTACCTAGCAGAGCTCACAGTCTTTCCATCCTTTCTTAGCTACTTTTTGCCATATTGCCCAGTTTCAGGTCTATTGTCCAAGCATTATGATTGACTCTCATTCCTCTCTAGGTCTTCATATCTGGGCTAACTTTATTGTTTTTCACATTCTTTCTGCAATGTATTTCTAATATATGTACCCAGAGGTTAAAATTTCTGTCATCTTGTATCTTATATAATTGCATTTCTGAGTTCACAAAAATATTATCTTGCAGTGATAGCAGTACAAGAAGTGTATGTCTGTGTCACTGTTGACTTCCGGTTTTGTAATGACATCCAACGCAGCCCTTTTGTCTTTGCTTTCAGGATACAGCACTGTAAGCCATGTGCCATTGCATGGGTAGCAGTCAGATATTCATGTTTACTGCTGGTCAACCTGCATTGGCAGCCTCTGTTGCCTGTTGAGTTATGGAAAACAACACTGCTGTTGTTCCTCCCATGCTATCTTTAACACTGTGGAAGAATTCCCCAAAAAATTATTTTTCTCTAGTGCCCTGTTTGGAATTCTGCAGTGCTGCTTTACAAAACTTGACAAAAGTTTAGCTGCTTTAGTTTTATTAAGACCACAGTCTATGATACTGAAAAATGCTGTCTTGTTTTTCTATACTCTGCCATTTGGATGTGGCCATTTATTGTCTCCTGTCAATAGGGTCATCTTTCTATTTGACATTTATATAGTACATAGTCCATTGGTATTGTCAAAATAAACAAAAATGAAAAGAGCTCAACTTAATGATGGAGAAATAGGTTGGGTTTGCAGGAGTGACAGTTATGAACAAATTGGTTATGTTTCATATTGAATTCCATGAAATACAACAAAAATGAAACTCAACATACGTAGAAAGTAAATATGAAGTAGAGAGAAGCTCTGATCTGGAGATCCTCTCATGGTCAACTTCCTTTTCCACCTTTCCAGATTCAGCAGTGCTTGATTACATGAAAAATATTGGGAAGATTTAAGGAGAAAAGAACAGAATAAAGTTTCATTATTATGATGGAAGCAACTGCTTAGTAATCTCTGTCTATTTTGTATCTCTTCTCTTTATTTATTCTTCATGGTAAGAGACATGACATTTATTTATATCACACTTTCTATTATTGCCTATGATTCCATTGTTCTATTTGCTGCAGAAAAATGCTTAGCTTCTGTTCCTTCTGTGTATTTTGCTTAAAATATTAACACAGTATGACAGTTTATTTATAGCTAGTTCTACACCAAACCCACTTAAATTCCAAAGAAATTATACTCTTGAATGTAGGCAGAAAGAGGCCTAGAAAATTTTAGTTTAAGTGGCCAAAAATTTCAACGCAGACAAGTACTTTTAGACTAGAATATAAAAAGTGGCTTTTTCATTAGAAGATTCTTTACCATTTTGCAAAAGTAGCCCTTTTTACATTGGGGGATATATTTTGGCAACATCAGGGACTTCAAGCAAGGAGTTTTAGGAGTCATTTATTTAATATATTTTTGTGGTTCTGGAAGGCTTGAAAATTAGCTGTTGGGATTATATAAATAAATTATAGATAAAGTGAAGCAGAGTTTGTTTTCTTGTTTGTCCATTTTGTTCAAACATGTTTTCCTCTCAGTAATAACTTCTGTGCATATCATAATTTATATTTAGTCATTCTTAGAAGTGATTCTCATAAAGGGAATTTTTGCAGTGGGCTCTATACTCCCCCTGCTGATCTCTATGAATAGACAAAAAGTAAGCATATTAACAGTTAGCTTCCCTTGGAAATTATTAAGGCTGCAGAAGAACATGCAATTTTTCACTGTAGTGGTTCAAGTAAATGCTTTTGAATACTTATTAAAGGAAGTGTTATACATGCTTTGATTATTGTGGTTTGTGCATGTAACAATGTTGATTTCAATTGTATTCTTAGTTGAGAGTCGCCTTTATCAACTTTTATGTTTTTAATAGATTATCTGTTATTGTACTAGTGCCTAGATATATTAATGAACTCCAATATGTTCCAAATATGTTTGTTTTTTTTCTCTAGGCTAACAGTACTGATACCTAACCTAACTGATGAAATTTTTTATATGTGAGACAGGCAACTTAATTATATTTAATTAGTATTGGCAGATGTTATTGCTAAGCCACTCTTCATCATCTTTGAGTAGTCGTGGAGAACAGGAGAGGTGCCTGAGGACTAGAGAAAAGCCAGTGTCACTCCAGTGTCTTCAGAAAGGGCAAGAAGGAGGACCCAGGAAACTACAGGCCATTCAGCATCCCCTCAGTCCCTGGAAAGGTGATGAAACAGCTCATCCTGGATGTCATCTCTAAGAATGTGAAGGAAAAAAAAAGGTTATCAGTAGTCAGCATGGATTCACCAAGGGGAAATCATGCTTGACCAGTAAGATAGCCTTCTGTAATGGCATGACTGGCAGGGTAGATGAGTGGAGTTGTCTACCTTGACTTCAGCAAGGCTTTTGAGACTGTCCCCGTAACATTCTCATAGGTGAGCTCAAGGAGCGTGGGTTAGATGAGTGGACAGTGAGGCAGTTTGAGAACTGGCTGAATGGCAGAGCTCAGAGGGTTGTGATCAGTGACATGGAGTCTAGCTGGAGGCCTGTATACAGCAGTGTTCCCCCGGGGTCAGTGCTGGGCCCAGTTTCCTTCAGTTTATTCATCAGTGACGTACCCTCAGCAGGTTTGCTGATGATACAGAACTGGGAGGAGTGGCTGATACACTGAATGCTGTCCTGCCATTTGGCAGGACCTGGACCAGACGGAGGGATGGGCAGAGAGCAGCCTAGTGAAGTTTGACAAAGGCAAGTGTATGGTCCTGCACCAGTGGAGAAATAACCCCATGCACCAGAACAGGTTAGGGGTTGAGCTGCTGGAAAGAAGCTCTGCAAAAAAGGACCTGGGGGTTCTGGTGGACAACAAGCTCATCATGAGCCAGCAGTGCCCTGAGAGCCAAGAAGGCCAATGGTATCCTGGTGGGCATTAGGAAGAGCATTGCTAGGAGGTGATTCTGCCCCTGTGCTCAGCCCTGGTGAGGCAGCATTTGGAGTCCTGTATCCAGTTCTGGGCTGCCCAGTTCAGGAAAGACCAGGAGCTTCTGGAGAGGTGCCAGCTAAGTGCTATGAAGATGATGTGGTTCCTATAGCAGCTCTTTTAGGAGGAAAGGCTGACAGACCTGGGACTGTTCATCCTGGAGAAGAGATGACTGATGACAAATAGCTGAAGTGTGGGTGCCAAGAGCATGGAGTCAGACACTTTTCATTTGTGCCCAACAACAGGATAAGAGGCAACAGGCACAAACTGAAACATGGGAGGTTCCATCAGAATATAAAGAAAAACTTCTTTACAGTTAGTGTGGCTGAGCATTGGAACAGGATGTCTCGAGAGGTTGTGGAGTATTCTTCTCTGGAGGTACTCAAAACCTGCCTGGACCTGATTCTGTGCAACCTGCTCCAGGTGAACCTGCCTTAGCAGGTGACTGGACTAGGTGATCTCCAGAGGTCCAATCCAAAGCCAATCATTCTGTGAGCCTGTGATTTACATACAGTATGCAAAGTATGTAAACCTTTAGCTCTAGAAAACATATTAATCAATTAGGAGGTTTAAGTTGACACTGTAAGAAAGTAAAACAGTAAGACACAAAGAACCAGGACATTGCAGAGTTGAAGTTACTATTACAGTATTAACTTAGTCAGATTGCGCTTAGAAAATATGGTGAAATCTGCTCTAAACATATTCCTCTTTTTATTGTACATAGAAAATATAGAATGTACAACTTTAGTCAAGTAATATTTGGATGGAAACTGTGTGCCTGGAATTTCCTTGCTTTCTTCTTCTTGATTTATTGTTCTCAATGTTAGATGTTTGTTTTCTATTTAATAGTTACTATGCATCAAGTAATGCAAATGATTTTGCAGCCTATTTGTGTACCTATTGAAGTCAATAGGAGAAATTGCAGTTAGTTTAGTGAGAAAGGGATCAGGAATTTGCTTTAGCTGTTAACAAGCTGCACTGATCACAATCCCTCGCTCCTCTTTCATAAGTGTATTGTAATGTATAGTGTGGCTCTGCATTTCCAGGAGGATTGCTTTTCTGGGTTATCATGGATTAAAATCCACTCTAACATTGAAAGTTAAAAATCACAGGACTACATTCCTTCTTTCTTTTGCACGACATTCCCATGACTTCCGTGAATTGTTAGACTCACTCCCTCTATTTTATTTAATCTCTTGTTCTGACATTCTGCTTCTGCTCTAGATGTTTAGCATCCTGCATTCTGAGTTGCTATTGTATTATTGTTTGCCATTTTCTTTAGTGATACCTCTTTTCTTTGGGAAAGTGAAGTTTAAAATTCATGGGCCTTTATGGTATTTGCCATTTGGAGATCTCTGCAATGCTAAGACAGTATTCATTTCTACCTGTTCTGTTCTTTTGCCTGAGGAAGTCATGAAGAGAAATCTGTATAGAAAAATGTTTATGAGAAAGGAACTGATCATAACACAAACCCACATATCTAGGAGCCTTATGTGAAAGTAATTTAGCATACTTTTTAAGAAGAGGTGATGAAAAGTCAAGTTATATCTATTAATGCCTATGTTATGTGATGAAGTGACTAATCATGATATCTTAAAAGATTTTTTTTTTTTTTTAATTCAAAATTAAGCCCATTACAAGTAGATATGCTCATTAGAAGTACTCTCTAACTTACTTCTATCCTGTTTGCTAGAGACCTTGACAGCTCCTTTAGAAACACTTTGAGGGTTTTAAATGCTGGAAAAGTATTATAATGAAAAAAAATTCCATAAGAAATATTTGAAAGGAGCCTATATGATTACAAAAGTATTTGATTGTAGAGCTTTAGTCTACTGAACAAAGACCATTTATCTCCTTAAGATGTTTAAAAAAAAAATCTGTAAAGAGTATGTAGTTCTTCTCTTCAATTTAAATATTTTTTAAATTTTGTGTTGATTTTTTTTTTTTTTAAGGAAGCTGCACCTACGGAATCTCTGCTTAACTGGCAAGACTATGAGGGACGAACTCCCCTTCATTTTGCGGTTGCAGACGGGAATGTAGCAGTGGTTGATGTCCTGACCTCCTACGAAGGCTGCAATGTCACATCTTACGACAACTTGTTTCGAACTCCCCTTCACTGGGCAGCCTTACTTGGTAAACTGGACAACGCTGAAATCCCTTAATCGTTAATCGACTGTAGTGTTTAGTCTTTGTCTCTGATTTTTATTTAATTCCAGCGTGGCATTATGCAAACTAATCTCTTAGAACAATAATAATTTCTGCTAGCCCAGGAGCAGAAGTTTGTGTGTCAACTGTTTGTTTTAGCTTCAGATTCCCCAAAGCACTGTAAAATGCATTATTACTTCAACAGGCTGTAAATGCCAATGGTTTAAGAACAGTTAGGGCATACTGAGAAGTTCTTGCATATGTAACATTGATCATAGGTTAAAAAATGGGGTGTGCACATCCCAGCATGAATGCAAGATGATCTATTGGAGCGCATGAAGGAAATATCAGCACTTGTTTAATTTTTATCTGAAAAAAATAAGAGAACTTTGCTAATATTTCATACAGAGACTGATGCAAGTGCCCTCACTTGGTCTGTATGTAAGATGGTCACATAGGGTTTGTGAGGTGCCTGAGGGAGGTGAGTTGTTCCACAACACAGTGGTCAACAGTGGCATCATCAGTCGTGTTCACTTTCAGCATATTGTGATGTATTGCAGTTTGTGTACCCAGTTAAGTGAATTTATGATTATATTATCTGTTTTTTATTAAACTATCCCTCACAAAATAAACAAGTGGCTCAAAAACGTGTCCACAAAGAAGGCACAGATAATTGGATAATACCAGCACAAGTGAACAACAAAAAAGTGGCAGAGCTGACACTTGTCCTACTCCTAATACAAGCTCTTCATCAGACACATTATGATAATCTAATCAGATCTGACAAGTTTTATTCAGATAAAGGATTTTTTCCTGTTCAGATTGTTACCCTGAGATTCAGATGCTCTGTGAACTGTAACCTTGCATATGTGAATTCTGCAGCTTGATTTTACAGATTACAAAGCTGGATCTTTGCAAAACAAGTTAAAACCTGATTAAATATAAATAGTCTAAATGCAGGGAAGCACAACCCATAAAATGACAGCCACTAAAATAATACGATTTAGAAAATTGACCTCCTATTTTCCATTTTCCTATGTGCAGGAGTAAAAAATAACGACCAGGTACTAGATAAAAGAATCTTCAAACAGTCTCTCTCCCCTTTTAACAGGCTTCATCCCAGTGACCCTTTGGAACGCTGAAGACAAAGAATGCCAATAAAAGAATCAGATTGCTCACTGGAGCAAGTCACTGCAACTGCAGTGACAATATACCAATATACATTTAGTTTGGTTATGTTTATTTAAAAAAAAAACAACCTATTCTTAAATTTGCATTTACTTTAAAGTAGGGATATTGGTGTTTTACAGAGAAATTTTGAAGCATTTTAAGTGTCACAGGATCAGTCTCCCAGAGAAATAGTCATTATCACTTGGATCTGCCCAAGAAGCAAAATTTATTGTGTTTTGAAATTGATTGTATTTAAGAGAGAAGTTTTGTCTGTTGGAAAAAATGGATTGTCTAATCAATGTAGAATAAAGGGTGAAGATGTGCCAAGACCTCCAGAGTACTTTGTGGAATTTATGAGGTCTTTAGGTGGCATGTGCCCTTGGGGGACTTCTACTTGGTAAATCATTACTAATTTTTAGGGTTCTGGTTTTAAGCTGAATACTAAATGTTGTACGTAGGTCTCAAAGAGACTAAGATGTTACTATATGGGTTAACAGTAGGAAGTTTAAAGTAGTGCAGAGTTACAGCCACAAATCTTCTGTAGATGTGAAGGATTGCATGTGACTGCATCTTAGGGCATTGTTACTCCTGTTAACTTCTCTTTTGTGTAGATCAAAGTCTCAGCCAAGTTACTTCTCTTCTAAATAAAAGTACTACGTAAACAGTTCTTGACATCAAGAAATGAGTTTTATTGCTTATATTAATGTCCAAATAAAGGTCCATCTTTGCACCAATTTATTTTCTGTTGCACTCAATACAAAATTCTTTTTTGAATTCCTCGAGCCTTCTTTCTTATAGATATTTTAACTGGGCCTCCTGTCCAGATTAGAGAGTTAAATTCCCTTTTTCTAGTTGTCTGTACCAAAAGTTCAGGCAACTTTTTTTCAGGATCAGTACTCCTATGGTTTTCCTGTTAGAATTGAACCCCAAACTACTGGGAAAAAAGTGCGTGCCAGGCTTAATAGGTCAGATATCAAGTCTTATGTTTAGACTATAATGGCTACAACACAAACATACTATTATTTACTGAAGTATGTTCATTTTCTTCTGTTTTGTTTGGGGTTGGTTGGTTGTTTCTTTAATATTGGAGATTGGATACTTATCTGGTTTTATTATATTATTTTTCTCAGGTCATGCACAGATTGTCCATCTCTTATTAGAAAGAAATAAGTTTGGAACCATCCCATCTGATAGTCAAGGTGCAACACCCCTACATTATGCAGCACAGAGCAACTTTGCTGTAAGTAGCACATACCCTAAATGTGAAGTAAATGTATTTTGGCGAAATGTTTATAGTGTAACAAAGTGTTTGAGTTGGTTTTGAAAGTATATAAACACAGAGTTGTCATGAGTTTAATTCAGACTTTTCCTATGTTGTGTGATATCAGTGTGGTTAATTTCAGACTATTAAAAATAGATTTAAAAGAACTAACTTGCTGTGTAAAGAAAGGGCCTTTGAGCTATATGTTTGCATCAGAACACACAGTAGTCATTCAGGTACCTCACTACAAAGCAGAATGGCACATAACATTTTACAGTGCTTTCACTTTTTAAGGCTCATTATAACAACATCTAAGCAGTTGTAAGGTATCTAGAGTAAGATGACCTGCATTTGCACAGCTGCTGCAGTACCAGTCAGACCAGTCTTTGCATTCAAGAAGGTAATTAACCTATGAATATTTGGTATTATGAATAAGCTGTTGTCTCATAAAGTATGGCTGAAGAGTTGAGTAACTTTTGTCATAATTCTTCAGGAACGCTATATTTTAACAAGTTTTTAAAATGTTTTTTAAATTCAGACAACAAAGAGAATTGCTTTCTCAGACAGCCAAATACAAAACTCAGCAGTTTAATGATTGCTGGTCATAGATGTTACAGAAGTAGTTCTCAGGCGCTGGAACTTAGGAAGGTTTTTCTCAAACTCCTCTGCCTCTCATAGTTTTCATAACTTTTCTTTATAAAAAGGGTTATTTAGTGCCTAATAAATGTAATTATGTAGTCAATATTGCAACATTTTCTTAGCAGGGTTACTAATTTGGGTCTTTCTTGCATACCTGCATGTTAATTTTCACAAAACAAGGAAAATTTCCATGCCCTTGAGAACAATTCAGTTAATAAATGCAGAAGTACTATTGAAAGAGGCAATGGGCCAATGTCTGTTAATACTACTGCTGACACCACATGCTTCCTTGTGAGAGTAGCTTTTGGTGGGGTATTTTGGGTTGTAGTCTTTGGTAAGACCATCCAGATATCTTTTAAATTCAGACTTCTGTTGAAGCATACCTTGTGTATAACTTTTATTTTTTAGAGAATTGTTTACTGATGCTGGTTATTGTCTATTATGTAGTGTGTACAATTTGAGTCTAACACACACACCTGAAGTATTTGTGTTGTAAAAGCCTTTCAAGTTTGAGTTAGACTCATAGAAAAGATACAATGTTTTTATTTACCATCTGGTTATTATCTCTGCATTCTTTTAATTTTTTTTTTTTATTCCATACTGATACATTTCTAAAAAATGATTTTTCCTACTGGCTTTATTTCTCTGGGCCTCATTCAGTTGAATGAAACATCTTCATTATGTTGCTGCCTTTTGATCCCATCAGCCGGCCAAACTTTAATATCATTTAGGTTTGTTATGGGGAAATACAGTACACAGTGGATTCAGACATTTTGTAATTTTGTGTACTTACAATGAATGTACTGTTTCCCATCTTACAAGAAGAATCAAGCAGGAGAGTTTCACTCCGATCTGCAAGCCTCTTTTAGCTGGGGATGTATTCAAGAGCCCCTGCCTAAATTATGGCTGGAGCCTCTCTGTTTTTACCAGTCCAGTTGTTTCTAAGCACCACTTCTTGCTTTTTTCTCCATTATATACATATGATTGAGTAATTCCCACGGCTGCATTCCATATACATCATCACACGAGTGGAGACACATACTTGTTTGTTCTGGCAGTAGCATCTCTATATTTATGGTTTGAGATTCACGTTGCTGTTCTATTCAGTCTGCCCAAGTTTGGGTAGGTGTGGTATGTTTCTCGGTTAAATAGTTACATTTCTTAGGCCCTAATAAGAAGAAGGTTTGTTCTTTTGTGTTTATTGTAAATATTTACATGGCTTTTAGTTGTATTTACTACCATATCTTGTTCTTTGCTCTGTTTTTCTGCCAGTTACTTATTGTAATATGACATTTTGGGGTTTTTTTGAAGACTGAAGAGATTTAGCCAGCTCTTAATTTATGTAAAGGATTTGTTCCCTAAGGCTAACTTATCCTGACTTAGGATAGACAGGAAAAGTTGTAGAAGAAGAGAGGTTACCTAATATAACCACACATATAGGTTGCCTGACATTTAGATGGTGTAGGTATCCCACAGAAGGCCCAAATAAACATCTCTTTTTAAATTCATATGTGAAGGAAGATGCTCTATTCATATTGATTTTAGAATGCAGGACTAATTTTTTTTTCTGAAGTTTTCCAGAGGTGTCAAAATTGGTGTACTTTCATATACTCATATAGATAGATCTAGTAAATGAAATGTGGATACCTCATCTTATTTTTAAATATTAAAAAGAAACATTTCATATTTTTGTGAGTTTATTATTAGTGCAGAATGAAATTATCCAGGTTTACCTCTCTCCTTTACTGTTTTCATGTTGTTTTTTCCACTTAAGTGTTAAAATACATGTGATTTGTCATAACAAAATACATGTAGAATTAAACTGATTGAAACTTCTATTTTCTGATTTCTTAATCATCCTGTTATTTAAATTCATTTTGTTTTCAAGTTGTGTTGACTTCATTTTGGAAAATAGAGCTTATAGCACTATGGGATTTGCTTCCACCTTTTCCAGTTAAAAACTGTAGAAAAGAAAAAGTGGTTCAAAAAACTCTGCTTTGCTAAAACTTAATGGAAAAATAAAATTACTCATTTGTATTTCTTCTAACATGTGCCTTAGTATTGAAGAAGTGCAGCCTTCATGGTGCTTTTCACTTTGCAGGATTTCAAGCAGTGCAGAGTATTGGTGGGGGGCTGAGTTGCTGCCCTAATGAGAAGCCATTTGTGTCTGAGGTGTAGGGGTGGTCAGTGTGAGTACACAATGCTACAAACACATGCTGGCTTGTGTGGAAGGCTTAATGCTTCCGTTTCTCGTTGTTTCTGGCTGGACCTTTTTGCAGTAAACTGGGAGTTCAGCCCTAAATTGACAAAGCTGTAAGGATTTTAGATCATACTAAGGTAAGATAAATGAGAAATTTCCTATTCCTTTAGAGGGATGAAATAATATGTAGTAGTGAAAAAAAAAATCCAAACTGATCAATAGTATTTAGGCATTTTAACATCTCTGTGATTATAAGCATTTTTATTCCTTATAGCCAAGAAATTCTCATCCCATCCAGAGCAGCGATAGAAGGGTCACACAGGGAAAAAGCTAAAATAGTGTTGATACTAAAATACAAATATAAGATAAAATAATGAAATCTGGGTTTTTTTTCAGTTTTTATTGTCTAGCCTATCAGTGACTTAAGAGATGTTTTTCAGCAGTTAAACACACAGCCTTTTAAGGCATTAGGTAGAAAAGGGAAAATCTTGCCCTTATTCTCTTTCTAGCAGTTGTGATTTTTCTCTCCCTTTCTTTCCTGTGTGACGTATTAAAGATCTAGCAGAAGGCTAAACAAGTAGACTTCTTTGCTGAGAGCTTAGCACATACATGGTATTTGAAGAAATAAATCTTTTTGCTTTGATTTAGATAGAGATTTACAGTGTAACAGTTGCAGTGGAAATACTGGACTCAGGTGTAAATATTTTCTTAATCTTTTATGATTTGTAGTATTTCAGTAGCTAGTGACCTGTTGATATTATTAAATATTAGAAAACATATCTATGTTGCCCCATAAGTACTCTTTTCTAAAATAGTCAAATTATTAGAGGAACATTATTTTCAGGGGAGGTTCAAGTTGGACTTCAGGAGGAATTTCTTCACGGAAAGGGTGGTTAAACAGTGGAATGGGCTGCCCAGGGAGGTGGTGGAGTCACCATACCTGGAGTTTAAGGAAAGACTGGACATGGCCCTCAGTTGACTGGATGGTGTTTGGTCAAAGGTTGGACTTGAGGATCTCAGAGGTCTTTTCCAATCTAACTGATTCTGTGATTTTATCATCATTGTATTAGAGTAACATTTCGATAAGCCAATATTTTCCCTATTGCTCTCTTCTCTGTGACTGCAGTATCTTTTGCTTCCTTATGATGAACACAGGATGTTAAACTCCTGGTTAAGGATACACTGTGATCATTAGTGAGAAAAAAGGCATAGTGTGTGTGTATATATATATATATATCTCCACATACACAGTGCTCCTGTTGAGCTATTATTCTTTATAAACATGCAAAGGAAAAATGAAGCTTTGATTTGCTTCATAAACAGCTAAATGAGACACAGTAGTTTCTTGTTGGTACAGATTCTTTTTACTGTTAATTTCAACAGTATTTCTTTTCAGGAAACAGTTGAAGTATTTTTGAAACATCCTTCTGTAAAAGATGACTCAGATCTTGAGGGAAGAACATCCTTCATGTGGGCAGCTGGCAAAGGCAGTGATGATGTCATTAGGGCGATGCTGACTTTAAAATTGGATATTGATATTAACATGACAGACAAATATGCTGGCACAGGTAAGATGTTTTACAGTAAAGACCGACTGGATGTTTCCGGTCAGTGTGATTTCCACCAAATGAAAACACCATTAGACGCTATATTAGTCTTTTCCTGGATATGCTTTACTCCTGAAAAATATTTCTGCAATAGTTTTAATTATGTGTGTGAGTCAATTCTTTTTCTTATTGTGGGGAAGAAACAAATCTTTTCTGCATTGATTGAATCAGTTCATTTGAAACGTAGCGAGAAGAAAAAATGTACTTTGTATCCTACAGGTTTATCATCCCGTTATCTGCCCAGAGCAAAAGATAGGTATGCAACACCATGATTCAGGTTTCAAGCATGCAAGTCATGAAATTCCTGTATAATCTATGAATTTATCTCCTTAAATGAAAAAAAAAAAAAAAAAGAAGGATTGTGTTAGCAATATTGTACTTCTGTAGTGCTTTCAACAAAAACAGGAAAATGGTTTTAACAAAGAGACAGTTGTTGAAATGTTTATGTATTCAGCAGTGTTGGAATGTGGGTAAAAGTAGTCGAATTGTATAGTATGCTGATGATATCTGAATAAAAATAAGAGGAGAGTGGGGTTATAGTGAGTGTAAATTGGAGGGGTTTGATAGCAGGGGGCTTTGAACAGTAAGCTGTGGGGGAAGAGGTCAGGAACTACCCAGTGCCACACACAGCCAGGTCACAAAGTTACAAATAAAGTGCAAAAGTGTATACCTATGTATAATACATAGTAAAATGACAGCCAAGCTGATAGGCCACACACCCGTGAATAATACAATAAAGGGCATTTCTCCTGAAAACCATGTTGTTTTAAACAGAGAAGAATGTCTATTGCAATGTTTGTTTATATAAATTTTAATGTATTTGTTGTAAGGTATACTGAAGCATTATCTTTTGGCTGCATGTGTGTGCAAACTAGCCCAAGATTCATGGTTAGATTTAGGGAACTCACCGTGTAGATTTTTCCCAACCAAGAAACAGAGATACAACTTTAACAGCTTTTCTCTTTTCAGAGCACACTTTCAATAACATACAAATGATAAATAAATACAATGTCAGGATTGTGTGGTTCAGGATTTGAAATGTAGTATGTGTGAATATTATTTTCATATTAAAATCTGAATTTTTTTAACTTCCTTTGATGTTATGCTGGGTCTCCACAAAAAGCAGAATATAGTTAGCATAAAATTCTATTTAAATATCTAAATTCCTGCTTTTCTTACGATTTAACACACACAAAATTTAGCATTTTTAGGAAGAAAACAACTGTCTTTCCAAGTTGTGGTACTTTGTAAGTTTGGAGTTTAAGAATAGTGCAACAAATAAAAAATATCAGTCTTCATGTTTGATGACTTTACAAACTACATACTCCACAATAGTGCTCTTGTTTCATCTTTTATCAGTCTCACCCAGGTTTGCTACTTTCTGACAGTTCCCTTACAGGACTTGTTCCAGGCCTAAAGGTGGAGTAATGTTGTTGTTACTGTGCAAACCTCCTTACAAAGGGTTTTCGTCTTTGCAGACAGGAATCACAGGCTGTGTTTGTGAAATTACTCAGGTGTGGATTTCATGCTTGAATAATTCAGGTGCTTGGGTTTGTTATCTTTCAGTCTTTCGTAGCAGTGATATGTAATCACCTTTTAATCTTGATTTTGTCGTAGGGCTTTTAATCCAAGGAAATTAATGGATTTTCCATTTACTTGAAAGTGCCGTTGTGTAGGGCACAGGAATAGCCTTAGAGTGGGGAACTCTGCTGTCCATCGCTTGCTGTAGAGCAGTCTGAGCAAAACCCTTGTGCAAGCAAGTGCACTAGCAAGGGCTTTATTATAGCAAGCTGTAAGCTTAAAAGGAAGCCCCTCAGTAAATCACTCTCTGGTGTTTTTTACAAAGGTTCTTAGCCACTGCCAAGCTTTGGTGAGGGAAAAGCAGTGCTGCCTTCGGGCAGGAGACTGTGCAGCGGCAGAAAACAGCGTACATGCCACCGTGCCGGGGATGCAGTTGCTGAGGAGAGTTCAAGGCTGTGTTTTTCTGCTTTTGTGTGCGAGCTCAGTTAAGCCCAGTTATAATGTTGCATTAACGCAGCCTTTTTGCATTTACTTAAAAAAAAGAGCAAGCTCTCCATTCAGCCTTGCTAGAACATCGAGACTCTCAGTATTGTGTAGGAGAATGACACCAAGGGAAAGGAATTTCCCTCTTCTCGGAGATCAGCGCTGCAGGAGCATTACAGGGGCAGCTTTATAGCTCTGCCGTCACTGCGCACAATGGAGAGGGCTCTGTCTGTCGGCTGAACAAAGGCCCTATTGTGACCAGCTGGCTGAAGAATCTCTTCAGTCACCGTGACTCCATCACAGAAAATTCGGCTTACAAGAAAATACTGAGCACAAAGTGTGAAACAAGATGCCTGCGTCAGAATGAGTGATAGGGGGGAAGAACCGGCCAAGCTGACACAGCAGCTCTTTTTCTATTGTATTGTTACACACACCCCATGTGTCATCTGATGGAGTGGTTTACTGCCTTTGGTTTCATAAGAAATTCAGGACAAAAACCAGAACCTAGAGTTTACTGTGAGGTCAGACCATGAAAACCAGGCCCTCCCCAATGTATGAAGCGGCGGGGATCTCACTCTTGTCAAATTTCTCTGATGGCTGCTGCGGATGCAGTTTGTGTTTCATGGGCGTGGTGAGCACCGCTCTGCTTTTGAGCTGCACTGGTTAAACATCAGTGTCATCTCAAAAGCATGGCTTCGATTGCTAAGGCAGCACCTCTCAGAGTGTCTCTGGCTGGGTACCCAATGCCTTATTTTCAGTGTATATATATCACAGCTCCAGTTACCATCACAAATTTTGAGACTCTCTTTTAAGGCAACACGCTTCAGCTGGATCAGGTTCATGGCCAATATGAGCAACCTGAGCACTTCAGTAGTGCCTGTGTAACAGGTTGTGCTGGTTTACTGTGTCACGAGGTGTGTGGAGCTGGTACCCTACTGAACAGTAGTTGGCAAATACAAAAAGCCCAACTGTCTTGATATTCTGGATATGGTTCAAGAAGCAGTTCCTTCTCACATTGGCCTTCATGGTGTGCATTTCTGCTGACCCTGTCTGTGTTACCATTAAACAAACACAGACATGTAGGTACTGTTCACAGCCCCACATTTTACTTTCTTGAGCAGACTCGATTCTCACTAAGGATTAATATTGCTGCAATTTCATGGGGAAACATGAATTCACTTTAATAAATGCACAGTTATGATCTGCACTGTTTTGTGGGGTTTTTTCTAAATTATTTTGATTTTTATAATGTGCAAAAGATCTCACATGTAAGGCAGTTATGAGAACATAGATTGTCTGATTCGATTGCTGACTATGGGAAAGCATTTTAAAATCAAATTGTAAGTGAAATCACCAATATATGTGTCTTCCTTTGGTTTGAAATCTCACTGCTGTGTGTAGTTCTCCTTTCCTTCAAAAGTAATCATAAACTGGTCAGACTGGTATTCTAATGTTTTCCTCAACTCCAGCTGAAAGTGCCTGCAGGATGGCAATAGCCACATCATGTCTTTAACTCTGTAGCATAGTTTTCATACAACTGAGCATCATCAATTGTAGAGATGAGACAAAATGCAGTATATGGTCTGTAATCTTTTTTCTGAAGAAACCAGGGAACTGGAGATACTGTGCAAGATATGATGGCCTTGGTACATAATTTTGTGTAGATTTTTTTCCTAGTAATTCTGAAGGAAAAAAACAAACTAGGGGGTGGGGAGCAGGAACAGCTGCGTAGTCATCTGGAGTTCATTTTGAGACAACTCTGTTTGAAAGGGAAAAAAAAGGTATTTTCAGGAAAACATTGAAGAAATAACGAAAGCGTTCTTTCACTGGTGATGGGTGGTCTCAGAAATGCCACCAAACAGGCAGAAGTAAATAATTTAGTAATGTCTTAATCAGAAGAGTCTATCTTCCACAAATCCTCAGTGTAAGCCAATCTTGGTAGTGTTAAGCTTAAAATTTCTATTTGTGCAAGTTAGAAACATGTTTCAGGGCTTGCAGTTATTCTGCTTATTGTTTGTGTGGCAAGAAAATGTTACATATTCACTTACTAGGATTCTTCAGTTTCTTGCAGTTGAAAAGTATCTTTTCCACCAAAATGGTTGAAATTAATTTTTATTTTGACTGTTCTAATTGTGAACCTCCAAAGCTCATGGTATTGTGGTTTCTTTTTCCTACTCCTTGATTCTTCTAGCGTTACACGCTGCTGCCCTTTCTGGCCATGTCAGCACAGTGAAATTGCTGCTGGAGCACAATGCACAGGTAGATGCTTTGGATGTCATGAAACACACCCCGCTTTTCCGAGCCTGTGAGATGGGACACAAAGAAGTGATACAAACGCTCATTCAAGGTCAGCTCTTACGACTTTACAAACCTGCCCAGAGTTCTGGTGCTGCTTTCTGTGAGACTGGGAAATAAAACAGATGGCTGAGCAAGAGGTGGGGTAGAAAATTGCTTCCATAAAGCAGGTTTTGTCTGTAAGTACTCTTTGTGGAATAGCACTAGTAAATGTAAAAGATTATCAGATTGTTGTGCAAAATAAGTGTTAAATATGAAACTTTCAAAATTGGGATAGTTCTTTTCACAGCTCATTTCTGCTCAGGCCTTTGCAAGTACATTCTGGTCTCTCAAACCAACACTTCCCCCAGCACACCATTGTTTTTTCTTTCTTTTTTTTTCACCAGTAAATAAGACCAAATTAAGCTTTCTTCACTTTTGTGAGAAAGCATTTTTAGCCTTTGAAGATTTTTTGGCCATTTAAATGAATCTTATTTTTTCATGCGGATAGTTATCAAAATCCTACATCACTAATATTTTCCTCCGGTTGGTTTTTATAAGCATTTTATTTGTATTTTATTTGTAGGAAGAAATAGGATTTAGCAATGTACACGGTGTTAGATAATTGTAACACGTCTGCTGAAGCATAAGAAGTATGGTGAAAGAACAGTGGTATCTTAGCTGCAAAATTTTGTCATTTTAACTTCCCAGAAACATCTCCCTCCTACTTCAGGCATAATCCCATTTATGGACAGATGAATTATCCAGACGAAAAAGTTGCAAGTTTTCCATCAACCAGCCTTTCTGAAAAGTGTGCTTCCCTTCGTGTTCTGCTGGGCTTATTTTAACCTCCTCTTAAGCTCTTCCTCCCACTCCCTATGCCATGTAGCTTCTGTGGATGCAAGAAGCTTGGCTATCAGAATCTGAGTTATGCTTAATTATGTATTTTATGATGTAGACAGTCATTGCTGGTGTTTGATTCATGTTTTTGTATTTGTGGAGTTTTATTTTTGTACAGAATTTTTGCATCTTGCAAAAATACATAGAAAAATTACCTGCATTAAAGAGTCTTAGCATGCTTGAATTAAAAAAAATAAGCTTTTTTCAAAATTATTCTTACACTGTGAATATTTTGTCTGCAATAAAGATTTAAAAACAGATTTAATCTCAGTCTAATTTTAAAAGTTATTTTCTTGTTAAGAAATAAAGGTTTTACTGACAATTAATATGCCTGAAACAAATAAAGACTAAGTTTTCCAAGGGCATTTGATAAATCTGGAGATTCTAAAGCATCTGAGAGGATACTCAGGAGCTTGTAAGAAAATCAGATGCCTGACCCTCATTGAAACTTTTTTATCCCCATTTAATTTTGGTTTAAGTTTTAGGATTCAAGTAACAAGATTTAAGCTAATTTCAGAAATACTTGTCTGAATTGTCAGTTTACCAAATAAGTTCTAGTTGACATAAACTTATCCTTTTTTTTTCTTAACATCCAAAATATTTTGGTTTTATGGTCAAAAATGTATTTGTTGTTTCAGGAGGAGCAAGAGTAGATTTGGTTGACCAAGATGGCCATTCACCCCTTCACTGGGCAGCCCTGGGCGGAAATGCTGACGTGTGTCAAATCTTGATAGAAAATAAAATCAACCCTAATGTGCAGGATAATGCAGGTAGAACACCTCTGCAGTGTGCTGCCTACGGAGGGTACATTAACTGCATGGTAGTGTTACTGGAAAACAATGCAGATCCAAATATACAGGATAAAGAGGTAAGTTGTTCTTCACTGAGGTATATATCAAAACATATTCCTTCCATTCAAGGTCATTCTTTTTTTCAGGACACAGAAGCATCTTTGCTGCCTCCACTTCTAAAATCTCAAATGAAAAGTAGTATTTTAATATGCAGCATGAATTGAAGATTTGTATTTTTCCATATCGCTTTTGCTTTTTCCTTATCAAAGTGTGATCATGTGAGGAGTTATATTAATAATCTGTCTTCTTAGCTTCTATCATTCCTTAGTAACATCTGACATGGGAATGTGATTTTATAGTCTGTAATAAGTTTCCTCAGCATAGAGACAGAGCAAGTAAGAAAGTAAGATAGTGCAAGTGAGATTGCACAAGAAATGCTTCAATTACTTATCCACATACGTATCCATATATGTATCACTTTTCCAGGTGAAAAAAAAAAAAAGGAACATTGATTAGGGTATGTGTTGTTTTGTGCCATTATTCAAGCAGTAAGTGAAATTAGGAGCCAGAGTCATTGTGCAACCTATAACAGATTTCTTTCTTATATGACATCATTTCTCAGAATTTGGTAGAACTTCATCAGTCAAAAGAGTCTCACCCAATTTGTTAAACTTTTCTGTAGCAATTTGGTGTAGGGCATAGATAATTCCAAGTAATGGAAAAGTGTTTTTTATTATGAGTTCTACAGAGCATGCTGTACATCTTTTGCAAAGAAAGCAGAAACTCTAGAGCTAGTCTGCTAATGCTGCTTTTCAGCTGCTTTAGGTGAAAAGGCACTAGTGTTGTAATGTTGTTTAAAAGAAAAAATTAATTCATTTGTAAGTACTGTATTCTTGTTATTTTAACGAGGAAGTTTACTTGGAAGAACTAGTTTGTCCTTCATGTCCAGAAAAGCATTGAATTTCACTATGATTTATGACTTTTATTGTGGTGTGATAGAGTTTGGGGATAATGCTTATTTTTGTTCCATTCTGTTGCTTACAGGGAAGAACTGCCTTGCACTGGCTCTGTAACAATGGCTACCTTGATGCTATAAAGTTGCTGCTCGGTTTTGATGCCTTTCCTAATCACATGGAGAACAGCGAGGAGAGGTATTGCTTCTCTGAATGCATTATTTGGTAATTTGGCAGAAGTGCTACCTGCCATTTAAATGTTAAGTGTTCAGATACTGCAAGAGAATCCTAATCTTGGATCTAAAGGGAGTGCTGTAGTCTTGGGCTCCAGTGTCAGCAGCTTTTCTAATGTGAAATTTCTCTTCTTTAACTAAGACATTGCAACTTCAGCTATTTGTATTTTTCAACTTTGAACTTAGAAATTTCTGCAAGTATTTACTCACTCTAGTCTTGTTTGAAATATTAAAGATCTTTGTCATTTATATAAAGTTCATAGTAGGAATGTACAGACAAAGGATGAGAAGGCATTTCTGCTGCTGTTGGAGTAGACTGGAATTTTTCTTTTCTATTTGCTAGGAATATAGTGAGAAGAAAGAAAATGGGAGAAATGTAATGTTATGTTTTAGAACAGTGATTACAGAGTACCTGGTGGTTAACTATATTCTAAAGGCCTAGTTTAAAAAAAAAAGTCTCCTATAATCATAAAGAGACAGCACATTTGCATCTCTTCTTTGTCTTTCATTGACATATAAATAACAGTTTTTTAAAAGTGATTTGGGTTGTGGAGTTCGAATTAGTTACCTGACCGTGAAGATAATTACTATTAGCAAAAATTTATAATGCCTTTTTATAGAGTAGATGACCTCCTCATAATTATAAATAAAATTATGAAGTCTACCATATAAATTTGAATATTTCAACATTTTAAATAACTTAAGAAGTTTGAAACCCCGTATTTCAGTGCTAAATTTGATACTTCCATACTTCTCCCAGTTTTTAATTGCTTTCTTACCTCATCATTTCTCTTTTGTTCTCTGCTTTAAACTCCCAGATCTCTTCCTTTTCTGTTCTTATTTTTTATTGAGAAACACAAATGAAAGTATAACTAGTTTCTAATTAAGTAGTGCCAATGCTCTCTTTAATAATTTTTGATGGAAAATTAAACAAACAGTTGTAATTAAATTACTCTTAATAAGTAAGATTAGAAGTCAGTATTTTGCCAGAAAGGAGGCTGCTGTTATCCTTACTTTGAATAAATGCTCAAAGGTCAAGCAAAGACCTTAGTTGTGCTTCACCACAGCCATTCAGATATTTTTGTTTCCCTTCTGGCATTAATATGTGTTCTTATGTATAAACCAAAATGTAACTCGCAGTATTCCAAATGTCTGCCATTAAGCACTAGTCCATGTGCAGAACAAAGGAGATCTCCATTATTTCTAGATTAATCAGTCTTTAAATATAATTCTCCTAAAATAATATGTGGTATATAAAAATTGCACAATTGTATCTTAATAAATATCTACAAATCTTGTTTTATTAAGAGATTAGAAAAGTAGAAAAATCAAACTGAATGTTGTAAGAGAGTAAAAACCTCAGGGATATAGTTCATCTGTAACTGGATGAAATTGTTTTTTAATCAGTAACAATTTCACCAAAAAGTAATTTTTTTTCCAATATACCTATAGAAAGAAGCTTCTCATCTTTACTTTGTTATACTGTAATATGAGATTAAAAATTCAAACATAGTGGTTAAGGCTAAATAGATTAGTGAAAAGAGGAAGCTGAGATGGCATCTAGGATTTTAAACTGCCCGCTTGCTTGCTAGATATGTGATCAAGTGCTATTCTGGAGGGTGCTGGCCTTGCTGTTCTTTGCAAATTTATTTTGTAACCCAGCTTAACCTCCTGGGTGCATCGTGTGATGCAAGGCTGGCTGCTGCTTGACCACCTTCGTGCTAAATTACGTGTAACAGCTGATGGCTGATGTCCTCTTCTTGGCTTTTCCTGTGAAGCCAGCTTGATTTAAAAGCTATCTGTTTTAGAGAGAGCCAGTGGAAAGGAAAATTCATAGCAGGCTTTGAACTGACACAGCAGAGGAGTGTATGTAAGCAGCCTTGAATGGGTAGTGTCCAGTCATACAAACCCCTATTCAGATTTGATTTGAGTGATTTTTTTTTTTTACTTTCAAAGCTAACTCTGAGAGAGTTAGAGAATCTGTGTTTAAAAATATGGGTCTTCATCAATGAGATCTGTAATAGAATACATTGTCTTGGCAGATACACAGTAGTAGCATGAAGTTCACTGTAGTATCTTTTGTGTCTTTAAAATATTCAAAATTAGGTGTACTTTAAAAATGGGTTTTTCCGAAATTATGTTCCTTCTGAAATTCCCATTTCTGGGTTATCAAAAATCTGTATCTCTTTAAGTGCTATGAGCAACACACCTTGACATACAAATTTTCATGTTATGCCATGGTCTTTATTCCTGCAGACACTTCAGTTCAGATACTGTTAATCCCTCCATCAAACCATTGCTGTGTGGCAAGTCCAATTGTGCTTTCTGTCTGTTTTTCTTTGCTTACCAGCACTGCGTCCGAGCAAGTTACCATCAAGAAGAGCCCTAATTTTCACAATCACATGGATTGACACTTGTTATTTGATAGTCTTATGTTATATGGTCTTGTTTATGGTTTGTGACTGATTATTTTCAGTCACTAAATGTTTTTGCCTAGCATTTCAGTGTTGGTGAAGGAGATATGTACGTTTTTATCCTGTGTTGACAGTGGAAAATTTGGGAATTATTTTTAAAAGGGCTTATGCATCTTTGACACCATTAAAAACCAAAGCAATTTAATATTTTTAACACCTTTGTCCACTTGAAAATGGACTCAAGTCTTCCTAGTACTTTAAAAAAGGATATTATCCCTTGTTACTGATCTAATCCTGCTTCTTGGTCAGCCATACTGTCCTCAGCTGTTGTTATAGAAATTAAGCCAGATTTGACAGTAAATCTCTAAAACTTAAATTCATATGGAAATAAGACGAAAATGTTTTAACTTACCTTTTCTTTAGATTTCTGTATGAAAACTTCAGTAACACTTCTGCAAGACTGCTTGCCTAAAGCAGTTAATTCTGTGGATGGGGCTTTGGTAGATTTTGACCAGGCACTTCATACAGTCTGGTTCCCACATTTCCATACAAGGAGAATAAAATAAGTCTTAAACATAGTTACAGTGTGTAAAATCAATAAGATAAGGAAAACAATACTTAGAAATTAATAAAACAGCCTACTGAGAAAAATGTTTAATCTCTCTTCATACTAGACGTTGCCTTATTATGAAATGAGATGAAGTAAATGCACATTAAAGTTAGAATCAATAATAACCGTTGTGGGTTTGGGGTTTTTTTTAGATACACTCCACTTGACTATGCCTTGCTTGGTGAACACCATGAAGTGATTCAGTTCATGTTAGAACATGGGGCTCTGTCTATAGCTGCCATTCAGGATATTGCTGCTTTCAAAATCCAGGCTGTCTACAAAGGATATAAAGTTAGAAAGGCTTTTCAAGAGAGGAAGAATCTTCTAATGAAACATGAACAGCTGAGAAAAGATGCTGCTGCCAAGTAAGTCTGAGACTTGAAACCTACTTCTGCAAATAGATAATTGTCATAGATTTGTATTTATCAGTGTATGATTTCATCTGTTATTCATCATCTTTTATTGTTCCTCTTAGTAAAATTCATAAAACTGAAGGAAGCATATAAGTTGCATATACCGATAGGGAGATGGACATGGTTTTCCATATAATCCCAATTGAAATAACAAACTTTATATCATATATGAGAAGAAGGCAAAGTACCAAAATACTAACATGTTAGCATCCATGAATCTTTGCCTGATATTCTGTATGATACTTAAAAGGCTTGGAACACATTTATCAATTTAATATAATGAAAGTAATTATTGATCTATCAAGTCTTGATATCACTTATGGAAAGAAATTAATATGTAGCTGAAGGAAAATTACAAACAAACCAGGAAAAGCCTGGTTTGGTAAAGCTTAATATTTCACAGAGGAGGTTGTGCTTTTCTAGCAAAAACTCCTGGATTTATTTGCAATTTCAGTTTTTGGGGGTGTCATTCTCTGCACATACATTTTATGGTCTTGAATTAGAGAGTTCCTGTGAATTGGCTATATTGGATTACAGATAACTAACATATGCAATTCAAATAGTTATCAGCAAGATGTGTAGGTTCTGACTGAGCTTCTACCACTTAAATGAGGTAATGGTAGCAAAGTAGTGCAATTCAAAAATCAGAAGGTACATAAATGATTATCAAAATACTTTCCTTGCTTGGCCTTGATCCTTAAAATTCATAGTATGAAATAAAACAAATTAACACCTGATTTCCCTTGAAAAAATCTGATTCTGGAATGAAAAAAATAACAGTCTGAATAGATTTCTGCATGACTTTGTAGTATTATTTCTGCAAAGAGAGGTTATATGAAAAGAACACACAACATAATTATTGAACTCAGAGGTATTTTTGCTCCATCTGTTTATCACAGACAAATTCAGCTGCACTCCACTCTGTATCAGATTTGGTAGTTTGATGTTCTGAATAACTGGCCAGTGTGACCTTCTTTGGGTTTAATTGTTACTCCTATACTGGATAACAGTTGTTATTCCCCAGTAAGAACTAAAGCTAGAAATATCAGATAACTAATCTCTTGCTCACTTCTTTAGATCCTGAAGTTGTAACATGCAGCCCTCCTACTATTTGCCTTTTCTGCTGAAGTCAGTAGAAGTCAAAACCATGCATGGTGAAGCTGCCTTTGAAAAGATACCAAATATCTTGCCTATTTCTTTTTAATGTGGAGAACTGTGTGTGTTGCTGTGTGGTCACAACTGACTTTACCAAATGAGATAGTTTTATCCTTTGTGATTACAGTCATTTTAGAAGAATCTGTGAGAGCCCATCTAGAAGATTAAATGGAGAAGAATTGCTTCATGGAAATTTAGGGGCATTTTTATAATAACCTTCCTTTGTGAGTTTCTGATGTACTTTCTGAGACTTTTTTAGCTGTTGTTGATTTGTTTGAAAACAATAGAAACAAAGTCTGTGTACTAAATACCATAAAAACAGAATTACAGTACAATTGAACTGTACAAGCAAATCAGGTTGTCACATAACAAATTTTATTTAATTGCAGTTTTATGAACTGTAATAAACTGAAGGGGACATTATGTTGTCATCATTCTGCGTACCCATCTGTGCATTCCACAGCTAAAATTGGCCAGGGTGTTCCTGCGTACAAAAAACTAATATCCCTACTGATGTTTCAAAATCTGCTCTCTAAATAAAAGTAGACATTACGTGGGAATCCAGAATGATGGTGAACTCCTAGATTGAACCCCCAGCTATTTCAGTATATGTATTTAAAACTTGCTTTGTAATATGTTATTTTAGAGAATTTCACTGAGATAAATCACTCCTAAATCTGCACGTTTTTAATTAGCCCTTTCTTTTTCTTTTTTGCCTTTTTTACCCTAAGTAAAAGTCAACCAGCATCTCATACCTGTACTATTTTCTGGTAAAGTTGCATTCACTTTGAATGTATTTGAAGCCTGTGAATTATTTCTATACAAACGTCATCTCCCATGTTTTCTCACGTGTCAAAGAAATGGTAATTAGAAAATGAAGGTTGATGCAGTCCAATACAACATGCACACTATTATGTCATTGAGGTGTACCAGGAGACCAGTTTGGATTAACAGGGAAGCCATGAAGAGCTCAAATGGAAAAAGGCAGTATACAGGAGTTAGAAGCAGGGACAGACTGCAAAGGAAGATGCTTGGGCATGTAGAGATGGTGTCATAAACACCAGAACTCAAATGGAGTTGAGGTTTTAAAGGAATTTTGCAGGTAACAAGGTGGGTTTCTGCTTCTACATTAATAAAAGTAGTAATACATTCCTAAAAGGCTGAGCAAGGAGTTGTGGGCCTGTTGCTGAATGGTGCATTTAGTGACAACACACCCAGGTGTGGCAGAAGTACTCAATGCCACCTTTTCCTCAGTCTTCCAGAAGAAGCTTTCCCAGGCCTTTGTTCTTAGAGAAGCGGTTCTAGGAGGAAGAGAACTACTAGATCTGAGTGACAATTAAATCAGTGGTGGCTTGAGAGAACTCAACCCAGACAAGTCCCTGGGACCAGACTGGCTGCATCCAAGGCTACAGAAAGAACTAACTGATGCCCTTAAAAGGTCACTTTCCAACATCTTTGAAAGGTCACAGGGAATGTTCCCTATGACTGGAGGAAAGCAAATGTTGTACCCAGCTTCAAAAAGGGCCAAAAGAACAGTCTGGGAACTGTAGTCTGGCTGGTGTCACTTTGGTCCCTGGGAAACTTAAAACAGGCAAAAGTTGAAATGAGAGATTTTTTTCTGGAAATAAAGAGAAATTTTTTCACCCTTGGGACAATTGAGCAGGGAATGGGTAGCCCAAAGAGGCTATATGGTGTCTATCCATAAAGGTTTTTAAGACACAACTGGATAAAAACCTGAGCCACATTAGTCTGACCCATTTTTGAGGATCATGTTAGCCTTGATGACTTCCTGAGATCCCTTGAATATGTGTTACCCTGTGATCTTATGGTCTTTCAAAAGAGGGCGATGTTCACGGGATGCGTAAGCATTAAACATTTTAACAACCATCAATGTGTCAATGTAATAAGTGCCCTTCTTCAGTGGGAGTGAAAATAACTGCTTATTAATAGATGGGATGGAGAACCTGGCAGAAGGGAAGCAGTGCTTTGGGAGAGTAGCACAGAGGCAACCTGGTACAAAGGCATTCAAAAAACAGTCAGACTACAAATAGGATTTTGGTTTACTTATTACAAAACGAGGTATTTAGAAAAATAATATTTAAGGGTTTAAAGAATATTCAGAGAAAACTGATGCCAAATATGTTGGATTTTGAAAGGGCTACAGAACTCATTCCTCACTTGTTCACCTTCCCATTCAGTTTCTCAGAACGAGTTCCTCATACCATATTTCTGGTTTTCATTCTGACTGGTTGGAGGAAACAGATTGAAAATGTGGAAATGAAATGTTGAAAGGGAAATGGATGAAAGTGAGTAAGAGTAAATAACTCCTGATATTAAGGAAGAGAAGTCCAGTAAGAAAATAAACAGTTCAATTAAACAGCCTTCACTAGATTTAGAAAAATGTTCAAGCACCAAAAGAATACAAGTAGATTACGAGGTTTTTCAAAAACCAGGTAATAAGGCCTGAATGCTGAGAAAAGCTAGGGGAGTGTAGCAACAGAAAATAATGAGCTCTTCAGTGACCTGAAAAGGGAAAGCACATAGTGGAAATTTGGTGTAATTACTGAAATCAAGAGTAATAAGAACAAACAATGATAAAGTTAAAGAAGCTGAGGTGCAAAATAAGAAGAACCAGCAAGGGGTGTGATTTATCACAATAAACCATTGTAAACATGTTCATTGTAAAAGGAAGAGTAAAGAAAGAGTTGGTCCACAAGTGATGCTAAGAAGGCTGAAGTGTTTCGTGTCTTTTCTTTTGAAGGAAAAAAATTATATCAAACCAACTGAATTTTTGGTTGTGTCAGAATAACAAGTTTTGTGGCCATGGAGAAACAGTAGCTGTCATTCAGACTTGCCTGAAGTTTTCATACTTTCTCGTGGAAAACTTCTCATTTCTCACCTTTAAACTAGAAGTGCATATTGATGAGAATTTCACATAAATCCATCACAAATCTGTATTTCCATTTAAAAAGTAAAATGTTAAATTTGAGAATAGCACCAAGATGCAAAAGACTGTAAGCGCATTGAAGACTAAATTTGAAGTCAGAATGGTGTTAAAATACATATGAGAGATGCCTGAAGAAAAAATAAGTAGTCAGGTAAGGACAAATGGACTGCTCTATGCATTTGGGAAGAACAGTCAACATAAGAATGCTGGACAGAAATAAACTGTTGTCTTAACACTTTTATTAAGAGCTATTTCTTTAAAAGTTTGCAGTAGATCAGAAGATGAACATGTCATGAGTCAGCAGTGTCATGCTTTTAAAAACAATCATCTTTCTAGGTTGTGTAGCAGGCGGTGGCTGTTGATACAACATAAAATACAACCCCTCTTAGTCCAGATAAAGCTTTGCCAGTAGAAGGATCATACCTAGAGATCCGTTTGCAGTTGTGCCTTTTTAAGTAATTTTTTTTTTCCCCAGGGGTAACTTTAAAAATGCTCCCCACATATGTGGACATGTTCTAAATTTAAAACATCCTCCAGTGAGTAAATAAAAAAGTAAAGTGTTTTTAACAGAACAGAAAAGATTGAACTCACATTAACAGGATCAAAAATTCAAAGCATCTCTATGTCTTCACAAGTGTGTAAGGCTGAAACTGTTCCTTTCCATCTGCTAAAGGCACAGTTTTTATTGTTTAACTTTTGCCAACAGAATATGAATTTGTGGCCATTCAGAACAAAATTCTGTTGCATTTACAGTGGAAAATGTTGGCCTGCCAGGTCTGCTATCTCTATCGAGTTGTAGATGTCTAACTTTAGAGCCCAAATTTGGCCCATGATGAGTCACCAGAACCTCCTGAGAAGGACTGAGAGCCCTTGAGTTAGGAACTTGTTTACTTCCCTTACTAGTTTATGAAATGTAGTCTGTCAACTTAGACAACAGTAAAACTTGGAAATTTTCATTTTGAATATATTCTTCATTCAGGAGCCTGTTAATCAGCTAAGCTCTACCGTGACGGTTAGGATGATGGTGTGTGAATACGGAGCTTTGAAATCCCTTACCTTTATTATTTCTTCAGTTTAATCTGAAAAATTTTAGCACACAAACAAAACCTTTTTAAAATAATCCCCTTTTACTTCTTCTTGGTCTCTGGTCCCGTGTCATTTCAGTAACTTTACAATTGGTATACTGCTGAAGTTGTTTTGAGTTCGTCTGTTCATCAAAGGAGTGCAGGCCACTCTGGCTTGATTGTGTGTCATACAACCCATCTCACACTTCTTTGGATGGAGGACTTTGGTAATGGGCTGCTTCATTCTTGTGAAGAAAATTACTATTCTGTGAATAGTAGGATCTGATTTATCAGCTCAAATGGCACAGTAATGGCAGTGGGATCTATACTGTACACAATCCCAACATCCCCCCGTAGTCCGGTTGTGGAATGCCAATATTGTCTGAAACTAGCCGCTTCTTTTTCCGGGCCAGAGGGAATACTGAACCTCAGGCTGCTCAGAGTGTATTCTTTTAGATCAATTAGCAGCTCTTCAGGTGCAAAGTTCAATCAGCTTCTTCTGCAGAGCATACTTGATAAGATAGTACTGACAGATAAAGTTAAGTCTTCTCCCTGGCAGCTCGCGCTGCGGTGACACGCGCTGGCATTGATGCGGCTCCCAGGAACTGGGGCTGGCACGCTGCATAACTAACCTGTCATACGCCGTGCTGGGAGATAATGTGGCAGCACTCTGCAAACTGTGTCGGAGCATGGGAAGCAAGTTAAAATACCAGGCAGCTACACGATACGACATTTACCGCCTGTCCATTGCGACAGGAAAAGTGTCACTTCATCTAACAACCGGTGCTTAATTTGTAAAAACAAATGCAGTGGTACGGAGGTGTGTAACGTGTGCTGTTGGGTTTATTCTGCTTGGGAGGAAAAAGAGTTTAAGAGATAAAGTGCAATGATAACCCACTTGTCAAAATAAGCTGCAAAATTCTATTCAACAGATGGGTGTTTCCTTGCTTTGTCCAAAATTCTACTTTTTGTCTACACTATTTAAGAGATACGTGAGTTCTTTCATTTTTGAAATCCAAATGTCATAAATGGCATACTATGTGCACACAAGCTTTTAATTCAGATCTCATATTTTCAGTGTTTATCATTTGTATGACATGCTTATGTAAAATAAATTAATTAACTACCAATTATAAATATATAGCAGCAAGTTAGTACCAGTAGCTAGTTGGAATTTGGGTTAAAATTGTCTGCATTAAATATGAAAAAATGATTTTCAAAGAGATTGTCTTTTGTTAAAGCTTTTTGATTTTCAAATGCAATGCATTACTTTACTGCTTATATGAAAACATTCCTAATTAAAACCATAGTTATTAGTATCATAATTCTTTTCAAAATCCTACTTTAGGTTTTTGTATATTTATTAAAACCTCTAAATTTAATTGTTTTCAACAAGTGACTGTTTTAAAATCAGTTAAAACCACTGTGAACTGAATGGGCAGATGGCTGACAAGAACTTAACCTTCTTTAGGCTGTAGCTGGAAGTCAGTTGTTGTTTTGGATCAACTTAAGAATGTTTCAGTGCAATAGAGGTCCTTTTCTCATGACAAAGATGTTACAGGAAAGGTTTTATTGTGGCAATGTCAGATTTTCAGAGGAAGGAATGTGTTCAAGTTAGATATATGCTCCCAAGATTTTGTCTTTGAAATTCTTATGGTGTTGATTCTAATTGCAGGAAACGTGAAGAGGAAAGTAGGAGAAAAGAAGCCAAGCTACAGAAAGGGATGCAGAACGTGGAACAAACCAAGTCTCGAGTACAACAGAATCCTGCAAATCGAGAGAAGACCACCAATGTGCTGCAGTTACCCAACAAACCAGCTGATTCACAGAGCAAGAGACTGCTGGCCCTCAATGCTTCACAAATTCAACCAGGGAGAAACAGCAGAGGTTCGCCTAAAGCTGGTCACAACAAAGGGACCCCAAAGGAGAGTTGCCCACCAGTGGAGCCCCAGAGTGAAGGTCATAAAATTGAGCAAGGTTTGTGAACTTTTTTCAGTAGTCCTGATTATCGATTTTGTGCACATCTAGGGGTGTTTTATATACAGACTCTGTATTGTCTTGCTGTAATTTCTTATTCTTTCATTACTTAAGCAATTCATGCAGGATAGAGTTAAATACAGATTCTTTTACTCTGTGAAGTAGTGTAAAACATCAACATATCCAGTGTCTGTAAAAATACCTAAAATATGTGAGAACAAGTTGTTGGCAGTTGTTCTATTAGTTACACTCTTTGGAGAAAATAGGATCAAAAACATTTGACATATCTGTGGTATATTTGATGAATGTTAGTGGAGAAATGGTACCTTTTCATTTTAAACGAGGTTAAAATGAGGATAAAATTGTTCTAAGTGGCATTTCTAGTACCCATAGGGAGCTGTTCAGTCAACTTCATTCTCCATGACAAGATTCTCCTATGATTTGGCTCTGAAGTCCTCTTGTTGAGAACACTCATGGATATTTTTTGAGAAGTGAGACTGTTTTTAGTAATTGTACTATGAAACATTGTGTCAAAACTTTTTCTGTTACTTTTCTTGCCCTGCTGCACTCTTTTTTTTCTATCTGTAAATTCATCACCAGTTTGTCATAATTTCTTGACCACTTCTTCCTAGTTTTATGAGATACACATTTCAATAACATTTCAGTCAGTTCTGACTTCAGCCAGTTATAGTAGCTGTAGAAAACTGGTAATGTTAAAGCATCTTTGTTATCATTAGAAGCAAAAATTGGATAAGGAGTTTATTTAAGGTAAATTGCTAGAACTCCTCAGATACAAAATTGCTGCTAATCCCTCTGGAAGTTCTGCTAATCAGAATATTTTAATAATCCAAAAGAAGAGAAAGTAAAAGTGCCATTTCTACTGAATTGTTTAACCTAGCTTTCTTTGGCTTTTACATGCAGAATACATTGGCAAACAGAATATTTAACTATATTGTTATAATAAAATCATTACTTAGCCTTCATCATTACTTAGCCTAACATACACTATGATGGCTAAGTAATGATAAACAGGTGTTAATAATCCTAGCAAACTTTACCTGCATGTGCATTAACTTTATATTAGTGAAAATACTCAGGTGGCCAAGTAAACCACATAAGAATAATCAGAAACAGTGGTTTCCAAATGAAAAATGAATAGTTGTCATGAACGTAATTAGGAGAAATCGGTAAGTATGGAATAAAGGGAAAGGAGAAATAAAGATGGGGGAGGATTACAATAGTGAGAAGAGAAGGAGAAGGCCGAAGAAACGATAGAACAGGAACAATCAGCCTTTTCTTTTACTGACTCCAGTATCCATTTTTAGCCAAAATCTTCCATTGGTTGTGACAATGGAAACTGCATTGCATTAATCAGTCTTCCACTATTTCTTAGAACACATATAATGCTCTTGCACTGAGACAGTGACCTAAGGAAGTGGGTAGTCAGCAGTCCGTGGGAAACATGGGATACAGAGTTAAACTGACTGCAGAGATCAGGACTGAATTTGTGAAATTTTCTGCAGAGGATTCTAGTGTTGAAGTTGGATATTTTCTGATGTAGCTATGCCAGAATAATTTTTCCACGTTGATGGTTCTACAAGGAAAGTTTTAAAACCAATTAGGCTATTGCCTAAATATTTTTTTTTGTTCTTTAATATATCTTTAAAAGCAGAATGTAATTTCTGCAAAAGATAGAATTTTAACTGGAAAGTTCCTGCTATTGTTGATCACCTTTCTTTACCATGAGTGTCGAACATGAAGAGAATAAAAGTCTTTACTCAAGGCTCTTCTGAAAATCTGTGACATGTACTTCTTGCTATAGCAAGACTGTTCTACCTTCAGAGATTTTAAAGAAAACACCCTCTTGCCCAATCCAAACAGTGTTTGAAACAATGCTATGTCATTTTTAGTTATGAGTTCTCCTCTTGTTATTGAAATGATGCCAGGAATGTTGATGCAACAAGGATCAAATAATGCAGTTCTATAATCAGTTCTCATTAGGTGTTTTAGTTAATTCTCCTGTGACCAAAACGTGAATGGAGTTCATTGGTCATTTTATTGGAATTGCATACAAATTTAGACCCTTTGAGCTGTGAAAACTGTGATTTAATTGGTGGGTCTTTTCTGATCTGTTCTCCGTGGATAAATCCTCCTTCCTGTGTATGTTACCTCATGTGTCTTAACTGTCTTATAAGCAGGTAAGTTTCGGGTTTGTGCTCTGTACTTGTTATTGCTTGGTCTTTCTTTGAGGTTGAAAGTTTATTTCAACCTCAAAATATGAGCTAGAATAGTTAAATAGTTAAATTATGGAGTTTTTTTCCATTATCCAGATACCCAGTTGTCCAGATGGGGAAGTTTTGCACTTATGAATGTCTTGCAGTTGAAGTAAAGAAACGTTCTACGTGCTGTATGTGCAAGCCAGGTAGTGGGTTTTGGAGAGCTCAGAGTTAATCTGTTTAGTGTGCCATATTCAGTTATCCAGTCAAAACACTATCCTGAAAAGGCATTACAATGAGAAGTATAGCGTGATTTCACCAGGTTTTGGATGACCCAGAAGACTTTCTGGTATTCCAGTGTATCAAAGATCTCTTTCTTTTCTTTTTCCCCTCCTATCTGCCCTGTAATATCCTGTCTGTTTGTTGCATTTTATCCTGTCTGGTCTATTTTCTCATTCTCCTGTTAAGTTTCCAAACAGAATGGAAGGTGGATGGACGATGGGAGATTTTCAGTTTTGCATTCCACTCTGGCTTCCAAGTCCTCCTCACAGGAGTGTTTAGAAGCAGTTACCACACAGCAGCAAGGGAGGAATTGGAAGGACTTCGTAGTTTCATTCAGGGTTTCAGGGGAAGTACTGAGAAACCAAGTATCTTGGGTTCCCTGGGTCAGTGGGTTATCCTGTGTTGTCACCATGTGCCAGGATACAAAGTGACTAGAGCAGGAATTTAGCAAAAAAGATTGAAACAGTGACGGTCAGTTCTGGCATCTTCACTGGAATGAGCAGGTGAGCTCATGGGGCTGCATTCCTGTGTCATATGGTAAGCTGGTTTCTTGGGACAACACCTGTATATTCAGGTTGGGGAAGAAATAGTTTCTCCCTATGAACTTTTTTTTTAACCCCAATGTAATGTGAGAAAGAAAACCATTTGTAAAACAGTAAGCAAGTGAAGAAGTTTGGGATTCTGCTGTTACAGGCAAGCATGTCCTCTTGTGATTCTTCCTTCTTACTTTTTTTGTCTTCATATAAATAAATCCTTGTGTGTCTCAAAGGTAACTTAGCCAAAGAATTAGAGATATAAACTACGTTTTGCTGGATCAGAGACTAAAAGTTGGCTTCTGTTTCTCTGTCTAAAGATTCATCGAGGAAACATACTAAAAGCAAGTCAAGTTGTGTCCATTCCCACAGTGACAAAGCAAAAGAGGGAACAAAAGCTGAAGTGAAACATCAGGTTGCAGCTGCTACAGAACTGAATGGAGAAAAGCACAAGGAACACACTGTCGACACAACAGGTACTTGTGCCCGGAGGAGCAGAAGGCTTACTACTTCTACTTGTAGGACTGCTACTGTTGGGGAAAAATTAAGGGATCCAAGTCAGCCTTCATCTGGCAAGAGGGATCGTTGTGAAGGAACGGCTGCGTTCTTCTGCGACGTCAGTTGTGCTGGTGGAACTGTGAGAAACTCAAAACAGTGTGAAGCGTCTTCCAAAGGCAAAAGGCATCAGCAGAAATCCAGAAGTAAAGAGGTAAATGATAAGCGATGTTCACCAGCTGGTTCTAGTAGACCAGGAAGTGCCAAAACAGTATTTGTAAACACCAGAAATGACAGCATGCATGCTGTGGAACAAACTGACAAAGTGGGAAATAATGAATTAGCAAAAAAGGCTTCCTCATTGTTGCCCGCTGGGGCAGAACCTACCAGAACTGTGGCAAGAAACCCAGCAGCATGTTCTGCTCCTGGTGACAGTTTGAACTTGGAAAAAATGGGTGCAACTGGGTCCAGGAACGCAGATGATCAATTATGTTCTGCTGCATGGCAAAGTACAAATATTGAACTAATCCCTTTAGAGATTCGAATGCAGGTCATAGAAAAAGAAAGAAAAAGAAAAGAGCTCTTTCGGAAGAAGAACTACGCTGCTACAGTCATACAGAGGACGTGGAGAAGGTAAGATTGCTGTTCCAGTAGCTAGAGAAGAGAGATATACAAGTAGATATAAATTAAATTAGGCTTGTTGGCAATGCTCTTTATGTGGTCCCTTTGCTTACAGTGTTGGTAGTGCTAAATGAGACTTTTAATAATCTTTCACCAAACAAGGGGAAGTGGATTCCAGCTGCCTAGAATTACATTAGTAGGTTCAGAGGAAGTGCACGGTGCAAGCACTGATACTACAAATTCTTCCTGGAGTTCACTGCTGTTGTGTTCATTAGCAAACTTACACATGTAGGGATACGGGATTTTCCCTGAAAAGGTTTTTGCAACCAGATGCTTTACCACCAGTTACTTGAAACTGTCCTCTGACCTGACTTTTTACTGGGTAACCAAACCACAAGATGTTTGGAAGGTTAGAATGTTAATTACCAAAATTTGAAGCTAGCTTGAATACCTTGATTAAACAGGAATAACTGCTGTACAGAAGAGGCAGGCAGGAGACAGTGAGATGTTCCAGTGTTTGCTTGTCACAGCATTATCCTGCTTTCATGAATGTGTGAGTTTCAGTCTCAGAAATACAGTCATTCTTAATGTGCACACTCCTTAATATTTCATTTCTTATCAAAATGGTCAGGAAGAATATGGCAGCTGTAGGTGAAGGATATAATATGTACATAATTTTTATTTCCTGTTTTTATTGAAACTTATCTTCAGTTTTCACTGGATGCAAAAAACTATAAATTGCTGATGTTTACTAGTATTCTTTCCGGGTCTCTCACTAGTTTAATAGCTTCTTATATGATACAATATTCCTTAGTATTCAAGTAGAGAAAAAAAACAGGTAAGCTCCTTTCAGAGCTTAATTGTCACACCCTATGGTGTAGTTCAGTACTGATGCAAAAATTGTTCCCTCAACACAAACTGTATCAAAGGGAGCAGCTGTTGGATGTCTGGGAGCATATAGGGAGTAGTAACATCTTTTATCCCAGTCCCTGGGAAACCTGCAAGTTTCCTGCAATAGCAGAGTCAGGTCTTAATGCCCAACTGCCTGCAGAATGAATCCTGATTACTGGTAGATCTCCCTTCTTCTGGGTCGTGCTGGAAGCTTTGGTTCCCTTGCAGAGGAATTCAGAGGGGCTATTTCTTCCCCATGCTGTGCCAGGAGCAGAATATTAGCTGTCTTCCCAGTGCAAGACAGCATCAGTGTCCAACAGCATGGAGCAGAAGGGAAGCACTCAGCAGCTGGAGCATCAGGGTCTGCTCTCTTTTTCACCTCAGCCACTCAGTGACGTGTCCTCTGGGCCTCACTGCGCAGGGCCAGGACCAAAAGTTACTAGAGAAAAGTTCTGAATACTTATTGTACCAGCCTGCTGTTTTGAAAAGGAAAGATCTTTTTTTTGCCAAGTACTACATAGCTCTGAAAAACTACAGAAGAGTCATGAGATTGTGCTGCCTGCTTTCAGTAGTGCTTTCAGTGGGCTTAAAAAAATCCCATTTCTTACTTTGCAAGGTGAAGTGTTACCTGTGTTTCCCTATTGTAAAAAACACCAGGGAGTGAAGAGACAAGCATTGCCAGCCACTTGTCTGAAGAACTTTGAGAACTGGTATCTCTCCCATTGCTTTTTCCAGTTAACTTACAAAGTCTGAAGAAGTCTGGTCTTTCCCAGAAAGAGCTGACACGGCCATTACTAGGGAAGGGACACCAGGCCAGACACCCCGTGATCTGAGCTGGCAATCCATTTGTTCCTAAACTGAAATGTGGCCATTCAGAGATTTGTGTCAGCTCAGCGAATACGTCTGTTTGCACCAGGTCTTTTACTGCCCCGTCCAAGTATTTCCAAGCATAAGGTTGGATTTAGTGTCCAGTAATATTCCAGGTTTTCTCTTCACTGTTTTTGGAATGTACAAGTTAGACTGGCTTTTATGAGTACATGCTGATTCCAGTGCAAAGTTAAAGTTTTGGAACACAGTATTTTAAATTCATTTTTGAATGAATTTTTGGTGTATGAATTTATTTTTGTGACAATTCTGACTTGCATAATATCACCTATTTCTGCACTTCTATCATCTTTACTCTCTGTCTGCTATTTATACATCCAGTTCTGGGATCCCCAGTACAAGAAAGACATGGACCTGTTGGAGCAGGTCCAGAGGAGGACCACGAAAATAGTCAGCGGGATGAAACACCTCTGCTATCAAGATAGGCTGAGAGAGTTTAGGTTCTTCAGTCCGGAGAAGAGAAGACTCCTGGGACACTTGATTGCAGCCTTTGAATATATAAAGGAAGCTTGTAAGAAAGATGGAGAAAGACTTTTTAATCAAGACTTGTAGTCACGGGACAAGGGGCAAAATTTCTAAACTGACAGAGGGCAGGATTAGATTGGACATAAGGAGGAAGTTTTTTATGATGGGGATGGTGAGGCACTGGAACAGGTTGGAAGTGTTCAAGTCAGGTTGGACAGGGCTCTGAGTTGAAGGGGAAGTGAAGCTGAGGGTGGAAGAGATGGTCTTTAAAAGTCCCTTCCAACACAAACCATTCTGTGCTTCTGTGATTCCATGCCACATTGCTCATGCCCACTCTAAACTGCAAAGCAAAACAGCCACTTCTTATTGCAGTGTTTCCCCACTCCTGCCTGTCAGCTCTCTCTGCTGCTTCCAAACGCTATTTAAGCAGCTTGGTGTTGGCAATGCCCACCTTGGCCTTCCTTTCTAACCAACTTCTTGTTTATGTGCTCAAATCCTTTAGGTAGCAAAAGCTAAAGTAAGCCAGGAGTAGGTTGGGAGAGTATATCTGCAAGTGATACTACTGCTACTGGAGGCTCTGCTGTTTCCACTTAACACTGATTTAAAATCCTTAGAGAGGGGTAGGCACATGCCATAGCTTCTAGTCAAAGCAAAACAGTGTGTAGTGAGTGCTTGTGCAAATTGCCTCACAACAACTGGGATCTAAAGCCTTGCATTAAGCTGACTGGCATGCACAGAAATCTGTGTTCCATTTACACTTTCAACTATCTAAAGATTTTGGATGTCGCTTTCTACACTGCCCACCTGCCCAAACAATGATGGTGTGCTGTCTTTCCAAGAAGTGCATGCACGTTACTAACACTTTGCATTTTGGAAATTGTGGGAAATAAAGATTGTTTAAATTATATTCATCATTTAAAGAATTAATAATGAAAGTAGAGTTCGTATATATCTCAGAAAAGGGGCAGTGTGGGTATTTTAGGATGTGGATCCCAAGTCAGATGGTGGCACATCCTGCCAAGAAATCATGGTTAGCATTTCCTGCTAGCTTATACCAGGCAGCTCTATGTGCTGACTTCTAATATGTCAGTTTTTCTGAAATACCCAATTTCTGGTTCACTGTACACCAAATTACAGTTCTTAATCAGGTACCTACTATGTGACTCTGGGTCCCACTCAGTCCTCTCTTTTTCTCTTGGTCCAAACCTGCACTGTAGCATGTACTTGTGAACAGCACTGTAGCATGTACTTGTGAACAGCAATGGAATTACACATTGTCAGTGTGTAATGCTACATTAGAAACATGAGAAGGACATGCCTCAGTGCTGGAATTTCTCTAAATCAAAATTAAATGTATTTGTCTCACTCTGCAAATTTTATAGTCCCAATTTGCTTATTGAAAGTAAACACCACAACATGGTGGTAGTGTGTACTTAAGTATATTAAACTTGCCATTCTCAGGAGAATGTTTCAATTCCCTTATCTGCAAACTTCATAAATGTAGTACTCAAAAGTGTATTCTAAGGTGTGTGGCTTGCCAAAGGTTAATTGCTTATCCTGCTCGTTGAGGCTTACAGATCCTGTGTCTGTCTTGCTCTCTCATGGGGAGCACTGAGACCTCTACCATTCTCCAGGGCCCACAGTGAGTCAACAGAAGCTGAAAATAAGTTGGTTGTTGTCACTGTTGTTCTCCCACTGAAGTCAAGTTGTATTTTTTTTATATATATTATTGCCATATGCATACTCTGACCAACAATAGCTTTTTCGAGCTTCTGTAGCAGTGAATGTGAATACCACTTGCCAGCTTTGTCACTCTGCACGTATATTCCACATTTCTTTTATGTGCAGTAGTTTTGTTGATTGAGCACTGGGTATTTTTTTAAGGCACCATGCCAGATTCATATTGCATCAAACTTAGTCCCATTCTTCTTTTTTCCCTCACTAGGATCAGAATGATCTGTTATGAGAGAGCTGAATTAAAAAACTGTGCACTTGCTCTAAAGATAACCATCCACATCTTCTCAGTGTCTGTTGTTTTCTTGTTGCTAAAAACTACCAGAAGTTCCCTACAAACATGAAGTCACAGCTGGGTGCAAAGGTGGACTGCCTGTGAATGGGTCATTTCCCGTATCAGCAAAGGCTTCTGGCAGTAATTACTGAATTCCAAGAGAGTAGCTTAGTATTCTTTTCTGCTCAAGTATAAAGCAGTTCCCCAGTTGTTTTTCCTGCAGGGGTATTACCTTAACCCATCCTTAGCTCAAGTTATGTTAGCAAGTCACTGTAATTGTGCTCCCCTTTCACTTTCCCTTCCTCTCTTACCCCCGTTGAAAAGTTAAATGTGACATGTTACATAACAAAACTGGATCATTTTTTTCCTCTGTCTCTCAGTAGTGCTCCTGTTCCGAATTCATACAGTGCTTTGCAGCTTGCAGGCAGTGGTGAGATGCAGCTGCTGCCTGCATTTGTTATGTGCTTTAATGAGCTCCGTAACAGTATGTGCCTGAATTCTGAAGCTTCACTAAATTAAGATTAAATACATTTGCCTCATCCAGAAACTTCACAGAGGTAATTTACTAAGCTTATTGAAAGTTTAAAATTATTTGAGCTGTAACTGAGCATATCATCCCCCTTTGGCATTCTATTGTGCTTTTATTTACTCATTTTTTGTATATGGCTGCTATTTTGTTTGAATTATATAGTTCATTGGCGTATAACATATATTTAAATAATTTGTATTTAGTTGTGTTGTCTTTAATTTAAAACTTGTTGCAGATGGAGCAACATAACTAAATCAGCTCTTTATCTCTCCTTCCTCATTCCCTTAAATGGGGCATCCAGTAGAAGCCTTTTTGAATGCCAGGGGGATGATGATCAATGTGGTTTAGTCTGATACCAAACACAATTAATATTTTGCAAGTGTTACTCAATGTCCATTTATGACAGGTTTGTACTGGGAAGATTCAGAGTTAACTGCTAGGCCAGCCAATTGATTTGTGAGTGTGAAATGCCAATATCCGATTGAATACTTTTGTCTGATTCAGGGGGAAAAAAAAATCCAAACAACTCCTTGTTTCTGGTGCCATTTGCCACCGGGGTGTGAGGGCAGTGTGAAGAAGGACACATAACCTGCCGCTGCCACTTGGCAGAGGGCTGTGACTGTGTGTCACATCAAAGCAGCCAGGGTTCAGAAGCAGTTCAGGTCAGCAGACAGGGAGCCTTTGAAGGAAGGGAAGGGAAAAAGCACAGATTGCTGAAAACGAGGTGAGGAGCATCTTCAGAGGAGGGACCGAAAGCAGCTCAGTTTTCTGTAGAGGAAATGTGCAGTTGAACCACTGGAGTTAGATTTGGTTTGTCTCTTGCACTGATTGACTGAGAACACGAAGTGGTAAGGCACAAGAGAAAGTTTGGCATTATTAAGCTGTGACTACAGTGAAAATGAGGAAGCAGCATTGATTGTTATCATAAATATGTATAGTTTTGTCTTCTGCTGGTGTTCTATTTATAAAGCAGTTGAAAAGCTGATGTTGAAACACTGTAACTTTTGATACCTGCAATGCCAGCTCTTTACAAACTGTGAAATAATGGATGCATCCAAAATTGAACCCAACTCCTACTACTTTTTCTTCTGAGCAAACATTTCTCATCCAAATGACTTAGCACATCAGTGGGAGTTCTGTTTTCCCAGTTACTCATGTAATCCACCATGTGAACTGATGCGTGGAAAGCACGGAAGTTAAAACAGGTCACCTAAAACAAGTGCTCTTCTCTTTTCTGCTCTCTAGTTACCAGCTAAGACAGGAGTTGTTTCAGCTTCTTAGTGCTAAGCGGCAGTGCAAGGAAGATGAAGACAAATGGAGACAAGAGACAGCTGCCTTCTTCATTCAGGTTGCTTGGAAGAAACAGCTGAACCATGGCCCTCCGAAATCAGTTCCTTCACGTAAAAATCTGAAATCTGTAAACAAAACCAACTCAGCCATAAAAACCAGCAAGCAGTCTATCCTAAAGCAGATATATGGTAATTTTCACTATACTTCATTTTAAATAACTAAGCTTTTATTTTTATAACAGTGTATTCATCTACTCCTTACCTAATTGCTAGGGATTTCAACTATTTATAAAAATTAGTCTTAATCTCAGGAGTTCTGGATAATTTTGTTTCTGCTTCAGGTTAAAAAGAACAAACAAGAAGTCTGTGATTTAAAATGTCTTCTGCTAATGCTGTTTGAATCCCCACACAGCATTATTCCAGCAAGAGTCTTGAGCAACCAAATACTTCTGTTGCCAGAGCTGCTCACATATATCACTGTGGAAAGAGAACAGAGCAGTTAAACTGGGAATAGCTGGCTCTATCCACGCAGAGTGGCTATCTGGATTGTGGTTTGATTTTTTTTTTTAAAGCATTTTTTTAAACTTTTGCTCTGTATTGTTCCTAAAATATTTTCATTTGAAGAATATGTTCCATGTTAATAACTTTCTTGTTTGAAGGTAAGTGGTCTCTATGATAAGGGCAAGATAATCTTTTATAGTAGCTCTGCACTGGTTTGCACTGTGCCTGAATGTGCACCATGCAAAGGAATGCATCTTGAAGAAAGGGTAGAGGAAAAGCATTGCTTTGAGCCCTTGAGTTCCTTTACAATGTGGATCACTGATGGAGTAAGGATATGCTAACTACATATACTTTATCAGGTGGTAAGTCACTTCTATCATAGCTCTGCAGTGGTTGTCACAATTGTCTATTGTATAAAATGTCTCATGAGTTTCCTCATCAAAAATGAGAATTATTTTTAGGATAAAATAATGCTGTAGCTTGTTGAAATAGTTTGTAGCTATACATAACCATGTGTATATGAATAGATACAGAGTTGGTCATATTGTTTGTTAAAGGGCGATCTCAGGAAGGCCAAGTGTGTCAGTCAACAAGATCTCCTTCTAAGCTGAAATTTTCTGATGCGCAGCTGGTCTCAGGTAGGACACATCCATTCTAAGAATACTTTAACACTTATGTATACAAGATTGGTTTCTCCTTAGAAAAGAAAAAAATCTGTTCATGGACTGGACTCTTCTATCAAAATATGACCAAACTGTTGTGATTGCATGCTCTTTCCTTCACTGCTTTTGGACTTACTTGAGCACTGCACTTTCATCCTTATGTTGAAACATTGAGATGAAAACCTGTTTTCACTGGGCTGTTAACTAGGGAAGACCTTAATATAATGGGCTTGTACAGTGCTAAGGCAGATAATATCCACCTGTGGTTAAAACTGCTGACAGATGTTCATACTTGGGTTCAGCAGCACAAATATTTACTACTCCTGTGGAACTAAGGATTGCTACACATACGCACCAAGAATTTACACACCTGTTTGTTACAAATACATGCGTTAGTGCAGAGATGACAACTTGAAAATCTGAAGTTACTTATCTGATCTCTACCCTTTCTTTTAAAATGGCACAATGGGGTTCCTGTGCTGGGCATGGTGCCTTGGCCTTTTCATAGAATTTTCCTCTAAGTTTTAAGGCTCTAAAAAAATCACGCATTTATTTTTCTTTTTAATTCAGAAGCCATGCTGTCATTACCAGGTCGGTGTGCAACTGAAATGTTATTTATGTCTGGAACTGGCATCAGGGCAGTAGGCTTGGCACAATCAGGGCTGTCAAGCCACACAGGCAGACAGATGGGGCTGCACTGTGTGAAACAGAATAGCATCAAAGAGTTGAGATTGTGACAGTATTATCAAGGTCATTTATGGCTGGAACTTCCAAGCATGCAGCATTAATTAACGGCTCACTTAAAACTTAAGTTACATGGCCATCTCTCTTACTACTTCTTTATTAAATGCGATTTTTAAGGCTTTTTCAGTGTGCTTCCTTGGGGTTGGGAGCTACAGTAATGTTAGCACTTCACCAGGTGAAAGATTCAGTGCCTTGTTGGGCATTAGCTCTCATGGCTGTACTCCACGTGGCTCCCAGGCAGGACACAGCTAGGCAGGAACTAAGCAACAGCTTCAAGGAGACAGTAGTTCAGGTAATTTGCAAAGGGAAGTAAAATACATTTTCCAACTAGTTTAACAAAACTCTGAAGTCAGAAGGAAATCTGACAGTGGACCTATCCTTGAGTTTGTTAGAACTGTAGGTGAGTTTCTGACTCACTAAGAGAAAGAGGCTTTTTTTTTTCACTGTCTGAGAACTGTTTTAATTAAGAGGCATGACCAGACAGGTGTTTGATTGCCACCTCTTCATGCAGATATGAATCTTAAATTTTAAAAGAGCTTTAGCCAATAATGCTTCTTTTCGTTTAACTTTTCAGGACAACAGATCTCCCTGTCTTCTGAAATAAAAAGGCTTTCTTTTGAGGTTTGAGTGTCCTTTGCTTTCATAACTTGGTGACGAATAGGATAGTGATAGGAACTCTGCCCAGCTCCTTTAGAACACTACCTACTTTTATTCACCTAATAGGAGCTCAGGGAACTTTAGCCCTTACTTAAAAGACAATAACATGTTTTTCATCTGCCTGCCTTTGTGCATGACAACATTACGTTTGTTGGAAAAGTTCAGAGCTGTCAGTGGCTAATGCCAGATACTCTGTTTCTGACGTAGGTGCCTGGAGTAGGTCAGAATGGACTGTTCAGTTTGATTCTCCTCTTGCAGAAGGTACATCTGGGAAGGTGAAGACTGACTGTCAGACCTAGTTTTAATGTTCATAGAGGTAGTAGAAAAAGTGTGCAGTGACAAATCTGTAACGGGGACTGACAACAAACTCGGTCAAACACTTTGGAAGGGGGAATATGCAGAAGGTATTCAAAGGAAATGTACAAATAATTAAGGCAGGCAGTGGGTGATAGGTGGAAATGAAGCATGCCATGGGATATACAGACATTGGCTAGGTGCTTCAGAATATTCTGACAACTAAGGCCTTTTAGACTGTTTACCATTAAAGCATTTCAGAACCTGGAATTTGTTCCCTTTCTATTTTGTTTTTTTTTTTTTAAATTTTATCACATAAATGCCTTTTGTCCATTCAGCAAATGGTATTTAAAGAGGCTCTCTGCAGCATGCCAGACAGCCTGATTTTTTTGTTTCACTGTGGAACTTAAAGCGTGTTCAGAGTTGTAAAGAAGGACATTTTGCAACTCCTGGCATTAGAAAGAAGTCCTTAAAAGTGCTGGGTTTACACCCTCTCAATGAAACATCCAGATTTGGAAGGACTGTGGCTAGAAGAGAATAAGGCACTGAAATGTTTGTGGCTAATCTTTACAAAACTGGGAAGAGGAAAACACGCAGATTATTTGAAGGAGATTCCAGGAAAAAAAATATTGCATGAGCCCAGACATTCAGCCAGACTCAAACCTAAGGAGAATGGTCAGATGACATTCATTCTTGCTTTCTATTAATTCAGAGAGGACTCGCTTTAACCCTGGCCTAGTTTCTCCTACTTTCTACAAATGGCCACCTAATGTTGCTAAATATTGCTCAACAAAATCTCTTGCTGCTCTTAGCAGACTCAGCCAAGAGCTGGAAACCTTCACTTATTTCTGAGGGTAAATGTGAAGTTAAGCTGCACCACTACAGGCTGCTGAAGTCCAACACAGTTCTATGCAAGCTGTACCAGGTGCCGCAGAAACCAAATTATTTACAGGTCATCAACAGTGAGATGCCTGGAAAAAAGGCATGTTCAGGTAGATTCATTGTTTATGAAATGTAGAATGCAGTGTAGATGAAACTTTTCATCCATTAGAGTCACTCACCAAAAACCATTTTGTTCTTTTACAGTAAACAACCTACAGTGTGTTAATTTGCTGGAGAACATGGGAAAATCAAAGCAATTTTCATACAACATGAGACCAACCACTGCTGCAAAATCAAAAAATACAAGACTCAAGCACTAAACAAAACCAAATGTTTGGAATTTAAAAACCATTCCAGTACAATTGTTATCTTTCATAATGTATAAGCCATCTACGACACATTAAACTTGAACACATTTTCAATTTTGTATTATCTCAGTATTACATGCCAAGCAGACTTCTAAGGAGCTGGACTCATTTTGTGTACAAATTAGTTTTTAAATGCAACTGTTAATTTCTTTACCAACACAGGATGAAATCTGAATTGCATTTGGAAACAGAAAATGAAGCACTAAGCCCACCATTACAATAGCATTGGAGGGGCTACCAAAGTATTCCCTTGTAAAAAAGTGGGAATGTTGAACATGCTCAAACACAGTTTCAAAGGAGAGGGAAAAAATGTACTGAGGATGTAGCAGTTCTGAAAGACTGCTGTCTTGTTTCACCTCAAATTTATTAAATTAATTTCAAAATCCAAACAGGAACAGAAGAACACCCTTTGTGCTCCTTCTGTACTAAAGAAGCAATTGTTTTTAGCTAACTACGGATTTGGAAGGAAAAGTAGAGATGTTGACACTCAGTAAATAAATTGCTTTCACAACCTATGGAAACTATTAGGTGTGTGTTTTCTACTCTTAGAGATTATCACCAATTTTTTAATAACTATTTTTCTACATGTACAGAAAGAGTTTCTATAGAAAGCGAAAAAACAAAAACATCCTGTTCTAGGAAAAAAGATGATAGTTCTTTTAATAGTTTTGGAGCTGCCACAATGTACAGTATTTACCTTGCCAAAGTATTTAAAAATATGAACTCAGCAAAAATAAAAAATGTTACTCTAGTTTTAAAGTATATTGTTTTCTATTTTTTCTTCCAGTTATTATTACAAAACTTTTGATTTCTTTTAATATGGTGCTTCAAAATAATAGATGAGCAGATTCAACGTAAGTCTGTTTGTCTGCAAGCCCTTAGGCTTCAAGGAGACTGGATTTTCTTTAACATCCCTCAGTGTGATCACCACATCTATTAGAACACCTTTCAGTAACATCTACTTGCTTGAAAAGACAGGCAAGAGAGGTATGCAATTCTCTGTAAAATTTTTATTGTTTCACTTACAAAAAAATTGACAAGCTTTGTTCCAACATTTCCATTCAAAACTAAATAGAAGTAAATGCTTTACAATAAATGCAGTTCAACCTCTAATATACCGCGTTTATAGGGCCAGGTGTCTGGGGGTGAGAGGCAAGGTAGATGTTGAAACAGTAGTGGAGGTCTGTCAGCCACTGCTCTTGGACTTCGCCGCTCTTCAGTGTCTAGAAACAAGGAGAAAAAAGGTAAAGCTCAATTTCCCCAGGAGCACTTGCAAAACTTTACAGTTAATCAGGTGCACTGTTGAAGGTACGAGACACCCTTGCTCCCCTGCACACGGTGACACTGTTCTTATTTAAACATTTCAGCACGGTATGTCTGTTAAAGCCCAAATAATAAACTGTGACAACTGGGTACCCTAAGTCAAGTGTTACATTATCAAGTGTGTGAATTACACCAGATGTGCTTTCCTTACTCTTTATTAGAGTGACTCCCTTACATTCCCATCCTGCAATTAATAGGCAATTAAAATGCAAATAAGCGTGGTTCAGCTAAAGCAGGAGAGCTCACTAACCCAGCCTACAGGAGAACTACTGCCCACAGACCAACATAGCCCATGGCCCAGTAATTGACTCTTCTCAGCATTTGTAGGTGGGTAAAAATACCCGACAGCAAACCCAACCCACTGGTGGTGGAACATCACAAGAACTGGCTGTGGCATTTTCCACACTAAAGAAAACCAAGCACCTCCTGACTGGCACCATAATCTCTTACATCTGCTTTTACCACCACTGTTTTGCTAAACATCTCTTCTTCAACATTTGCAGTAATTTTAGAAAACAAACATGATGTATATGTAGTCTCTGGGAAACAAGAAGATTCATACCATGATGTCCTTGATAATCTGTTGCACCAGAAACTCATTTGTGATCATATGGCTCCTGAGCTGACCATGCTGCATCAGTAAGCGAAGCAACTGAGCAACAATGGGCAGTTCTTCCCGACAGATCCTGCTCACTTGCAGGCTTTGCAGCATCAGCCTCAGTAATCGTGGCAGGAGTGCTAATGCAGAAATACATGATCCCCACAGCATATCCCTGAGAGGAAAACAGGCCAAAATGTAAATGATTGAGGACACATATTTCAAGGGTGCTGCTGTGAACCGGCCGCGTGGCTGTACAAGGAGATGTGCCACTGTGAATTCCATCATGCCAGCTGCCCTCACCATAATTAGTGGCAAAGCAGAAAATTTGTACCAGAAAATGCTAAACTTGAAAATAATCCAAAATTATGTACAGCACTGGAAAAAAAATTAAGGTCCGGCCCTGGAGCTTCAAATGTTGCTGAAGCTCTTGCACAGTGCAATTTCTGCTTAATGCAGCTGGGAAGAGGTTTTTGTTTCAGTCACAGTACAGGTACACTTGAATCTTTGTTTAAGATTCATAAGAAATTTAACGAACCGGCTTTTTGTGATATGCAACTCATTAAATACAGTAAGTGGAGGAGGATTCTGGCTTTAAATACAAGTTTTAAATTTTCAGGAAGCTCTAAACATCTTTCCTGTATATGGAAAAAAACCTGAAGTTTAACTTGTTAAAAGACGTATCTGCTTTTCAGGTGAACCTATCTGAATCTTTTATCTGTAGTTTTGGGATTTTTTTAAGTCAAATGGATTTGCAGTCCATGTAATGATGCCTGAGAAGTTTTGTTAAAGCTGAAACATCAGGTCAGTTAAAGAGTACAAGTTTATAAAGCCAAATCCTTTGCATGGTGCTTTTCAATGCATCTAATGAAACTAAGGCTAAAGATTAAGGTATAAATGTCCACCCTTCTAGAATCAGGACAGTTCTGACATCTAAGCAGAATAATTTGAGATGAAACCTTCTTCAGTTATTGTTTTAAGTAATTCCAACTAATTTTGAAGCTGTTTTTCTTAAATCTACGTACTGTTTCAAAGTAAGCAGAAACAGATAGGAAAATAAACTGGGGGGTGGTGGGTGGTATCCTTTCATTTTACATCCTTAAATAATTGGGGCTGCAAACACAGAGAATTAACATGGTAAGAAGAGCGGCTTTACCTTTTCTGTAGATGTTCTGCATCCTCTTTGTCTAAAGTTAGCAGAAAGTACAGAAGACTGTAACAACAAGAGGCCAAGAACTTGTGCAGGTTTTCACTTATAATGCAGGCTTGATCCAAGAGCTTATTTATGGCACATAGAACAGATCCAGCTGTGCTATCAGGTATTACAACCAATCCAACCTGTATTAAACAAAACAACAACCCCAAGTTCATAATTTTATACGCAAGTTTTTTTGTAGGGATACAAACAAGCTGAACGAACCTCTTTCCTATCATGATGTGTATTACTTGGTTTCTGCTCAAGTTCTACACACCACTGCATTTTTTCAAATCCCTGTTTTCCCAAGAAATTGTCACCCATACCAAGAGAAGGTTAAATTGACATCCTCATTCCATCCGCTCTAAACAAACAGTCATCTCAAACATATTTAAAAAACACAGCACTGCTTTGAGCCCTGCTCTGAATGACAGTGCAGGCACAAACAGCTTTCTGGGCAGAACAGGCCTTTCCTTTTAAGCACTTATCATGGGACAGGGCAGCCCTTCTGTGTCTTGAAATGGCAGTGAGCAGCCACTGAGGTAGAAGGAAACTGATTTACGCTACAGAAAGAAAAGCTTCTACCAGACTGTCGTCAGGGTGAGTCTCCTTTGAAATCCAACAGGAGCACTATGAGCAGAGGTAAATTAAAGCTAATGAAATATATGGTGAGCCCACGGCTGGGGTGATGTTCTTCTATTGTTGAAAAGAGAACATCATCTTAAGTAAGGATTTCATACGCATGATAAATAATTTGGAAAAAAAAATTTTGGGGGCAGAGGCAGTGAATCAGACAGCAGTTTAAATTTTGAAGTGCTATGGAGTAAGTATCCTTGATTTTTGTCCTGTAAAGCCCAAAAAAAAATCATGCATTGCTACTGTGGCATCATTTTCCTTTAAGAAACTATTTAAGGAATTTTAGAGTAGTCTGACTTGATCACCTGCAAGTACACTGTTTTAAGCTGACAGAGGCAGTTGGTTCACTTAACAATGCCAGCTGTTTCTTCTAGAAATGTTTAGGAAAAGGATCAAAGTACAAGCTACAGAAACGTGACATGTATTTCATTCGTACAATTACTTGTGAGAGGTAAAAGATAAAGAACAACTATGGGTTCAAACTTTTAAATCCTTCCAACATAAGACCCTGGGTGAATTTCAAGGCCATGAGTGCAGATCACTGTCCCAAGCTGACCCTGCTCCAGCCAGGTGCAGAGGCAGGAGAAGGATGGTTGGTGTTCCTGCGTGACAGAAGGTGAACCACAGCTGTCACCAAGACCCTCTTAAATACTACAGGACATTGAGGCACTAAATAATAGAAAGTAGTAACGATGTGCCTGGCCAGCAACAAACAGGAAATAATGACAGTGAACTAGACCAACTGTCTGCCTGTAAAGAAGCATCCTGAAGATTCAAAAAGGCCAACACTGCTGATGAAATGTGCTAGACAGCCAGTCTGGAAGATGATGTTTCAATTTATACAAATCCAGTACATGAAGCTGCTCAATTTAGTCTTCCCATAGAAGATGTTGCCTACACAGTGCCTTTTCTCCCTGGTAGGTGTCAGCAGCCAGTTAAGAAATCTTGGGCAGCAGTCTTGTCAACTAAAAAAGCCCACTTAGCTGTTTGCTCTCAAAGGGACAGAGCAGTAGAACACACAAGCTTATTAAAAGTTGATTTTAAACCTCCAAAAATGCAGACTATGGTTATAGATAAACCACTCCCCTGTGGAAGCTCTGGTCTAGTAAGCTAGACCTTCTCAGTAGGGCTCCATCCAGGGAAGTGCAGACACATCTTAGGTCATAGAACCACCCTGGCAGGAGGGCAGAGGCAAACCCTGTGGTCCTCCCTCTCATCAGGCAGCATCACAGGTAACTGCAAATTCCATCACCCAGCTTTGCCATCCCATCTTCAGCTCAGGGAGTGTCAGAATTAGAAGGAGAAGATGGAGTGTAAAACTCACAGAACCACAAAATAGGTCAGGTTGGGAAGGACCACAGTGGGTCATCTGGTCCAACCTGCCTGCTCAAGCAGGGTAATCCTTGAGCACACGGCACAGGATCGAGTCCAGATGGTTCTTGAGTATCTCCTGTGAGGGAGGCTCCACAGCCCTTCTGGGCAACCTGTCCCAGTGCTTGGTTACCTGCACAATAAAGTTCTTCCTCATGTTCCACTGGCACTCCCTGTGCATCAGTTTCTGCCTGTTGCCTCTTGTCCTATTGCTCTGCACCACTGAGAACAGCCTCGATCCAGCCCCTTGGCACCTCCCCTTTAGACACTTATATACATCAGTGAGGTAAAAAATTCATCTAAAGCTGCTAGTTGCTCTCTTGAAAAGCAAACCAAATGAAGAAGTATTTAATTTATGGCTGAACTGCCTTGAAAACAAGCTGAAGTATTCACAAATCTGAGCAAAAACATCCATATAAGTTTGGATACAAACAGCTATTAGATATTTTTTAAACTCCCCCTAATCCTGTTGAAAACTTTTGAAAATGCTGAAATTATACATTAAATACATGGAATAAACAGACTGGAGAGTTAATGAGACTGTTAGCAAATTTACCACAGAGAAGTTTTAACCTAGAAGACGAAACGGTACTTACCAGATATTTACAGATGCCAGTCTGGAGAATGTCAAAACACTGACTTTGTGAAGGTATAGTGGACAAGCTGTGGCAGATCATCTGTTTTAATAAAACAAAGTTACATCTAAGCATTAAATGCAACCAGCAGTCATTCACTGTGCAGTCATACTTTGTTAACAGACCTAAATCCAAAGGACCTACAGGGACACATAGCAGCTTCGTCTCAAAGCACTGATTCTTTACAGTGTATAAGAGTACCATTGTCAGTGTAAATTGTTCATTGTTTAAAGAGGTCTATACCATTATTTTTGGGAGAGGCTTTCTGCATTTTACCTATGTGACAGAAGGCAAAAATATTCCATCCAGCTACAGTGCCACACAAAGCCTCCAAATGCCTTTCCTTGGAGCTGAAGAATTTCAGAAAACAACTTCCTGAGTGACTTTATGAAGCATGTGACAGGAATCACAGTGAAACAGGACAGAAAAATAGTAAGAATGTAGCAAAGATCCAACTTATTTTCCACTACACTGCCAAAGATGTCATGTTCAAAAAAGGATATAAAATGTAATATTACAAAGGGAAATTATAAACTCCCAGAAACTTTCTGGTGCTTGTATAATCAGGCATTAGCAAACTACCATAAAATGCTGTATGTCTCTGGGCAGGGTAAAGAAACCAGAGCTTTAGAAGAACTGCTACTAAGTGGTATTGCAATTCTTGGCAGATGGCTTTTGCTGTTCCTCTTTTCCTTCCCATCTATTCTGATAATTTGCAAATTAGGCAGAGCTGGGATCTCTCTCTGTTCACACTCACTGCTTATCCCACCAGAGTGTCAACTGCAGCCTCCAGAAAGCCAAGGTGCACAGCATGAGCGAGAGTGCATTATTAGGCCATAAGCAATCGTGATGTCCTGCTAAGGACAGGGAAGGTGGAAGAGCCAACACATGAGGAATGGAATCTTCTGTTTGTGCTTAAGGGAATCTGACAGAAAATAGCAAGATCAGACATTTGAGGGACGGAAGAAGTTAAGTCCACAAGTTTTACAAGTATCTCGACTAAGCAGAACACATTCCTCTAAGATACCTCACTGACTGAAGGAAGATCCAAAGAACTTTCACAAAATGATCTGACCCAAGGGATTAAATTCTGTGATAGTGTCCTGATTTTCAGGCTTAAGTTACGTCAGGACAGGTCAAGACACTGAAGCAAGAGATAATGACAAAACAGAAAACATCACCCAAGTTGTGTCCAAAATAATAGTCCATACTTCCAGCTGGAGGAAAGGAAAGGTTAGGGTAAGAACCATTGGCTCAAGGTCCTGTGGTATGAAAACTCAACCCTAACTAAGGTGGATGCCAGTGGTGGTTTAATCAGAAATGGCCAAGCAGCAGCATTTGATATAAAAATGCACTCAACTTTTTTCAAAATTACATGCCAAACCTGCTTTTAGCCCTGCTTAAGCTCACCAAATTCAAGAGATCCTTAACACATCCGTGTGGTGGAACTGTAGGGGCTGTCAGGACATTGCTCCTGTTGGTGAATATTGAAGGTGTAGTGCAAGTGTTTTGTTTGACTAATACGACTGTTTAAAAGACAATTTTACAGATACTTTTGCACTGAATACCCTTACTATACATTTATTTTATAGTGAAATAATATTATTAAAACTGAGTACTTCATCCTAAATATAGTAGGGCTTCTGTACACTGCAATTTGAAAGTGATAAAATATTAAATACCCTGGAATATCCCCAAGAAATGCACTCAAAACATCTGTATATTAAAAACATCAAGGCATAAAGTCAAGCTGTGACAGAGGTTACTACTGGGGATTGTCATGTCAAGGACAAACCCTGATGCCAATCTGACCTAGCATTTTAATGAGCAACACTTAGACAAAAGGGAAAGCTGCACTGATGAAATCTGTCGGCTGACAGCTCGAAGCTGAGAAACCCTGCCAAGGAAGGAGGACTGGACTAACCTATAGAAAAGATCGGAAGGGTTTGATGAAAAACAGCTACAGAGAAGGGTTCAGTGAAACAAAAGTGGGGGGGGGGTCATGTCTGGAGACTAAAAAAAACTTCTACATGCAGCTATGAGTTTTAACACTTGGAGATGAGGAGAAAATTCTGTGAGTAACAACTGACCACATGGTGGTTGTGATACAACATGAAAGGAGCAAATGTCACTTCAGGATGTAAAGATAAAGCTAATCCCAATAGAAGTGATCAGACAGAATAAGGATCATCTGTTCAATATCACTCTGTAACATCCTACTTAGAATAAGACTATTCCTGATACACTGTGCAAAACGGGAGTCACTTGCTTTCAAGAAAGGCAAATTCAAACCAGACACAGAAAAATTGCACAAAAAGAGATCCTGTCTTACAGGTGTTGATAGGGGTGTTGACAGGAAGAACTTAACCTGCCTGAGCTGGCAAAATTATACCCCAGATAGTGTTGTCACTTCTAAGTACAACACGTGGTGAAAACCACCGCCGAAAACAAACCAAACAGTAACAAAACACAATCATCATAGCTGGCTGGGAATGCAGACGAGATGAAAATTGGGAAGGATGGTTATGAAAGGGGAAAATGCAGGAGATAATTACTGCTCATAAGACAGAGCTTAGGCAGTTTACAAATGGGGTTTGCCATATGCCTGTAAGCATGTCACACTAGACACGGTATACTACAGAGATCCCTTTTGATTCAATACATACCCCTAAGAGGTCAACAAACTAAAGACCCTGAAGACAAATCCATTAGGCCCACTCAGCAAACTACTATTTCATTATTAATAAAACCATTACTCATATTTCACCTCTAGGTGAAATACTTCATCCCTAGAACAACGCTACCAGTCCACTGAGGTTCTCCCTGAGATGATAAATTGTGGGAGCATTTCATTACAGGTACAATTCACCAACACTGAAGATTCTTCCAGAACTGGCAAGGAAAATGGGTATCGTAGCACTGAAGAGCAGCATACTTGCTTAGAAGGACTGTGGCAAAGTGCAAGTTAGTTTTTCAACCTTTTAGATCTTTCTGACCCTCAAAATAGCACCACCATTCCCTACAGCCAGTTCTCTTTTCCTGTGATTAAGTGGGAGTGGCAATTCTTTTCAATTCCATAAATTAAATCCTGCTTGAAATGGCTTTCATACCAAATGCCTGCTATAAAAAGTGAAACTGAAATGTTTTTAGACATGGAAATGAAAAGAAAAGAAAACTTAATTATCACATGAAAATTAGTATTTTCCCTGACAATTTATTTTCCTTAGGCAAGGTTTTGCATGATGTTTAATTTCCATAATAAAATGTCACAGCTGATTCATTATATTACATTTGATTAGCATTTATCACATTTTTGGCACATTCATAGATTGGTTTTGGACCAAAGCCAGAGTAGTTTTGTTTCAGAGCACTGCTGAAGTGAACGGACTCAGAATAAGCATTTTTGATCAGGGAGGGGTGGGTTATTTCTTTCTGAGGCAAGTATTTTATAACAGGTTTGGCTTGGGTTTAGACATTTTGTTGGGGTTTTTTTTCTTTTTAATTTTGTTTGAACGTCCACTTGAATAGATTAACCCAAAGTAAAGCACTCTCTTAAATACAGGGATTATCTGTTAGCATTATGCAGCAAATGCTACAGGCTTCATAATCCATTGGCAGGTTTTCAAACCAAACCCTATTGATCAGACAAGCCCAACTACCCAGCACACTTGTGAGCCACACAACTACCGCACCCTGTTCCCTACTAGTGCTTTGGGAAATCATTACTACATGGGCCTCCTCGCCTGCCACACCAAAGACGTACTCCCAACAGCAGCTGACTAAAACAGGGAATTAAAAAAACAAACAAAAAAGGCTGGAAAGGCAGCTCAGGAGCACAGCGTGCCCCAGGATTTTTGGAGATTCTAACATGGATTTTTGCCACTGACAGCCACCCTGACTGTTAATCCAATATCAAACAGGCTTTTTTCATAGCTCTAATGCAGAATCAGAGTCATCAGGAAGATGCTCTCAACTGCAAAAGACAGAGTTGGGATGACCCAAGGAATCCCAGTCTCAATCTGAGCCCTCCTGCAACAGGGCTGATGAACCTGACGAACCAAGACTAATATTTTGTTCATTGCTGAACTGTTCCCGTTCCCTCAATGCTTCCTCTAACGTGACAGACTCCTGATTCATAAAGTCTCAAGGGAACTATCTACCACTAACTCTCCAGGGAAAATCTGCATATTATTTCAAGCTTAATCATGCTGCAAAGTACTCTTTTTTCAAAGAAAAATACTCGCCTTCCTCTGAAGACACACACAAGTGTGAGCACACAGAGGGGAACCCAAGCAGGCGGGAAAGATAAGGGATCAAGTATTTTAGCCAGCCACTGCGCGGAGTCAGACCAGAGACAGTTCAGACTCCAAGAGAGGTGATTTTATTAAAAAAGAAACTTGGCACACTATATCCTAATGTGAACTTTAAAATATATTTTTCAATTCACTTGGACATGCACCTCCAACACGGGTAAGTGAAATGTAACAGGCTGTTCTGCAGTCAATTCCCAAGGCCTTGTGAAATGCCTGTTTGGAGCGGGACTCTATCCAGTGTAACATGTTACTGCGGAGCGTAGAAAACGAGAAGTTTTCAGGTGATGGGGCAGGCAATGAAGCTTGTTGTCTGAAGCTTGGCCTGCTTCCCCCGAAGCACCCTAGCTTATCAGACAGTCTACTCCCTTGACAGGTGCTGCTTCTCTTTTTGAAATAAATTGATTTGACAGGGCAATATTAACAGTGCCCTGAGTTGTTGAGAAAGCCGCGTACAACAAGAGATCTTTGTTCATCTGCCTTGGGTAAGCTCACAGGGGCGGATGTGAAAGGTATTCCTGATTCACTGACTCCAGAAAAAAGAAGTAAAAAAACCCAAAAAAACCCCACATGAAACAGCCAAACATTCACAATAAAACAAAACAGAACCTAAGTTAAAAAAAGAAAAAGCCAAAAAGAATGAACAGAGTCTGAAGGAGAACATTACATAGATGAGCAACAGGAAAAAACCCAACATACTATGGTGCTAATTTTACATTCAGGGCAGCAAAATGGGAATACAAAAACTTACTTCAGGATTACAAATGCTTAAGAATATGTATGGAACCCTTCACGTTGACAGGGCACATATTTCCACAGACTTAGAAGGATTATGAGGCACAGTTCCTGTCCTACTGCTGGCTCAGAAACAGGGTAACTGCAGCACACAAACTCATCTTGCACCTGTTGAACAGTGGCACTTGCCTGCCTGCAGCTCCTTGGCTGTGGCACATGGTCTGATGTCAAATCTGCATTTAAGAGTCAATTAAACCAAGTGAAGTCACCTTTGTTTGCCACTGGACACAAACACATGAGTGGCAATCACCACTGCTCATCTCCTGTGCAACAATTTGACCATGTGTTTAAATCTGGGTACCAGCAAGATTTGGTGCCAGCAGGCAGAGAACTATGGGCTAGAGACAATCCCACCGCCTCACTAAGTGAGTGGCATTCCTGAAAATACTATTACCACCAAAACCAGGTTTTATGCTCAACAGCTCATGTGCTATCCAGGAGTAGACAAAGCCACCCCTGAAGAGCAACACAGGTCTGGTTGTCTTCTCAAAGCCATCTTACTAACAAAATTCAAAGAAAGGACACCACAAAACAGCTTTGCTACCCAAGGAGCTTTTGTTTCACCCTCTTGCAGCCATAATAAACTCTCCTTTCACAGCTCTGCAGCTTCCTCACAGCTATAAAATGTCACCATGTTCCTCCTCTGGATGCCTCCTTGTCAGACCGTGTACAGGACAGTCAAAGGAGCATCTGATGTACGTACAAGCCTCCAAAGTCACCTGCCTGCCCCTTCTCCAAACAAAAGGGCTTGAAAACATGGAAAACCCTACACTTAGCTCGTGTCCCACAAAGCCTGTCTTTCTGAGCAAATTTAGTTGAGGAATCACAAGCCAGGATGCGAATGCAAAACACAGTGCACAGTAACTGTGCAGATGTTAATTCACGCTAGTTACATACGGTCATGTGTAAGCTCCCAGCTCTAAGATAGTACAAGATACGCTGGAAGTATATGATGCAGGTGCAATGGAGCACCTGCCTGAAGATCAGGTCAGATTTTCTGGGAGTTTGTGTTTTACTGTGTGGGTTTTAGTGGTGAGGGCTAGTTTTGGTGGGTTTTTATTTGCTTTTGATTTATGTGTCCAGAAAACTATGCAAGACACCTTTGAAAAAGAGTTATTAATTTTAGGAGATGTTAATTTTGCTTACACAACTTCTATTGCTTTGGACTTTGCATTACTTTTCAAGAAAAAATTATTTTCATTTCTAAACATTAAACTTGGGATAGGATGTAGTTTTTAAAAAACACTAGAAGGCTTATTTGGAATTTTTTTAGCCTCCTTAAATTTAAAATTATAGCATATTCCTAGTTTAGAAGGAATTTTATTTAGAAGGATTATTATTATTATTCATTTACCCTCAGCTGTTTTCCCCCACAACATAACTCTAACCTGGAAATCTCAATATAAACAAGTTGAAATCTTCCAGGAATTTCAACTCAAAATCTACATTTTAAAATTTAAGGGGTTTTTTTTAAGTGTTAATCTCTGCTTGAAGTCAAGCTACAGCACTGCAACACCACCATTCACTTCAAGACAAACATCCTTGCAGGACTTTTAATTTACATGCACTGCCTTGCTATCTTTATTGATTTGCTGTAATTTTTCATAGCATATCAGTGCAGATACAGCCTTCCCAACTGTATCTCACAAGACTTATCCATTTTTGACACAGATTAGTATATTACACTACATGCATCCCAAGGTTTTTGAATTCAAGATTGCTTTTAAAAGCAGCTGACATTCCCTAGTGTTTGCTCTTAAACGTTTTAAACAATTGGTTGAATATTTTATTTCAAGTCAGCTCTAGAATCTCGACTTCAAGCAAACCTTCAAATTATCGTTTGCTTTCCGCCTCTGCAATGTTCAGCCATCACAAACATCAAATATTACAACAGAAATTACCATGCATACACGGTTACCTCGTTAAACTCTTCCTTTCTGCGGGCGCTATTTCATTTGATACTGGCAGAGCAATTCAATTACAGGGGAGTGAACAATATTACCAACAAACACTATAGGCACAGTTAAAATGAGCCAAGACTGAAAGTCTCTTCCCTCAGGCTGCAGCCATTTATTCTGGAGTCCCATTTATTTCAGTTACAGTGGTATGCTTTTAAATAACTGGCTTTAACAAGACAGAAGTAATTTTAAGTAGAAGTTGCTCCAGAAAAGGAACCGAGGTGTTCACATTTAACATATCTTTTAGACAAGTCATGAAGACTAACCTTTATAGCTACACAAAATAGCATTTAAAGGGACACTTTTCTTAAGCATTGCTCTTTAAGTGAAAATTAGCACTACAAAAAGTAATGTAGCTTCAGATTTCCTCTATACCAATTACCACTCAAGACCAAAAAAAAGTTACAAACAGTATCCATCTCAAAACAGATTTTGTTATAAACCACTTAAAAGCATTAGTTCTTATCAGAAGTGCATTTGTTTGGCCCTTGTACTGTTATCCACATGCTATTAAGTGCACTGGCTATAATAACACTCCAAAAGCCCAAACTGCTCTTTGAAAATGCCTCAAGTTATTCTTTTCCTTTTGCTTGTTCTCCAGAGGCACACCTTTTCTTCTTCTGCATCTCTGGCATGCATATGTAATACAATAAATTCCCTCTTACAGTTCTTTACCATTAGAAACGCAGACCACTCTGTCCCTGCAGAGCCAGGGACAGAAAGCTGGGGCTGCCTTCCTCTGGATTTGGCAACAAAGCGGAGCAGTGAGCAATAAAGCCAACAAGCCATGGCCTTCTACACACTCACACCTGGGACCCTTCCTCAGTACCATAACCCTGTATCTGCTCCTGCCTCACAACCCGCTGATACCCCCAGGGGCCAAGCAAGAGCCCCTGCAGAGCTTGGGCCAGAGTGATGCTCCTATGGGCTGGCAGCTGGCTGCTGCCAAGCAGGATGCTCAAACTGCCTTGTGCTACCTTGTGCTAATCTAGAGGGCTTTTTCTCATCCACATGTGTATTTTTATAAAACTTATAGGTAATTAGTATTTCCAACTTTATTCTTTTTAGCAGAGAGCCAAAATCTAGCCAGTGTTTTAGACTAAACAAGAGGTGGGAAGATAAGAAAAGAGGAAGGAAGATGGAAGGGCTAATAGGAATCTGATCACTAGTCTCATTTATTGATAGGAAACCAGGCCACCAAATCCTAATTCCATCACAGTTCCTTATTTATTTTCATCCACAATAAAATACTTTTCCATTACAAGGAAAACCTGAATTACAACTACACAATAAAAACTCTTAAATGAACAATTCTCAGCACAGAGTAGCAGCCTGGATGCTGCCTGCTCTGCACTGGTCTCACTTACTAGGTATTTTAAATTACTACAAACATTTTGCTTAACATTACAGCATCACCATAAACTTCCTTCTGCAGCAAGGGAACACATGAAAGATTCAGCATTCAGAAGGTGTGTGCTCTACCCAGTTCCACAAAAAGCGCAGCAATTCAGCCTGGGGTTTGTTATTTCCTGTAGCACTGCTTTATCTAAATAAATTCGGTTTCTGTCACAGCTAAAAATATTTTGATTCGAAACTGTATCACGCCTTGAACTATGACCACTTGGAAGAAAGCAGTCTCCAAACCTACCTCCCTCAAACTCAATGCACACAGAACCATCGTGTCACACTGTCTTTCAAGACACCCTAGAAGAGCCTCATGATTTGCTGGCAATTTTCTTCCCTCCAGAGGTTGCAACTCTGGGGTTTGGGGTTTTTTTGTTGTTGTTGATGTTTAGTTTATTTTGAGAGCAGAGTAGCTTGTTCAGTACCTAATGGAAATGACGTGCTCTACAAAACGTATACCTGTGCAGCTTGTGGCAAATCTCGAACTGAAAGGTTTTTCCCAAGCCTGGCTTTTTCTTTCTTTTTGTTTTCTTTTCCTTGGTTTTAAAAATTGTCCAGCCTCCAAATCCCAAAGTTTTTATGGACAACAGTCCCCAGAATATTATCTTCACAAACTGAGCATTAAATACCGTATCTGTTAACATGTTTGAGGGTGGTTGAAACAAGGAACATCCCTAAAACTTACTGAACACAGTGCTGTATTAGATAACTGATCACAGAGAAAAAAGTAATCCAAAAACTGAAGTGGTAACTTCGGCATGGTTTTGTTTATGTATTATTTACCATACCTGCGACTGCCTCTGAAATCAAAAGCAGATGATTCATAAAAGGAAATGGCTGTCCTAATACTGATGATCACTTCTCATTGTAACACTAACAGATATCCCAGCGAGCATTATTACCAGATAAGAGGCAAGAGGAAAGAATATCTTAATTTTTCTCCAGGAAGAAAGCCAGTTACTGAAGAGGTGCCCCTACTCCTTTGTTGAAAAAAAATGTGGGGACAAAAATAGCAAATCTGGGGGGAACACAGACAACATTGCAATACCTGGCAAGCATTTAACAGGAACAGTTTAACTTTCAGATCAAATAGAAGTGTAACAAACCCACCAAATAAAAAAAAAACAACAAAGCCCTCCCCATATTGTGAATCTCATTATGCTCTAAAAGCAAAAATAATGAGGATATTTGTTGATGCTGAAACAAAAGTTCTGGGGTTTTTTCCAAGGGGAGCAGTTTTCAAACAATCCCAGAATCACTGAAGTTGGCAGGAAAACCCTTGCGTTCCTCTAACCCAGCACTTCTGCTCACTCAGAGACTGCCAGAGCAGGTCACCCCACAACGTGCCCAGCCTGGTTTTGAGTGTGTCCATAGGTGGGAACCATAATGTCTCTAGGCTACTTACTCCAGTGTTTGACCACTCTCACTGAGGAAAAGCAACAGTTCAGAACTCCCTTTGGTTAAGAGCCTACAAACTCAGGTGGACCTAGAAGGTCTCATCCTTCTTCACACAGATTTTTGATGCGTGGGATTTTTGTTCCTATTTTCTCTTTCATAATTTAAGTCTCCAGAAAATACTTCAGGCCAACTCATAACTGCAGAAGTAGCACGATGCTCCACATGATGTCCAGATCATCTTTCACTACTAACCAAGGATATCCAGCTCTTTGACTGCCATCCACTACTGAGAAACTGAGAGAGCACCTTGTATCTTTCCTAAGAAAAGGTACTTTAACAAAAGCAAGTCTCAAGTTTCTGAAAATATTAACTCTCCTTGATGGCACCAAAACACTGAAGAGATTGTGGTAGAAGTAACTCAAACTCACAACCAGGAACCCAAAGGGACTAAAAAAGGACTCAAACTACTTCACTCTTCCCTATGTGAAAATAGTCCTGTTGCATAGTTTCACAACCAACTTTGACAGATTTGTGGAATAGAAGCAAAAAGATAAAGGAGAAGACACGAGGTGACATTTTCATAAACAGGTATGATGTATATAACAAATCCTTCAGATGCTGTATGGGATTATGCCAACTCTTTGACAAACAAGAAATCACCCTGGTGCATTCACAGAGGAACAGGAGAGGGAGAGAGAGCATTCTGGTCTTTCAATACTGGTGAAAGGTATTTTGGTGAGAAAACGCTTTGTTACTGTCCAGAAGAGACAAAGCAAAACAAATCAGAAAGTTTAGATGCTCCACAGGCCAAACAACTGAAGGTAGGAAATGAAAAAATTAGAAAACATCTACTGTTCTGCTTCCTTGAACCAAAAACACTGCCCTGAAAAACCATACAACTAAAACATTGTTTCACTCTTCTTTCTGAATTCATGACTATGATTTCATAAATACTGTCAAACTGGCATGTCATTAAAACATGATTTCACACCTTAAAGTGGTTTCTGTTGAGCTAAACAATAACTTGAGCCAGAAAGATGACTAAAGCACCTGTTTTGAATAAAATCCAGTGGCTCAAATCCCTTTAGAACTAACAAATTAAGCTTTCAGGTCTTACAATCTTAGACGCAGGTACAGAATTCACAGTGAAGTTTCTAATCCCAGTAAATTTTGATTAACTAAGCATCAGGAGTTATTCTAAATAATCACCACTGCCAACTTAATATTACTTCCAAGTTGAAATCTTATTTAATACAAGTGCTTTTTAATTAACAGTGGCATTTACTCTCCAAGAAAACCCTTTATATTACTCTTTTTACAATTAATTTGCTTCTGAAAGTCGAAACATATTGCTGGTCCTAATCTTATTAAGTGTTTAAGAATTTCCACCAAGGCTTCTACCAATTTTTTCCATGAGTACTGCTTTGCATACTACATGTCTGAACATTCAACTTGTAAAGCGGCTCCCTTCAAAATATATCTGATGGTTGCAGAAAAATGTTGGCTGTTTCACAGCTATTATGTTTTCCATTCTTTTTTCAACTCAAATCACAACAAGATTTAGGCATCTGTGGAAAAGGGATGGAGAGCACTCTGAGATTGTATGCTGTCATTTAGAATTAGTGTTGATGTATTACCTCTGTCACAGCCCAGTGGTGTAAAAACTGGTCCAGATCAGTTAGGTAAAGACGGATAGGTGAAAGCTGTGTCTGGCTAATGTGTGGTTTTCCTCTAATGCCCTGGAGACTAGTCAACTCCTCTCTTGAAAACCCTAGGGAAAAAGAAGCAGTAAAACAGTATCACAAAACAAGCCAAAAAGTGTTCTACTTCAACAACATCATTGACAAACACTGTCTTTCAAATTATCTCAGCATAACGATTTTTTTATTGAAAGCTCTAGCTTGGTATTTTTAAATTAAGTATATCAAAGTACAAATTCTGACTTTTGAAAAAAAACAGAAATACTTGAAAAATCAATGGCATACCCATTTAAAATATAATGTGGTATAAAAAAATAACTCCAAGAGGCTGACATTATGCTATGTTCAATATACGTATCTTAAAAAATAATAAAAACAGGCATAATGTGAAATATATTTACAATAACTTAGTAACCTAACACAACCTCAGGGTAAAAAAAAAATTAAAAAAAGAAATCATTTGGCTTATTACTTCCAGCCATGTATTAGATATTTTAGTAAAATAGGGCAACTGCTCCACAACAGTCACTGGCTTTTCTTCCATTTTCTCTGTTACTAGTACAGCATTCTTTTCACTGTTTTAGGAACAAAATGGGAATGTTTGAAAACCAAGTGAACGTTATAAATAACAGAGGTGATGAAGAAAAGCCACTTTATTTTTTACCACAGCACAAGTTACTGGAAATGATTTCTTAGTGATATTACGCCATTTTAACCACTGGTATTTCCCAAGGTTGCATCACCACAGAATACAACTATTTTTATAGCTGAGTAAGAATAGAGCAGCAGAATTAATTCTGCTCACATGCTGACCTTGGGCAGTTCACTTTGATTACTTTATTCTGATAGAATGTTTTTAATAGTGTAAACATGTTCACAGGAAATCCCAAAGGCACTCATTTGTATTGTAATGAGCCAATAAAAGGCATTTACTTCAAGCTAGGAAAAAAAAAAAACCCTTGTTCATGTCATATGCTGAATTTTGGTTTTCCTCCTGCTTTCCAAAGAAAGTTGCTAGAATGAAGAAAAAGTATGCAAATATTAGCCCAAATGGAGGAGTGTAAATATAGGGTATCAAAAATCAAATCAAGAGAAAAAAAGGTGTCTCATATCAAAAAGATATAACAATATTAGAATTACTTTCAGAAGTATTTACTACACCATTTATTCTGAATTAAATTCAATAATTTACTATCAAAACAAATTCCATTTTGTTAATTCTAAATTATTACATTCATATGGATTACCTATAAGGGTTGAAAACAAGAAGCTGAAATAGTCCACATCATTCATTGAATTTTCTTGCACTTGGCACTTCCAGCCTGCAAAGGATGATCTACACAAAACCAGTATCAGACAGTTTGTTAAAAACCATGTAATTAAGAATTCACAGGCTACCTGCACAATACAATCATTTAGCATGCCTAAATTGTTAATTTTAGCATTCCTGTTTCTAATTGCTGTTGTTAGAATAGCATTTTAAATAGCTTCAAAACCAGAACGTGCTCTTTTAAAGACAAGCAATACTGAACTTTGTGCCCCTGCATGGGCTTAGGTTGTTAAGATGATTAAATTACTGAAATAGCAACTTTTTATACACTGGTTTAAACCTTTAATACAGTGACAACAGCCAATACACTGTAAATTAAACTAGTTTTATTTCCCTTACTTGGTAAAAGTCATTATATTACAAAAACTGGGCTGTATTTATCCTTATATCCGCTACTTTTAATGCAGCTCTTCATATAAACAACGGATCCAACCTAAAAGCAGTCTCGGCATCTATTTTAGAATTGCTGAAACTATTAAACACAGAACTAAGTTAAAAACTTGGCTGGAGATTTAGAACACAAAAATGAGCAATATGCAAAAACAGGAGCAAACCCCTTATCAAAGCTGCCTGACACTTCCCTTCTTGGGGTCAACCTGTAACAAGCAGAGCACCAGCCTATAAATTAGAAGCTGTACATGCTTCTGGAGACTTGGAGCAGACACCATTGACCACCTAATGGTAGAGTCTTGCCCATGAATCACTGCTGAACCAGGCAAAAGCCAGGTCTGGGAACACGTACATCTCACACATGCTTTCCTCAAAAGGCTGCATCTCAGACCTTCATCATATTATGCAAAAAATGCGTATTATTCAAATTGACTTGTATGCTGCTTTTGGCACTGCAGACTACGGATCTTTGCTGTAAGAGATTGCTGCTTTCTCCTCTTACAATCTTGTGAAATTTCAGAGCTTCTGAATGCAATTTTCCAAGCCAACTATCTGCCTCAGATCATTTTTTCCCCCTAATTTCTCTCTGCTAACAGCCAAAATGGCTTAGCTCATGGGTAACAAAATTCTGGAAAGCTTGTTTTGCAGAATTTTTTTACAACTCCATACTTTGGGAGCTGAAAAATCAAATTTGGAATACCTCTGTGCCAGGCATATGCATTTTGCCACCCATGAAAATCCATCCACAATATTTCAGCATCCACAAAAATGACAGCTAGAATATGCACATGTCTGGAGTTATTCAGGGAAAAAAAAGAAGAAATTTCAGAATTTCTTTAAAGAAAAAATTCAGGATTCCATTAGACTACCATGTAGGATAGTTAATTCTAGGGAGAAACAAATTCACAGCTAGGTGAGAGAGCACAAAGTAAGGCTTTATTACATAAAGCTCCCACTTCACATTGTATTCTTAATGTCTGCATGTAAGGATTTGCTGTGTTTCAGGTGATACAGTGAGCCAAGCCTCAGAGGAGGACCAAAGGCTTCCTAGGAACTAGAAGGGACCATGAAGAGCTGCTGGCACTGCAAAGTCACTACTTCATTTTCTTAATCTGCAGTCTCTCCATCTCCCTCCATTCATAAGGCTGCCACTTAGTTGCCTACACTGAGTTCTCTCTTGTCCATGCCCAGTAGACTTCTCCCAGCAGAACAGAAAGTTTTTTCAGACCTTCCAAGGAGGTCCCAGTCCCATTCATTACAGCATCAGAGAGATTCCACACACACTCAACTAAATCTGCAAGAATTCTTGCCACCTATTTCCCTACATAAAGGTGAATATTCACACAAGAATTAGATCCCTGTATCAGAGAGAATGAAGCCCTGGCCTGTTCAGTGTAGAAGAAGAAACTGCCAGAATCTGATGCAGAGGGATCATGAGTCAGACTTGAGGTCATTCACCATACCAAAAATAAGCACTGGGGAACATGGAGAGAGATTCAGGAGAATTTAGGACTTATTGGATACAGAAGTTCAAACTGTGATGCACCCATTGGGCAAAATGGTGGGAACGCAAAAGGTTGAAAGAGATATGTCACATGACAAGCTGCGAAGGGAATTGGGGAAATCTGAAAACAACAACAACAGAAAAATCTTTGGCAGGAAGAGAGAAAACATGGAAAGAACTTGTGAGAAGCCTGAATTCAGGGAGCAGGCACTTACATGGCAAATCTAGTCAGAATCCGGTTTGAAATAATAAGATAAGAAAAATATTTTTCCATTGCAACAGTTAGCAAATGCACTGAATTTCTCCTGAAAGATGACTATTTTACATGAACTCCAGAAGAGTTTGAACAAAAACTCAAGATTTGCTGCAGGGTAGATAGCAAACACAAACTGCAATAGGGTCAGAGATCCCTAGACAGGAAAAATTATTCTGAAGCTTATTGCTAAACATCTGGAAATCAAACACTTCATCAGTTTTGTTTTCCTACCCACATTTGACTATCTGCACACTCAAACACAAGAGAAGCATGTTAAGCCCCCTAACAGCATGCCAGGCTAAGTGCCACTGGTGTAGGAATAAGAGGAAGCAGAGAATCCCTGCAGTTCTGCCCCAGGAACACGGAGGCCACATAAGGCACAAACCCCTGACAGAGGTGTTAAATGGTTTAAAGATACATCTACAAGCAGAGTTACACCGAGTCACCCAGAAAACCAAGATCCCAAAATTCAACTGCAGTTTACTTTTTTAGAAAGTTATTACATGCATAGAAGAAGCGTCAAAGTTAAAAGAGCACTAAGGTTAAAATAATCTAGCATTAAATTTAGAAAGTGACAGAGAAGGTTGCCTATAATCTCCAGCTTGGCCTCTCTGTGCGTACACCTTGGAGTATGATAATACCATTTGTCACATTTTCTCTAAAAAAAATAAAATCTATGCCTGATTCAAATCATGGATGAATGGATGAATCAGGATTAGGCAATGAAGGATAATATAGTCTGACCTGTCACTGCCTTATTTATTGCATCACCTATAATGTTCACAGCATTTGAAGTATGAGATAGTTAAAAACAGTAGAAGAAAGAATTAATTCATGAATTCAGGTAAACAAATAGGTTTCAGCTTCATACTGCATCAACGTCCCACCTGTATCACAGAGGTTCTGAGATGCTAGATAAATACTTTTTAAAATTGGAGGACAGGAAATCAGTGGCAAAACATTTCTCCAAGTATCATCCGAGGTTTTTTTTACTTTTAGAGTAGAATAAACCCACATTATTCATAGTGGAGGCTTCTCTCATCCCTTATTTTCTGCTGACTATCCCTAGCCCTTTAACAGTTCAACCATGAGTAAAAGTCTAAAACAGGCACTAAAGGCTGTGGAGGGATACAGAATCAAGCATCTTATAGATCCATCTGATCTCTACTGCTTCACTTGTATTTACAGTGAATTTGAAGTCAATCCTTTGCTTTCAACATAGAAAATGCTAAATATTCTGAAAAATCAGAACCCAAACGTTTCATGCTGAATTCCTGAAGTTACCAGGTACTTCTCTGTACTTCTGTCTAAACTTTTTCCTTGCCTCAGTAGCTCATCTTTAAACTGGGAAAAAATATCACCTCCCCATCTCCTGCAGCTGTGAAAATTACTTCAGCATAACAAAAAATTCAATGGTAAGGGCCAGGGGAGGAATCACTTTGTTTTCTGAGTGGGACATAACACAATAGAGAGAACATGGAGGTTTTTATTGAAGGAAGGACAAAGTGTAACATTAAGTAAACATTCCTTCAGTGCTCATGATGTACTCCATACAGAATGTAGGATGGAAAAATAACATGAAATCATGTGATTAAAGACTACATGAGATTCTCACAGATACAATAAATTAAGACTAAGATCTTTCTAATAATACAAACAGAAGCAGAGCAGCATTACAACACGGAAGTTTGTTTAAATACAAGTCTAACCACTTATCATTACCTCAACTGCCTTAAAATCCAAGTGTTTGTAATGTAGTTAAAACTGCTCAATTTTGAGGGTCGAATTAAAGGAAAACAAAAAGAAGATAAAGAACACAGAACAAGAGAGATTTAATTCTAGAAGAGATGTTGATGTACTACAAATATGTTACAAATTATTTCAAAAATCTTAATTTAACATATTAAGATTACCATGAATAAATAATTAGGAACTGCGTGCACTTTTCAAATGCGTTTTCAAGATGCTTGTAAATTACATGTTAGACATTTGAGTAAAAAAATTATCTGCTTTATATGTGGAAGAGAGCTAATAAGCATATTATAACTTCCCCTTTTTGAATAAATTATTACTGACAATGGGAACCCATTATCAACTTGCATATGAGTGAGACCTCTCCAGTCAACTAGTCCAAACTCACATTAACTATGATGAATTACATGTTGTAATTTCCATAAGGTCACCTGCTCTCCATGAGAACCTCTCTACTGAGACTTAGAATTGCACCTTTAGGTAACCTGCTCTGTAAACCAAATGATTGTAAAAGAAAAGCTGAATCTAATTAACTTAAAAATATCTGATTCTCTTGCCATTAGCATAGCAAATATTCCTCAGTCACAGCAAGTGTGCAGTGCATTCCTTTTATCACTTACTGCAGACTTTTATTTTAACTCCAGATGGACCTCACTACTTTTGTTCACACTGTTATTTTCAAGGTGGCTGTATCACACAGCTGCAAAATAAAAACAACTGCAGTTTGTGCACAAGTGGTTATTTCTCAACTACAGACTATTATTTCTGTACTTCCTGACCTCAACTAGCTACCAAATGACTTGTGGTTCAGGTTTAAGGTGTTGGTTTTGGCTTGCATAGTCATAAGGAGTCTTTGGGTAAGTTAGAGGTCTCTAGCAGAAGAACTCTGATGAACCTTGCTGCAATCATTTCAGAAATTATCCTTCCATTGTCCTCCTGTAAAACACCACTGCTCAAACTCCAGCTCAGACAGCAATGCACCTGTCAAGCACTTGCTAAGCAAGTTTTGCTTAAGATTTAGGTTGGGTTTTGATTTTTTATTTGTTTGGGGTTTTTTGTTTATTTGTTTAGCAGTAGAACTGAAATAAGTGTGATTAATCTCAAAACTGAGTTCTGACTTCAAGTATTTCTACAGTAAAACATGAAAATCAAACGCAAGATGCACAGTTCTTCTGAGGCATTGATACCATCACCCTTTTGTTTATAAAGGCAAGGGTTATAAAACTCAAGAAGTGCAAGGTCTGGGTTTTCTGTTCAAGGAAACTAAAATTCAATTCTTTCACCTTCCAGGAAAATGTTCCTACCACCATAACTGAGAATATGTAGTGCAGGGTGTTGCTGAAGCTTTAGAGAATTATTTAAATACTGGCCTGAGAAACCTATCTAGGATAAGTGAACGCATTTTAAATTTAGTATATCAACCACTGATCACAGATTTAAACTGAGTCCTCCCACAATTGTTTCTTTAATTCTAGATTATAAAATCATTCTAAAAGGAGTTTCCCCTCTATTTCTTCCACTGATACCTCTGTTCCACACAGAACATTTAAATAATCATAAGCACAGCCAGCAGCTGATTTGCTCACTTCCTGCAAAAAAACCTAACTTCATTCTAGGCCTCAACACTGTGAAAATTTAATACAGTTATGAAATACACCTACTCAAAATAGTTCAGTGACTAAGTCTCTGTGTTAGGAAATAGGAAATCCATCTCCCCTTCAAGATGAAGATCATGAATACAGATTTTCTGCAAGCTCAGCAAGTGCTTTAACCACCAAGATACTATTATTATTATTAAATCCTGTTTCAAGCACATCAGGAGCAGAAAACTTCCCAAGACTCTGTACACCCAGCAGACAACACTGCACAAGAATGACGTTCAAGAAAGATAAGGCTAAAGGACAGAAGCTACAAGAACTGTGCCCATCTCTGATCACGAGAGAACACACTGTGCTGGTTCCCACTCCAGAACAACTCTTTCAGAATACCTGTCGCAACTTCAAGCAGCTGCACAACACATTACAGAGCCCAACAAACCAGATGGGAATTACCAGGATGAGAAGGCATTCACCATGCAAACGAGCTCCAAGGGAAGGCAAGGATGAACTGAACCAGCAGCTGTGAGCCACCTGAGAACTTTCCTGACACCTACGAGGTGCGGAGTGACAAATGCCATGATGCTTTTTGGTGAGTTTTAGGTTTGTTTTTGTTGTTGGTCAGTTGGTTTACTTTAATAATAGGTTCCAGGTTAACTAAGGCCTGTAACTTCAATGCCTACACGAAGCAAGTATCTACTAGCAATGATGACAAAAGTTCACAAACATTCACATTATTTAGCATACCAAAGTACTTAGGATAGCAGTGTGCAGCTAATCAAGGCTATGCTGTCTTTATTTTTTTGTTTCTTGACAAAGCAGTTTGGTCAGTTTATCTACCTAACGATGAAGATGACACAACACCACCTTCCACATTCTGTTGTTCTGCAGCTCATCAAGACACAGCTGAGCAGCTCTTTTTGCCTGTCCAGGAGATCAGTTAAGGCCTCGGAAATACGAGAAGCAGAGTCCAAAGGACGGTAAGGATGAAGGGCCTTGAGGAGAAGCCCTATGAGGAGGGGCTGAGGGCACTTGGTCTGTTCAGCCTGGAGAAGAGGAGACTGAGGGGAGACCTCACTGTATTTACAGCTTCCTTGTGAGAAGAAGAGGAGGGGCAGGCACTGATCTCTTCTCTGTGGTGACCAGTGACAGGACACGAGAGAATGGCCTGAAGTTGTGACAGGGACTGGATATTAGAAAAAGGCTCTTCACCCAGAGGGTGGTTGGGCACTGGAACCCAGGGAAATGGTCACAGTACCAAGTCTGACAGAGTTCAAGAAGCGTTTGAATGATGCTCTCAGGCACATGGTGTGACTCTTGGGGATGGTCCTGCGCAGGGCCAGGAGCTGGACTTGATGATCCCTGTGGGTCCTTCCAACTCAGCATATTCTGTGATAATCCAGCCAGCGTTCTCACAGGACTGCTAGGAATGCTTCATATTTTACAGACACCCATCTGTGTAACTAGTAGCAGCATTGTCTGACAGCCATTTAAAATAGTGCTTACATGTAAAACCACCTGTCAAGTATGAGCTAATGGATTACTAACAGAATCAGCTCTGAGCATGGAAAGTATATTACAATACATCCCAAACACTCCCATATTCTCCTTCTTAGGAACTGTGTGTGTATAGAAAACAGTATACACTGAAAGGAGCAAAACCACATGCAAGTACCACACTGTTGTACCTTTATGGAAGAAAAGCATACTACATTTTCTCCCAGCGTAGGAATGTACTTGCACTACTGTAAAACATGTTCTTTTAAAACATTAAAAAGCCCTGTGCCAATATTTATCTCAGCTTTGGCATAATTTATTCCTGTTCAGCTTTAACAGAAAATAATTTCTGTCAAATTGAAATGCAACTGCAATAAAGTATAAACTCAGGTCACTGCATCAACTCAATCAAATCAGTTTTGTGTTGCGCTGCTAACGAGGATCATCATTCTCAGTTTTCATATCAGTTCTTGAAAAGACAGGAAACCATGACTGTCACAAACTGATGCTGAAATTGCTAACAAAACAAAACAAATAAAAAACAAAACGAAGAAAAAGAAAAATTGAATCTCTGAATACTTCTCCAACCATCATCATTTGGACCAAATTAGCTCAGGGCAGGACAGGTTCTAAATGTAAACTCTGAGAGCAAGTGAAGAGTTTTTCTCTTCGTTTTCCTCTAACAGGTTACCACATGTAGGCATTAGTTTGTTAGTGTGAGTTTTTTGTTTTAACTTTCATTATCTCTTTTGAAGGATCAAATGTTTCCATTTAAAAATGTGGCAAAATACAACAAACATCTGCAAGGAATTACCAGGGATTTGAGGAAAACTATGAAGCCTATTTTAAGAAAACAAAAATTTGAGCTATGCATTGTTAAAAGTAAGCCTGACAGCTACTCATCTCATTTGCTCCACGGCTGCAGAGGTTGTCTGAAGAAGAGCACTGCTCACACATTATAAATGAGAGCACAAATCAGAACAAACATTCACTAATGAGCAAATGGTGCAATTTTAGTGTAGCAACATAATTCTTTTCCCTCTGATGAGGAATATCACACTACAACTGCCCTGAGGAAAAATATAGAAGGCTGTGTCCTTAAACACAATCTTAGACTTCTCCCTATCTCAAGTACTAGACCTTTACACAACAGTCAGCGAGAAAAAGGAAATTTGCTGACCAGATGTGGAAAAAGAAATGCAGTAATCCATAACCCACCCCAGGATATGATTCTTGAGAACTACAGATCCTTTCTCATCTTGCAGCAAGGAAAACAGTAATTTATTTTACCATTCATCCTCCGTGGTATACACAGACAGGGAAATGCCAGCAGTTTGGAAGTACGCTCTTATTTTTGGTTTATATCAAATAGTGCCTTAAGCATTTTTGTTACCTTTTTAATACTTCATTTTTGTTTCTAAAATGAGGAGTGCGAAAAAATAGTCAGAAAAGGCACTTCAGTGAACAGAGACCTTACTATTCTTACATTTTTCTCAGCAACCCATTCATAATTACTATACTTTTCTATACATGTATGATTTTCAACTTACTGTCCAACATGTACTGACCTGACTTGCTATTATATGCCATTTGTAATGATTTGAAAGTTTTTTACTTTTTTTTTGTTTGGTTTGGTTTTTTTTTAGTAAGAACTTAGTTTATTTTGGTAGAATTATAATTTAGTGTATTTTACTGTTCTGAAATATTTTCTACACTTCATTTGCATAAGAATTACTTCAGTTGCTCTATAAGTGTTGCTAACCACATTAATGGGTTACAACAGCCTCCCCAGGTCCTCTCCAGGTTGCAAAGACTTTTGGGAAATACGTTGGTTTTATTGTCTACACTAATACATTCAATAATTCTTTAATCAAGTAGCATATAGAGTCTTCCTTAGCCGCATTTTCACTGTCCCTTCTCATGGTATACTGGTAAAGGTTGCAGATAAAATAATTAGGATGGCTAAATACAGTAAAAGTAGTATTTACTTATAAAAGAAATACCTATAGAAAACTTTCAACTCTATTATGAACCTTAAAACATCTCTGGGTAATACATTTGAAGACACAGAATTTTACACCTCATAACAAACAAATATTAGAAGTCCATCCCAGTTCTTTCTAAGCACCAGATTACTGAGAATTGCAGGAGCCAACAAGCATGTCTGGCTGCTTGGTGAGATACCAGCTGAGCTCCCTCATTATTGTCTGGAAAGCAACAGAATATTTCAAAGGCACTATCTCTTCAGCAAAGAACCCATTTACAGTTATGTCAAGCAGAATGCAAGTTACTCCCAGAGTTATCTCAAACTCGGGAGGAGTAGAAACTCCCACACAATTTATGCAAGTGAGCACTCAGCTTTTATTTATATGATCCTCACCCTTCTCCTTTTCTACAGCAACAGAAACAACTCTTGGCGAGACCCCAGCAGGGAAAGAGTCTCATAAGAATAAGAAATGGCTGTTTGAAGCCATTGGAGATCTCATTTATGGACAGTACTTCAAGAGAGAAATGCCATAAATTAACTCCCATTGTTTTTTATCTAGACAGTGAAATATTATCTGTCCAATTCTTTATTACAGTGAAATAATTTCCAGACACATTGTTTCAATGGACAAAAAGAAAAAAGTTGTAAAACTACCATAACCATTATGCATAAATAAGACACATAAATATATTGCATTTCAGTAATTACACTGAATAGGTTCTCCTTGTTTGTACTTCAAGCCAAGTTAAGAGGAGGCAGTGAACTTTTCCCATAAAATCAGTAATCTAACTTTCTGGTTTATATATCTGATCACAATATCAATCTGCATTTCTTAATCCATGTTTAATAGAATGGAATACATAACAAGAAGTACTCAGATTATATATTAATCAGTTTAAATATACCACCTTATACAAATGGGAAGGAAAAAAGAGAAATGTGTTTGCAAGAGTATCTGATATTCAATCACCACAAAGTCACTAAATAGCAACCAAAAACATTGAGCCTGACAAATGGGTATTTCTGCAACTGAGTTTGCACGAAAACAGCAAAACTCACTTTGTCGGGCGAAAGAGGGGACTCTACACAAAAAGGTGCATCTACAACATTTAGTACATGTCCATATTTGACAAAACTAATTGCCTCAAAGTCAGTCTTCCAAAAAGTGCTCAAAAAATAACCATGTGCCTCCCTAGCCCTTTAAAACTATTCTGAAGTAGCCCACATGCCCTATTAATGCAGAAAGTAGGCATAGAGAGATTATGCCAAAATTTTTTCCAGCTCTACCTGCCATACTGTATCTTAGTCCCTATCAGACCAAGAATGGTTTATGCATTTCTTCACTTCCTGGAGAGAACTGCCTACCTGTCCATATCCACAGTCCCCAGGAACCACCAGAATTCCACTGTCAAGATGAAGCTAGGACTGGCACATCAAGACAAAGGTCCACTCTTGACAAATGTTATTTACATATCCCAACCCAACATTTAAACTATTCATCTTTAACTAGCAGAGAACTACTATTTATTTACCAGCTATTTCAATAAATCATGGATAAAAAATAAATATGGAAGTTAGTTCTGAAAATGTGTCCCACTCCATCAGGATGAAAGGCTTCTCAATATATCAAAGTAGTATCATCTAAAGATCACAGAAAAATCCATCCAGTAGATTTCATGCAAAAACTTTCTAAAATACTTCCCGGACCCTTCCAGTTTTCTCCATAAATTTAAGCTCATCAGAGGCTTAAATCAGAGGCCAACTCAGAGATCTTGTCTCTTTCCAAGAAGCTGCTCTCTCTCATTTTTCATTCTAAAGTCACAGATTGTTCACTCATGTTGCTCCACACATTTCCTCATCTCTTTATCTATGACTTATACCCCAAAACGCTGGCACACTTCCATCTCTCAGAATTCTACCTGCCTGAATTTACATACATACATAGAGTAGGCACAAGAGAGGATTTGGAGGAGAACAGTGGAGAAATTAATCCATGACAACACTTCTGTCCTTCCGTTTAACCTGAAACTCAGCAGCTGTAGCCACCCCAGTGACCCAAAAAGCAGCATTGGCACAGCAATCGAGATGAATTATTGTAAATCTGGCCATGTGCATATCAGCATCCCAAATGGGGTGGCTGCATTTCACCTTCCTTTTTCAGAACAGACCTTAGTCTGTGCCAACTGGTGAAACTTCAGCAAATACAGACCAAAAGCATGACAGAAACTAATAATTTAACAGTATAGGTAACCAACCTCCCCAGCTCAGAAACCTTCCCATTACATGTAGACATATTATCAACATCATTTTCATTCTCAGCATACAGAGCCAAGCATGGCTCACCTAATGGGCCCCTGCAGACCACCTGGCTATTCCACCCATTGCAAAAGTAAGTAGTAAAAACTACTGAATGTCTTCAAAATTCATTTCTGATCAAAAAAACCTCAAAGTTACCTAGAAATAATTATATGTTACCACCTGATATCATCACAGGGCTGTGGTTTGAGCCAGGTGGATACATTTACTATTAGTTTTATAGTTTACACACATTTAAAAAAAAGCTACAAGTTCCTTGAGTTTACAGGGACTGTTTCTGGAGTAACTGCAAGCCTTATTATCATCTATAGGCACTCTCAGCGAATTCACCCTAAATTAGCTTCCCCCTGACAAATATACACAGGGTACGTATGTGCACTCCCGGATGCGTGTAAAGACATACATCCTCTGCCACTCAGAATAATACAGCATTAAAGGCTGCTAAAGAAATTCAGAACAAGTTCCAAGCCCTCTGCCGCTGCCGAATGCAATCTATTCAAAGCCCGGCGGCCAAGCAGGTGCCACATGAGAACAGAAACGCAGGGAGTGCCCTCCCCAGAGAGCAGGAGTGCTCCCGAAGAGAAACAGTGCCATCTACTGACAGCAGCGGGGCACTCAGAGATGCCGGCCCCCCATGCGCTGATGGGGGGCACTTTCTACATGCAACAGGCATAACTTAGAAGTACAGAAAATGTTCTGTGGCACGGAACGTGGAGGTAAGTACATATTGTTATAATACCATTCATTTCACACACTTGAAATTTTAAGTCCAAGCATCACAAGAGCTGTAAAAGATGACCAGTAGTTACCCAGTCCCTCTACTTCCCAGTCTTATTTGCCTAACAATGCCAATTTGCTAGGCATTTCCCATTATCACAATTTACAGACTATCATTCTTTGCTCTTCTTTAAACTCCATCCAGTTTGTCCATGTCATTATCTAAAAACAAACCTGGATACAACAGTTCAGCTTGGCCTTTCAACGTTAGTTCATCTGTGCTGCATGAAATTACAAGTTATGAAGCTCATGAAGCCCAGCTAAGGTTCATATCCAGAAAACCAACTACTGTTTCCTTGACTGTACAACTTATTTTCCAATAAGGTCTGTTCTTGATAAGTTAATATTTACTGTTAATTATCTCCCTATCTTTGATGTCTAAATACACAAAGCAACATTTTTTTTTGACACACCCCTCAGCAGCCACAAACATTTCTATCATCTTGATTCTCCAATTCTTTAAGGCACCCTAGGATGAAGCTTTTAGGGTAAAATATTTACAGTCATGATGACTAAAAAAAGAAAAAAAAAAAAGTAGTCTTCCACAAAACACATTTCATCTAATCCACAACTAAAAATGTGTCATCTCTAAGCCCTTTAAAACCTGTAAAAGTTTGTAACTTGGATATATAGGCGAGAATGTATTTTCAATGCTCTTGCATTCACTTTGTCTTTAAAGAAGTCACTTTAATCTTTCCAAAGACTTGTATTATTTTCAGATGTGTTTCTAAAGAAAACTGATCAAGTTCCTGTCTTTAACACTGATCTCTGTCAATGGAGCGTGAACAGCCTTATCAAATAAAAACAACGCTCAATCAAGAGTAATATTTCAAGTTTCACCAAAACAACAGGAGGACTGTCAGGGACTATCAACACTAGAAACTGCACTAATATAACCACATCAGTGCATTTTTTTCATCTAGTTATTTCAGATGGACTTCTTGGGTGGATTATCTACACTCTTTGAATCCAACTTAAGTTTAAAATGTGTTTCAAATACCATAAATTAAAAATCAAAATACTTTACTTGCACCTCTGAAAAATAAGAATTTACTCCTCCTCCCCTGTTGTCAGAATGTAACCTACTTTTGGTAAGTACATCGCACTCAGTCTGCCACTTGCGTCTTCTGCCAAAAGGATCACCTTCAGCTTTCTAATAATCTTTAGAAAACAGCTACATTATTAGTACAAACAATCTCGCACACTGAAGATCCACTAAGATCTAACAGCAAAATAAGACCCAAGTGCTTATTACTGACTTCAGTTCTTGTAATGACTGAGTTGGTTCGTTTGCCACAGTTTCCAGTATACGGCAGAGAACTTTTCTTTTTAAAAAATAAAATGTGATGCCCACCTTCCCAAAATGAGACAAAATTTCAGTTTTATCGCAGTAACACATTATATATAGGATAGAGATTTCATCACCATTGCTTCATGTTAGTGACCTTATTCACGTGTTACACAGCTAATACGAGCAGGTCTGCATTTAACAGTACATTGTCTTGTGTCATAATTTAATTTAAAATGTTTAAGTTCCAAAAAGCATTAAGAATCACTTCAAGCATAATTCATAAAAGCTTAATTCATGCTTATTTATCCAAGGTTCGGTAATATTGACCAGTGGGGAAAAACAAGTATATTTTTCCCAGAAGCAGCAAAACAAAACACCCTTGTGAAATCTCAGCAAGCCCTCTACTCATTTCAGTGGAACAGCAGCCTTTCTCCCTGACTTCACAGGCAAACTTACCCTCTTTCAAGCAACTATGATTTGACTATTTAAGTGTGATAATTGGAGAAAAAGCAAGTTTTAAGAATATGAAAGGAAGCAGAATATGAGAAAACAAACTGGTTGGGTGTTTTTCACTACCAACTGTTTCAGATTAAAGTATTTACAAAGAAAAGCTGCAATCAGCAGGAGAACAAAGACCACTGGTGATGACATTCTGGGTAGAAGGTGCTCAATATTGCATATCCTTACAGGTCTTGCCAGAGATAAACTGCTGCTGTTTTGTGTCCTTACTGAAAGGACTCGGTATTACAAACTCTAATGTTTGAATTTAGAGATGAAAATTTTTGGCAGACTTCATTAATATACAAAGACAATAAACTAATATGGATAGATGAATATGGCACTTAAGTACATGGTTCAGAGGTACACTTGGCATTGCTGGGTTAATGGCTGGACTGGGTCATAACCTTTTCTAACCTAAACAACTCCATGATTTTCTTATCAAGTATTGGAGAGAATTGGTCAGTGTAAAGACAGTCAAAGTAAAAGGCTAGGAGTAAAGCCTGACTGAAGGCTAACTTAGCTCATGATGTCAATTCTTGCACATTATATTGACTTTTTGTGTGCAAACCGGTAACAAAGTTCACGCATTAAGAATAGATGTTCACACTCGGGTTTTTAGGTTAGAGCCAAGTGCAGAGAGTCGTACCTCATGTGCAGGATGCCGATGAGGGTGGCGGCGAGGTCGGAGGACATCCTGCCCATGATGCAGCAGCGGCTGAGGCAGGCGAGCAGGCTGGTGGGCAGGCAGGGCAGGAAGTACAGCAGCTGCACCAGCCGCCGCTGCGCCTCGGCCGGCAGCAGCACCAGCGTGCCCTCGAGTGGATCTGCCGGCACACAACACACACACACACACAGTCAGCACCGCGCCGGCACGCACCGCCACTGCCCCGGCCAACTACTCTGAGGTGCTGGCCGAAGGGAGCACAATATAGCCAACACCAAAGCGGGGGGAAAAAAGGAGGCTGGGGGGCAGCTTCATCACTTTCTACAACTCCCTGAAAGGAGGCTGTGGGTAGATGAGGGTCAGTCACCTTCTTCACCTCCCAGGTAACAAATGACAGGATGAGAGGAAAGGGCCTTAAGTTGTGCCAGGGGTGATTTGGATTGGGTATCAGGAAAGCTTTCTTCACTGAAAGGGTGGTCAGCCATTGGAACAAGCTGTCCAAGGAAGTGGTGGAATCACCATGCCTCAAAGTGTTCAAAAAATACGTGGCACGAAGGGACATGGTTCTGTGGTGGACTTGGCAGTGCTGGATTACCACTTGGACTCTATGACCTTAGAGGTCTTTTGCAACCTAAACCATTCTCTGATTCTCTGATATAGACTGGAAACCTTAGTTTTTGTGTATCAGATTAAAGTCTTGCTACCTTCAACTAAAGATGTGAATCTTTTTACTATCCTTAAATAAATACCATGCATAGTTCATTTTAACCTTTATTACAGGGGACTGAACCCATCTCCAACCCCCAACCCAGAGCCTTTATGTTCACCTAGGAAATAGCAGGCTTTTCCACGTATTGCAACCTCCCACCAAGTGAGGGACAAAATTCATTATGCTGTAGTGTTAAAGTCTTACCGTATATTCGAGCAGCAGTGGCTTGTAAACTTTGCAGTAATTCCTTGTTTGAACGAGAAGCAGCAGAATGAATGATGTCAATGAGCTGATTGGAAAGCTCAGGGTTTCTCAAACCAAGCAGAGCCAGTTGCTGAGGTAAGCCAGCCAACCAACGAGTCAAAACTTTACTTCGACTTCTAAAGAAAGAGGGGGAAAAAAGTAGGGCAAAACAACAAACACACTACAAACTTCTCTTTTCAGTCTTGAATAAACTGCTTTTATTTATCCTTTCTGGCTCAAACTGATGCAATCTTACAGACCAATCCTATCTTGCATGGGCTACAATTTCTATGCCACCCTGGCTTATCAAAATCAAGCAACATTTATAAACCAAAAGCATTTAATCAGCTTATTACTAAAGGGATAATTACAAGAAAGAAAGCAGCCAAGCATAAATCAAGAACTTCAAAGCAGGTCTTTGAAGATGTCAACAAGAGTAGAATGATGATGATACATATTATTTCATTTTCAAAAGACCTGACAAAGTCCCTCACCAAAATTTTCAAGGAAACTAAGTATCTGTGACATAAGAGGGAAGGGCCTTGCATGCAGATACGAATGGTTTCAGTAGGGAAAGCCTGGAGAACAAACAACTGGAGTGGATGACTTGGAGGTGGGTTCAAAGGTCTCAAAAACCTTGACATGCAAATAGTGGATAGGAATAAAATGCCTGCTTTCTGTTCCCACAGAAGAAAGCAGGTGCTGGTATCAAATGGAACTGGAAGGAGCCAGGATCAAAACAAACAAAAGTAAGCTGGCCTTCAGAGAGCTGAACTTTGTCACACCTTGCCAGAGGACACTGCAGTTGCTCTTTGCTTTAGACCAGTTCAAGGTCTAAAAAGCACATGAAATAGACACCCAGTGAGTGATACTAAACACAGAGAAGGTTTGCACAGCATGGTTGGAAGCTTAAGAGTGAGATGAAAAAGTAATCCTTGTCTTCTTCCTATAGTATCTCACAGGTCAGTGTTGAAGGCAGGCTGAGAGGCTTAACCAGCCTTTTAAGACTATCTATATATATATGCATATGTGCCCCTCACACACACACTTCATACATACATGCACACATGACTACACATGTGTGCAGTGATTAGGGGTGAAGATAACTCAAACATCCACACAAAACTGAATTCTGAACCTCGTAATAAATTTTTATTTTTCACAAGGCAACAACAAGCCAAAAGTTCCTACCAAGACTTTGAATCAGATACACCTAAAAAATAAACATTCACATAAAAGTTCTTGGAAAATGCTCCAACACAAATTCTGTTCCTCTTAGACTGCTCTCAACAAGCTTCTGAGAAAAAAAAAAAAAGATAATGAGGAGAACAGTCCCAGAAGGGCTGAAAGAGCTGTAGCATCAAACTGACTGGAACAACATGAACGTCATCCAGGATCTACAGAAGAGTTCATATTTTGAAGAAATAAAAAAAAAGCCCCACTTGTTTCTAAAGGAAAGAAATGGATCAGTGCAGTGCACAAATATTATGCCGTCTTAAAATGTTTTGCCAGAAATAAGTGTAATTATACTTTTTTGCAAACAATTTTTGAGATTTCACTCTTCTGTTACTAAAAATGTCACAGTTCCATGTAGAAGACTAAGAGGAACAGCAGGAAAACTACTGCTATTTTGTGATGTCTAAAGATATAAAGTGAGAGCTATCTAGATAGTTAGATGATCACATGAAACTGAATGAGACGCTCAAGACTTCCAGGTAAGTACAGAAAACAGTGGTTATGTAACCCCAGGGAAATTAGCCTTATGAAAAAGATCTCTTTCACTCTGGGTGAAAAGAGCAGGAAAATAGGATATTCCCAAGCTTTTTTCCGCGTCTTTCAAATTTCCCATGTTTTTTATAATGTCCAGAGCATAGCATTAGATACTTCTGGCTGCAGATCTAATTACATGTATTCAGGCATTACCACAATATAAGATTTAACAAAGCAAAGGAGCTGCAGAAGGGAACAATTTTCCCAAAGCTTGACTATCCTAGTGGATGCCAGGACTTCTGGGAGTCCTGAGGTTTGATTTTTTCACCTAGTAGCAGAAACAGGTATCATGGGTACGATCTTACCACATCCTCCAGAAAGGCAACTGTGTCCTGGGCTACATCAAAAGCAGCATGCCCAGCAGGTCAAGGGAGGTGATTCTGCTCCTCTACTCCACTCTGGTGAGACCCCCACCTAGAATACTCCATCTATCTCTGGGGTCCCCAGCAAAAGAAGGACATGAAACTGTTGGAGCATGTCCAGGGAGGCTATGAAGACCATCAGAGGGCTGGAGCACCTCTCCGATGAACAGAGGCTGAGAGAGCTGGGGTTGCTCAGCCTGGAGAAGAGAAGGCTCTGGGGACACCTTATGGCAGCTTTCCACTACCTAAAGGGGACCTGCATGAATGCTGGAGGGGAAATTTTTGCAAGGGCCTGTAGTAATAGGGCAAGGGGTGATGGCTTCAAACTGAAAGAGGGCAGGTTTAGATTATCTATTAGAAAGAAATTCTTGACTGTGACAGTGATGAGGCAATGGACCAGGTTACCCAGAGAAGTTGGGTATGCACCATTCCTGGAAGTGTTCAAGGCTAGGTTGGATACGCCCTGAACAATCTGGTCTAGTGAAAGGTGTCCCTGCCCATGGCAGGGGAGTGGATCTAAATGAACTTTAATGTCCTTTCCAACCCAAACAATTCTCTGATTCCAGAATCTCACACCCCTCTGCAGTTCCCACACAAGCTAGGATTGATGAAGCCTGATTTGTGTTTAAGGTTTTTATGCAGCTGGAACTAGATGACTTGGCTGAAAAATACCTTCTGGAAAAGTTAAGATTTGGAGACAATCTGGACACATCTGATGATGACAAACCGTTACAACAGCAGCAATATAGAGAATGATCTCTTCTTGAAGCAAGTCAGATATCTAATAGATGCACAAAACTGGGAGCCCAGAACGACAAGAACACTTTCTTAAACCTAGTCTCTTTGGAACCACAGACCCAAAACAATAGAACACTTTTCTTGAAGAAAATAAGTACAAAAGGCTAGACAGGCACTACCAGAACCACCAAAGGGCACTAAGTCACAAGTCCATGACCACAGGCTGCAGTAATGGAAATGCTCCATGGCCCCAGATGCACAATCTTGACACATCTAACCATCACACAGCCAGTAACAAAGAGCTTGCAGCTTGTACTTCAAGTTAAATTTTTATCATGAAAATCTATCCAGTACTTAAGAAGACAAACAACTAAGATAATACACATCTCCATCTCAGAGAGAACCCAAATGTTCAAATTTCAGTGACACAGGGTCAAAATAGATTCAGAACAAAGTTTTATAACATTTACATACAAATTCCGTATTCTCACTTCTGAAATCAACATATTATTTTGAAATGAAAAAGAACATGTAACTTTTTTACCTGATTCTTTGACTCCTCAAATCTTCTTTTTGGTAAACTCTGCTAAAAAATTTCAAAAGCAACGTACGAACTGGAAAGAGGAGATTCCTTTGCTGGTATAGCGTATATACTGCTTTTATCAAGGGTTCTGTTGCCACTAGGAAAAAAAAGTATAAAAATCTAAGTAATACTACTTAATCTTCTGACTTTATACATACATAGAAGAGCTATTCTCTTTATCTACAACTGTCTACGTTGAACTCCAGAGGAAAATACCAAAATGTTTTAAAGTAACTACCAGACTGACTTCTAAACCATTGAAACAACACCTTCTGGTGCAGCTTGGGAAAAAGTCAGACAAAAGAAGAGAGAGAACATGAGAGTGAAAACTTCAGAATGTCTTGAAGATAAAACAGTCTACAGGTTGCAAGGTAGCTGAGAACCAATAAATTCCTGCTTTCCACAGCTATCTTCCACATCCTCTTCCCCTAGTGCAGTAACCTCACACCAATCTTCTCTTTACTCCTCACCTATGCTCCCCCAAACCACAGTGCCACAGTGCCTTCAGTTCTCTCTATAGTACCCCTTTCTCTCTGCCATACACACTAAGTTTATCAGGTTCCCCTGTCTCTAAACCAGCTGGCTCGAAGTTGCACTGGCTAATTAAGCAGAAAATACATACCTCAAGAGGCCACTGGCAAGACCGACTCTGCAAGGAGAACTGCTAAACTCCACTGCAACCTTGCCTTCTCTAAAGCTCTCATCAACTATGTGTTATCACCAGACTTAAAACAACATATGAAAGCTCTACCACTATGACCAAATTGGCTAAAGACAGCCAGTAAATTCAGAGTTTATTATAACAGACCAAGAAACTGATTAAACATTTTCTTTGGAAACCAGATTAAACCACTGGATGTAAAAATCAACAAAGCATGAAAAAATAAATATAAAAATAAATATTTTAAGTGTGTAGAATCTTAAGTTACTTTCCAATAATTCTCTGTGACATGTTAAAGTGAAGCAGGTCCTACTATTTGAATTTCATTTGTTTCATGTGAACAGGACAAGTTTAAAAATGGAAGAAAATTTATAAAGTACTCTTAAAAAGTAATACTTAAAAGGTCATTCTACAGACTTGCAAAATGCAGCAGAAGTCCTCATGTTTTAAAATATTTCAGTTTTAACTGGCATATGTTAAGCCTCCTTCTGCAATGACCAAGTGTGCTCCTTTTGTTACATAAAGAAAATTTATCAAAAATATGACTAGCAGGGAAGTTGCTACTGCTGAAGTACTACCTGAGAAACACAAGAAAGGAGCAGACCTCCTAATCAGACAGCAAATCCAGAGTTTGATCTTAAGCAATGGAGAGAAATCTTGGACAATGCAGCTCCAAGCTCTTCTAGATATCCACAGAAAAAGGTGGATATGTGCATTTCACCCCAGAATAAATACCTACTCAAAACAGGCAAGCTGTGAAAATGCAACTATGCTTGTGTGGCATCATGCATAGGAGGCTGACCATGGCTTTATTTAAACTCTTTTTCATTAGCTCTTTGGTTTTCTCCTATCTAAATCTCTGCTCTTTTGATTTCCATTGTGCTCAGTTTTATTTTTTTTTTATTGTAATGGCTCATTTTTAATTTTGCATTGTCTTCTAAAGAACACATACCCTTCCAGTCCCTTAATCTCAGTGCCAGATAGGTTTTAATTTTTTTACAGTACCATCTGACACAATACAGAGTACAAAATTTCTAGAGCATCATCAAAAAGAAAAAAATCAAGGAAGGAAGTTTTTCTTTCACAGAATCACATAATGATTGAAGTGGGAATGAACCCTGATCAGGGTCATCTGGTTCAACACCCCTGCTGAAGCAGGATCAGCTAGATTTGGCTGCCCACAACCATATCCAGATGGCTTCTGAACATCTTTAAGATGAGTTCACAATCTCTCTGGGCAACCTGTGCCAGTGTTTGGTCACCCACGCACTACAAAGGGTGTTCCCGGTGTTCAGACAGCATCTCCTGTGTTTCAGTTTGTGCCCACTGCTGCTTGTCCTGTCACTGGACACCACTGGAAAGAGCTTGGCTCCCTCTGCTTTGTACTCTCCCTTCAGATATGTCAACAAGAACCGAACCATCTCATCTCCAGACTGAACAGTCTCAGCTTTGTCAGCCTTTCCTCACAGGAGAGATGCTCCAGTGTCTTCATCATCTCCACAGCCCTTTGTTACAATCTGTCCAGTATGTCTATCCCTCTCTTGCACTGGGGAGCCCAAAACTGGACACTTCAGGAACGGCCTCACCAGTGCAGAACAGAGGGGCAGCATTACCTCCCTCATCCTGCTGCCAACAGTCCTAATGCAGCCCAGGACACACACCACTGGCCTTCTTTGTTGCAAGGGCCCATTGCTGGCTCCACCTGGACCCCTGGTCCCTTACTGCCAAGCTACTTCCAGCTGGTCAGTCCCCACCATGTAGAGGTACATGCTTGTTCCTCCCCAAGTGCAGGACTTCACACCTCTTGTTGAACCACCAGCCCATTTCTCCAGCATGTCAAAGCTGTATTTCCTCTACAGCTAACAGATCAATTAATATATGACATGTAGTCAAGCTTTTAGTACTGCATAAGAATCATCTTGAAGGGATGAGAGAAATCATCCACACAAACAAAGCATTATCTACTACTTGGTAAAGGTTGGCAGACAAAATTAAAAAAAATTAAAAAAAAAATAAAAAAAAAACAAATCAACATTTCATTACAAGGAGAAGCCAGAAGTATCTGACTCAACAGTCTAACAACAGTTTGAAAACCACTTTCCTGAGTAGTAACTCCTCTGATTTAGCTCAGCTAGTGAGACAAGCTCTAACTCTGGATTATTATTTGCCTTCAACACAAAACTAAATCTCAAGTGCAGATAGAAATGAGTAGTCATTATCTTCGCCACCAGGCACACAGGAATAGACAGATTCCCAATTAAAACGGATTTGGAAGGACTAACTAATTGCCAAAATATATTTGAGGGACATTTGACATCTTTTCATCTTACAACTCTAACAATGAAAGCTGTTGCTAAGGGCAAACCATTTTCTATAAACTACTTGGTTGTGCAGCTGTGGAATTCACTTCTATCAGACTGGTAAGACACAAAAGACTACTGTCACTTTTCAATTTACTGAAAAATTCCTTTCTTAAAGAAGTCCTATTTCAATCACTTATTAGAAGTATCAGCCAAGGTCTCATATGGAATACAACCAAGTAGTACTTAGAAAGAAAGAGGCAAGCCAAAATACTGTACTTGTCCTGCAAGTCACAGCTGGAAATGTTTTCTCTTGGAAAAGGATTCAAATCAAACATCTTGGAACATATTCAACAGCAGCTTCCATTCAAACTATCTTGGCCTTTCATATCATCACAGAACTAGAATGGCTATCTGACACTAGTCAAGCAAGTCTACCAGTTACATTAAATGATTTTTTAAAAAGTATCATGCACTTCTACCTTCTACTAATTACTTCTTCAATATAAAGCTCATCTTCCCATTTATAAGAGTATCTTAAGAAGTAAAAACAGAAAACAGGTAGAAAAATATATTCATACTCTGCATATCACCAGTATGAAATTAAGAGCATTCCTAAAAATAAAGTTTTCAATGTTACACACTGGGATATTACCACAAAACTCAATTTACCTCTATGACAATACACATGATGATGTAACAGCTGAGGATAAGTTGCAACAAGCTGAAAGCACTACAGTAACTCAAGCTCTTTGTCAGTGCATAATTTTGCTTTTCAGAAACTGTTCATCTTACCTTTGTTTTGCTGTATTTGCATTAGTCTCCAAGTCACACCAAGCAATCTGTTCACCTGTTTGCTATTCAGCTTGCTGCCATCCTGAAGGGTATCTGTCACAAACTTCCTTATCATGTCCAGCCAACCAGAGTCTGTCTGAAGTGTTGAAGTGCTTGCTAGTGAAACCATTATGTCACACAAGGTTAAGTTCAGTAAAAGATGGTCTATGTTGTTTGAGGATGTCATACAGTTCTTGCTGCTAAACGAAAGGGGGAGGAGAACAGAAAGATTCCAAAAAATTATTTTTTAAATAAAAATGGACACCACCTGATACCCCTTGTACATACACCAGCGTTCTACGTAGGCTGCAAAGGTGCAGAATGATTTCAGAACAGACTTTGCATGAATATAGCCTCACACCGGGGAGCTGAGGGGGGAAACAACCTGCTACTGGCCTGTACCAAAAGAGAATTGGTGCATTCACTCTGACAGCTCAATAGTGAAGAAACATGTAAGAATTTGGTTTCTCCTCTAGTGCTTTGCCATACAGGATAGCCAAAGTGTGTCCCTTCTCCCCTCTTAGCTGTGCTACCAGCCCTGTAATACAACTCTGGAAGACTGCCCATAGATCAAAAAAATGTTTGAACTATGTTTTGATGTGATTCAGCCATCAACTGAAGAAAACATGCAGAAATATGAAACTAGTGAGACTAACACAACCATCATTTAGTAATATGCAAATTCCAGATTGAGAGTTCAATTTAAAAAAAATGTTTAAGAAAAAAAAAAAGGAGTTAAAAAAAAATAATTGCTTTAAGGTAGCATTTCAGTTTCTACTGGAGGCTATCCAGACAACTGCCTATACAATAATTCTACAAAAAAAACCCAATCAGAACTTTTCAACTGAAAGCAATGCTACCTTCCTGTAAAAACTCTTCTACAGATCTTCAATCAACACACAATAAAAAAATCTTCTTTTCCAACATTAAAAACTTAATACTGAATAAAGCGTATGACTCATGTCTCACCTCTTATGAAATTAAAAGCCATTAAGACATTGATTTTATTCTTACCCTTTGAATGAATCTTTCTTTTTGTGTTTTACTGTTTCTTGTACAGAATAAGGAAAATGACGCATGAAGTGGTGCTTGAAATCAACAAGGTAATTCATTCGAAGCCATAGTTCCTGTTAAGGAAAACAGATGATAGACAACATAGTAGTAGGTGAAAGACAAGAACACAATCATGTTCCAAAATCCATTATTAGAAATAATGAAAAACAGGAACTTCAGCTTCTATTTCCAAGTTTTTTGTATATATTTACTTTTACATGTATATGCAAAGTCCTGTGCATGAACCTGAAGGTCCATAAAACAAGGGAGTAAACACAAGGCTGAGCAACATTTAATCCCAACTGGACCAGGGTATTTTATCACATATTAATGTAGATATATGCAATATTAAACTCAGTTACAGATAAGAACTGAAAGTGATTTTATATCAATCTATCAGAACTTAAAATCAGAGTGAAATCTGATTAACTTTCAGTGACTGTCCTGAGTTTTCCATTAAGATATATTCCAAATACTGCTTTCATCTTTCCCTATCATTTCTGTACTTGCAGTTGAAAGCCCACTGACAAAACATTGTTCAGTAGAAGGGCCATCCTTACAGAGAAGGGACTCAACATTTTAAAATAATTTTACTTTGTGAGTTAGCAGTCACCATCCTACAAAGTGTTCAACAGAACTCATCACTTAAAAAGTCTGCATTGCTATCAAATTGATCAGGCAGAATAATCTTTCTGATATTCAACCATTAAGAACAGAGAATGGCCATTAAACTATTTCAAAGATCAATAGCTTTCCACTAAGCATCTTCGGAGTGGTTTTTCACAGTGTCTATAATAACCACTTTGGCTTGTAAGCCCAAGGGCTATTAAATAAGCAAAGCTTTCATTTCCAAACTAAGACACTTGAATGCATTTTGTATATAGAGGTAACTACAAAGAAAAAGGCAAACTAAACCATTTATCTTATCTAAAAGGAAATATGGTCCACAAAAACCAAACTGTATGAACCTCACAATTTTTCCCCCCTCTTAGCCATCCTAAGGTTATAACACAACTGCGTGCACCCAGAGGAGTTCCTATCCTGACACAGGAGCATGCTTCCCTGTGACCAAATGCAGGCATCCCATGGCTAAGGGCAGCAGCTCCACAGTATCCTTGAGATAAAGGCTAGGGGCAATAGGCTGCCACACACAACTACCCGGCCAAGTGCAGCTTTTTGCCTGCTTCCAAGAGGCCTTTTAGGAAAGAGGAGGAACAAGGGTAACAGTATGTTTTGTTCAGACACACTGAACCCATCCCTCAGGCTGTGTATGCTGGGTAACTCTGGTCTAATGTAATGATTTCACAGATGTTTTCCAACAGTCTATGTGTAGCTTTTTGTTTACCAGAGGGACCTACAGCCCCATGCACAGGCAAAGCAAAGAGTTGTCAAGACATTCCTTCCAAATACTCTCAACAGCCAAAAAGGAAATCATGTTCTGTTTCTAACTTGCAAAACCTTTGGAAGGACCGCAAAAGTTACAACAAACAAACAAACAAAAAGCAATTAATTTATCAGGGTAAAAGGTGGAAAATATTTAGGTAGAAAAAAAAATTCAAGGCTATTTTCCAAAATGCTTATTGGGGATTTTGATTCCATGATTTATGATCCTACAAATCATGACACAGCAACATAGATTGCACCAAGCAATTACAGGATCTCATACCACCTTTCTCTCTTACCTTTCCAAACATTTAGGGGTTTGTTCCTTTCCACCCACCCCTACAAAATTTTTCAACACACAGAAACAAGGAACAAACACCTTCATTCTACACTTTGTTCAAATTTGTATTCTAGAGGTTATCTGGGAGACAAAATGCTCTCCTTCCCCAATACCACTTTCAGTTTCAAACGCTTTTGTGCTGCAGTCTGTCAAGGATTCCTGAAGACTGTAAGTGAACCCATTGCTCACTTCAACACTGGAGTAAGAGACTTTAAATTTAAATTCCACCCAACACCTAGGCTTTTTTTTTCTCTCTTAATAAAGTATTTCCACTACTTTGAATCACCAGATCACTAGTTCATAATCAAAACAAAATGAACTGTCATCATTATGCCATGGATCATTTCTCCCTTACCATTTTGTATGTTTCATCATGTCGCTTTGTGAGCTTCCACAACAAATGTATTATACTAAGCACTTGCTGCATAAGCTGCTGAGATTCTGATTCCAAAAGGTTTCCAAGAATGGGAGCTGATTGTGCAGGAGATGCTTCAATCCAGCACTCAATCAGTAATGGAACTATTATCTCAATAAAACCTTTTAAGTTTTCAGCCGAGGACAGGCCCTTTTCTGCACTGTCCATTACACTTGTCAGAGACCTAAACAACAAAAGCAAAAAAAAAAGATAGAAAGATAAAAGATCACACCTTTAAAAACAAGATTACAATAAGACCACTTTCCTGCTTTCTCAATAACAGGAAAAATTACTTTTTGAACACATTAAATGTTTTGCTGGCTTTCTTGCTAGATATTTCAGTATGGACAAAGGGGAGTTCAAACCACATACAACAAACCTGCTCCAGAGTCCCCCTGCAAGTTTGTGGGCTTCTGTATTAACTTCTTAGATTTCAGTATTTCTTTCCCCATTGTTATATGTAAAGTCTATTAAAGTGGAGAAATATGATTTGCAATACCATATCATCTTCAGCCAACAGGTACGAATTCACTGTACTCAGCACAACAAAATATAAAGAAAATCTTTTAGTTCTAAGCTCCTTAAAGCAAAATAACAAAATTGACTACAAGGTATTGTCAAATGCATGGTTTATTACAGTTAATAACCATCTCCAGCTACAAAGAAACACATTGGTTGTCATACTAGTAGGTGAAAAAAATTTCTGCAAAAATATAACTTTGGTTCCCACCTGATGTTTAGCTATAATGCTCTGGAAGTCAACAAGATGGAAAATTATTAGAATGATCTGATAATGAAGTTAAACAAAAAAATATTAAAAAAATTAAGATACAGTACAAATGAAAAGAACATCTACCAGAAATCAAGAAAACCAAGCATTTCCCCCCCCCCACTTAAAACACACTTTCTTTGTGCCTCCAAAGGGATTACCAGCACATATGATCCTCTTATGAGGCTATATTTCATGTTGTTGCAATCATCTACAAAATGCATATAAGAGAAAATTTTATTCTGTCATTTCTATCTGGTTGAAATTGGTCTCTCAAGTGACCAAAACAAAACCAAAACAACCAACCAAACAAAAAAACCCAAAAAAAACAGGTATTAACAAACTGTGAAAGGTACAGGAAGAAGGAACAAAAGGAAAGAGTGAGAAAAACATAAGCTCTTTTTCAATGAAGGCAAGATGAGAGGGAGAATTTACATCACCACAGAATAAAATGGACAAGTGGAAACCTAACTGGTCATAAGAAAGAAAAATTATCTTTAGTACTTACTACAACTATCAGATATCTTAAAATTTCATAAAGCTTAGCACTAACTGCAGCAACCACAGTATCCAGTAAATTTAATTTGGTTTATTTGTCCCTTTTTTGTTGCTTTATGCCCTTCTGTGCTGCAGACGCTGCAATAGACACCAGTTTCTTACAGACTATCAAGAGTTTAGGGTGAATGCTTCTATCTCAGACTTTTTAATGCTCAGTAATCTCAAGACACAGCAGACCAATTCCATCTTCCAATTATAAACACAATGAATTCCAAAGCGTCACTGGACAAGCCAGTTGATACCAAGATGATGATCTCATTGAAAAAGTGAGGCTGTCCTGTAAATGCTCTGCCATGACAGGATTACAAACTCAGATCAGTCTGAAATGTCAGTAATTGGCTGAAATAGCTCTGAAATTTTAGTAGTCTTTAATAATTTCTCCAAAAAGAATACCTGATATTACATTAGAACTCTGGAATTCAGGCAATCTATTTCTGGAACACAGAAATCTCCCCATTAAACAGTGAACAGTGCCTGAAACCTACGAAGTTGGCAACACTTGTTTCTACAGAAGTGTAGGAACACACACACATAGGTGCTTTAGTACTTTTCTGAAACAAAGAATGGAAAAAGGAAGAATTCATGCCAAAAAGGATAATCCCTCCCAATTGCTGAAAGCATTTGGGTAAGAATACTTAGCACAGTTTCCATGTACCCTTGTAAAAGAAGCCCCTATCTCTCAAGATAAGACTATGCAACACATTCAAGGTTAACAAAAGCTAAGAGCCAGTTAACAGATGATGACGAAGCCTTACAGCAATCTGCCCAGCGTTTATTTGATTAGTACAGTATCATTAGAAATACAGGTTCACTGGAACTGGGAGGGTTTGATGTCAATTACTCTTTTTGTCACATATCTGTTATCACTATTTTTTAATGGTAAGGTGACTCTTGGAAACACTACAAAGCATAATAGCATCCCCTTGGTATGAAATACTATTGAGATGAGCTAAAAGGTATTTGCGTACCCCTTAAACTGTAATTTTTCTTTAAAATGCCAATATTCTTATAAAGCCGGACCAAACAAACAAAAAAATGTGTAAAATATCTGCCACTTGACAGTAAGAAGACCACAGAAATTCAGAAAGCATAAAAGGAACAGAAAATAAAGAAACAACTTTTTGTTCCTTAAAATAGGAAAAGTCATTGGAAGTTTGTAGGGTTTTATGGCTTGCAGTTTAAGCCAGGTTACTGTCCTCCTTTTCTGTGTGTACAGCCAATTGCAGCAAATGCTCAGTATACCAAGAGAACTGCATTTTCCATTTCTATCTGATGCACATGTCACACCATATACGTATTCATTGACTATGCTTCATTTTGGTCTCTCAAGTTTTCTTTGCTTTTCTCTGCAGCTTCATTTTGTCCTTTCTCAGCAGAGTCTACTGTTTCTCTTCATCACCACTTCCAATACAAAAAGTTGTGAAAGCTTTCCATTCTTCCACACCTGAAATGAGTTTGATGCAAAAAATAGCACAGTCAGCACATAATGCAGAGGATACAGTCTAACAATCTCCTAATTCACTGCAGTCTCTAACTTACACACAGTAGGAAGACCTAGCACACAACAGAAGATAATTTTAGACTTGCATCATTGAATCATCCAGCATTCAAAGCTCAGAATCTATCCTTTTTATTAAACTTCAACACTGCAAACTAATTCTGAAAGTCTCCATAATCACGAGATTATCAATGAAATGTCATCCCCACCCAGTGAATCTGCAAGATTAAAAAGATATAGGAACTTTAAAAATTTAACATACTATTATGGTGTTTGGAAGTCTACTTTTTAAAGAACAAAGTTGAAACTTACTTGCAGTATTAGTGATGAGGCCATCAATACACACACAACACTGCAAATAGTTACCTATGGTTTGGTCAACTCATTATCTATAATTAGGACTTCATTATTTGTGCCTCCTTTAAACACACAAACTCAGTATTGCACTTCTTATTACAAGTAATTTCTGTCCTTGCAGCAGCAGCCACAGCAGAGGCCTGGGAATACCCATAAAAGGCCACAACAGAGATTGGAAGTGACAGAATTAAACACCTTTAGATTATTAGAAAATATTTCAGTGGCAAATACAAAAACCACCACAGCAACTTTTCGCAATTGGAATTTCACACATAACCACAAAAACAAGCTGTACTGGCCCTCTGTGAAAAACCCATATACCAAAACCACACACAAATGCAGTAAAACAAGAACATTTTAGTACCTTCTGCAGATGATCCTTCCCTTTTCTACTCTTCTGTTCTGCTGCCATCCACTCGCTTTGCCAATCTCGCCTTGGATTCTATCCATGTTTCCTTCTATTCTTCTGGCTCTTCCTCATGCTTGCAAACATCTTTTTGAAAGTATTTATAACCAGAAGTAGATCATGATGTTTCACCAAAATCTAGCTCCTCAGAAAAGCAGAATCCAGTTCAGGTGACATCAGATGTAAAGTTTATTTTCCTAGACCTTGGATACAATGCACCTTCAGCTGTTACAGGGCACAGTATATCACACACTGCATATCACTCAGGGCACAACACAAAAATCCTCTGATATACAGTGGTGCAAAATTGTGTGCTTCTGACTGCAAAAATAAAGTCAGTAAGACCATTTTTGGCTCAGCACTGAACCCCTTCTGTGACTTAAGTAGGCTTCACCAGTCTAGTTTCCAGGTAAAATTTTACCTGCAGCACATATTGTTGGTCATGACTAAACACCTATGCTAACAACCAGTTTTATGAGAATAAGCTGCACATTTTACTTAGCTTAATATGCTGCCTACAGCTATCACAAGTAATGCTACCTACAGAGAGGAAGCCTAGGAGGATAGCAGCGGGTGCTCTTGTCTGTCTCTCCATGGCAGAGATGGAAAACACTTGCTAAATCAGGCCAACATCTGTGGTACTCAAAGAGAACACCTTTTCTTCTGCACTTCATTTATTCAAAGATAGGACGGACATAGCAATGGATCAGGCAGTAGGTTTTATACCCTTTTTTGCCACTGACCTCCTAGATGAATTTGGTATAACCTCTCATTCGGTCTTCTCCAGCAGTCAAACAAGGATTGTGGTTTATCTTCAAACCACCCTGGTATGTACAGCTAACAACAAAGCTGTCTAACAACTGAAGTGCTTCCATTTTTCAGGTCATCCTTCCATGTTTCCTACCAATAGGTATGTAACACCTGTAGTAATGCATATGCATGAGGATGCCAATGTTTAAAAACCACCATAAAGTGGGGTGGGAGGTGGGGTGGGCGATTCACCTCTAGTAGGTGAATCAGAAAGGAGAAGAGAAATGAAAACAGTTGTTTATTTCTCCCTTAACTTCACCTCACATCTGTTTAGAGTACTACTAAAACCCACACAAAGCTTTCTGTGACTAAGCACACTACACTTTCTTCCATATTCGTCAGCATGTCTCAGACGAGACATCTTTTATCCACAGTGAAGATAATAAAACCGTGATTAAAAATATCTAGAACTGGAAATTCAGCCACCAGACACTTCTTACCATGCTGTACTTCTTTTAAAAGGAGCTATAGTGAAAGAAAAGAGACTTCTGATCTTACAATAGACTCTTGAAGGTAAAGGCACAAAACTTCAGTAAAACTCATTATCACAAACAAGCTCACATTTAATTTAAAGAATTTCGCCTACTTGCCCCTAGGCCTACTTGATATTCTGTAAAAACCTGCAAGTTGTCAGTCTGCATTCCAAAAACACCCTAATAGAGTTGGTCATCCAAAATTGTTATGAATAGCATAAAATTAAACTTATATAATGGGAAAGTTCATGATAGACACACAGCACAGTTACCTGCTAAGTATTTTCATATTTTCAAGTCTGTGCAGTAAGACTGCACATTACATTAAGTATCCTAAAATATGGCTAAAGGACAATCCCACAACAAAAAATTAAATTGTGATCATGCAGCTGACATTAATTCCCAAATTAGCTAACAATTTCTCACCTCAGTCTAAACGATGAGTTGATCTTTGGTCGTAAGCCACCATTTTCAAACAGCTGTATATGTTGCTGATTATTTGCATGGAGCTTCCAACTTATACATATTGGGTTCCTCACAGAACGAGGGCTGTCCTTTTGCTCTTGAAGCCCTTCATCCTCTGTTTCACTGGATCCATCTACCACTGCTTGGAGAAACTTTCTGAGCCTGGTAAGTACATTCAACCTCCACTGCTGAGAAGTTACTCTGCGATTTGGGTTAACAGAGAGCATCCAGGAAAGTTTGTCCCTGCTTTTCAGTCTTTTTGAAAGTTGCTGGTGAGAAATAAGCTCTACAAAATTCTTCAACAATATAACGCTGCGGTCTGTAAGAAGAGCTGGGTATGCTTCCAATAAAACGTCCAAGACTTTCAATGAATCTTCCTGAATTCCCTCACTGATATGAGTCATGGCACTAGAGAGATGGGCACTTACCAAAGGAAAAAATGGAGTAATCTGTTCCGCTCTTATTTTTGAAGCCAAGAACTGCAGCAGGTGAACAGCTGCTCTTCTGACACCAGAATCTTTGTCTGTAAACACAGCAGCCACCTCACTTATTATATTTGAAAGGTGTGCATCAATTAAAACTGGATACTGAGACAGGAGTTCTTTGAGTCCAAGAAGTGCATTATGCTTAACCCCAGGACTATAGTGATGCATCTGTGAAAGCAGGTCCTAAAAGGAAACAAACATATATACTTGCTATCATTATTGTTTGAAGCTCTTTAAACTTCCCCCATCTATTTCCAGCATTTTTCTTAAACACTCGAAAAATACAGAATCTATTCTTATGATGTACTGCTGTTCATAACAGCAAAATACGTTCAGAACAAACATAGTGCTAGTTCAAAGCACAACAATAAACAAATTATCAGAATTCAATGACAGGAAAAACAAGATAGTATGACTTGTCCTTCAGGTCGTTAGATACTCCTCATTCTTAAGTTTATGCACGACCCTACTGACTCAACAGAGGGATGATCAAAAGTCCTCCCACTCTTATTCTCAAAAGTAGAACTATGAAATCTCAGCCTCAACAGCTTTCTTCAGTTTAAGCAGAGAGTTGCAAGAAACAGAAGACAACACAAAGGATGGAAAACAAAACCACCCCTTAAAGAAATACAAGATTCGTTAAAAACATCATTTCAGGAAGTCAACTTCTTAAAACCCTGTCTTGAAGCCATGATCCAAGACTTTCAAAAATCAAATGTTAATCCCAGATACTTAAATCAATGTGCAATTGGTTTTTCATTCTGATGAAAACCTTTCCCTTGGGTTACATGCTGGTCCAGCAAATTGAGTCATTAAATTCATGGGTCAGATTATTGTCAAGAACGAGGCTGTATTCAGATACCCTGCTGGAGTTTTTTTTTAAATAAAATATTTTTCCCTAAACTCTGGTAAACAGAGTAAACCTAGATGAATGACAAGTAATTTTCTGTAATTTCAGAATGTAATGTCACACTCTACCTTAATGTTAAGTTTTCTATTTTGTGTAGGAAGCACTCCATCTTCTTTAAGCTGCTCGGGAATTTGTATGGCCTTTGTTCTGAAGGTAGTATCAGTTGCATTCTCTAGTTTAGGCTTTTTTTTCCCAACTTTAAATTTCACTTTCTGGAAATCTTCCTGATGTTTCCTTTTTTTAGTCATTCTGATTCTCTGCAAAAAGATATTCAAAATTTTAATTTGATTAAATACACAACAAAAACAATGTTTCCACCACTGAGAAGAAACTTCCTAACAAAGGCTAGTGTTTTTATTCTTTTTCTCTATGCATAAACTAGTGTCCACTCTTGAGACCAGACGCTAGACTAAACAGTCCTGCAGACTGATTCTGTGCAGCTGTTGTTCCAGTGTCCAGAAAACATTCTGCTCCTCCTTTGGCTGTCTTTGCTTTGAGAACTGCTTTACTGAAAAACATCACTGAAATATCTGCACCTGCCACTGCTTTATCAGATTTAAGTTGCTGATTCTGTTCTGTTTTAAAAAGTTCCTGCCAACAAAGCAACTTTTTACATAATTGATTCTTGTCAAGTGGAGGAGCTCAGCAAACTGCTTTATTTCATTTGTACATTGCTTCCCCAAGTCCATCACTAACAGTACACAGACTGCACAAGTACAATCATGGGTTTAATCAAGCCTTCACCAGTAACAGCATGGCACAAGAAACCTAAGAAAACTTCCACTACACACCGAAAAATCCAGTCTGTGCATTTAAAAATGGTAACTAGAAGAAGGGGGGGGAGTGGGTGAAGGAAGAGCCTAAATGGGGGGAGTGGATGAAGGAAGAGCCTAAATGGGCACACATACAGAGTAAGTAACAAGAGATTAAAAAACAAAGTCATATTTAATAAGGCATAAGAAATAAGGTTGTATGAGTCACTATACTTATAAGTTCTAGACATAGTAGAATAGAGGTACAATAACCAAAGTAAATTAAAACCCACATAAGTTTCTAAATGGCTTTTTGGCTCTGATTTATCTGCTTGGATATTGAAGCACTCTTCCTTCTACCAGGTTAAAAAACAAAAAAAAAAATTAACACAGCTAAAAATCCCAATAAACATCACACCGCAGGATCTCTTATTTAATTTTCTCGGGGTGGGGGTGGAAAAAAAAAGACCCTAACAAAAAACACTACAAACCAAAATCCCCAACAATACAGCTGACCAAACTCAGAAATTCAGAAATTTCTAAATTACATAGCCAGACAATTATTCTTTTCTGGTATATGCGATCATCGTTCCCTCTAGAATTCTAGAAAATAGAATTCTACATCCAATTTCCCAATGGACTTCAAGCTGAAATTTGGAGTATTTCATAGATACACCATCAAGATAATAATTCAACATTTTAAATCAAACTGTCATTTTCTATTCTTTTAAAACAATTTAAACAACTGATTGCACAAACATTTGACTGAATTTCTGCTTTCCACATGCTAGCTTAAAGTTATATGCAAGACCACTTTAACTGAAGTAGAAATTTAGCATAAGTAACCTATCAACTCAAAAGGCTTTTAAAAAACTTATGAGTTTGGTGCAAAAAAAAGGTCCTTTAGTGTCCAACTATAACAATCATGGTTTTATAAGCTTTTGATTTTTATTACATGCAACTTTCAGAAAAGAACTACAACATTTTTCCCTCCTTTATATATAGAAATAGCTTGTTTTAATGGAGATATCTAGGAAGCCTCACTCTACACCATGAAGCATTTGGCTCCCAATTAGCATTAATAACTTCACACTTCAGGTGCGCACACACCTTAACAAAATCAATTAAGTCTTTTAAAGGATGAGGCTTATAAAACAACCTTTCTCCTAGTACAACAAGGCACTACAGTTTACTTTGCAGTTCATATTCTGGAAATAATTTATTGGCAATCTAAGCCTATCCATTTACAATTTATATGTAACACACTAAATCAAGAGACAAAAGTCACAAAACTCAAGCCACGCAAACACCACAGTGTGTATGTAATAAGACATCTGGCAAAACTGTACACCATGAAATTATGTAAATATTTTAATTAAACTTCTTGCTGAAAAAACTGTTGCTTTTTACTCCAGCAGTATCTCATGGGAAAAGACTGTGGGAGCTGGGCCTGTTTGGTCTGGAGAAGACTGAGCATATAAACATCTCTAAGGCAGATGCCAAGAGGATGGTACCAGGCTCTTTTCAGTGGTGCCCAGTGACAGGATGAGGAGCAATGGCTGTAAACTAAACTACCCAAAGTTTCACCTCAACATGAGGAAGAATTTAACACTGAGGGTGGCAGAGCATTGAAACAGGCTGTCCAGGGAGGCTGTGGAGTCTCCCTCTCTGGAGATATTCCAAACTCACCTGGATAACCTGCTCCAGGTGACCCTGCTTTGGTAGGGGAGGTTGCACTAGATAAATTCTAACTCATCTGTGACTGTACTTTCACTTGGCCCTCCTCCAGCAGGACTGAGCTAAGTGCACCTAATAGTTTATGCACTAACATGGTTTTTACAACCCAAATCATTAAAACCTCAAATCCATGCAAGCTTTCTTTAACATAAAGCTGCATGCCGCTCTTTTTAGAAGCCACCTGAGGTGTCCCCAAGGGAAACAGAGGGGAACCAAAAGCAGCAACCGTTTCACCTGTGATTTCACTGGAGTGAAGGGTCTGGAGAAAAGGTGGAGAAAATGTCCTCTGCACATACCTGAACGGAGGATGGTAGCCAGGTGGGGGTCAGCCACCTCACCCAGGCAACCAGTGACAGTACAAAAGGCTTAAGCTTGTACAGGAGGCCAGGGGGAATTCCATCTAGAGGAATTTCTTCACAGAGAGGGTGATCAGACATTGGAATGGGCTGCCCAGGGGGGGATGGAGTCACCGTCCCCGGAGTTTAAGGAAAGACTGGACGTGGCACTCATCGCCATGGTCTACTTGGCGTGTTGCTCACTTACAGGTTGTACCGGATGCTCTCAGAGCTCTTTCCCAACCTAATTGATTCTGTAATTACCTCCTCGCGGCTCCGAGGCCGTATCCTCAGGGAGCCTACCTCGCTGCCTTGCTCCAGCCCTGAGAAGCGCTAGGGCCAGGCACTCGCCCTGCCCGCGCCGCTCGGGGTTCCCGGCGGGCCGGCTCGGTCCCGGAGCCCGCACAGCACACCGGCGGTACTTACATGCGCTCAGCTCCCCGCGGCTCCCGCGCCGCCCGCGCATCCCCCGCACCGCTCCGCACCGCTCCGCTCCGCACCGCCGGCTCCTCCCGCCGCTCTAGGCCGGCACGCCGCCCTCCTCGCCGTCCCGGGACATCCTCCGCCGTGCCCCCCGCGCCGCCGCCGCTCCAGCCGCTCTGCGAGCCGTTCAAATAAAGGCGCGTCAGTGCCCGCCCGGCGCGGGGGAGGCCGCGGGTCCGGCCCCCGGCACGGCCGGGAGGGCCCGGGGCTGCGCGGGGGGCGGCGGGGCCGGCAGGGACGGAGGGAGGGAGGAGGTGAGAGGGGGCAAGGCAGGGAAGCCGCCGTGGGAGGTGGGGCGGGGGCGGCGGCGCCGCCGGTTTCGCCGGGAGCGGCACCGATCCCGCGGGGAGGGAGGCAGGGAGGCAGGGTGGAGGAGTGGCACAAAAGGCGGGCGAGAGGGCGGCCCGTGGCGCAGAGGCAGGGCGGGCGCGGCGGCGGCCCCCGCGGGCAGGCACGGACCGGGACGGGACGGGCGGCGCCGGGGCCGGGCTCCTCTCCCTCCGTCCCTCCTCCCCGCCCTTCCCTCCCGCTCCCGCTCCGCTCCCGGCTCCGGCGGGCCCCGCGCGCTCACCCGCCAACCACGCGCGCGCCCGCGCCAGCCCCGCGTCCGCCCCCCCCGACCGCCCC
>JAWWTY010000077.1:89601761-89666504 GCA_035222235.1 Margarornis squamiger | reverse complement strand
GACCGCCCCGGCCGGAAACGGCCGCCCACGTGAGCGCCGCCGCCCGCAGCGCGCGCCGCCCGGCCACGCCCCGCCCCCGGCCCCGCGCGGGAAAGGAGCGGCGCGGTTCCGGCACGGCCCAGCGCGCGAGCGCCCCCCGCAGGGCGGGAGGGCCGGGGCAGGCACCGAGCTCGGCGGCCACCAGCGACAGCGGCAGGGAGAACGGCCTGAAGCTGTGCCGGGGCAGGTGGAGGCTGGGTGTCGGGAAAAGGCTCCTCGCCCAGAGGGTGACCGGGCACTGAAGGGGCTCCCCAGGGCAGTGGTCACAGCCCCAGGGCTGGCAGAGCCCAGGAAGGGTTGGGACAAACCTCTAGGGCACGCGGTGTGGCTCTTGGGGATGGTCCTGTGCAGGGCCAGGAGCTGGACTCGCTGCGGGTCCCTGCCAGCTCCGGATTGTATGATTTTGGGAAGATGTATTTCGTTCCCATGAAGCGGGACTCTCTCGAGTGCTGCTGTGCCACTGCTGCAGGCAGCAAGGCAATGATAACCAGGACCGAGATAAGGACAGGTCCGGGAGGAGCAGCTGCGGGAGCGGGGATGGTTCAGCCTGGAGGAGGCTGCGGGAGGAACTTTTCGCTCTACAGCTACCCGAAAGGAGGGTGTAGCCACGGGGTGGGGGGGCAGGCCCAGGGAATTAGTGACACGATGAGAGGGCACAGTCTTAAATTGTGCCGGGAGACGTTTGGGTTAGAGGTCAGGAGGAGTTCCTTCACAGAAAAGGTGATTCGACATTGCAGTGAACTGCCCGGGGAGCTGGTGGAGTCAGTGTCCCTGGAGGGGTGTAAGGGGAGACCAGAGGTGGCACTTGGTGCTGTCGTGGTCCAATTGACAAGGTGGTGTTCGGTCACAGGTTGGACTCCACGATCTCAGAGGTCTTCTCCAGCCTAATCGATCCTGTGATTCTTTCGGTGAAGGCATTGCAGAGCCAGCATCAGCATTTAAGGCTTCACACATAAACCACCAGGCACTCTACGCACTTTTGTACACTCAGATGAAGTTTGCCCCTCTGAAGGGATAATGAATTCCCAAGGCAGAAAGGATGCAGAACCCTAGGAGACCCAGGAAGCAACACAAGAGGAGGATGTTTCCATACCTGCTTAGAGCAGCAGAGATAGTCACAACTCGCACCTGACAGTAACTCTGCAGGTGCATGCTTTAAACTTTTCCTTTCCTGTCAATTGACCTGTGAACACTCCTCTCCTAAAAATCACTTCCTCAAAGCTCTCTGGCTTCTAATTAAAATGTATAAAACCAAGGTAGGGCTTGCAGAAAAAGTAATTTTCTCTTGGTTTTTCTTGCTAGTGCTTAACTTTTAACTCTATTAATTCTCTTGTTATTCCAGATGTCTGCCTTGCTGTTACTATGAGAAACCAAAATGTATAATGTAAAATATAGTCAATAGCATTGCCTAAGCATCATCACTAAAGATAATGCCTTTTTTCCTTACTTTGCAATACTGGCACAAGTAAAACATTAAACTCTGTTTTACATTAGTATAAGAATATAACAAACCATCACAAAACAGAGGCAGACACAGAACAAAATAATAAAATGCTTTTTCAGCCTCTATTTGCATCAGGAAAAAAGGGGGGAAAAAAGAAAAAAGTGAAGTAATTGTACATAGACTATGTCAGACTGTGTTCTCTGAAAACATTTCCAGAAGCACACCCTTCATGACTCTTACACACTTCAGGTTTCTCAGCTGTCTTTGAGAAGTGCAGCAACACCCTGCAACACGCTGTTCAAACCATATATCCATGTGTACAGATTCAGGGGTCTTTTCCACCATGCTCCTCATGCACCCAAGGGAAAAAACACCTCAAATCCAAGTTATTTCAATTTTATTTCCACTAGGAATGATTTCACATTAAGAGGAAAAAGAAGCAGTCCCAGAGATGGCCATTTACAACAGCTGAACATTCTATTATTTTAATTCATAGAATGTTCTGCACTTTGAAAACAAACAGAAAAAATATGTTTTTATTTTCAGAATTCAAAATTTTCACGTTCATTAAGCAGGTATCAACACTGTCCCTAGGTACAGAGAGTAAATGAACTCCAAGAACTCTGGTTCCATCTCTGCTTCTGACAAGAATAGATTTAGTTGTGTTCCAGAAATTTTTCACAGTTTCTTTAAAACAATGTTTCGTGTTTTCTTTGTCAGTGAACTGTTCTCCTTCCTGTGCCTGTTCATAGAATAAAACTAACAAATTTTGTAGCTGCTTTCTTTGTTACCTTAGCTTTATTGCATCTTGCATTCCATGACATGAAGATGTGAAACCATCAGGATGAGGATTCTCAATTCCATGCAGATCTCCAAAAAAATGTAAGTTAACATTAAAAGGTTCACTTACCATCTGGCCCCAGCATGTCTGTATTATACCAGCATTTGGCTGCAAAGCTGAAGAGCTTTAATTAGAACCACTGAAACCTACCCAACATCACAAGCAGGGAGCGAATTTTAATTACACAATTTAGGTTTAAAAAATATTTTTTCCCAATCACACTAATGTATAATATATCCAAAACTTTTTTTCACCACCCTACAAAAGTAGAAGTCATTAATATATAGACCTTTACATTCAGTCAAAACCACTGGTACTTTAGGTGGAAAAAAGCTCACGTTACAAGAGCCTGAAGGACAGTATAAGCCAGCTTTCATTTCATTCTCATACTGGAGAGAAGACAAAAGATACTCTCTCTACCACATCAGTGCCTCTTAACCAGAGCCTAGTTAGATCTCTTGGGACGTATCCCTAAATTTGCAAACATAGCCGACTTCTATTGACTTTGTTAAAACTTCCAGGCTTTATCTAAGCTCCTTAAACTGGCTATAACCCAGGCACTTCTCAACTCAGAACCAGAGTGACAACACTGACTTTTTAGTATTATTTTTAATCTTTGTTTTAAAAAAATGTGGAGATCTATTAATAACTCTTATAGGGCAGAAGGGTTTTGATTACAAAAAATTTTGAGGCCTGGCAGCCACAGGGGAATAACTTATGAGTATTTGTTTCAGGATTAATTTGTACTGCTGACTGCAGTAGTTCATCCTACTGATAACTCTTTGTAAAAGAATCAACAATAAGAAAAGATCAGACTGTCAAGGTACTTAATGTATTTAATGATATTGAAAAACACAAGTTACCTGTTTTAAAAGTATGTTTTACGTGGAAAAGATAGAACATGAGCTTTACAACCTTTCCATAATATAGAAATTTCAGCTGGATGAAGAAATAAATAACAAGAATTTCAAAACCAATTTATTAATTTAATTAAAATAACACTGTACAAAACCTAAACAAAATCAACTCTGCTGAGCTCGTATTAAGTAAAATAACAAACTCACAGAAAGTAAACATTTCTGTATTAGCTCTATTAACCTTCATGTCACTGTGTGCTGCTGTTGCTTGGTCTCCTCAAAGTTCCACTTTCAGCCAGGATCCTTATAACATTCGGAATATCAATTCCTAAGTTAAAGGCAAAAAAACAAACAAAACCAGAAAGTAAGTAATTTTATCATAAAATTAATTTAAAAACACAATTTATACTGAAACATTTAGGTGCTGAGGTGATTTTGGATCTTTCCTTATTAAAAATACCATAACTGTTAGCAATCACAATGTGCCTGGAAACTATAACTGTACATTGCTATGAACAGCTGTACTGGTTCAGTTAAAGAGTCTGTGTTGCCCCTCTACCCCAACTTTGAAAGATCTGCAGCTGATATTCAGGAAACCACAACCAGAAGTGCTTGATTTTATCACTGTAACAATAAGTTAGTGTCTGAACACAAGGGAGGAGGCCATGTTGCTTTGATCAAACTCATGTCCATGACTTTAGGAGGGTGAGAGGAGAAGTAGAAGAAACATGGGGACAGTTTTAGTGGCAATAATAAACATTCAGCATAACCAAAAGCAGGGCAAGTGTGCCTGATGCTTGGTGGGGTGTGGTAATACCATGTTTTCCTCATCTCAGATCATCTTCCACTCAGGAAACTTTCTGAGGAAAGTCTGATATGGTAAACTTTTCAGTGGTGCTCTTCCCAACTCTTGCCCTGTCTGGGCAGAGACAAGGAAATGTTTTGTATCCACAGTATCCTTTTGTGAGGAGTTCCATAGATCATCCACCTACTGCTGCATTAAGAACAATCTCTTTTTGTCCATTTTGGACTCCCACACTACTCCAAGTTTATATAGGAAAGAACAGAATCCTGTCTGTCATCTGCATCCACTCATGATTTTACAAATCTCTCTTGCAATATCTTAGTCATCTCTTTTCCGGGCCAAAAAGAGTCCTAGCTTTCTACTGCATCTACTTATATGGAAGATATTCCTATATTTTACTGCTGTCTCTAAACCTTTTGCAGCAGCAAAGTCCTTTATCTGAAATAAGGGAAACCCTTTACTCTGTGCCAGGTACAGGCAAAACATGGGTTTATACAACAGCAAAATTACTCCTCCCATCTTTATTTAATCCTTTCCTTAATTCCCTGCATTCAACATATTCTTCTGACTGACAAGTTGGTACTTCCACAGATCTGATGAGGAGCTTTTGAAATTTTTTAGGCCAACCGACACTTTTAACTAGTTCAAATTCAACAAAATTTTGTCATCCAGATACTTATCCTTTTTTCCTGTTCATTTGTGAAGATATGAAACAGCACAGGCCCACAGTTCTCTACAGGAACCTCTTTCCATTGTAAAAGATAATTGACCTTTTCCTATTTCTTTATTATTTAAACAATGCAAGGATTTTCCTCTTTTCCCATAGCCAGTTAGCTCCCTTAAAAGCCTCTGATTAGTCAAAAGCTTCTTGGAATTCTAAACAGACTATATAAACTGGATCACCTTGATCTGACTCCTTTGCTGACCCCTTTCAAACAACTCCAGAAAGTCTGTAAGCAGGCTTTTGTTATCACAAAAGCCATTTTCATTCCCCACCACCCACTCAACAGATCATATTTGTCCAGGTGTCTGCAAACCCCTACCTTGTTTTTCTAAACAGTTTCTATTTATTTACCTGTCTAATAGAAGATGACACTTTCAAAGATCACTGGGAACCCTGTACTGGCTTTGTCTGGGATGGACTTAACTTTCCTCCTAATAGACTGGAATGATGCTGTGCTTTGGATTTGTGGCCAAAACAGTGTTGATAACATACCCCTGCTCTGGCAACATCAAGGCTTTCTCTTTTTCCATCTCTGCACTCCTTCAGTGATTTGTCTGGGAATTGGAAAAAGGCTGGTAAGGGCACAGCTGGGACAACTGACCCAAACTGGCCAAAAGGATTCTATGCATCATGCTCAGCAACAAAACCTGGGGAGGCGAGGAGGTTGGCTTGGCCCCCAAGGCAGCTGCTGGTCAGAGACTGGCTGGGCATCAGTGTGCCTGTGGGAACTGCCGAGTTATTGTCTTTGCATCACTTATTCCCTCCAACATTTTCCCTTTATGCAATTGTTATCATGACCCGTGAGGTTTCTCACTTTTGTTCCTCCTGTTCTCTTCCCCGTCCAGCTGCAGGGGAATGATGGGGGAGACTGAGCAAGCAGCTGTGTTCAACATGCAAAAAACCCTTAAAAATAAACAAAACCACCAGAGAGAACCACGTTTGCCACCTACAAATTCTCAGGTTCCAAGAGAAGCTTTATGGAAGAAGTCATTACCATCAGTATGGAGAAGAGTTCTAACAGTTTACTACTTCCATGGCTTTATGTTATCAATTTGTTCCAAAACTTCCATTCCAAACAGGTACTGTGCTGAGCTGTGTGCACACACACACTCACACACCCTGTGAGTGGTTATGGCATGGACTGCAGCCTCTCCAGTTCCTTTCACAGTCAGCACTCAGGCAAAGAATATCTTAAGATTCCCTACAATGTACTCATCTTCGGTGTTCTTTTTTTAACTTTGTGATTTTAAACACACTCTGAGAGGCTTAGAAATGTACACAGGAAACTTCTGAAGAAAGGGCAGTAGTTGACTGACGATGAGGGAAGGTTTAATAGCTGAAACTTATTAGAAACTGTGATGGTGATGCTGTTGGTATTCACAGCATCACCATTTCTCCACTTACAGCACGGACAAATGATTCTGTTTTTTTCTAATAACAATACACTTGGGTTTAGTTTACAGTCTTTCACCATGTAAATGTAACTCTGCCCAAATGAGGAAAGAATTTTCAAAAAATTTGGCAATTATTAATGACTTTATGAGAAGGCAGCCATTTTGAATTACCATTCCTAAATTGGAACCTGCAAAAATTAGAGGGAAAAAATTAAGGCTCTTCAGCCCTCCTTAATACCTCAAAATACTTATCTGACCCATATAAGCCCTTATTATTTCAGAGCTAACAAAATATGTTATGTATATTTTTATATATATGCATTTGTGAATTACCTCTGAAAGCTGGATTTGCTGCTGCTATTTTGTGTAGAGTAGCAGTAACTTCCTCAACATTCATATTTCTTACGCTGTTCAGAAATTCAGTCATGACGTTGTTCTCATACGCTGTGTCTGAGGAACCAGTTGAAAAGGTCTGGGGTTCATCTTCTCCATTTACTGATAAGGACTGCTTAGCTGGTCGGCTGCTTGAACAGTCTTAAAGAAGAGAAATACTGGTTTTCAGTACGAGAAGATTCTGAAGAGTCTTCATTACGTGTTTCTCTAAATAGCACTTTTCAAAACAAGTGTTTCCAGCAGTAGTGCTGGTAAGATTCACATCTGACTGCTACATTTTCAAACAACCAAGAGTCAGGAATGCTTTCCATTTACAGAAAATCCTGAAGAAACAAGGGTGGAGTGGTAGGTGAGAGCTATTTGCATTATGCTTACAAAAAGGGAATACAAGTTTCAAATCTCATCTGTTGTAAGTCACTGTGATTTTTGTTATTAGCATTGTATTAATTGAAGTTTTCAAAAGCTGAACTTCCTAGAAAGACCATAAAATTGACATCACTCAGAAAAAAAAAAATCATACAAAACTTCATTAGTATTATGGGCATCTTGTCTTTCCGAGCACACAAGTGTACTCCTGTGTTTGAGAAAAAAAGCCATTTGTTTATATCAGAGGGAACTGACCTCAGAGAAATCCAGAATTCTTTGAAAAAATTAATCTGAAGTACCAAGGCCAAGTAGTTGCACTATTCAGGTATTATCTATCCTATACAACATAACTCTTTTCACTAACATCTCGATTCAACTAGACCTGAGATAAGCATCTTCTCCAACAAGAAGGGAAAGAAATATTGAGTGGGGAAGGAAAAAAAAAGCCAGAGAAACTTTGAAAGTCTCCTTAGAAACAGTTGCCTCTGAACAGAAATCAATTGACACTAACTCAATTTCTCCCCAAATCCCACAGTTAAGTAGGATCAATGTTTTTTCAACAGTCTTCCCTCTCTAATATTTTTGAGGATGGGAAAAAAACCCAAAACTATTAATTTATGCTACTTGACTCGCTTCATTCCGCTCTTAAGCTCTGCTTTTAGAGAAGCAGGCAAAAAAAGGCTTAGTACGACTTTATGCAACATTTAGTGTTAAGATCAAAGCACATTTCAAAGCCAACAGTACCAGTATCAGAGTCACTAACATCTGCTGAAGTCAGGTCAGACTGTTGTGTGGAATATTCCAATGCTGCTTCTCCATTATATTCAACATCTAAGAGATCCTACAAGTTGGGGAAAAAAAGAAAGAAAAAAAAAGGATGTGTTCGAAATGTCATCTGGACAACCTCTTGAACTTATGAACTACTATATCTTTAATGATCACAAACCAAATAAAAGACCAGTATTTCTGCTGCCAAATCTCAAAAATCAAGTATTTCTTTGAAAATCACAGGGCTGATAATGGACTTCTGTGTATACACAGCCCATGGTATCTCTTTACATCCAATAAAGTTCTGTATTAGGCAATGAGGTGATACTTATTGAGCCTAATTCTCAACCTGTGAGGTCTAAAAAGAGCATTTTACACTCAAAATAAAAGGTTTAGTTAAAAAATTACCAGTTGAAAGATCACAGTTTACAATACTAACAAGGCCTAATGTGGGAAATCGTTTTGGTTTTCTACAACTAGTAAGTTAAAAGTTACTTCAGTAAGAACTTGACTGTTTTGTAACATGTCAGCAGCCTCAAAGAAGTACTCAAAACACCTCCATATGTACCACCTGTGTAAAGACAAGTCAGTCAAATATAATAGCAGAGAGGGGAAAAAATGAGTTTCTAGTAGGGGAAGAAGAAAGAGACCTCAAAGAAAACAGTCCAAAGAGTAAGACCAAAACTTGTATAAGAAAGTCACTATCAGTGATGCTTGACTACGTGGTGAATTAAGTGAAGGCTGGGAACAGAAACAGGATACAGAACAAGAGTGTCAGGAGAGTCAGTACAGATGAGAAAAGCTTAAGTTAGAATTGAAAAGGGGCAAAAACAGCAGAAAAACTTAGATGTAAGGAAAAGCATGGGGAAACGAGATGATTTTTAGTTTCTATTAACAACGAAAAGAGTGCAAGCACATTTGAACACAAATTATCAAGACTCATCAACAGAAAGGTAAAATTTTATGCTATCTTGACTACAAAACTTCATATATTTAGTAGTCTCCACAACAATTTTGTTTCATTAAACTATTTATAATAATAAAAATGCATAATCAGAGGAACCTACAGATTTGTAGAACAAAATCAAAACAAAACCTGCATTTACTTTGTTTGATGCGGCCTGCTGACGATATTCCACCAGTGCATCTGTAAGAGTCTGTGTAACTTTCAGGATAAATGAAGCATCATCTTCATTCAGTATCTCAAAACTTTGCTAGATAAAAAAAAAGAAAGAAAACAGCATACAATAAAACATTTTCTCTCTGAAAGACTGAAGTATCACAATTTATAAAGAAACCTGCAGGAACCCCATTTTCTTTGTCTCTATCCTTTTGTCAGACATGGCTGAAATTATAAAGCAAATACAGTTTTTATTTTTAATCCCATAAATTGGGGATAGGGAAGTGGAATGAAAGAGAATCCTAACAGAAGAAAGCTGCAGGTACCCAATACAATCCTTCAAAAAGGAACAACCCAAGAGTATGCCTGGAAATATAGAGAAAATAATGCTTTTCCATAAGTATTTTGATCTTTTCCCAAGATACCTGCATACAAATGAATGTGTACACATTCCCTGAGGCAATGTAGTCACAACCCATTTCTCTAGAAAATAGCAAAAAGCCAGAATGCTACTGAATTTAAAAATGCATGCTGCCTTGCCCTAGACTAACCTTCTTCCCCAAAAGCCTAAGGGAAAAGCAGTCTTGAAGCTGTGAAGCTCTAGTAGGGGACCAACTTCTAGTACCAACAGCCCTCACAGAGAGGGCTACATGCGGCATCCTCTCCTCTGCCCCAGTAAAGACCTGCTGAAAACACTTGCATTGGGCACAGCATAACACAACTGCAGGTCTGTCCTAACAATCTAATCTTCTGGATCCTCCAAACAATGGGAAAAAAATAATAAAAACCTAGCATTAAGTTTGTATGTGACAGCATAACACTGGTCATATTGTATTTTTAACACTAATAGTATTTATCTCTCCTGGTTTGCACAATTTATATTTAATGAAAATATTGTCAGAAGCTAGGTGGAAAACGAAGATTAGATTTGGGCAATGACATCTCTGCTATGAGATAATACAAGAAATATGATTATTTTCATGACAAATCTCAACATACTGTTTTCACAGTATGCTCAGCATACTGATTTTCACAGTTAAAAAGTATACAGTATGGATAATTATTGCACAACTTTTCACAATATGAACAGCCAGGCCAAAAATGAGAGTCCAAAAAGACCACTTTCATCATTTTTGTATCTGCCACATACAAGTAACCTTTTGAATCCAACAACAATAGCGACATATAATGCAGTGTATAACTATAGATGCTAATATTAAACAAGTTCCAAAAAAACTTTATAAAACAGAATGTTTTGTAACATTCCCAACAGTCCTCTTTTATTCGTGAAGGACAATCATACTAAGCAAGAATATGACTCAAAACAAGTTCATTAACAAGGTGCAACCTTTACACTTAAAAACTCCCTATAAAAAAAAGATGAAAAAAGATTTTATGATAGTCAGTAGTGCTTAAATAACCATGCAGTAGCTCACTCACGGCAACTACCAGTAAAGATTTTCATGCAGTTTGTCACTGGTGCTTTTATTAAAATCACCATTTCTGTATGCAAGACCCGAACGTTGATACATCTAACAACCGGCAACTGGTAGCTTTCCACTCTTCTTGATTGGATCACTGCTGTGAATGTGTACATAATACACATTTTCACAGAATTCTGGTGTTCTGCCACTTACGTTACAGAGCGAATAGGCAGGGTTTTGTAGTTTATGGGGTTCTGGGGAAGGTTTGGTTTAAATACACAACTTGCATTTTATTTCTTAAAAATTGCTTTTTTCCTTTCTGCGTATCTCAGATATCTGCGGAGGAGTTGCTAACCACCCCCAGCTCTTTCACACAAGATGGTGAGAGGTCCTTGCACTGCCCATGGGAAAGGTTTCAGCCCATCCCTGTGGCCACCATTTCCAGGGGAGCTTCAGGATTGGCACCTCTCCCTACCCGTGTCTTTTGTCTTTGCAGCATCACCTCCTGCTGTCTGTGAATAGAACTGCACCAAAGGGGCAGAGAGAGGACTGGATTTGTTTGAAAGTTTTGGTTATAGTCTCGCTGTTTGTTCTGTTCTGGTTTTGGGTATACACATATGTATTCGTAGAAAAGAACTGTTATCCTTCTCTCTACATTTTCTGATTAAAGTCTCTTAATTCCAAAGGTTGCCGTGGTTTTGAGGACAGAGAGGCCCCCTTCCTAGTCCAGAAGGATTCCTCACTTTCCTTGCTAGACATCTTGGTTTCTTTTTAAACCAAGACAGCATGTAGTTAAGGAGTGAAGTTAAGCTGTAGTTGAGAAAAATGCAATAATTTTCAATGCCAGTCATTGCCCTGACAGCAAACTAGTACTCTGGCAGAAACCATGTCTAGAAACTTGAGAATTAATAGATATATAATAAACTCAGTGACATGAATTTTATTCTGAATTCTGCCTTCTGACAAAATACATTGTTGGTTTACCAGACTGCCTACATTTTAGATTTAGCAAATCAGTGATTTTTTTGTTTATTTTTAATTTTTTTCCCAAAAATTACATTGCAAGGTAAGATGTAACACTCACCAAATAATCCAAAAGTTCCTCCTGACTAGTGAATTCTTCATGATTTGCTGTAAATTCTTGCTGTTTAACATAAAAAGAAAGGTCCAGAGATCTATTGTGTGCAGTAAATATAATTAAACAGTAACAGTTATGGTTACTCTACAATTCTCGTTCTAAATGTCTGTAAACTTGTATGAAATTTGTACACAGGTTTTCATAACAAAGAAGGAAAAAAATCTTAATAGTTTTGCCTTAGTAACTTGTAGCTAATTTATTGCCAATAATATTATTAATTTAAATAAGCAAACACCACTGCCAATCATATATTAAAGGAATTATTTTCCCAACTGTTGGACACTGGAGCAACCCATTAACAGAAAAATATTCACCTCAACTGCCTTGTTTTCTTCCTGTGATTGTTTATTGGTCTCACACCTTAAAACAGAATAAGTAAAACATTCAGTTGATTGATCCATCAAAAATGTGTAGCCAGCCAATAACTGATAATCAGTTTAAACTCCTGACACACTACTACTGTAGTAGTTCTGACACACTGAAAGAAAGGTCACATACTATTTCCTTAGAGAAATCCCAGCAGTCCCAGATATCATCATAAAAATTATTTTTTATCACAAAAAAATTATTTTTGGTTTGGGGTTTTTTAGTGTGACTATTAGCACATAGATTCTAAACCCCAGAGTTAATAAAAAAGTTTGACATGACAGTAATAGCTGCAAAATTTTTGTACACATTGCAGAAAGACAAGGCTCCTAATTACAGTCTAATTTTTTTCAGCACTTCACAAACTTGCCTTTACAAAAATTCATCTATAAAAAGAAGCATTTTACAATGTAGCCACACAAATACTGGGCATACAGACATAGATATGGCTAAATGTTACTAACTCATATTTGTGCTGTTCTGCAATTACAGCTGCTATAGATACATTCCATTCCTTTGCAAGCCCAAGAACCAAGGGGGCTGGGTGTTTCTTAAATTAACGAAAAACTTATGACTGCCAAACCTAAGCTCTCCTCTTTTTTGAAATCTTTCTTAGGAATCAAATGTATAGTAAAAGCAGATGATGATAAAATAATTTAATGACTGTTTGTTCAGAACTGCAAAGAAATAAGGAGTCAAAGAAATTCCCAGACAGATATTGCAGAATCTTTAAGGGGAAGCATCATAGGACAGCTTGCTGCCAATAAGAATCTGATCTTATTCCTATTAAGAAACTATATATGGAGTTCACATTTTTCAGTAGTCTCACAAAAATAAACCATAAAGGAACAAACTGAAATCTTAATTTAGTAACTGACTTTCAAATAAGTCTCTCACTGAAACACCTGGCTGCTCATAGTTACCCAGGATCTATCTGAACCAGATTGAAAGAGTAACATTAAGGGATTTTCCAAATGATGCTGTTCTTAAGATTTAAAGTACAGAATTGCACAATGAGGATCAGTATCAGGTAGAAATAGGCAACAGCATTTCCAGATGTGGATAGCTGAGCTTTTATTTGTTCCCTATTTTTAAAGTTTTCACCAACTAGTTTACTTTCCAGATTCAGAACTGTAGCAGTTATTCGAAAGCCAGATAAATAAACACAAAGATTCATAAACCTGGCCTTGAATCTGGTTTCAACTGATCCTTTTCAGTAACAGTAAACAAACAAAAGGAGTTAGTCCTCCAAGTCTAGGAGAGATATCACCGGTTTAAAGTTAAAAAAAATCCCAACAGAATGTCATTAAGAGCAAAACCAAAGAACTGTCGGAATAAACTCTTATGTTTGGGTTGATGCATATATATTCCTTATTGAATGTTTTCCTGTGGTTCCTGGGCTCACACAAAGATGACCAAAGATGTTGGAGATACTCTCCTCACACAAAGGCTGATAGCTCAAACTGAACTCACAATACTGTTACTAATAAGATGCTTACAAGCAGCAAGCGGTTCCACGATTTTAGAATACAATACTTCTTACTGTCCCTGTAAGAAATCTTTTGAAAGACGAACCCAAATTGTTACAACTGTCTGCTGATTATCTTTCCCTTCCAAAATCAGTTCACATACCACCCTAATTACCTGACATAAACCCACAGCAGAGGTGGTTTTAAACCATGAGGAAACATTCTTTTTGAACATTTTGAGCAGCACATGATTATACCTTAATGATAACACAGTTAAATACAAAAAACAGCTGCATCCAGAGCAAAATCTGAGGTCACTTTACATACATCAGGTTGTCTGTTGATGAGAGAAGTTTACAGCTGAGCACAATTTCAGAAAACAAGGATTTTACTACCATGCAAATCCAGTGTAGACAGTTACCATCTACAGTTTCTCGCTTATGAAAACCCTTAAAAAGGTTTTGGAGGTGGTGGATTTTTTTGTTTCTTTTACCTTTCTGAGTTATCTTTGCTGCTTTCAATAGCCTTATTAGGTCCAACCTCCTCATCTGGTTTTGCCTGTTCTTTCTGACTTTCTTCCTTCTCCTCTTGAACATTCTTTTCATCTAAATCAATAAAAACAGTATATTAAGTAATGTTTTTCTAGTATTTTAACTTAAAAGTAGTGTTTGTTTAGAATATTTTGAAAGATAAAATCAATAAAACCTGAAGGTGGAAGTAAGGTATCTTGTGAAGAAATAAAATAAATAAAAATTGAACCTAAAAATCAAAGATTCGTTTCAGCCATGAAGCACAAATTTGTATTTCTGATCAGAAATATTCTGAGTGACAGCAATTACAATGCAGTTAGACAGAACCCTCATCTCACCTCTGACATTAAGTCTACAGCCAAGCACCAAGACTTCTGATGTCTCTTCAGTTACATGGTGTTCACTGATTTTTATATTCAATTCTGGCTTTGATTTCAAGAAAATAAGCATTAATCAAATATTTTAGATGTCATTCAAAAAAAAGAAAATCTATCCAATTATTTCCTTTTTATTCATCTTGTGCTCTAAACAGTCTGGCATGCAGCTGTTACCAATTTTTTTCTTGACACTGAAAAACAGCTTATATGCACAAAGAGTCTGTGCCCATCCTCCAAAAATATGTATAGTAAAAATTTCTAATTGTGAATCTTGTTTCTGTTCTACAGTATCCAACAACGTTAAGTAAAACGGGACTGTCGTCTTTGCAAACACTGGGATTATTCTTTTCTCTGCCACAGATCTCAAGCTCATCCACACATTGTGCAAATTCACCTTCTATGACTCAATTGTGAAAGTTATAAACAGGCACATACAGAGTAAATAATTCACACACTCGTGAAAGTTAAAAAAAAATAATTTCTCCTCTTACCTTGAACAGGGTCTGGCAGTTCCTCATCTTTACTTTTACTATCTGCTTTTTCTGCGTTACTAAGCGACGCGTCCACATGCTGAACTTTAGCTTTTGAGGGGCTGTCATCTGCACTAAAATCTAAGCAAATATGCATAATGGACATTATCTTGATAGAGGATGGTTCTAAAACTGCACTTCAACAACTCTGTTTCTGTGCAATAGTCGTTACAAACAAAGAATAATTTTATAAGCGTTATTATGTCACAGCATATTAAATATGAACTACAAATTAGTAACAAAGTTTTAAATATTTTATACCCTGGTTATAATTACATGTATACATTTCTTAAAATATGTAAATATTAAAAATGTAGAATGCCATAGTCACGTGAAAAATTAGACACATAAACCAAGAGGTTACAGTCAAGACAAGTAGTTTGAATAGGACTCAACTTATTTCAAACCACTCTCCTGGATTCATAATTGCTCTTTTTCCTCTTCAGAGTATGACATGCTAACCTAGATCATCTCATTAGTTCTGCTGAGCTATTTGAAGATACCATTTACATACTAATACACATTAAAATTAAGTACATTAGTTTTAATTCAAATCTTTAATTTTCATCCAGGTCTGAGAATGAGGGTCTTGTAACCATTTCCTATAGCGGCACACAATCATATTGTCTGTCCCTCTAGACAACACTGTACTACAATGAGTATTAAAAGATTAAACTGAGTGGGGAAGTCTCACAGATACCACATTCCTACAATTTTGTATCAATGGCTAGTAAAACAGGAAGTTTTCTTCCACAGATGACATCTACAGCTGTGCTTTAAGAATTCTGTGTGGCTTTCTGCACTGCCAGTCAAATACACCGCTGGAGCTCCACCTGCTCCTTTGGCCCAGTTCCCCAAGCTGCTGGTGAGTAGCTGGCACTGCAGAGACTACATCAGCTACCAGGCCAAAAGAAATCATAGATAAAGGATCCTGGGAAGCAAGGGGGACTGAAATATCAAGAGGGAGAGAGAATAAAGCCATACAGAACAGGCCTCTCCAGTTACGCTGACCATGAAAGAACTTCATGCATTAGATTTTCAATGTAACCTGTACAAAATGGAGCTCAGAACATTGGTGCACACAACAGCTGACCAAATATTTCTACTTGTCCTTAAATCAAGCTGATTTAGGTGAAAGGAGTTTACCCAAATTAAAAATGACAATTTACATCCCATTGAGCACACTTACATTCCTGCCATCTCCTCCTCATTGTTGGAGCATCTGTAACAACCTAAAAATAAAACCCATTTAGTTAGTTATTCTGGGGATAAAGTTATTCCATAGGTATTCCATCAGAGTTAATTTTTTTTCTAAGAATATATAATCAGTAGCATAAAATACATCTGTAAATCCCTTAATGGATATTCAAATTGGCAGTAAGTCAGTTACCTGAACACTTATTTACCACAATTAAATTTCTGTTAGATCTTAAAAAAAAAAAAATCAAATAGCTGGTTTCAGAAGATATAGCAGTAAAATTAAACCAAGTTATACATGCTCTGTTTAAAAGTTCCTTATATCAAGAATGGATTTGCTATGGAAATTGCTAACGAAACTACCTAGAAAAACAGAAAAGTCTACAAAATATAGATAGAACTAACTATTTCTATATCCATGAACTTAAATCTCAAGCAAAATAAACAGTCTCAAGACAAGAAGAAATTTAAGTAGATCAAATGAAAAAGTTGCTGCCAATAGTCAGTTTTGGTTCTCTTTTTAAGCAGAGGTTAAAAATGAAGGATGTGCAGGCAGAAAGGATTTGATAATCTGAAATCTCTCCCTTCTACAGCATTGACTTGATCTTTCAATATTCCCATACTTGTTTTTCATCGAAAAAGCGTAGGATCAGGGCAGGTTCTCATCCTTGAGCCTCAGCCTGACAGTATCACACAGAAAAACACGGGTGTCTTTTCAGATGGGCAGGACACAGCCAGCTTTAACACAGGAACCTTGTGAACCCCACTTTGAAGGGAGACATCTGTGCACATTAAGAAGCATAGCAAGGGATCTTGTCAAGAAATGCTGCTTAACAAGCAGGATGCTGACAGACATTGAAGTTGATGGAGAGGAATTTAATGTATACCATAAAGAACACTGTGCTCCTCAATAAGCTTGTCATGAACCAGTGTGGCAAGATACCCCTCAAGAGGGAACTTTGCCTGCCCAGATAAAGGTGTTACAAGTACTACTGTGGTGTAAGTACCAACAGAAAGCAATATGAAGACATCTTCACGTGAACACACTTCCAAGGGTGCGGGTCCCCAAGCATTGAAGCTTATGGTGCTCCTGTGATCCCACGACACTGCTGGCAATCTCTTATTGACCTGAATTCCCACACTTTCCTCTGTACTACCAGAAATGTTACCTGGCTCCCTCAAAAATTGCCACGAAGTGCTAACAAAGCAGAAACTGATTGAGAAAAGTCACAAAGGTGGTTTCCAAGCAACAATGAAACAAGTTATTTTACACACACACATTGCTGAGAACTGATTAAATATTAGTATATATATTTTTCATTATTTGTGCACTCTAGAATCATATTTCTATAAACTCAGGTAGCATAAGTATTATTTCAAACAAGAGAAATACTTATGATGGAAGTGACCAATAGGAAATTGTATCCAGAATCATCCTGGAAGAATTACTAAGATGACTAAAAGCACCTGTAATGAAGGTTAAAAAAGCAAGATTTTCCTACTACCCAAAGCAAATCTGCCCACCATAACAGAAATTACCTTCTTTGTTTATTAAATATGAAGCTTCAGAGAAATGTACCTTTATTTGTTTTCTTCCTTCTTTCTTCTCAATTGTTAATGCCACTTGCCTAACTCTTCTGTTCAGCTCAGAGCCTTTACCCTTAACTTCATCAGATTCTGCTATCTCAGGATAATGCTGTTTCTAGAAAATAAGGAAACACAAATCCTTAAGTCACACAACTCCTTCCAGATCTAGCACAGTTAATAACCATGGGAGGTAAGTCAACTTTTACATATACACAGTAGAACTTATTAAAATGATTATGCATAGAATCACAGAATAATTTAGGGGACTGAAGCCAAATCTTCAGCTAAAAACAGGGCTTACGCTAATTGCTGAACTGGTTGCACAGGGCTTTGTCCACTTGGGTCTTAAAAATCCCTGAAAACAGATTCCTCCACCTCTCTAGACAACCTGCTCCAAAGCTTGAATGCCCTCACAGTGCAAAATTTCACGTCAAGTAGGAAAATCCCATTTGAATTTATTTTCCTGCCAAACAGCTCCATAAAGGACGTGCTTCTGCCTTCTTAATAATCTCTCCTGAGGTATTAGAAGGCTACTAATAGATCCCTCTGACACTTTTTCTTCTCCAGCCTGAATGAGGCCAATTACCTTAACTTAACAAGTGTGCTTCAGCCCCCTGACCACCTTGGCAGCTCTCCAGCAGACTGGCTCAACTTCATCAATAGCATTCCGTCTGCAGTAGCACAAAACTGGACACAATAGTCTGGATATGGCCTAGCAAGTATCAAGGACAGGGGAATAATCACTTCCTTTGATCTACTGGCTATTCTCTTGTTAATAAAGCTCAGCCTGCTGTTAGCCTTCATTGATGCCAAGGTACACTACTTATCTTCAGCTTGTTATTCACCAGGACCCCCAGCTCCTTTTCAGCAGAGCAAATTCCAGTCATTTAGTCTTCTGCCTTTTCCACTGCCTAGGGCTAATCCATCTCAGGTGTATGACTTGCAAGCTAGCCTTGTTGAATTATTGTATTTTTATAGTATTTAAGAATATAGCAGAGATACAGTTAACAAACATAAGATTCAGAATTGGAGGAAACACTTCAAGGTAAACAAGAAATACAAGAGCTGAGAACATCAAAACTCATTATGTACATCTGAATTAATGACGAGAAACAGCATGATGTTTATGGAAGACCTCACTGCAGGTTCATGACACCACACCCAATAACATTAGCTCTAAAACTGCCTCAAAATGTTATATGAACTCAGCTTTCTATGACTTTAAGATAAGTGGGATATAATGCCAACTTTTTTGCAGGAAGTATCAAAATACCTTTCAGAATACTGCTTTCTTCATTTTATTAAAGCTCATCCTAAACAAATATGCTCAAGTAAATGTTCAAAGACCAAACAGCCTCATTTCTCTAAAAGTGCTGAAAAAAATAGCGTGTTTAAACATTTGTGGGCTGACATGAACCATAAGAGCTTTGCAAACTGTCATAAAACAGGCAACAGAACTCACATGGCTTGTCCTGCCTCAAAACTGAGAATACAACACTGATTCCAAGTCACAGCCTCTACCTAATAATGTATCGTGTTCATTTATAATTATGATCCTTTTAAAGCATCTGAAAGATAAAACAGTTTCTTCTTTGATTCAGTTCTTATAGGTAATAAAAAGTTAGTCAAAAACCTACTTCCAGTCAATTTTAGCTATAGATTTCATTACTGGCATTACTGGTTCACCCGAACAGAATAAACTAAAAACTCAGTGTCAAGCAGTGGACAGGCATGCACATCATTGATGAGAAGAATATTAAGTCTATTTATCACAGTTGCAGTACAAACACAAACATTGTCACAAAAGCTTATGTAACACTTTTTTTTTTCCCATCAAATTATGACCAGCAAATTGACCCCGTGAATCATTACATTAAAACAAACATACAGAACTTACCAGGTATGCCAGTCTATGCTTGGAACCACAAACATGCATGAACATGTTATTCAGTCCTGTTTTACAGCAGCACAGCTGACATTCATAGAGAAAAGGAAAATTGTCTTTTGATCGGTATTCTATTACATAATTAAGTCCTGTATTAATAAAAAAAACAAAACACAACTTAGGAAACAAATCATCAGAGTAAGTTGCAAAGGAGACATTAAAGGAAATTAAAGGAAATTACTCAGTGTAATCATAAGAAGATTTTATTACATATTACCTAATTTAACACTTTAAAAAAATAATCCATGCTCTGTAAAGGTAAACATCACACAAGCAAACAATTACTGTACTAAAAGCCCTCACCAAGTGCAGGTTCTGAACCTTTACATGTATTAAGCTGTTCTTCCAAGGTCTGTCCATGAAACCTCTCTGGCTCAGCTTGCACTGTAAGAAATTCACATACAAGTGAATCCCTGCTCAGACATGGTCCCATTACCATAACAGTTATTATAAAACATTATACCAACACTCCTATTTTCACTCTATTTAAAACATTTCGTTTCCAAATATTGTTTTAATTATTACAAAATATTACTGCAGATGGAAAGTACAATGAAGAGAAATGAATTCCCAATGGCCCGCTAAGGCCTTGACATCACTTGTAATATTGTACCTCAAAATTTTTTATTTCTTCCACCTTTTTTTTTTTTTTTTTGTGAGTGGGATGGGGAGGTGGATATTAAACATTCTTACCATAATCAGGAAGGTTTACAGGTGTTTTCACTTGCTCCCCTGAGCCAGTGGGTGTTTTAACTGAAAAAAAACCCAAAAGCAACCAACCACCCCAGAAATGGAAATGATATTGTTAGTACAAAAACAATTTGGTATGATAATAGACTTTGTTAAAAGAAAAGCATTTGAGCTTTCATTGACATGAGAAAACTAAGCTATGTTTAGTTTTGAATGTGCTATGAGATTTTTTTTGGCAAAAGATGGACAAAAAAGCATTCACACCAAACAATAACAAAGTTATTTAATGTCAGGCAGTTCAACAAAGCAGGCAGAGAGGAAGACCAGTCAAGTTCAGTGTCTCTAAACATTTCAGGGCATCCAGTAATTTCAGCAGCATCCAGCTGCTAAATATTTAATCACTTAAATTTCCTTTAGAGTCCAAACAAAAATTCCCAGATTAGGCATGTGCAATGACTATGTATAACCTGGACAATGAATTTAAAGGTAAGTTCTAGGAGCAGTGCACTGTAGAAACCTATAAATACATTTTGGTGCATCATGAAACCAAAGAAGGAAAATAATCGTGAACCTAGTTAGACCTTCCTTCCTACTGGAACTAGACCAGTTCATAAAGACCCAGGGAAGGTTTAATGTTATATTAAACCTCTTGAAAGTACTATGCTTCAGCTAATTAAGATATTTTTGAATAACCTACGATATTTTTGATAATCTCTTTTACAGAACAAATGTGGAGTATACACATTTCTGCATGCTTTAAGAAGCGTATTTTTTAAAAAATATATTTTTAAACCTTGAAGATGTCTAATTTCTTGAATTCTTTAAGGTTTCTCAAAGCTTTAGTATAGGTGATTTTTAGTATTGTAGTTAGTGCTTATTAATCAATTTTGTTCACTTCTTGCTCATATTGATTGACTTATACAGCATTAGATAGTTATGTCACTAAAGAACACAAGACAGGTCTTAAAGCACAATCTTGAGAAAGTCTTTTTCTTGTTTGTTTCGTAAACAACTACACTGGGGCGGGAAGAAAGATGCCTGTATAGTACACAGCAGGAAGTAAAAAGTCTTGCACTTACCAATGCCATGAGCTTTCAATGCTTCTTCAACCTAAGTTACCCAATCATCAACCGACAAGGAAGAAAGACACTTAAGATTCAAAACCCAACCATGCAAAGGTTTTATTATTTATAAAGGAAGTTAGATTAACACCTGCACTATAGACTATCCCAGATAAACAGAGAATTACGTGACACTTCAAAAAGACAAACCTTTTTTTTTCTGAGATTGTCTATCATTTAAGTAATTCCATTATCCATTTATGAACAGCCACATATTCTCATGTACCGTCTTTCCTAGACACAAAGTTACAATATTTTCTGACAGAATTAACAAAACCAAGGTCTACTTTATTGCAGTAAACAACTTAGTAAAGCAGCAAAACTAGTTAAATATCTGAAACTGTACGTTTTACCACTACATTAAAACCTAGATTATAAACCCATATTCCATTGCTAAATAAATCTGTAAAATCTGTCAAAAGGTGCATTCAAAAACTTACCGTCTTGTGTTTGAACCCAAGGAAGTGAGTCTGCAAGTTTAAAGCAGAAGCACACCAGATTTTGCAAATCTAGATAAAAGAGAAGTATTTCTAGCATTGCACGCAAACCAAGAGAAATACAATGCGACTGTTACCAAAACAGACTTACTATCAAACAGCCAGTACGGGTAAATTCTACAAAAGTACTATTCCTCCAAAGACAAACTAAAGCAGGCTCCCAGAACTTTTCTTTATGAGGCTGCAAGACAGTGGAATGAACAGGAATCTCCACATCACATAAAAATTTCAGATGTCTCCAGAACTCTGCAGCTATCTCATAACATTTTCTTTGTGTGTGTGGATAAGTAAAGACAAGGCCCGAGATCTTCCTCACACACTCAAGCAACTCTGAGCCAGAGGCACAGCACAACTGGGACAAGCCAGTGGAGCTGTCTAAGATGAGCCAGTTCTCCTCAGTGTTGCACCCACTGGTTAGTTTGGGGCCTGCCTCACTCACTTGGAAAGTTTTCCACACAGCTGGCTTATGCCTGGGCCGGTTCAGAATTGGAGCAGGCTACATTTAAACTCATAGGAAGGAACAACAGCAGTCCAAATTATTTCCTTCTCCTCTAAAAAACCCCAAGATGCATAAAAACAAACAGCAACAAACCCGACCACCAGAGAAATTAAGATATTTTTTTCTTTTTGAATAAGAGCTGCAGTTTAATCTTCCACTTTTAAAAGAATCTCTTTATTTAGAAATGTAATATTATTATTCATTTTCATAAGTTGGTTCTTAACACACATCCAAGTCAAACATGACAAAGACAGCACAGTAAGTTCCACTCCAGAGCTATTTATCAATTTTAAGAGAAAAAACCAAACCAAAACGTTCGCACTTTAGTACCACTTTGTTCCGCCAAAGTTATTTTGTATTAGTTACAATTCTCAATAAGGAATACTTACATTACAGTAAAAAGGGTTTACTTGCTTCTTTATCTCAGTTTCAGGGTCCATATTCTGTCTTTAGATGACTTAAAAAAAACCTCTAGGAAAATCGCAGAAAGATTGCAAACTATTGTTTTAGCTTCACAAAATAGTTTTTATTTTTGTTCCGCCTACTTAAGGAATTTCTGTCTCGCCTCCAGCTGTATTCAACCCTTAAATCACCAGGCTAGCGATCCTATTTTTAACTCGGGAGCAAAAGTACAGCGTGGAGAGGAGCAATTGTTCCCTACACTGACAGACACACAGACAGACACTCAGACACAGACACTCACACTCAGACACACACTCAGATACACACAGACACTCACACACAGACACTCAAGACACACAGACACACAGACAGACACGCAGACACTCAGACACGCAGACAGACACGCAGACAGACACTCAGACGCACAGACAGGGAACAGCCAGCGGGAGCCCGTCCCTGTGAGGGAACCACGGCGGGGCTGGGGCAGGGCGGCCGGGCCCGCCGGAGGGAGGGAAGGAAGGAAAGAGGGAGGGAAGGAGAGGAGAGAGCGAGGGCCCGAAGCTCCAGGCGGGAGCGTGTCCTTGCCGCACTCCCAGCCCGTCGGGGCGGGGCGGGGCAGGGCAGGGACAGCTGCTCCTCACGGGGCCCAGGGACCCCCACCGGCCGCGCCGCTGCCGGGAGACCCTCCGAGGGCAGGACCCGCGTCGGGGCGGGAGGCCCACGGTGCCGGGATCGGGATGGGGATGGGGTTGGAGCTGGAGATGAGGCTGGGGATGGGGATGGGGACGGAGCTGGGGGCGGGCGGTGCCGCGGGCGGGCGCCCCCCTGCCGCCGGCCCGGCGGGGGCGCTGCTGCGCATGCGCGGCGCGGCGCGCTGTCGGAGGTAAAGCCCGAGCTGGGTCCGCGGCCGCCGCACCGGGGCGGGCACCCCGTCCGGGCCGCGCTGCTGCCCCGCTACCGCCCCGCGGCACGGGCACGGGCGTGGGCGTGCGGGATGGGCACGGGCACGGGCACGCTCATCCCGGGAGCTCCCCCCCCGCCCGGCGCAGGCGGGGCCGCCCCCCCGGTGGTGGCGGCCGCTGGGTGTGGGCACGGCGCTCCCCACACACCCCCACAGCGCTCCCCACACACACACACACACCCACTCACCCACCCACGGCGCTCCCGCAGCAGCCGCCGCCGCCCCTGCAGGCCCGGTGCCCGGCGGGCCGGGTGTCCCGGGCAGGCGGAGGCGGTGTGTGCCGCGGGAGAGCGCGGGCGGCGCGGCGGAGGGCCGGGAATCCAGCGCGGGGTTTGCGGGGAGCTGGAAGGGGCGGCGGCGACCGGCGGGCGGGGAGGGAGGGAGGGAGGGACGGGGGGACGGAGGGAGGGCAGCGCTTTGTTGCCTGTAGGGAGCGAGCGGGTCCGCGGGGCGGGTGTCCCCGGGAGCGGGGCGGGTGTCGCCGGCCGCAGGGCGGGTGTCGCCGGCCGCAGGGCGGGTGTCCCCGGGAGCGGGGCGGGTGTCCCCGGGAGCAGGGTGGGTGCCGGGTGTGAGAGCCGCGCCCCCCGGCAGAGCCGCCCCGATCCCGATCCCGCCGCAGCCCCGCCCGCTGCGCCCGCCTTTGTGGATGGAGCCGGGACCTGCTCTCCGTTCGCCTGCCAGCAGAAGAGGAGCTAGCGAGGAGATTTGAAACAAAAACAAAAAACAAAACAAAACAAACCCACCCCAAACAACCGCGAGCTCGGCTTAATGTTTGAGAAGTTCGGGTGCGGGAGAGTCTGGTAGGATTCCTGTGTTTTGGCTATTTTTCGTGGGTTTCAGGCAGGCGTTCGGAATAACAACCTGCATCCATTACCTTGCGTGCACAAAGTGCCTTAGATGTCCTCCATAGGTGGCTGGATGACCCGCTTAAAATCTGTCTCTGTATATATATATATATATATATATATATAACCTAATCTCCTATATTTAAAAAAAAAATAAAAATCCGTATATTGATATATAAAATTCGACAGGAGAAATTTAGGCAAAGTACTGTGAATTTTTTTCTAATAGATTGTTTTGTTCGTTTGCCGGGTGATCCATGATAACTCTTCATTTGTATTAAAACGGGGGCGGGGGGGGAGGACCCAAAGAGGTGGGATTTTTCAAAATCTGATTAAAACACAATTTCTGTATAGATCTCGTTCATATTTGGAATGTGCACCTAAGGACCTAGTGATTTCAAGTCTCAAGGTAGACAGGGTCAGGCCTGGAACAGTGATGGAAGCTCAGTGAGGAAAACCTAACATTTGAAGAACACTGTTTAGTGCTGGTTCTGTCATTCAAACGAAATAGAAACCTGTTGTTGTGACTAGTTTGGGTCATTTCTGTGCCTTTCTTTCACCCTCAAACGCTGAATGAAAAGGATAGAATTATGACTGATTTCCAGTGCTGTTAGTTATTGACTGTGCTTGAAGCTTCACCTGCAATTTCAGCTGGATACATAAATTTTCTCTTTTTCAGTCCGTGACTATTTCTGGTAGTAATTCTGTTGGCACTGGTAAATGAACTTCATTTTCACACTATGACCACAGTTTGCTATTTTCTTCGGGTTTGGTTAGTGTAACCTTAACATTTGGGTTAAGTCTTTCATCATAACTTTTTCTCTGTATTTTCTTATGCCTAAAAAAATATTTCATGGACTGAAAATGCTCATATATGCCAACCTGAAGGGCTTCTTTGCAACTGACTGGAGTTCGGCTGTCTCTTTACATGTGTGCAAGCAAAATAATATATATATATATATATATAACATACATGAACATATATGCTCTTCTTAACTTGTGTAATTTTTTTTCAATATATTCTTCCAGCAGATCACAGCACATGCCTTATAGTCTTTAAAAGAAGAATGCTGCACAACATTGCAAAGTAAAGATGAGGAGCTGAGAGATATTTCTGTTATCTTAAAGCTATAAAGGTTTGTGTGAGAGGACAAGTACTTAGCACACTGATTTAAGGCGAGTTGTCAATTGAGTCTTGCCAGGAGAAGATATTTAGGATAAATGCTTCCTTACTGCATGTGTTTTGGAGCCTAGGCACCTGTAAGAGTGGGAGAAGCTTTTCATTCTTTGTTTCTTAGAATTTACTCCTCAGCTGTCCTCATGCACCCACACAAATCAATTTTGTTTACTGGATGAGCTATAGACAGTAAACTACTTCCGTTTCAGCACAGATTTTTCTACCTGCTAAATTATGTCCTGGGCATATGTCCTGGAAAGATATCTTAGCCTTGAAATGGAAATTCTGTGGGCTTGTGAGAGTCCTTTCTTGTATTCTGCAGAGGAGCCAGTGGGCTGCCAGAAGGTGCTTAATATGCATAAAGAAATAAGAGGTGAATATAAATATAAATATATGGTGGTGTTTTGCTGCAACTTTTCAGTGTTCTAAGTTCTCTGACATCTCAGCGGGCTTTCTGTTCACCTAATTGCAAATGGGCTTCAGTATATTGAAGCAAGCAGGCTAAGCATGTAAGAGCTTGAGAAGAATCTTCAAGAAGTCTTTTCTTCTGGGTAGTAAGTGCATAAAACTGCTTACAGCAGTTCTTGAATTAACTTATGCATCCTAGATCATAATTCTGGCTTCTTCACAGAAAGGATACAGGTACAGTGTATATGTGTAGGAAAAAACATATTAGGAATGTGATTAGAGGAAGGGAAGACTAATATATTCTTCTCAGTGTAGGGCCTATGTTTTTATACTTAGGCATACAGTATTTGGACTTATGACTGGGGATCTCAGATGCTACTACAGTAAAAATAATAAACGATAGCGTGGTATGAAAGCGATACTTCAGTTTGCTGTGACTCCATCCATGAAAAATGAGCTTTTATTCTACTACATAATTTGTTATTTTATATGAAGTCTTATTTGGAAATGTTTTAGACTTTTAGTGACATCAGTTTATCTCTGCCAATCTGTAGGTAGCACCTGGAACCCAGAAGTCCTAGTAACATTGTTTAGCTTTTTTAACTTAGTCTTCAAAGTATCCAGTTTTTCTAATTAAAGGCATTTTTTACACACAAACATGTAATGATTTTTTTTTTTTGGTATGAGATTCACACACCTTTTCAAAGCCAGAAACAAGATGTACATGCATCAGCAGAAAGTAGAATCAGCCATTTCTAATCACACGGAGTCTCTGATCCTGGCTTTTCAGTGTCATAAGCTATTGGATCTTATGACTTGCTGGTGGGACTGCATTTCATCCCAGTCCTTGGTGGAATTGAGGCTAAGACAGAGCACCAATATTTAGTCCCAAGAATTTCATTTCAGCAGCTGTCCAAAGCAGATTAATGTTTTGGAATGGTACAATAAATATATAAGTAAAAAAGATGCCTTCAGGGTGGTTTTTGTGGAGCAAAGTTGAAAGTTTTCAGTGTCTTTGTTAGGACATCAATTTCCTGATTTTTTTTTCTTTTTTTTCTTAATTTATGTTTTATGTAAGGACCTTCTGAAGCAGCTGTTCTCTTCTGTTAGGGCTAGACATTATAATGATTGGTATGCGATGAAAGAAGTTTCCTTGTTTGTGCTTAGTTTGTTCTGTGCAATTATAGCTGTTTAAGAATTCCTGTCACCAACATGTGGGGTGACTGAAGTTTTCACAGACCATGAAAAAATAACTTGAGATAGTATGATGGAGAAAATACTGGATCAGGAAACTGTCTCCCTTATGTTCAGCCACCCATCTCTCTTCCTCCTTTCACCTTTTTCTTTCGTGTAAAATAAACAGGCTGTTCTGTGAGCAGTAGCGCTGTTAGAGTCTAGTTTCCTATGGATCTTTCCCTTAGTCCCCTAAATCCTGTCTGCTACAAAAACTCCAGCTCTCCCATGTCTTGGTGACACCAGAATTTGGTAAGAGAGAGCAGAACCATGCCTAGCCAGGAACCACAGGGATGCCAGCTGCCCACTCAGTGTGTGCCCGGCCATTACCCAGTCAAGCACTGACAGAACATACAAACCCGGTGTTTGTTGCCTATTTCAGTAGGGGTACTACTTAGTTACTGACTTAACTTAGGCTTAGACTACTGCTTATTTCTATTCACTTTGCTTCAGTTTTGCTGCTTTATTCTGCTGCCTTCTCTATTCTTTGACTCCTCTTTGTTTTGCTGGTGTCGTGGTTTAACCCCAACCAGCAACTAAGTACCATGCAGCTGCTCACTCACTCCTTGCTCCCAGTGGGGTGAGGAGGAGGATCAGAATAAAAAGTAAAACTTGTGGGTTGAGATAAGAACAGTTTAATAATTGAAACAACATAAAATATGGTAATAATACTTGTAATGAAAAGTAAAGAGAGAGGAACAAACTCAAGAGAAACTAGTGAGGCACAATACAATTGCCCACCACCTGCTGACCAACTTCCCCCTCATTTATACATTGAACATGGCATTTTATGGTGTGGAGTGTCTTTTGGCCAGTTTAGGTCAGGTGTCCTGGCTGTGCTCCTTCACAGCCTCTTGTGCTTGTGCGCACTGGCAGAGTATGGAACACTGAAAACTCCTTGACTTAACGAGTAAGCACTTAAGTAAGCACTACTGAGGAAGAACTAAAGCCATCAGTGTCTTATCAACGTTATTCACATACTAAATCCAAAACACAGCACTGTACCAGTGACTAAGAGGAAAGTGAATTTTGTCCCAGCTGAAACCAGGACAGTTGGGTTTTGTCATGTTTAATGGGCTACTTGAGAATGCCTGGGTTCTCCTTTTGATATTGGCTTGTCTGCTAGCTTTCTTTATAAATTAGTTACCTTTAATGAAAGAGGTGAGAATAACTATAACTATTAAGAAGTTTGGGGGAAAGGAATAACAGGAATGGCACAAAGTAAGTCCTAGTGCAATGGAGTAAAGGAAAAACACATTGAAAAGGGGAAACCTGGTGGTGATATCTAGTGCATCGTTAAGTAATGTTATGAGAGAAGTAGTGGAAACAATGGGCAAAATACCAGGAAATTATTTTTGGGAGAGTCCTAAACTGCTAGGAATATGAACCAATTATCTTATACATGTTCTATCTCTGAGTTTTATGATTAAAACCAGAAGAAATATGAATTAAGGCAGCATTGGTGCTCTCTTTCTACGTAATTATCTTGAAGTTTCTGCCCAAAATGTAAAAGTAATCTGAGCTGCATAGTTATGGTGAAAAGGAATAGGGGGGAAAAATGTGAAAAGATAAAAGAAAAATAATACATTTTGCAGCATAGTCACGCACTGCTGATTCAAGGCAACACTGATTTATTCCTTTTTTTTAATGGCTAAGAATTCCCTGGTATCAGCAACTGCTCTCCTAGTGACTATGTAAGTTCCAGGCTTGAGAAAAGAGGCTGTCGTTGATGTGGTGTAAGTGTATAGCAGTGGCTGTATTGAGTGAGGCCAAAACTCTTTTTAGCCTGGCCATTTGCTCCTGAGCGATGAGCACGGCAAGCAAAAGGAAGTGCCACACGGACAGGGTCAGCAGTAAACGGTGAAGTACCTGTACCTTCCAAGCACTTTGTCTCCATAATTCATCATGTCTTCTTGCAACCTTTGCCTCTCCTTGGTATTTTAATACAGATCAGGATCCTGCTGCCTGTTGGGTGTCAGAGAGGACAGAGCATGGGGGAGAGCCAAACTGACAGGTCTCTAAAATGAAAACTTCTTACTACCATTTCTCAAACAACTTGCAAACACCGTAGAGGGAGGGGAGAAATTAGTTATACACAGTCAGCAAGGGCAGAAGAGGGTCTTTTGTGTACCAAAGAAAAAACAAACCTGATGAGAATGCCTTTAGGCTTAAACCTGTAGTTATCAAGGGCTGGATTTCAGAACCTGTTCTACAGTTCAGGCCTTTGAGAACTCTCCAAGTGTAAAAAAATGCAATGAACGGGAAAACAAGATACTGAAAACAAGTTACTGAGTAAATTCAATAGCAAGTATTTTGTATCAAGACAAATTGTAATAAAGACAACTCTTCCTACAGTCTACTTCTGGAACTGTGTACCCACTAAAGTGGCAACACAAAACAGCATGAAATTGTACTATATATTACCTGATTGTTCCATTGTGTGTTCTAGAACTACTCATAAACTATTCTAGAAAATAAAATTAACCAGAAGATATGCATAGGAGTTATTTGCTGAAGCATAGTTTCCTGATAGTATAACTAGCCCTAATTTGTGTTTTTTTGCTTGTTCTTGTTTTATTTTTTTTGTTTTTTTTTTTCTTTCAACATTGTTTTCATAGGAATTTTGGCTTCTTGGAGAAACAGTAGAAGATGCAAAACGAAATAATAAAGCCTGCTAAATACTTCTCAGAAGTGGAGAAGAGTGTGCTGCTTGCATTAGTTGAAAAATACAAATATGTGCTTGAATGTAAAAAAAGTGATGCAAGAACTATTGCTCTGAAACAACGTACCTGGCAAGCACTCGCTCATGAATATAATTCACAGCCCAGCGTATCACTGCGAGACTTCAAACAGTTAAAGAAATGCTGGGAAAATATCAAGGCACGGACAAAAAAGATAATGGCACATGAAAGGCGGGAGAAGGTAAAAAGAAGTATTAGTCCACTTATAAATACTCACATCGTAGGGAAAGAGAAGATTGCCAGCATAATGCCTGAGCAAATGTACTTTTTGCAGAGCCCACCAGAAGAAGATTCTGAATATCAGCCTGATGCTTCTAGTCAAGGTATAAATGTTACTGTAATGATGCAAGTGCTATTGTTTTGTATGTGATTTTCCCAGCAGTCTAAATCTCTCCACTTAGCTGTGACTGCTGGTTATAGAAAAGTAATTTCAGAGCTACAATATTACAAGACTTTGTGTATTTCCCTAGGCCTTTGGGAGTTAAACTGAGGCTTTTCACAAATTTTTTTCAACAGTTTCTGACATATCTGCTGCTTTGTGGCAAGCATCACAGTAGCTATCATGCTGGCTTTCCAGACAACTGTCCCAAGGATATTCTTATCCTTTATAAAGTATCATTTTGCTGGTTAAAAAAACCCAACAGCAAACAAACAAACAACAAACAAACCCACCAGCAGCAAATTGAAACACAATTGTCTGCTGCAAGAGTTCCCTGTAGGTCTTTCCTCCTTTGTTTTCAAGAACTAAAAACACTATGCGGAGCCATATTACACACTGCAGTCCACACTGGAGAATGGCCTTTCTGAGAAAGTTCAGCGCTACATTCTTCTTTTTTTTTGGCAAGCATACACAGAAGGAATAATGCAAAACCAGAAGGGAGGGTGGCTACAATGGTTTCTTGCTAATTTTATTATGTTGGGATCTCACATAGGAGACTGTCCTTGCTCAAAAGACAGTAGCTATGTTATTAGATAACATTCTTAGAATGTCTCTTTTGTAATTATATTTACCATAATTAGTCATCAATATTTATAAAGGAATGTATTTTGAGACCCTCACTTGCAGTGGTAACTATTCTGTTCCATGAGTAGTCTTTTTTATTTCAGAAAAATTGGTAGAGCCTTCTCGAAGTTATAATAATGTATTTTTCCCTAAAAATATACACAACTGTATTTACAATATCTACAGTAGTGGTAAAGGAAGGAATGAGAAGTATTCTTCCTATTATTCCCTCACTCTCTTAGTATTCATGCTGATACAGCTCTTCATCTGATACTCAGATCTTTCATAAAAAAATTGCAAGTCACATGTGGGTTTAGCTTAAACCGCTGCATTAAGGTTTATCTCCAGACTCAGCAACCTAAATTTAGGTATCCACTTATAAACAGCTACATTCACTTTAGTATTCTGAGCACCCTTTATAGCCATGGAGATGTATCAACAGAGCCTAAAGTTGAGACCATTATATTCTTAGTATTCTGTAACAGAACTGCATTAGGTAGTGGCTTCTGTACTTTGGTACAGAAGCACAAGTTTTAGATACATGTATCAGTAAGTTATTTTATCACATTTGTGTTTCTTGAAGGAGGAGAACAGAACACTATAATACTTTTCCTTCTTTTGTTCTGCAGAGCCATTTGTTGTCTCAAACAGAGAACTTTGTGATGAAGACAAAGAGCTGGTACATTTTCCAGTATGTGAAGGTACCTCCCAACCTGAGCCTTCGTGTTCTGATGTCAGAATAGCAGCAGATAAGAACTACAGAAGTAAAGCATCTCAGGAAGGTGCTCTGAAAAAGATGCATGAGGAAGAACATCATCAGCAAATGTCAATTTTGCAACTGCAGTTAATCCAAATGAATGAAGTTCATGTGGCAAAAATACAGCAAATAGAAAGAGAGTGTGAGATGGCCGAAGAAGAACACAGGATAAAAATGGAAGTGCTAAATAAAAAGAAAATGTATTGGGAGAGAAAACTGCAGACCATCACAAAAGAGTGGCCTGTATCATCCTATAACAGACCCTTTCCTAATTCACCTTAGAACATAAAGAGGCAGAGAGTCAGTCTGATTCAGCACACTGATGAGTAACGCGCACTGGAAAGAAGGTTTATTAATGTGAATGTACAGTGACAGGATACGTGTCCAGCTGATAGTGAACACACTATGACTCTTAATGTTTAGAGAAACAGTGGTATAGTCCACCAGGGGGAAAACTGTATTGTTCATTTGTAGGTAGTTCTGATTTGTTTAACTCAGACATGCACAGTGTTCTAAAATGTGAACATATTTTCCCCTATCAGAACACCTTTGCATCCTTGTGAAATTTAAGGTACTCCAGGTATTCTTACATTGGGTGTTCTTAAGAAAACTTAACAGCTTTAAACTTCAGATCAGGCTGCAGTGTTTATTTTGATTTCTGTCTCTTCCTATCTACCATTTCCCAAATGAAGGCAAGGGTTGGAGTTTCTCTCTGCTGTTGAGACAAAAGTTGATTGACAGGTATCAGATCATTATGCTGGGGCTTAGGTAAAAATATACTTATCTCTAGTTAATATAACATAACTTATTCTTCATAGAAGATGTGAAAATGAAGGAAGTAGCAAAAGGACCACTGTAGTAACTGAACTGTTTCCTTCTGAAGAACAGTAATATTTCCCAGCTGGCTGGCTGATTGAGAGAATGGTTGTGGACTGGCCCTCTGGTTTTTTGAGCCTAGACCCTTAAGAACTTAAAAAGAAGGTGACTTCTTCCTCAAAAGCCATTGTGCTTCTTCCTTCTTTTCTAGGCCCATGTTGTATTGAAGTAGAATACTGAAATAGGAGGGTAAAATGCTGCTGCCAGCACTGTGTGCTGTTCACCTGGAGTCCTGAAGGAAAGAGCTTTTTAACAACTTATAAAGCTCTTAAAATACAGTGAGCTAGCCAGTTCATTGGCAAGGTCTCCCTCTATCTTCCTATGCAATACCCAATGGTGTAGCAGCTAGCTTGAGTATCTCAGTCTCTCCTTAGCTAGAAGAAAAGACTTAAAACTCACCCTCTTTCCCTTCATGTAGGGTGGGAAGCAGTTCAAGGGAATCATTCCTGTCTAGAAGCACTGTTCTGTTTTGTTCTGTCCTGTGCATTATGGTGGTGTGTTTCTTGCATTTGCTGTCAGTGAAGGATGATGGAAATGATTTGTATGAAAGCATTCACACCAAGGTCCCCACAGAGTTTGGGTGTCCAGAATAGTAGATGGTAGGAAAGCACAAATAAAGGTAATCCTTACCCAGGCAATCATTTATTCTAGTGGGGCAAGGGTTAAGAAGATGTGAAATGCAGAACCCCACAAAGATTGATAAGAACTGACGTGTGAAAACCCTATTTTACAGGAGGCTGTACAACCATCATTTGAAGCAGTGAGAAAAATGAACAAAACCATAAATTTTCATTGAAAAATCTGAGTATCACATTATTCAATAAAGTATTTTCAGATCATGATTCATGAGGGCAAGTCCATACTGTGACCAATGTATTCAAATTAGAGTATGTTACAAAGCATACATTCCCAGTTACACTCCTCTCTCTTTCCCTGGATGTTCTTTCTGGTGAAGTGAGTTCCTTTCAGTTTTGTTTTGTTTTGGGTTGGGTTGGGATTTTGTGTGTGTGTATGTGTTTCTTTTTCTTGAACTGCTTTTGCTGCTGGTGATTCATCTTTCCAAGCACTGCCATTATCAACCACAGTACTCGCTGTGGTTAACACTGTGGTTGCTACATGCCTTACTCTCTTCAACCTGCTAACACCAGCAATCACAATGAGAGCTATTTCTTACAAGTTATTTTATATGACAGTGAAAAAAAAAAAAAAGCAGAGCTGCTGCAAGATAAAAAAAATTGGCCATGTATGAAATCTGAAGACAGATCTTTTTGACTGCAAATTCAATTTTCTTATAAATTGGCCATATGAAGGAAACACGGGGATTCCAAAGAAGGATATTGTTATGAACACTTTTCTTTCTGCTGAATGGAAACACTGTTGGAAGGTATAATAAGAGCAGAGGCAAAAGAAAGAAGTAAACAGAAGTGAGGACCCTTTTGTTCTGAGATGGCATTCTGTGGTCTGGAGGATGAGTCAGTTATTTGAGTGGTTATGACAATTGTTCAGGCACCATCCAGAAAAAAGAATAGGGAAGACATTTGTCTTAGCCAGTGATAGGATTCCTTCCACACTGGTTCTAAGTGAAAGTAATTTTGAACTATGAAATGGAAACCAGGCCTTAAAAGGTGATGAATGGGGATAACTTCAACACTGCGAACAGGGCCAGAATAGAGAGACAATCCAGATCTAGCAAAGGTGTGAAATAGTCCAGGGAGAACCTCATGATATGTGAGATAAGGGTAACTTGGGTTCCTGAAAGTTATAGCATGGGTCATGAAAGATAGTTTTATTTTTGTATTTAAATATCCTTTAAAATATGCATGTTTTCAAACTGTACTAAGTGGGCAATGCCATCCTTTTTGGCATATTTTCTTATGCTAAGACCAAAAGTTACAGTCCTTAGGCTGAACAATAGACCCTTTTAATTCAGTTTCTATTTAAAAGAAAGAAAATCACAAGAGAAAGATCAGAAAGAGCCAAGATGAAGACAGGAAAGAAAGAATGATCAGTACACACATAGCAGAAAAAGGGGAATGTTGTACCTGACACTAATTATACACGATGGTTTTGTAGTACACTTATGGTTCACAGGTGACACTGGCTCTTGTTTCCCCATTTGTAGTCAACTGTTGGTTGCTGTAGGATTGAGTGATAGATGTAGAAAAACGTAAAAGATGAACAAGATGAAGTAATGTATGTCCTTGCCAGGCTTTGGCTTCTCCATCTGAAGGCTTTATAAAGTGGTTGATGTGGTGGAGTTGAAATTACTTTAGAAATGCGACCTTTAGCTCTTTTTGGTTTTGTTGTTGCAATTTTGTTTTGTTGCAACTACTTCCTCTGCTATTAGGGTTTATATTTTCTTTTGTTTGACTTTTCTTATATATGTATTATAGTCACCTCAGACAGTATGTCCATTTGTTCCTCTCCCTTTTTTTTTCTAGATTACATAATTCAAAAACTTTCACATAATTGTGTTTTCGTGTTAACCATTTGGCCAAACCATGTGTGAATTTTCTCAAGGCTTTTCCACAGATAAAGTAACAGGAGTATTTTAAAAAGAACATTCCTGGGTTTTTTTGAGTTGGCTGTACAAGTTTTTGTCAAGAATGACCTTAAAAGACACACTGGGCAAAATGTTCCCTGCTTAACTCCATAAGCAAAAATGTGTACCAGACATGTAGTGGCCATTGTTCTCAGCCTCTGCGTTCTTATGAAGAGAAACAATGACCTTCTAGGCAAGGTATGGTGAATTCCTTTATGCTCCTCAAACTGACATGAGCCTGGCTCCAGGCGTCTCTCGGAGGTCATCTAATTTGTTGTCTGGTATAAAGTTTTCCATTTGTTTGGTTTGTTTTGTGGGTTTTTTTTCTCCTGCATTTATTCCTTATGTCACTGTTCCCATTTAGCTTTTTAACCAGCACTATGAGCAGGGGATTTCATTCAGAGAGCTATGTGTTTTGCTCTTTCCTGTCTCTTGCCCAGACTGCCTCTATCACAACATTTGAACATGAAATGGGCGTTCCTCTGTTGTCACCTTCCCCTCCCACAGAAAGCATGGTTAGTTAGCATTTTATACACGGTTGCCCACACATTCTGGTTTCTGCACAGAGGCTAGGAAACATATCGGAGGATTTTGAAGGTAGGTTAGTTTTGCAAATGGTCTGTACAGAGAAGATCACTTTCCCCACGTCAGCTCCATGTAATTCTGGGAGAACAATCTGGCTACAATGTCATTCATCAGGACCAGAGCTAATGAAGGGTGCTGAAGTGTGCAAGTGGTGCTGATGCTTCATAAATCCTTGGGGTTTTGCAAAAGTTAGTTGTTAGTTTTGAGGTTTCCTGATAACAAAGTTCCTTCTTTCTGAGTAGTTGAAGAGTCTCAGTGGAAGGCTTTCACAGACATTTCCTCAAATCAAAGCTCTTACCTTGACAAAGAAATGACACATCCTGCTGTTATACTACTTCTTTCAATGCCCAGGCTTCTCTATCACAGGAGCAAGGGATCTTGCTGCTTACCACAAATCCTTTCTCTCGTGCTCCTTCCTACACTGCAGAGATGTGTTTAGCCAGGGCTGAAAACACAGCCCTCCCCAGACACTGCTCAGAGAGGCCATCCTTACACAGCAGGTGCACCTGATGTGGCTGAGCTCAGCACCCAGATTTTGGGCTCAGCATTTGGACCCTGAACTATTGCACCTCAGGGCTGCAATATTCCCATTGCAGCCCAGTGACCAGGATGGTTCAGGGCTACCCTTTTCTGAGCAAGCAGTGCAGCTGAGGATGTTGTGCTGAATTTTATTGAATCACTCATCTTCATGTGTTTCCGATACCAAATTTTAGCAGTCTCCCAAGGCTTTGTATGGTTGTATAGGTGTTTTTCAATGATCTTTTGCAGATTGTTTTCTTTTCTGGTTGTAGTTACAGTAGCTTTTAGAATGTGTCCTTTTCCTTCTTCCCCACTTGCATTATAATGCTTCCAGTTTTGTTCTGAATCTCTGTGGTTACAATCTGTACAACCACACGTTTGTGCAGCATCATACTTTCAGGTATGTTTCTCATTATGACATTGAAACAATAAACTGCTACACATTTATCTATTGTTACTCTGTGGGCAGGGGAATTACATGTAAATCTTAAAATTGCATTTAATTGAATTTTTTTCCAGATGAGTCCCTCACAAGTAGTTATGTGATTTCATATTTCAAGCTATACATCTTACTTTCTTTCAGAAGACAATTACCTGTATTTTCACATTATTTTTGTGTCTTCTCAAAGCAGCTGACTGTAAATTCACACATCGTCACTCTTCCTGAACTTTGTCTCTAGTTAGATATTCAAAAGCGTTTCTCTGCAAATTAAGTACTAATGCATACTAAAATTAATACATTTAGCCTAACAAAATAAACCAAGTACCAAGACATTCTGCAACTGTTAATATAATTTAAAATGTTAGAGAGGGCAGCTCTGTACATTTGATAAAAAGAGAGAAGAGAATTTGTTGCTATCTTCAAGATATTTTTACAGCAAAAGTAAGCAGTGGTCTCTATTTCTGCTATTACAGATTGACTTCTGCGTTGCGGATCAGCTTGATTCTCTTGTACCTAAGGAAGGTGCACATAGAAATACAGACAGATTTCTGGGCCTAAAATGAGAGCTATTAAATGGAAATGTACTAGCAGTGGCTCTGAACATTTTACTGTTCTGGTAGTAAAGGGACTAGCCATCCCACAACATCATCAGTCATGTTAATAGGAAATTTAAAATATGCAAAGGGAAAAAAATATAAAAGGGCTGGTATGGTTTTTAGAATGAGTCAGAAGTGAAGACAGCTCTTAGTTGTCCCAAGGGGTAATATTATCACGTATGTCAAACAGTTTCTCTGCACGGTCTTCACTTCTATTTCCTGTGAGACTCTAGACACCTTTATCACGGAATTCACAGCTCCAAGCCTGAAAATAAGGAAAGTAGCCACTTTCAAATGGGATTCCTGCAGGAGTTATTAGACCTCACTCTTTACTAAACTGAAGTTGGACAATTTTCCAAGACTACATTATCCAGACACGCATGCTATGCACTGTGGAAAGGCACATGAAATCCGTCCAGCACGTAGTCTGCCAAATGGCATAGGTTATACAGCAAGAAAAGGGAAAAGGTTGTCCACCACATAGCTGTGGGTTATAAAACTGTTATACTCAGGAGGGTGTGCGGATGGATATCACCAGACAGTCAACCTCTCTAAGAATTAAGAAGTATGTTTGCCAAGTCTTCTAATCTGTCAAAACAGCCACAGGAAAAAAAAAAAAAAACAAAAGGGAAAAAAAATAGAAAACTAATTAAGCAGTCAAAACAGCTAGAAACAATCTGTTGCATTCTTGATGAAGAGCTGGCTAGATACAAAGCCTACACTATATACACACACACATATATATATATTTAGGGAAATTAATTTAACAGCAATAAAGCCAGATAGGTTTGTAGGTTGTCCTTACCTAATTTAGGTGAGTTTTTTACAAGGTTGATTGAGTTTCTTTGTTTTCCTTTTGTTGTTCAGTCCAGCTTCAGAAGAGTTGTGTGCTTCAGTCTCTAACCAATTGTTAGAGCACCTCATTAATCAAATTGATTTGGCAAGAGAGTAGAAGTAGGTTTGTATTCAGCACAACTTGAGATTGATTGTATTCCACAAATCTTCAGATATTTCTTCTCAGCTATAAGAGGCTGTTCTTGGACAGCCCTGAATCTGAAACTGGAATTATACACCAATTTAGTAGTAATTTATTATTTATATGGCACTAACAAGTTGACATATAAGCTGCTCAAGTTCTGCTCATTATTTGGTCCTGTACAAATCCCTTTTCTTTTCTTAGAATTATGCCCTGAAATTATGTACTAAGACACAAATGGACCAGCTGAATCGCATATATAAATTCCTGTCACACATTCTGTGTCACACTATAATGTGTGTGGGGGGAAAAGTCCTCCTTCTGTTTAATTGTGGAATTTTGAAATTTTGACCTGTTACCCTCACCAAAGCTTTGTAAAAATTGTTTTGTTCTGTTAGACACCTGTGTGTTCCCACTGACCGGTCCTTCAACCCAATGAACTGCATGACTTTAAAACTTTGGAATTCCAGTTCCATGGACTGTACAAAATCTGAATTGACATACATAAGATAAATTCCATTTATCTAAAAAATATGTTGTAAATCCTGAGATTCTGAAAAGTACAAACTAGGAAGGTGATGTGATGGATTTGGCATTTAAACCAGGGCAGAATTTTTGGCAAGCTAGGAGTTATCAGTTCTGACCTATTAGAAAGGTTCAACCTTTGCTTAGGGAACAATAATGTCCAATTCAAATATTGCCTTGCCTCCAACTTTCCGTCTAAAATGAGGCATAATGAGAAGTCCTTGCCAAATAAAGCAACATTGGTTTCCAAAATGCACTTAATTCACTTTCAATTGCTGGCTTGCATGAGGGCTCTGAGGCTAGACTGGGCTTTTTTTTTGCACTTTGTTAGTGGCTGATAGCATGTGAGGACTTCCCATACTGATTTTATCCTGTTCCCTTTGAATGCAATACTCCTACTGAGATATACTTAGCCATGTGGTGGTGCCAGTTGAACCATGGCAAGATGGTCACATTCTCAAGTTGTCTGGCATCTTTTCCAGTTACCAGATCAGCGCTGATGGATGTATTTAAATAAAAAAATAATGGGCTTAGCCAGCAGGAGCAGCCATCATTGCTAACTGTGTCACTGAGGTGCCTTGTAACGCTGACAAGGTGGCAAATTTAGAGGTATAATCAATAAATCATCACAACGGTCCTTTGTCTCAGCCAATTAAAATACTGCATTCTGGGGTAAATCTTGCTCTTACTCTTCTTGTAGACTGATAAATAACTCACATGCTTTCAATTTATGCTTCCACAACCCCATTGAAGCAAACACATTTCTTTACATGGTGTCATGGGCTCGGGGTTGTTCTCTGCTCTCATTCTGGTCCAAATGCCACAGTTACCAACGCTACTTCTGTAAATCCAGCACAAGAGCGCTGTCAAAGAGCTAGGCCAGAAAATCAGATGTGGGAAAAGATTGGCTTAAACTTAAGCCCTTCTCTTACACACAGTATGGACATGACTGGCTCAAGTCCCATGGTACAGCAAACTTATGCCCACATCCTGTCACAACATGAAACACAAGTAAGGACACAGTAGCAGCAGTGGGTTACTCTAGTGATTCCCAAAAATGGCTTTGGGTGGTAAGCAATTCATTTTTTTAATTGTTGTGCATTAAAACGTTCCAAATCATGGCAAAGCTTAAAATCATGCCCTGTCAGTGTTCCACTACTAAGAGCAATAAATTAGCACAACTTCAGTGTGTTAAACTGACAGAAGCAGTTTTCTGCTAGGATTCAGTTAACTGGTATGGTTGATACATCACACAGGTATGCTCTCACCTTTCTTCCTTGTAAAATCTTTACTACTTCTATCAAATTATTTCATGTTCTTAAATTAAAAAAAAAGTAAAGCAAACTGTACTAATCCATCCCCACTTAGATATATACATAAATTCAAACAAATAAACAATATCTTTTTGTAGTATTTTGTTTGTTTATACTTTGCATCTTTTATTATTTCTAAAGAATCTCAGATTAAATAATGAGAGACCTGATCTTCATCTTCTCACGATGCATATGTTATAACATTTTAGGGCAGTATCTGAAAAAAAAAGTTCTGGTAATCCATAAACACAAATACAGACATATTCCAGTCCATCCTGCTTCCCATAGAACTAGAAGGCATAGCCCTAATCATGCCTTTCTTTTTGTGGTTGCATTTTTGAACTCCAGCCACAAGATGTAGAACCTGCTTTACTGCCAGCTACCATCCAGCAGCATTCACGTAGTTACAGGGCTTGTTTCCCAGAAGTGCTGACTTTCTGGATTTTTGGGTGACTTATATTGCCTAGTAAGAACTTCTCTTTTCCAAAAAGATGCCTAAAAAGTGGAAATACTTTAGGAGATGTTTCCAAATGTGTGATTGCCATCTCTGCTAGTACTACCATCTTGTGATGGTACATCATGTTAGTCATGTTTTGAGAAGTCTTAACTATCCAAGGGGAAAAAGAAACTTTGACTTTAATTTGGCAATGACCCAGATTATTATTTAACCATGAGGTTCTCTCTCCACTATCACCTTTTCTTATTCTGCAGAATCTTCCCCTATTTTGTGTGTATATTCCACCAGTGCTGAAATTCCACTTGAATTCTTTTGGTCCAGGAGACTGTGAGGATCCTCTGAAAACCCTGAAAGTGGTAATCTTTCCATGTGTGTTCAGGAGGTCCAGAAGCACTTCAGAAGCACTGAAAAGCAGACCTCTAAAATATTGCCAGTACAGAAACTTGAGAATCTCAAGGAGAATCTTGAATCTAGGCACTCCTCATTGTCATTTTTGTATAAGTGGTCAAATAGTTAGGAAACCACTGGTTCTTTACCGTGTGTTGTATTTATTATGTGACACTGGATTCTGTTGAATTTTAACAACATGTAAAATTACATTGTGCCATGTTTGTGCTTATACTTGGTGAGGATCTAAAACACAGTGAGCACTTAAGTACTGGGATATTTGTCATATGATACTTGAAAATATATACACCACTTCTGATGCTAAATATTTCAATGAAGTATTAGATGGTTTTTCTTGTGGTCTCTGCCTTTTATTAGCAACAGTTTGGAGGGTTTGTTTTTTAAATTGCACTAAAAACTATATATTAATTAAGATCCCTTTTTTAGACAACTGGCAGGCACTAGGCTAATCTGATTTTCCTAGCATGGTGTCAGCTCAGTCATCTCACCTATTGTAAAGTGTTTGTTTAGTATTTTAGTGCCTCAAACACCATCAAAGCTTGTTCTGCCCTGCACGGAAGTAGCTTCTGGAACTGCACCTTTAAACAAATCTTTTTTGTACTGTTGTTTTTAATTAATAAAGAACACCCACATCATAATTTGAATCTCTAAAAACCTCATAGCGTGTCTGAGTTCTTAGAAATGTGAGGAATGGAGTTTTCGAGGAATGGAGTTTTCAAAGAATGGAGTTTTCATTACCTTTATTGTGTGGCTAATTTTCATGGCAAATTCTTTGTCTTTCCTACAGAAACAGTCACTAAAAGGAGACAAAAGTAGAGCCCTGAGATGTATACTTTCTTATGGCTGGAGATGTATGAAATGCAACAAAAAGTACCATTGGGGGAAGAGATTCAACACTTGTCCAAGTGAGAGGAATCTACTATATGACTGAAAGTCACAGTGTATGTAATAACTAACTGTACATTTTAGTGCCTTGTTTCTTGTAGAATGTTTAATCATAAATTATTAAACATAAATAATTATGAATTTATGAGAATACATATCTAAATATTGCTCATAGAAACTGTATATCCACAGAAAAGTCAATAAATCATCAACAATTGTTGCACATTAATTAGACAAGATTTTTAGTCTCCATTCTTTCAGAGTTGTTTTCAAATAATGTCACTTAATTTACACACAACTGTGCTATTTCTGTCTCTTAAACTAAACTCCACTCAACTCCATGAAAAAGAGAAACTTTCTTAGTTGCACTGTCAAATTTTGTGGGAGAGAGCACTGTTTGTGAGTTCTGTCATACATATTCACCACAGAACTTTATATTCGGGTTGATTAAATGCTGATACAATCATAGGTTCCTCTCAAACGTTCAACCTGTAGGCTGATTGGGACATCAGGTTTGAACCTGAGTTAAACACTAAGCAGTTTGGTTCTGGGCAGCCTGTGTCAGGCACTGACAGGCAGTAAAATAATTGGATTTTTATTAAGAGCACCTTAATGATATCAGTTCAAAGCCTACATCGAAAGTCAGGAAACTAAACCATGCTGTGACAAATCCAAGAAAGCAAAAGTCTGTCCCACTTACGAGCAGCAAGATGAATTGTGAAGTTTGAAAGCCTACAAGGCTGAATCCTTAGGAGAAAGGAGAGGAGAAGGAGAGCCATGAGTGGATAAGGATAACCTGAGCTTTCCATCTACTTCTCCAGGTTTTTCTGCACGGACCAAATGTGCTGAAAACCACATTGGTATGGGACAATTGCCCAGTGGTGTCTCATCTATGCCACGTGTAGAACTTGGTAGTGAGTATAACATGTCCAGAAGAACTGGGACATGAACTTAGATATGGTTGGATTCATGCACATCAGACAATGCAAAAGCTGTTCTGGATCAGGCCACAGCTCCATCTAATCCAGCATCCTGCCTACAAAAGAGACTAGTAGCATCTGTGCAGCAGAAAGTAAAAATAAATGCAAGTTTGTACAATGTTTTCACAGTATGCACTGTTCCATGAGGCAGGTACTCTGTGAGACTGTAGTGGAATCTTTGCATATAATGATCTTTAATGGATTTTTTTTGAAATCTGTCCAAGATATTTCTGAACCTATATAAACTATCAGTAACCATGTATTCCAAGGCTGAAATATAAGTAGAGTGAAGAAATACCTTCCTTTATTAGCTCTGAAGCCAATTTCTGCTATTTTAGTTTGCTGCCCTCTCTCTCCATGCAGAACCTTGAGTTAGGAACTCACAGGTCTTAAGACTGGTTCAAATAAGCTAAGGGTTAGAATAGCTTGTTCAGTCGGTTTCTCTTACATCAACACATCTGTTTTTTGATACAGAAAATATCAGTGACTCTCTTCCAGTACCTTTGATCAGAAGACAACAAATACTTTCTTGAAATCTGAAAAAAAGATAAAGGGTAGCCTAATTATATATAAAAGTAAGGACAGAACTTCACTTTTATACTTTTCAAGGAGCCACTCTTCACTCAAAAATAAGGTTGCTCTTTTTCTTTGCTAACTCATTTTCAATAGGAAAGAATAGTTCTACTGTGTTAAAAAAGGCTTTGTGCTAGATGAATACTTTTGGCCAGCAGGGTGCTCCTCAAATCATTTCATCTTACTGAAGATTTCCAGAATGTGACCACACAACAGCAAAAGACAGGTCTGAAGGCTTCTGTCTACAACCTTTATCTTATCCTTTTTGATTCCTGAACAGAAGGAGCCAGGTTTGTGGCTGATTACACCATCAAATGTAACAATTTGTCCTTGTAATCAAATTTACAAGACTCAGTACAGTATGCCATAATCAGGATTTATAATTTTTTTTTTCAGCAAATTTCAGTGTTCCATGAAAAATGTAAAGCCATGAATTCAAGGATCTCATATGACAAATGATTATAAACCTGGCTGGTTCCCCAAAGTCGCAATCACTACCATGCTGCCACTATACCCCTTTAGTTTGTAAATCAGATGGGTTGGGAAGTGAAAACTTCATGTTTTCGGTGAGAGGGTGATGAGAACAACACAGGCAAAGTCTCCTTTGAAGGAGAAATAAATGTACCTGCTGGCAGTGAGGGTAGTATCATCAAACAGAAGGAAATGAAAATAGAGACTAGTAAATATACACAAGAAGTTAATAATTTCAATAGTAATATATAAAGCTAAACATGGTGGGGAAACAAGTCTTGCCTAGCAGACCTAAACACAAGAAGAGATTTTCTGAGATATACAAGACAGAGAACAAAACCACTTAAAAATTTAAACTATGTATTCCTGTTACTATACGCCAACAGTAAATTGGTTTTGATACAGAAAAGGCAAATATTAAAATGAATAGTACCTTATGTATTTAGAAAGCAGCAAGATATTGGTTTATGGGTGGTGGTTGATTTGTCATATGAGGATGGTAAAGAACCGCACAATCCTTTCTACAAAAAGATAACGCCAGATTTTTACTAGAGGGAACACACAACTTCGGAGGATTGGGGTTTTTCATTAAAAAATTCAAAAGTGCCAGTAGGGTGCTCCTCAGAGGTGCTCTAGCAGCGTAATCCCGAGAGTGCGAGGTGATGGGCAGGGAGAAGAACCTCGCAGGTGCCCGGGGCCGCCGCCCGCCCCGGCGGGTGCCCTCCCTTGGAGCCGCGGGCGCCGCCCGGGATGCGCCAGCCGGGGCCGGGGCTGGCTGCAGGGCCAGCGGGCGGCGGAGCGCGCATCGCCCCAGCCGGGGGCACGGAGCGCTGGAGCCGGGGCGCCCCCGGCCCTGCCCGGCCCTGCCCGCTCCCTCCAGCGGGCGGCACCCGCGGGCCGGCGCTCCGGGAAGGCGGCTCTCCCCGCAGCATCCCGGGAAGATGGTCCTGAGCGGCAGGTGCTGAGCGGGAAGCCCGCCGGCCGAGAGCGCCCCCCGCGCCCCCGCCCGGAAAGCCCCGGCCGCGCCGGGCAGCGGCGGCGCCCCCCGAGCTGCCCCCGATGCTGCTGCTGGCAGCGACGGGGCTGGAAGCCAAGCCAGCATCTTCCTCGGGTTTCGGCCTCAGCCGGCGAGGCACTGGTTTACGCTGAAAGAAAATCAATCACTTCCCTAGAGAAATCGGCATTGCATACACACGGCCTATATATAGCTCGCTGTACTTTGCTTGCAAGCCCAGTGAGAGTAAGCAGGGCTTTCCAAATCCTTTGGCTACCCCCACTCCACTAAATTCTAGGCTTTCGTGGATTTAATGCAAAACCAGAACAAGGGAAACACGTTGCGGGTGAAATCCACCAATTTTTCAACCTGTGGAAGTGTTCCCATTGATAGTGGGCTCCAGGAAATCCTCCACAAGGATCAGGGAAGGATCCTAACCCGCAGGAGATTTTGGCAGCCTCCTCTTTGCTTCCTCCCCAGAAAGAGAAATTCCCTAAATCTCCAAGTGTCTAGCATGTTCATTGCATCTCCTGGTCAGGGAAATTCTTGAAAGTCTTTATGGTATTTGTTTTGCCAGGTTATGTCTACACCAAGAAAAAGGGTTATATTTCAGTGAGAGTTGTTGCTGTCTTATAAAAAATAAGTTAGATAGGGCAAGCTGTGAACATCTGCCATACCTAAGTGGAGCTTCTTAAAAACCCCTGGTACTCTCACACACATTTTTCCTCATCAAGCCAGCATATATGAGGAATGCCAGGTACTAACTATCATGTTCTAATAACACACCATTTTGCCAATCCAGGCGAAGCCTCAGGGAAATTCTCCCAGATTTTGTTTATCCACACAGTGAATAATTCTTTTAACCACTCCATTTGCCTGAGGCCACATGGGGGATACACACTGCACATAAGCACAGGGAACATGCTGTAGCCTTAGGCAATCCGAATTGTTGAAAAATTTGTATGTAAACAGTTATAAACAAGTTTTCAAGATCTCTATTAAATAAGCAATAAACTAATCCTTGTCATAGACAGATAGGCACCCATGTCTCAGCTGTTTAAGAGCAAATTGCGTAACACAGTGCCTGAAATACCTCAGTCTAAAAGCACCATCATTGTGTTCATGTGAAAATGAAAACAAAGACAGCCAAATACTGGGGACACTGATCAGCACAGATAACGCTAAAGTACACACAAAATAACTGAAGTTCCTGGTTCTTGATAACACTCATATTTGGCTTTCATATTCAGAGAAAGTACCTGTACCTGCCAATTCAGCTTCTAGGGGCTCTTGTTACAAATGTCCTAAATAGCACCAGTTTAAATCACTGTTTGTAGATCAGGGAAATTAAATTATATGCAGAGAGCTCAGCCATGAGTAACTTTTTCCCACTCCTGAGCTGAGAACTAAACAAAAGGGCTCTAGACTACACATTTTTTAACCCAAGGAGAGAGGCCAGGGAAGAGTGAAAATTGCAACAACATATAAACTTGGAAAACCTGATTAACTAATATGAGAAATAGCCATCCGTGCAATCATCCTGACTCAATTTGACTTTCAGCACTGCATGGTGGGTAAGACAACCACCAGCAGCTGCCCCAGCTAGTAGCTGCACCCTGCTCCCAGCTTATCATTTCAGCCTGGATGTGTCCCAGTGAGCTGCTGATGAGTATTTAGGCTCCATCAGTGTCCATTCTCCAGGCAGTGGCCTCAGCACTGGCTGGCAGAGCAGTCACTGCTGTTGGCGCCTACTGCCAGCTGCCTGCATGTCACTGCTCTGCTGCCCATCCCAGCTGCTGCAGTCCTGGCAGCCCACTCCCCTTCTGCCTCCCCATTCTCTTCAACCTTTTGGGGACGTTACAGATCCAAGGGTGCCACAAGTCTATTATCTTATGAGGTTAATGAGTGCTGAACAGTATACACATCTAGTCCCTAAAAGCAAAAAGAAAGACTCCTATTCTATTCTATTCTATTCTATTCTATTCTATTCTATTCTATTCTATTCTATTCCCTCTCCCTCTTCCATCTCACCTGCCCAGGGCTCCTTCATCTCAGGCATCAAAGACTCACAGGCATACTTGTCTTTGCCCTCTATCACTGAATACAAATAAAATCCCACAGACCTTTATTTTGATGGGATAGCTGTAATCCAAAAGCTACAAACAGACATCAATTAAGATGCACCCTACTCCAGTCAGCAGCTCACACAGCCTTTCTGATGGAGGATGCCTGAGAGGGGCTCATCCCTCTTCACTTGTGAGCCCCTTCTGTGGTCTCTGGCCACTGAGATCTCATTAGAAATGGCACAGCTAAACCTGCAGAGGACATAAGTTAACACAGAAATATCTTTTGCATTCCAATATATTTATAATATACAAATATACAAAGGAAATTTCTAAGCACAAGTGAGAGTATTCAAGGAATAAATAGTAAGTTGTGTACTGTATAGCAGAGTAAATGGAATGAATAGTAAACAGTTCTCTGCTTCCAGTCACTTTGAGGAAAATCAGAAGACTGCAATGGGCAGAAAAGAGTAACCTGTGGACTACTGCTCTCCAAGCACTTGCACAAAGTACATGAAATTCAATCTACAGATATTATCAGTTTCCTTCACACTAACAGAAGAACCATCTATGACAAGTTTTCTGGTTTGAACTTCCCCTCTTCCCCCAATTTTTGTTTTTAATAAAGAGAACTAGTGCCAAGACTGAAAAATGCGACAGATCTCTATCTCAAGTTCCAGAAGAGTTACTTGATATTTATTGTATTACTGAAGAAACAGAATGTAAACAAGTAACTAAAGACCACTCTCTGTCTGGGTAAGTCTGGAGTGTTCCTGCTAGTTTACTTCTTTCCACCAATTTTGCACTGCCCTGGTCAGCAAAATAGCCAAGCTGTTTCTCGGCTGTGTTAAGTTGTCTGATGAACATCCATAAGCTTGAGCCTATGTGGACTCATTGCCTTTGGCAAAGTCCCAATGCTTTCTGAACATCTTATGCCAGTATCTAGTGCTCTGAAATCCAGGAAGGCTTATTAGCTCACTGCTCAACCAGGCAGACAGCAAGTAGCATCTCCTAGATGTGAACAACCTTGGGGCTACTACCATAGCAGGATATGGGAACTATGGGCAACACAGTGATCAGCAGAGGAGATAAGGAAGTAAGAGGTGGGGAGAGAGCCTGTGCTGGCTTTTGTCTCATAACATTTAGTAGCTTCAGAAAAATGTTCTACTGCTGGAACACAGTGGTGAGTATATGGGATGCAGATACCCAGTGGCAAAGCCAGGTCCATTCAGACAGAGTCCACTAGGTCTGGGTCAGTGCCAGTCCACTGCGCCCGTGCTGACACAAGGAGAACTCCTTAGGTTTCTCCCTTCTGCTCCCAAGTCCCTTGCTGTCCAGGAAGCTTACTTGTCAATGCTCAGGCCCTCATAGATACTCAGACGTGCTCTGATTCTGACATTGTGCCCAAGATGATAAGCCTTCCTGAGACCCACAGCTGTAGGACACCCGGTCTGTGCAAACAGTCAGAGGTCCTGCAGGATCTGTGGGTCTGAGCTCTGTGCTTTATTAAAGTGCTAATGATAGTGGTACATCAGCTCTTTCCTAGAAATGTTACAGCCATGAGCACTAGGAGTAGGTCCAAACCAGCTATGCTCTGCCTTCCTTCTCTTGGCATGCATCATTACCCTCACCCACAGAACATACCACTTGTCTAAGCAGGAAGCATGAGGACACTTCCCATGCCACCAAGAAAACTGGGGTCAGCATGTTCGAAACCTGCATAAACAATATACCTCACAGGATTGCCCCCATTATCCTCTTTCCTACCAGATATTACTGTAACTTCACTGCTCTGTTGGCATCGCCAATGTACAGTCCTGAAATGACTGACTCCATACTTTCTCTTCTGACACCGCTTTTGTCTGTTCCACGAGCCTGAAACCAATTTCTACACCTGTGAGGTTTGTCGGATATACAGAGGTATCAAATCTACAGACACGGTTAAAGGGTTCCTCCTTTTTACTGGGGACCTGGGATGATTCCTGAAGGAAGGATTGTGAAGGACTCATGTCCAGAATATCTCCAGGCTCCACTCTCTTTTCCACCCTTTTTGATACACGAGCAAAGCAATTGCAAACAAAACCTTCAAGCATATTTGACTCTTTGACCACTGTACACAGAATTACTGCTGGTAACACGTATGTTTTCATGATAAATTCCTTGCTTTTAGGTTTACAGAGTGTGTCAACAGTACGTCCAATAAACAAGAGACAGACATCAGGCATCAGAAGAACTGAATGCACTCGGCAATGAGAATGGTGTGTATCATATTGGATACCACAAAAACCACAGGAGAAATGTACTAAGGGAAAGACTGACGCACTTGTCACAGGAATACCCTGCATATCTCTGTCTCCGCATTTCCATTCCTTCTGAGCAGTAGGAAAGCCAGGATTCATTGACTTTGAACTTGGGCAGAAAAATAAGCAGGCTGACTCATCAAAGTACTAGTTTGTCCCTTCTCATGGAGTACAGTTCTGTGTGACAGAAGAAGATACAAAATAGATAAAAAATTGGTAGAAATTCTGTATTTTGACAGGAAATTAATTGGTATCTCTTTCTTTCATAGCAAAACATTCCTTAGGGGATTCCAAGCTATACTTAACTGAAATAAAATGACACTTTTAAACTACGACTCTGCCAATAATGTAATGTAGTAACAGAAACATTTGACTTGGATAGAGTGAGTATTCTAAAGTTTTTACAAAAATTGTTGTATCTTTTCTGCAGAATCCTGGATCACAAGAGGTCACAGGCAGGTTGAGGTGGGAAGATGACCTCTGGAGGTCATCTGAGACAAGGCCCCTGCACAAGCAGGGTCACACAGACACTGTTACCAAGGACAATTTGCAGATGGCTCCTGAATATCTCTAAGGAGGTACTTGCCACAACCTTCTTGGGCAACCTCTGCCAGTGCTCTGTCACCTTTACTGTAACAAAGTGTTCCTTGATGTTCAGAGGGAACCTCCTGAGTGTCAGATTATGCCCACTGCCTCTGGTCCTGCCACTGGATACAAATGAAGAGAGACTGGCTCTTCTTTGCAACCCCCCTTCAGGTAATTATATACATTGCTAGGATTCTTCTTTTTTTTTCACATATGTCCTTATTCCCTTGCTGTGTAAGATACTCTTTACTATCTAAATATAACCAAAGAAACAATGAATTGAAAAGCTGGCGAAGCTAACTTCAGAATTAAGTCCACAGAGCATGTATGAACAAGCATTAGATATGATCAGAAGGGTGTGAGGATGATCCATTTGTGCTTTAAAATTATTTGGGTTTAACCCAAATGCTATACTGCAAAAGAATAAAGATCTGATTCAGAAAATGAATCTTTGGTGCACAGAAGTTCTGCTGGCAAGTGGCTTGCAGCAGATGCCTTGTTCCTCCTGCTCCCATGAGACAAGCCTGAAGCCTGGGACTAAGGGGGCCCAGTAGAGACGAACAGCAACACAGTCGTGCCTCAAAGCCTCTCCTCTGGCTATGAGGACAGCGGGGGATGACTTCTGGAATGACACTACTTACATTCTTCCCACACTGTCTGTCAGGGCTGGACTAGTACATAAGAGGCATGTGAAGAGAGTACTCAAAGCCCTAGCGGTGGGTGACTCAGAAAGGCCAGCATTCCAGTTGGCATGCAAGAGGGACTCCTTGGGATTATTCCTCTTTTCTTTTTCTCACTGCAGTGGGAGGAGACCTTTGTTGGGACTAGCAGTGGAACAATCCACTCCTTTTCCTAGGCAAAGATCTGAGCCATCTGTCCTTACTTCACAGATGATCACGAGAAATAAGCGAGCTACTGGAAAGGGAAAGAGCTGTTTGCTACACAAGACATTTGTGAAGAGTTTAGTAAAGATGGCACATGATGTAGAGAAAAACACCTGAAGAAGTCAGAGGTCAGCTGAGGAGCAAAACACACTTGGAGATGCTGTTAGAGGTCTGCAGGTTTCAATAGCTGGTTAATGTGTGTCTCTGCAATCTGGCCAGAGACAGATCTAATGCTGTAGCTCCATATTGAAAACAGGGGACAAGAATATAGTAAAAGTCTTACAGGTCCACCTTTAGCAATGCACAGTGAATATGTCCCTCTCTGGCTTTCCCCTCCCAAACATCATTAGGGAAGGTAAGATTATCAGTGGTAGCATTGAGAAGTGCCAGTTCCAGCCACAGTGTTTCTCCATAATGGGAAACAAAGTCTTGAAGGTGGAAAGCTTCCAAGTTGCTTCAGAACACCACCAGAAATCACCATTGCTTCATTTTTCCTTCCTGCTGAGACTTGTCATCCATAAAGCTATGGGGAATGTTATTGCATAAGGCTGGTGCTTCTAAGGCAAGAAAACGTCCTGACCATGACACTGACACAATATGTAAAGCTCTTCATTCAAGTACGGCTAAGGGGATTCTAGTGCAGGTCCCCTACCCTAAACAGCTTTGCTAGGCTGTTTTAGTTAATCTTGTCACTCTTTGGTGTATTAGCCTCTAATATAAGGAATGAACAGGAATTAACATAGAGAAATGAGCAGCTTGGGGCTGTCTCATTCTAAAGAAGGTGTTGTATCTTATCCTGAAGACTCTTTTTAGGGAAAAAAAACCCCCATGGTTATGTTATTCTGCAAAGCTCTCCATAACCTCTGAAGAGGGAGAAATTACATGCAGATTTGAGTTCTGGTTTGGGACAAACATACTTTGTCTTCTCTCCAAAGATCTGAGTCTAGCAAAACTGGATGTTTTAGAAGTCTGCAAAGTATCCACTGGATAACTTTATACCTCTGTTAAAGATAAATATGAGCAATTAATTTCTATATCAATTAGATTTTTTGAATCTTCATGTTGCCCAGTCCATATTTTCTCCAGGGAAACATAAGTAAACTGCTTTGTTTCTCTTTTTTACCTCCTTTTCTCTGAAGAACTGAGCCATGCTGACAAGCATCATCCAGCTTATCTTGATCAGGCCAAATGAGAGTGCTGGTTTCAGATAAGGGGCTACTAGCAAACTGAAGCAGTGCCCAGTTTTAAACACAATACTTCAAGTGAAAAAGAAACCCAAAAGTGAACCTGAGTAGGGTAGCAAGAATGATGAGTTTTAGAAATAGTAATGTCTGGAAAAAGACAGAAGGAGACTGTTTTTTTTCTGTTTTTTCTCTTTTCTAGAAGAAACTTATCAAGTTCTACATGTTAGAATGGAATGGTGATTAATAATTACTAGTCTTTGCTGAGAAAAGGACCAGAATAAATGGACTTGCTTTGCAGAAAACAATAATGGGAAAATTTTTAATAGGTTATTGAAACACTTTAACAGGACACTAAAGGAATTTCTGGAACCTCACTGTCAGTCTGTCATCTGCCCACGGTCTGCATACAACTAGTAGTGTCTCAGTGCAATGATTTGACCTAGAAAGGATGATCTTGTTAGACCCTGCACCTCACTTGTATAGAGTGGATGGGCCCTTCCACAACAGACACAGTGATTAAGAACGGCCATAAAGGAAACAACTGTAATCATTTTGTCCTCTGAACAGCTTCGATCACTTTCTTCCCAACACATTCTCTCTTACTCTTCTCCAAGCTTTCACTGCTTTAATCCTTCTCTTCCTACCCATCCAGGAAAGGAGAAAGATGATGAGTTGTAAGAACAGCAGGTACCATCTGCAGGCAGAAGTAATGCATGTTGTGGGCCAGGACTTTGGGAGGTGGCTGCACACTTCCATCTGCAACAGAGGAGGTTGGAGAGTGAAATGAAGCTGTCTCTTCACCAACATTCACAGCTGAACAAAACAAGCATTTTGAAATTGATAATTGAAATGACACACTCATGAACGGCTCTTTTCAGATCTGTAGAGTATTCCCACTTCTGTCTTTGAGGCTTTGATAACTATGCGTCCTCTGTGCCTGTCACCTCAGACCATGATTTCCTACACAAAAAAGTGCAAAGGAAAGAGGACATGGATGGTTCCCTTTCCTTGGTCAGTTAAGACTGAAAGAAAAGGGGATGAGGAGACAGTCCTAGCTGGAGTATCTGTAGAGGAACAACTTGTAGATTTATACAGGGGGTACCAGTTTCTCCTTTCAATAGTGGGTAAGAAGTTGCTTAGGAGATTGGAGTTCTCTCCAGTGTTTACATAATAAGTAAGTAAATAAACAAGTACACATAAATATAAATTGGAAAAAAGATAGGAATCTCAAATGGGATTGCTCAAATGACTATAGTGAAATTGCTGGGAGCATATTTTTCCCAAGAGTTCCACATAATAGTCTTATAAAACAAAGACTAGAACAAAGATCAAAGCCAACATTGTTTGCTATCCCTCACTAACTATATCTGTCCTCAAAAGTTACAAGAATGTGAATAACATTAGCAGATCACACTGGAGTAGTAGAGGAAGAGAGAAATGGGATGCACCATATCACTTTACCTATTAGTCAGAAATCTATTTCTCTTGGTTCAATTGCTTAGAATACATGAAAAGCACAAGTAACTGTGACAATATTATAACCATTTAGCATGATTTTTCCCTAATATTAGCTTCTTTCACTAAGAAACTAAAATAAAACCAGACTCTGCATGTGATTTTCTGTCCTTAAACATATGGGATGAGCCTCTCAAGGGCACAGGTGAACAACTTAAGCAACAGTTCTGAAAGTTCAAAACTAACAAGTGTGCAAAAAAAGCATTATTATGTGCTTCTCACCATTAGTATAAATTTGTGACTGCAGTATTATGTTCTGCATCACCAACCAATTTTTATATATAAGCCTTTTTGCCAAGCAATGGTTAATGGTAAATAGTTAATGGTTAATGTAAAAGGAAGTAGATTCAACTTCCAGGCATACATGCCAAAATGCTTAAGATGTCTTGAACTTCTTAGTCCCAAACCAGGAAAATTTATCTGCGCATCTTGGTACTCAAAAGCAAGGAAAGACTTCATTCGCAAAAAGTGGTGCATAGAGGAGATTTACAGATAATTCTTGAGGAAAGAAAGCGACAGAAAACTTTATCAGAGTCTTGGTGAATGGTAGATGAGCTTCCAACACCACAGTGACTGGCAATAGTTCTGATGTAGCTCTCCAACTCCTCTGAAGATAGAGGGAGCCAGTTACCTCTTGTCAGGTTATGTCCCTGTCTAAGCATCCAGAACTGAAATCCAACTACTGCCCAAGGTTATCTCTTGCCTCAAACCTGCTCTCTCCACAGGGTGCAATCACAGTAGTGTAGTCAAGTACTGGCTAGCCATTTGTAAAGTCTGCTATTCTGCAGATGCCTCTTGCTTCAAGGCATGGCAATACCTATTGCTGCCATGCTCCCTGGGGAGAATGGGAGGGGTGGGAGGGGAGAAATATCAAGCATGTTACTGCTCCTGGGGTCAGAGTGAACAGATGGTACTGTTCCACTGTAATGTTCTGGTACAGCCAAGTTGCACAACCTAGGACTCAACCAGCACACCCTGGCAAATCATTCTGACCTTTCTCAGCTGGTCCTGGTCATCATATTCAACAGATGCCTGCCCCTGGGGTAAAGTGACAATGCAGACAGTCCTGTATCGAGGCAGAAACTGATACCCTTGGTGGTATTGACACTGTGATGCTTTTTGAGAACTACAGAAGTGACATTACAGCATAGAATAAAGAGCAAGGATTTGAAAGTGGCCAACACCACCACTTGAGGCAAACAGCACTCTTGGCAAGATTCCCATCATGTCTCCCAGCTCTGAAATTCGACAGGATTGTTGGCATGGTGCACTCATTCAGATCCACACATTTAGACATGGCCAACAGAAGAGATGTTGATGACAGATAACAAGTGCCAAGAAACAAGATTGATGACTTGTCCTGAAAGAGTGAACCAGATAGCTGATGCCTGACAAGACTTTGGAGAAACGGAGATGGCACCCCAACCTCTTGCTCCAGCACTAGCCAGCTTCCTTCCCCTGAGAATACTTGCCCTGTCGGCAACACTTCAGACAAGACAGTAAAAACTGCTCTGTGCCTGAGGTTGGTATTCTGATTTCAAAGTTCCAAAGTGCCAGAAGAATTCCCTTAGGATTCCCTAAGGGAAAGATTATATGTTCCTTGCTTCACTTCAGGGACTCAGGTTTTTTACTGGAATATCAGAATTAGCAACTTCGTGAAAGTGTCAGAATGTGAGCCCTTGCACATTCTGCTACATATGCCCTCTCAGTCTGGTTTTATTCTTGTTTGTGTCTCCTTGATTTCTGGGGGGTAAAAGTTCTGCCTCTTGTGAGCTTAGAAAAAGGACAGCAATCCATCCCAGCTCAAATGGTGTCTGGGAAAGCAAGGGATAAGGCCAGATTGGCCAGAGCTGGAGAAATAAGTGTAAAGGTTTAGTGCCATCCAATTCAGCTGACCTGCCACATCAAAACTGTAACACTTAATTGGTTTTGAGACAACAATTTCAGGATATTGAGTGCGAGACCTGCTAATGCTACTTATCCTGTCTTTACAAAAGATGCCAAAATTTGGCTCAAATATCTGATGTGTCTACCAAGGAATTAAGGTAATTCCTTAACTAATTGTATTAAATGTGTTTTATGGTTATTCACCATATCTAGAGGTATTTAATATCTAAAGGAAAACCCAAACTTATTCCTCCTCCTTCACTCCCCAGAATCAGTCAAATCAATCCCTATAGCACCTGTGCATCTCCCCTGCATTAGCTTTCTAACCCGGCCATTGCTTCTGCTGCAGTGCTGTATACCTGGCTTTCATGGGCCACCACAACACACCATGAACCCTAGCACAGAAACACCTGAGAGCTGAGCACTGAATAGCTGAAGATTTGTCTCCTGTGACATACATATTGGATTTTGATCACAAAGGAAATAACTTCAGAAAAAGATTGTGAGTTTTCAGTATGCATCTTGGCAGAACATTTTTTGATAGTTATCAAGCACTGTCTCAAGTCTCTAAATCACAGTGAAGATGGCAAAGGCACAGTAACACTTTGGCTGTGTCTTCTCCAAGGAGCCTTGTACTGACAAACAGAGTTCTATGCCTGTTCCTGAAATATACACACCTGTTGAGATAAAGGAAGACCAAACTTCTGGCTTGTATGAGGGAAAGGGAGAGCTCTGGGACAAACCTCAGGATTTCTCAAAAGTGTCACTGAAGTAAGGAAAAGGCAAAGAAGGAGACAGAGAATGAAAGGCCAAGGATGACAGCAGAGGGAGGTGAAAATGTTAAACTTGCCAGATGACCTGGCAGAAGAGGGACTTCAGGCATTTGAAAGGGGATGTGTGTCTTAAAAACAATAGCTGATACAAAGGCTGACATGGCATTTTGCAAAGGTGAACAGCCAAACTCCATGAGGACTTGCTCTGTCAAAATTTTTGACTGCTTCCTACCTTCTAAGCTACAGTGTTCCCAAACCTCATTTCTAACAGCATGTAAGTGATTAAACCACTACTAGGCTGTTGTGGTTTAACCCCAGCCCGCAGCTAAGTACCACACAGCTGCTCGCTCACTCCCCGCCCCTGCTGGGATGGGGAGGAGAATCATAAAACAATCATAAAGCTTGTGGGTTTAGATAAGAACAGCTTAATAATTCAAACAAACAAACAGACAAAATACTAATGAGGACTATAATAATAATAGTAATGAAAAAGAGGGAGAAACAAACCCCAAGAAAGACAAGAATGCACAAGAAATTGCTCACCACCCATGCTCACATGCCCATCCCATCCCTGAGCAGTGATTGGCAGCTCCTGGCCAACTGCCTCCAGTTCACACCTGAACATGATGTTCAGTGGTATGGAATATCCCTTCAGCCAGTTTGGGTCAGCAGTCCTGGCTGTGTTTCTTCCCTGTTTCTTCTGTACTTGCTTGCTGGCAGAGCACAGGAAACTGAAAAGTCCTTGACTTAAGGTAAGCACTGCTGAGCAACGACTAAAACATCAGTGTGTTATTAACATTATTCTCATACTAAATTCAAAACACAACACTGTACCAGGTACTAAGAAGAAAATTTTTATCCCAGCCAAAACCAGGGTGCAGGTATTTTGCTGTTTCAATATATTACCTTTCAGTTATTCAATTATTTCAATTATTACCTCTCAATTATTATTACTATATTAATAATATTACCTGTCTCAATTCTACCCTTCCTGAGGGAACAAAACTTTTAGGTCTAAAAATTGGATTGCTGTCTTCTTGCAACAACCCTGAGGAAAGCAGTCTACTCCAGTGACTGCATGACTTCAAGGTGACATTGTTTCAGATAATATCTCCCTTTTCCTAAATTTGAACTTTTACTGTTAGCACAGTACATAAAATTTGCACACTTGGTAGCACTTAGACTTTAAGTACAAAGTTCTGCCCATGAAATACCTACAGCCAAACTACTTTCTGTGGGAAAACAAGCTGTGCTGGGAGTATGTACTTCCCATCAAGATGAATACTTTACAGGAGAAGAGGCAAGAAGCTGTCGATCGTGCAGAGCTCTCATTCAGTTGTGCAATCCTTCTATTTCTCAGAGCCCTCCATAAGGAACCTGGTAGGTCCAGGTGCTCAAAGTGGACATCAAATTACAGTTTACAGCAGTCAACATTTTAAGTTTAATGAAAATACAAAAATGTCCCCAGATCTACCTTCCCATTCCTCACCATGTGTATATACACAAGCATACACAATTGGCAAGTGATGTTCTAACAGTTGAAAACTCATAAGGACATCCAGGGCATGAGTAAACAATTGCTCTATATCTTTGTCTTCCACAGTGTAAGTCAAGTGTGCCCTCTCCTCAGCTTCTGGTGTTCTTTGGGAGGGAGCAGCTTAAAGCTGCTCTAAGTATCTCAGCAAGCTCTCCACAGCAAGACTAGGAACTGAGCTAAGGACATCCCTGCCCATCACCACCTTTTCGCTCATCCACACCACAGACTGGCACTCATTCCCATATCACTCTGCTTCATAGGACAGTGTCCTTTAGGAAACAGCCTAAAGGTAGTCTCTCACTGGGGGCTGTCAAGAGGGAGCAGCTCGGGCAGAGGCAGGAAGGCACTGATGAGCCACTGTGGGATTGGTTCTAGCCAGTCACCCACACTTCTGATGCCTGCACTGTCCAAGTGAGTTGTGTGTGCAGGGATGAGGTGGACTGGTGTAGCTTCGTATCAGATCTGTGAGCTCTCACCTGATAGAATAGATACTATCTTATACAGGACTCAGAAAAAGATCAGGATGATCACCCTTTTCACTGTGGTTGATTTTGCCCCCTTTGATTTTTTAGTCTCTTTAGCAGTCCTAATTCTGTACTGAAAAAGCTCCAGAATACTCTGATGAATGGGCAATTCCTGCTTTGTCAGTCAAGGCACCAGACAGAGGAAGACAGGAGGCAATTTTCTGAAGAGGGTATAGTTGCCATACTATTGTAACTCAAAGCCCAAGGTCAAAGACACAACTATTTGGTGCTTTTCTGTTACTGCATCTCTCAGGATGAAAAATTTTGGATACTTGCAAGAGGAAGTGCTACACACAATTATGAAAGCTCATGGGCTGTGCAATGAATTACATTCTTCATATATGTGTCAATACAAATTTTCTCAACTCTGAGCCATCTATAGCTGTAAACAGAAATCCACGTATTAATACAGTGATACTTCCTCTGCACATAAATCCTAACTATTATAACAATTTTTCTGATGGCACAGCTTTTATTTCAGTTACAGAGCTGTGTGGCAAGCATGTTTTCTATTCACTGGAGTGTGTTATTACAAATACTTATTTATAATAACATATATGTTTTTTTCTGAACACGTTTTCCTTTGGGCTTAAAAGTGTAGGTTTCAGGTTGCACGCACCCCAAATTTCCATAACTACAGGGAAAGTAAGCATATTAGTGTCTTTCAAGTTAGACATCTGTTTAGAATGTTTTGTGGTCACGCTAAGTCTTAAATCAATTTGGTTATAAAAACAAATATTCTTTACAGTATTAAAATAAAAGAACAAGGAAGATTTATTGCTTGTTTTTAGCAGCTGACTTGTCTGAGGAAAAATGGACCATATGGAATGAACTGCCTTAAAAATCCACTGACATGATGCAGTTATTTATTGATTTTTATAAGCAATAATGATCTGTGAAAGCTCTTCTCTGCCTGTTGCTTTAGCACCCTCTTTCAATACTTAAGGAAATCAAGTCTATTTAGCTGACTGCATGATTTCTTACAATAAATGAATAATATAACAAATAATATTTAGTATCTCATAATGTGTTGTTATAAATATTGTATTACAATTTTCTTTCTGCTTACTTCCTTTTGGAAAATTTAGATTTCTAAACATTTTTTCTTCTTTCTCCAGTCTTTATAAGAGTGAACTAAACATTTCTCCTTGCATTTTGCTGTAATTCTCAGGTTCATATGGGCTTCTCTGTAAGAAAGGTTAGGGGAGTTGCTAGAAGCAGAACTGGAGCACACAGAAGCATGCAAACAGTGCCACAGAAGGATGCGTGAAGTATCTTGTTATAAACACTCATTCATCTTTTGAGGTCTCTGCATTTAAGACAGTTCATTTTTCCTTTTCATCTCCCTTTCTCTGGTGTCTTGTAAAGGTGCTTCTGTACTCCAGACACTCACCACAGTTTCTGTGCTAGACACCAGATTCCACTCCTGCTGAAGTCAAGTTTCCCCTGGGCAGGGAAGTGAAGACAAAAGTGACCGAGTTTCAATTCTGAGGTCACAGTCACTTCCAGAGAGATATTATCTGAGACCTCAGATCTACTGCTACTCCAGCCACCAGCAAGACGTGGTTTCAGCCTTCTTTTTCCCAGTCTCCCAGACCAGCTTTTTGCTTAGCTAGGAAGCAAGCAAGCAAGCAAGCAGTCCCTGCACAGAGGCAACAGTGCAGCAGCTGAAGTTCCTCTCTCCCTCTCTGCAGCATTCAGAAGCCTGCAATAAATATCAGCACCACAGCCTTACCAACCTGCAGCCCCCTGAGGAGTAAGAAATATATGTAAAAATAGCTCAGATCATGACATTTTTGTTGCTGCGTGACACAGCCAGCTGAGGTTAATTGAGGCAATCCTTAGAAGTATGTAAGCTTAGAGGGGTACCCAATAACAGCTAAGCACAACATGGAAAATTAAAACAAAAGAGCCAGCAACCAACCAACAAACAAACACAAAATAAAAATCCTGGTCATGAAGATGCTCTTTTGAGCTGTTATTTGACTTCTTCTGCATTTTTTATGATGGTTGATTAAACTGGGAGCTAAATGTAGAGTGAGGACAGCTTGCAGTTTAACAAAAATGTTATCCAAACATCTTACATGCCTTTTTTTAGTTCCTTGAAATAGCATACGATAGTTCTTAAACACTCCATTCAAAGAAAAGAAGGTAATTTGAAATTGTTCGAAATTGCTAGCTCTGGCAATCTGGAGACTCAGTGTATTTCAATCATTTTGTACTTTCAGAGTTTATAAAAGCAATATGGAAGGAATACGAAGCAACCAGTGTTGCTTCATGAGGAAATGCTTGTGTTTATGAGAATATTAAGAATGTCTGTCTCTTTTGCTCAAACACTGTGTGTCATTTAAAGGATCAAAAAGAAAATTACATGTGCTTCCAGCTCCCTGCTAGTTTCCTGCACATGATCACTTCCCTTCCCGATAGTCTAAAAATAATGGGAAATATTAAAAGATGACCAAAAGGACACAGATGACAAACCAGTTACATTCAAAAAGCTGTAACGCTAGAGGTAAAATGGATGTTCTGACTATGTAAGTGCTTGACCATAAGAATACAGATGAAGACTAAAGTCTGTAATTATTTTCCAGAAGTTAAATGGGTTTATGTAAGAAATTGATGGCATGTGGTCTCGAAAATGAAGGTGTGAGTCTAGGTTCAGTGTTCAAATCAGCCCATTAAACGAGCACACATTTTGCACCAAGCAGAAGGAGTTTGAGGAGAAAGAAATTGATATTTCAAAGGTTCTGCTTTGAAACCCACTCAGGCACAGATTTACTAAGTGGACGAAGGGTCTTTAAGCCACCTTGTAGCACTATCCAGAACCTTTTGTTCTGGTCACACAACACAGTTGAGACTAGGGATCCCTAGCCTCCTACTCCCCGTGCACTACAACTAGAGCCATTTCAGTGTCTCTCCATATATATATGTGCATTTGTGCATGTGAATCTAGAGATGATCACACTGCTAAAATAAAATCAGTATGTCCTGATAACCTTGGTCTCAGCCCTGCAAAATACTGAGCTCTACTCTCGCTCCTGCAAAGCATCTAGATGCATTCCTGAACCTAAAAGTGGTTAAATGCCTTGACAGCTGAGATCCTGAGTCTGTTGAGGAATACTTCTGTCTGGGTGGCTTGACTCGAAAGCTGCAGATTGAAATGCAGATTGGGCTCTGAGTGGGAGCCAGAAACACAAGGCCATGAACTGCCAACCTTTAGGATAAGAAAGGACTCAAAGACAGGTAATGTCAGCCAGGTGAATGGAAGCTGAGAGACACAGCAGGAGCCGGGAATTGCTGACCTTTTGGTTAACAAAGGACATGAAGACCGGTGATGGTGGATTGGACAAGGAGGGGGAGGTCAGGAGCAAAAGAATGAAGAGGAAGAAGGGGACTGGCACATGGGAGAGACTGTGAGGGGATAAAAGCTAAGTGGTTCTTTGGGTTGGGGGCTTCTCAGCAGGACTGTCCTGAGGTTGCCATGTTACTGTGACGGGAATGAAGTGCTTGGGTGAATTTGACATCTAAGACTCTGCTAAGGGAAACCCAGGGTCGAACTGGTAAGGAAACCTGGCCTGGCTGTGTGTGAGTGAGGTGTGTGGGGAGCCAAGCGGGGCACCAGTCGGCTCACTGGAGCCTCCCATTGTGGAGGATCTTCGGTCCCAGCAGTGAAAGTCTCTGGTATTATAAGTGTGAATGCCAGTGAGTCTCGTGAATGGTCAGACGGGGAAGTTTCCTTAACAATTCCTCCACATTCCCTGCAGGAGGCAAAGGAGGAGTAAGGAGGGCACTGCCCTCCTGTATCTATGTTGAATGATGGAACTTACTGTTCCATTTACAGTTCCATTTTAAAAATAGATGCTGGGCAAGTAAGCAATTAAAATTCAAGAAGGAAAGCAGAACTATCTGGCGGTTGTTCAGTAAGTCTAACTTGTATAAAAATGATCTGCACATAGCTGGTATAAGTATAAACAGTCAGCAGCATGAGATTATGAAAAACAATTCTTGCCTGGCAAATGCAATTACTTTTAACAAAATTTAAAACCCAGGGAGTGAAGAGAACACAGCACGAATATTCTCTCCACAGGCTGGGTCATTCAACTCTACATGGAATAAGTGCCCAGAAAACATTTGAACCACTGTCTTTGGATGTATCAATGCAGACAGGTGCAAAAGAATTCAAATTCCAAGCTGGACATATGCTAGCTTGGGGTCCCATTCCCAGTCAAACAAGCTCACTACGAGATTTGATAGAGTGACCTGAACACCATGTGGTGACACTGCTTCTAAATCAGAGCTGGTTCATGCCGGGTCAATGATCTCTGATGTGTCTTCACATACCAAGACATCTCCTAGCCCAGCTGCTCTTCTCTGAGGCACTGAGTTCACCAGGAGGAGCAATGAACAATAGTAGTCCCATGACTGTCTCACCATGATCCAGAACTTTCTGGGCTCCACCACCTCCACCCCCCTAATCCTCTTCTGGGTAAATCACTCCCTGTCAATGGCCTGGCAGCAGAAGCACCATTGTTCCATCTAGTGGAGAGTTATTCAGTGTTGATGGCCTTTGATTTCTCTTTCCAAACATAGGTCTTGCCTCTGCCAGATAGGATTTGCTGGTAGGGTTATGCTGGCAAATCCTCCTAACATAAGCACAGTCTGTAGTCCCTGAAGATTTATTGTGGCCCAATTGGTCTAACTTACATCAATCCTGTGAATATAATGAGTGCACACAATACCAAAGCCACTCAGAAAATGTCTGATATAAAATAGATACACTAATTTACAGTGAAGGTTACAATCTTAAATAGCATTCGGAGGAAAAGTAAATAACGACATTCATAGTTTGGCACAGACACGTTGCCAACGTGTCACATCCTGATGGATTGGGGATATGTCTGTGTCAAACTAAGAATTCCGTTTTTGCTTTCTGAGTGCCATTTACAATTGCAACTGTCCATGTGGATTATTGCATCTATTTTTATAGCCAAGGCTCTGTCTGGGTAGATGTAACAGAGCAATCAACAACACTGACTGGTTCTATTTTTCTGGAACAATAGTGTTACTGTGAGCTGGGCTCTTCCATCTTTATGCCCAGGACAGAAGGGCTGGGCTTTCCCTCATCCTGAACAACATGGGCAAAAGAGGGATGGAAGCTTATTATGTAGGTTCATCTGCCAGAATGTGGTCTCCCTGCTAAAACCAAGATAAGAGCAGTCAAGCCAGAGACTTAATAGTGATCAAGAGGTCAGGTGGTAGGGCACTACAGAGAGAGACAGCTCTCAATAGCTGGCAAAGCTGGGAAGCCACACAAGTACAACCACGGAGATCAACCATTGAGCTGGGGCCACCCTCCTCACCGCTGTCCAGGGTGAAAGAGGAGAACGGTCCGGCACCCTCTAGAACTCCTGTTTCTCTTCTCTTTTTTTCCCAGTAAATTCATGCCCAGGTGGTGCATTTTCATTCTATCTGTGCCACAAGCAACCTGAGAGTAAAGTGTCATATGGATAAAACAGCTATTAGATCATACACACTAGATATAAGGATGAAAGTGTTTTACAATGCAGGTTGTGAAACCTGGAACAGGCTGCCCAGAGAGGTAGTAGATACCCCATCCATGGGAATGTTCAAGGTCATGTTGGATGAGCAACCTGATCTAGTTGAAGATGTCCCTGTCCATTGCAGGTGGGTTGGACAAGGTGATTTTTGAAGGTCCCTTCCAACCCAAACTGGTTTATGATTACGAAAACTGGAGTTCTTTGCTTTCCTGTATTATACGTATAAGAAATCAAATACATGTGTATGTGTATATATATATATATATATATATTATTATTTTTTCTATATTCCTGCTACCTGTATCTCAACAATTGGATTTTCCCAGAAGGATTGCTTGTGGATACAAATCTCAGTCAGCTGAGGCCTGAGAAGCTGAGGCCCTGTGTCTGGGATGAAGGCAGAGGATGCAGGGCGCTGCTGTCTGATGGGTACCTGTCACTGCATCTGCATCTGAAGGGATATCTCGGCAGTCGAGGTCTGAGGAGCAACAGACAGTTTCTCCCCAAAGCAACCAGTCCCAGAAGTTTGCTGGAGGTTCAAAGTTTGGAGCTCCTCGTTAAGGACTGGCACCCCACCAAGGAGAGGACTGTTTCTCACTTCGTTACCTTGGACTTTCTGCATCAGCCTGCTCTGGTTTGGTCTGTCCTCTCCTTAAGCCATCCCTGCAAGTGCCACCTTAGGTACTTACCAAACTCCAGCATCTAAAACCACTGTCAAAACGTCTTGGTGTTAGACTTGGTCCCCTGCCGCTTCCTGTACAAGCCAGAAATCCGTCGGCAAAAGGTCCTGGGGAAAACCCCAAAAACTATACTAGTTGAAACAATGATCCCAGCTATAACTCGGCTTCCAGGCGCCGCCGGCAGATGCGGTGCTGCGCGGCAGGCACCGGCGATGCCGAGGGAGCCGTGCTGCCGCCGCGCCGCCGGGCCGGGCGGAGGGGCAGCCAGGCGGCAGGCGGAGGGAATCCCCCCTGGAGGCACCCCTGCTGGAGGGACTGAGGCCGCCCCGGACTCCCCGCAGGCGGGGACGGACCCTCACGGTACCCTTCCCTCTCCCCGTACCGGGGCGGCGCGGACAGGTGCACTGCCCGGCGGGGAGCGGGGTGTCGGCTGTGCCCCGTGGCCGCCGGCGGGGCTGGGCAC
>JAWWTY010000077.1:89505105-89601610 GCA_035222235.1 Margarornis squamiger | reverse complement strand
CGCCCGACCGACCGACCGCCCGCCCGCCACCTGGATCACGAGGGGAGCGGCGCCCGAGCATCCTTCCCCCGCCCCCGGCGCCCTCCGGCCCGCTCCCGCCGCCCGCTCCCGCACCTCCGCCCTGCGCCGCGGCCGGGCGCTGCTCCTCCTCGCCCGCAGAAACTTTGCACCCCGCGGGTCGTGGCGGGGACCGTGCGGTAAGTCGCTGCATCCCCAGAGCTCGCGGTGGGCAGCCGAGGCTTCAGCCCGGGCTGTGCGGGGGAAGCGGGGCACCGTCGGCTCCGCGGGCAGCCCGCCCCTCCGGCAGCGCTCCGCGCCCGGGGTGCCGGCGGTCCCGCCGGCCGTGGGACAGCAGCCGAGAGCCCCCAGCCCCGCGTCCGCCCCGCCGCGCCGCCGCTGCCCCGCACTGCCCCCGGGAGAGAGCCCCGGGACGGGCCGGTGCCCGCCGACCCTCGGGGGGTGATGCCCGAGCCGTGCCTCGCTGTCCCGAGGGCTGAAACCCAGGCGGCGGAGCGCTTTGCCGTGGCACCTTGGGCACATCCTTTCCACCGACGCCTCGAGAGACCTTTCGAGGGGAAAACAAGTGAAATAAAGTTTCACGTCGCCTCTTTCGAGCCTCAAGTGCGCTCGCTTGGCACTGAACAGGGTGGGTTTGCTTTGGGGTCAGCCGGTACTTGCCCTGGAAATCATTTTGAGCGTTTTATAACTTCAGAGCTGCAAATCCTTGTTGTGTTTCGGTTTGACATACCAAAGAGCGAAAAAGCAGTGAGGGAAAGACGAAGCGTGTGCACGGGCTCTGGTGCTTTTTCTGACTTTGTGTTACTTTGTTTACCAAACAAGAATTCTGTATGTCTCTGGGTGAAGTTGTAGTTTTACGTCTTTTTTAAAGAATAAGGCAAAAAGCATAAAACCAGGTTATATCACGTAAAAACTTTTTTTTTTCTGAAGATGAGCACAAACAATGTTTATGCGTCACTTAGTGAGCTTCTAGGAGATGGGTTATTAAACCAGAAAAAAAAAATAAAAAAAGGAAAGAAAGAAACAAAACCCACCAGCAAACCCCAAGAATATGCTTGACGTTTGGTAGTTGGACGTTTCAAAAAGACAACCGGGACCGGATTTAAATAAAACTGAATGATCTGATTGGGTTCAGAAGTAATCTGTTGAGAAGAATGTTGATGCACATATGTTTGCAGTAGATAGAATAAAACAGTTCTCTTTTATGAACTGTAAAGGGTGTTATTAACCAGGGCTAAGACTAAATCATTTCATTTAAGTTGAGAGACTTAATGACCGACAAGATCAAATTCACGGGCAAGACACTCGGTTAATTTGCAACCAAGAGCAAGAATTTATTTCCTTGAAAAACAAAGTACCTAAAATATTGTAGATATTAAGATGCAGAAAGAGTTACCAGTTAAGGTCTTGGTAGTGACTTTAATGCCATTGCTCCTGCCGGCATCTCCTGCCAGAGCCCACGCTGAGCCCCGTCCTCGCTTTTCACTGCCGCATCCACCGCGTCTCTGCACCAGTATATGTTTGGGACAACCTAGTTTTTTTGCTGTAGTTGACCATGAGAATGTATTCGGGTATTCTCCAGTCTCGAGGAGAGAACTAGGATTTTAGAGGCTGCAATGGGAGCAATGTATAAGCAGCACCAGTCTTCAGCTCTGGGAGCACAAGGTTCCACAGTCCACAGGGTGAAGGTGTACAGAGGGGGACTGTTTCAGGAAGAGTAGCAGGAAGCAAGCTCTCATTTGTGGAAAAGTCTGATTGTTGTGGTTTCAAGATTTTAATTCCAATTGAGTCGTGGAAGGGGGAGGTAGATTATTACCTCAGCTTCCCATCGATTCAGATTTCTGCCCAGGAGTTGTAAGGAGGAAATGCATTGCTAGGCCCTGTTTGCAGTGCAAGCGCTTACAAAAACAAGCCAGCCAGTCTAATATTGATTCATCGGTTTCAGTGTATAAACAGATTTAAACTCCAGCAAGGAGGATTTAGTAGTCAGAAATGATTTTTCCATTAGGTTTTCCTTTCTGTAGGTATATCAAAAAATACAGTAAGGATGCTTTCATTATTAGGAACTGCCTATACGTAGTTGAACCGGACTGAGAACCTAATATAGCTTTTGCTGTTGTGTTTTCAAGGGGGTTGATCCAGTATAAAACCCCACTAAGTATTTGGGCTCTGCTGTTGAATTATCAAGGTTCGGTGCCAGATCTTTCCTTAATATTCCTGGTAATTACTGCTGACTCATGCTGACATGTGAGTTCAATTAGCCCCAAGTGGAATGTAAAGGATGTGGGAGTGTCTCTTTGTGCCCAGAGACAGCTAGGACAAAGCAGATTTTGGAGGAAAATTTAAGGAATTGCCAAGTTTGGGTAGGAAGTGTCAGCCAGGGCTTTTTTTTTTACAGTAATGTTTGAATAACCATTGAAGTTAAATCCCAGGAAGGGGGTGAATTTGGATAACATGGACTTGTCTTCACCATAGAGTAACTGTAGTCCTAACTCAGACATTGCTTCTAATTTGACTTGTGTCCACACACACAAGCTCGTTGCTGAAGAGTGGTGATGTTTTCAATTTGAGTTGGCTTACCCATGAGGAATAAGCTATAGCTCAGATAACCACAATTCATCAGCTGCTAACCCAATCTGCCTGAACTGCACAAGAGGGATTTTGCTCTACTCTGGCTGCTCCCACTTGAACAGGGTTACCTGGACAGCAGGAAGCACCTGCCTGTTTCTCGGGTACAGGCAGAGCAAAGACATCGTCGGTTTGGCTGTGAGGTAGGCAACAGGATGTTTGCCAGCCAGAATGTTCCCACGCAATTACTGTCCGAATGCCATGTTTGTGACAGCTCACTGGTGCTGGACACTGTCACCACACGGCCATGGCACGCGGGCTAGGAGGACTCTGCAGCAGTCTGGCACTTGCTGGTGCTCAGAATGGGGCACCACTGCAACAAGGCATGGAAAGAAAAAAAGTCTTTGCCCCAGAAATTAATTTCCTGTCAGCTACCAGCTGATACCAGAAGATCACTTATATGTCAGAGGTATATGCTAATATATATATATATATATGAATAAATGCAGCCATACTTGGCTAGCAGAAGCAGAAGCTGCTGCTTTTGAGAGAAGCTGTGTCGTTGTTAGCCCTCTATGCAAATTGCTTCTAGGAAACCACATTTCAGTACAAAATGTGTGTTTGTTTCTACAAACATTTTGAGGTTAAAGCAAAGAAGGTGGACATGAGAGCAAATATGCAGCCTAAAGGCTGCCAGGTGGATGCTTTTTTGTTTTAAGAGGAAGATGACCCTAGTGCAGACTTCTGGCTCTGCACAAAGAATGAAAATTTCAAGGTACTTTGCAAGGAATTTGACTGAAAGTCAGGAACCAGATGAATATCCTGAGACGGAAATGCTTTAGGAGTATGTCTCTGTCAGTCCAGAGCTCCCACAGAGCTTTTGACAGTCGTTTTGGATTTAGTTCAACTTACCTTCAGAATCTTGAACTTTGAGGTTTCTATGGCAAGTTCTGTTTGTGTTGTGTTGCTGTGAACATAACAAATATGTCATAGATAACTACAGAACTCGAATGAATGGACTTACAGGATTGCACAAGTGGGGTGGGCAAAATGATGCCAACATGATGCCAGCATAATGCCAACTGACTGCACCCCAAATACTTATGAATGCCCAAGGTCCCCAGTGCCAGTGTGTGATAAAACCATTTCAGCATAGACCAGGTAGGACCTGTTCACTCAAGTGCAACCCTCAGGTACCTAGGTGTGCAGCTACAATCACAACAAACCCATTGTATCTCTTTTACATTTTTAAAACCTTATTCTGAATCTTATCTTTCCCCCCTGATAAGTGCCTTCTGGTATGCAGTGGCAGGGCAAGTGCAGGATGGTGGTGTAAAATTGTTCAAGATGGCAGTGCTTAGCAGCCTATGCTGGAGGAAGATCTTTAAAATGAGCAACCAACAAAGCATTTAGTCTGTACCCAGGTACTTGTCGCATGATGGCTGGACCATTCTGTCTGTGGTTCTGAATTAAGGCTGCATCTGCAGGCAATGCATAAATAATTCTCATGATGCAATCTATTAAGGTAGGGCTGCAAAACATGGTGTTTGCAGTCATGTATTTGACCTGCCTTGTGACTGCAGTGCTGCACCAGAGCTATTGCTCCGTATTCAACAGCAATATCTGTGCATGCACTAAATACATTAAATATTTATTTCTTACCCTTAAACTTTATTAGTATTGATGCTACATGGTGGTCATTTCAGTAGGTTTTGCTGGCTGAAAACATGTGCTAACATAAAATCAAATTTTATCACTTGTTGGGACTTTAGAAAACCACTGTTAGTGGATTTCTCTGTCTTCTGTAACACTGGAGCAGGGATGGAGTGAACCTGAATACGTGGCAGTTTTGCGGTCATTGTCTTGGGCGCTGTTCGCTACATTCGGTAGTATGCAGATCCCCTGGAGTCACGATGCTAAGTAGCCTCTTGAACTTTTTCCTTTGCTGAAACTCCAAATATTATGCTCTCACCTCTCACTCAGGGCAGCATTGTTTGGAAAGCAGCTCTTCTTGGCCTCGTTGTCTTTCACAGGGATTTCCTTCTCCAAAATGTGTTTTTCTGATGTCTGAGAGCTCCTGGTGCACTTGTCAGATTGAGCCTCCCCCTCCTCGTCCTCAAATGAGGAATCTTTCCACAAACATTGAGCTTTCTTTTCTTTTCAGCACATTTATAGAGAAGCAAAACTTCCTGAGGTTGTTCTGTGGGCAAAGGCTACATACAGGCATTAGAGATTTTGGAGGGTTATATTGAGAAGACTGTCATTCAGGTTGGGACTCAACAGGGATCTGTCAGGGCTGTTCCCTGTTTCATGAACATCCCAAATGAGGGATCAGAGCATGTGGGCATTTAGCCTGCAGAGGTCACCAATCTGAAACAAGTTTCAGGCACTCTGGAAGACAAGTCAAATTCACAGTGATTTTTGACAGTCACAAACTCCAGAAAACCAAGCAGGATATGAGTCTAAGGTTTCGTGCAAAGGTTTATCTTCAGTTAGCAATAAATCACATCCTCAAATACAACATGAGGAATGGCTAAGAAGAAAAGGATGTGGAAATTTGGTGGATCACAAACTAAATATGAGTCAGTAGCATTGCACTATTGTAAAAATGGTGTGTAAAAATGGGAGTGTTTTTTCTATGATACATGAACAATCTTTTTGTCCTGCTCAGCCCAGGCAGGTCTTTAGCTTGCATATGGCACTCTTTTGGGAGCAGGGTACTTGGAAAAAAATGCATATAAAATTAAGATTTTAGAGGAGAGTAAGAGGAATGATCAGATATCTCATCACCTACAAGATAAAAACTAAAAAATTGTTTAGTCTAGAGACAAGAAGAGTAAAGGGAAAGAAGTTAAAAATCATTAGAAATATAGGGTTAACTGCTGAGTTAGTTGAACTTAAACTGTTGTTCATGTTAGGTGGGGCAAGAAATTATGATAGAATCATATGTTGTAGTAAGGAAAAAGTGTGTTAGGAAAAAACTGTGATTTTAGTGATAGTTAAATGTTGGAATAAAATCTCTGAGGTACTCATAGAGACTATACTTCTTCAGTAAAAGCAGCTTTGGGGAGTGGTTTAACAGCTGTGTCGTTACAGCTATGATGGCCTAAGCATGTAAAAGACTAGAAAGATGTGGTGCTCCTTTATTAAATCAATTGATTTAACTAGAAAAAACAGACAAGTCTTTCATGCTCACAAGCCATTTCTCTGATCTGAAATCTCTGAATGGTTTTGGTACAGCTGCTTCTGTGTGAAGCAGGGAATGATGTTCTGTATGATCTCTTGAGGGTCTTTTCAGCCCCATTTGCAATGATTAACAAAATCTTTCTGTCTTGGGATAGATGGGTGTTAAGGGACTGGGGAGGGAAGGCAGGCTATAAAAGCAGATAAAAGAGCTCTCTCCTACCCTGCAACTGGGGAGACTCTCTAAGATTTTCAGTTCATGAAAAATGCCTGTTTATTACTTTTCAGGAGTGGATGAGAATCAGTAAATCTTAAACCAGCTTCTCTATTAGTGTCCGATGGTTTTGGATGGTAGCAAGGCTTTATGACAAGTGATACTGTGATAGGATGTGATGTGATGTGATAGAATGTTTGTTTTTTTGTCTTAGAGACAAATGAAATTCTGGGAGTTTTGAAGGTAGGAGGTAAAATTTTCTCCCATGTATCACCCTCATTATATAAGGTGAAATACTTGGCAGTCATGACTTGTTTATGAAAATTAATATTTTTTTAATCTAAAAATGGATGATCAAAAAATATAATGAGTGTATAGAAATATCACTGCTGGGGTTATTAATGAGAATTAATTTTTATATATGAGCTACTTTAGGGTAGTAACAAATATAAGTCAGATTAGAAGAGTGGTACTGTAGGTAACTTGCAAATGTATTTAAACGTTTTTTTTTTGGTCTGGATACGTCTCTAAAACAGTAAAAGCATTTACAATAAAAAGTTCCAGAAGTTGTCGAATAACAAATGAAAAAAGGTAGATATGTCCACAGATCTCAAAAACATAATGGGAATAGATATATTATTTTGCTTATGGAGGAGAAATTCATCTTCCTGGAGAGAAAAACACAGAATCATTGATCACAGAGTGGTTTGGGTTGGCAGGGACCTTAAAGATCATCTAGTTCCAACCCTGCTGCCATGTGTAAGGACACCTTCTACTAGATCTGGTTGCTCAGAGCCCCATCCAGCCTGGCCTTGAATACTTCCAAGGATGGGGCATTCACAGCTTCTCCAGGTAAGCTGTTTCAGTGCCTCACCACCCTCACAGCAAAGAATTTCTCCCTAACATCTCATGTAAACATACCCTCTGTCCATTTAAAGCCATTACCCCTTCTCTTATCACTACATGTCCTTGCAGCCCCTCTCCAGCTCTCTTGTAGGCTCCCTTTACCTACTGGAAGGCTCCTGTAAGGTCTCCTAGGAGTCTTCTCTTTTCCAGGCTGAACAGCCCCACTACTCTCACCTGGTCTTCATAGCAGAGGTGCTCCAGCCCTCTGGTCATCTTCACAGCCTCCCCTGAACTCGCTCCAACAGATCCATGCCCTTCTTATTTTGGGGGGTCCCAGAGCTGGACACAGCACTGCAGGTGGGATCTCACGAGAGCAGAATAGAGGGGGAGTATCCTCTCCCTCAGCCTGCTGGCCATGCTGGTTTTGGTGCAGCCCAGGACATGGCTGGCCTTCTGGGCTGCGAGCACACTTTGGTGGATCAAGCTGGGTTTCTCATCCACAAACACCCTCAAGTCCTGCTCCTCAGGGCTGCTCTCAATGCATTCTCTGCCCAGCCTGTATTTGTGCTTGGGATTGCCCCAGCCCCTGTGCAGGGCCTTGCTCTTGGCCCTGTTGAACTTTATGAGGTTTGCATGAGCCTTGTACAAGTGAAGGTCCTGCACTAAATTTGAGTAGGTGTCCAAACCAAAGTGCTACAATAGTGCCTTGTCAGCGTGGCAGACAAAACTAGCCAGACTTTCAAACAGTATCATTTGTTTGGCTACATCAAAAATGGCTACATTTATGATATCAAAGCTAGCTACATCAGGTTTTATTTTTACTTTTGTTTTCAGATTCAGTATCTGAAAGAACAGGAACTTTTGAGTTTCCATTCTGATTTTCATGCACGTCATTAAACTGAAGACTTGCAAGAACTCAGCAGAAGCTTGACAGCTCACATGCCAGCCTGGCTTTTGGTGTGTGTTTCCAAAGTGTGTCCTGCTTCTTTCAAAAGTTGTGCTTCTTACACTGATAGCAAAAACATTTTAGAAGACTGAGTTGCAGTGGTAATAATAATAACAATGCCAATTTAAGCATCAACCTAACTTAACTTTCAGAGTTCCAGGAGAAAATATTTCTTGTTTCATTTCAGTTTTTCTTTGTATTCCCATTTTCCATCTCAAGCTTTGAGAAAAACACCTTTTTTTCCTCCTGAAATTTTTTGTCTTTATTTTCTTTTTTCCTGAGGATCTTCAAATATCTAAGCTCTACTGAACTTCTGTTACAGTGCACTTGGCATTTCATCCTCTGTTTCTTCCACTGAATAACCAAGGAGGAACAACACAGAATAGCAAAGCCAGGAGAAGAATAGGATTGCATCTTCCCGATAAGCTGATGTTACATATAGGTTTATAATTAGTTTTCTTCTCTGCTTTCCTGTCCTACATACACACATTTCATAAAAACTTTTATAGCAGTGAAGATAGCAGTGCCCATTTTGTTTGCTTTAGGTGCAACCTTCTTTTGCTTCTTTTCTTAGGGAAAATACTGTGCTGTGTTCTGCTGGTGTCACAGAGACTCCTCTGAGGACAGGCTGTGTCTCTGAGCCAAAGAGACACACTTTTGTCTCTTTCCATGCTGTCTTTAGTGATACAGAAAAAAGGCAAATATATGAGATATATATATATATATATATGGAAAAATATATATTCAAAATGTATGAGCTGCCATATATTTTGACTCTGGTTTTGCACTGGAGTGCAACTGAAGTCTTTTAAGAAGCCTTTTGTGGAAAAGAAGAGAGAAATCATGGCAATGAGAGTACAGTTATGGTGTATGGCAGTCTTTTTCAGAAGACTTGTAATTGATCTTGGCCCACTCACTGAAGAGGGCCATCAGCTTACTGGCTACTGTGGAGAGTCTCCCTGGTTTTCACAAGCAATCCTTTCCTGATAAAAATTCCATTTAAATTAGTTCCATTTTGGCTTTACAGTAGAAAACTCTTAAAAATTATTCCTAGTGTTTCTGTCCTTTCTGTCTCATGTATTCAATTCTCTAATCTACCTGTAGCCTCCCTTTGTATAACTCAGAGTTTCCCACCATGCTGCTAGCACTTACTCCAAAATTGCACGGCTGTGGTCGGTTGACCCTGTGTGGATGCCAGGTAATCACCAAAGCCGCTCCATCACTGCCCTCCACAACTGGACAGGGCAGAAAAAATATAATGATAGGCTCATGAATTGAGCTAAGGGCAGGGAGAGACCACTCACTGATCACTCACTGTCTTGGGGAAATTAATTGAACTTATCACCAATCAAAATTAGAGCAGGATGGTGAGAAGTAAAACAAATCCTGATAACACCTTCCCCCTACCCCTCCCTCCTTCCCGGGCTCTACCTCCTCCCTGCCAGTGGCATGGGGAGATGGGGAATGAGGGTTATGGTCAGTTCCTCACAAGTTGTTTCTGCCACTGCTTAGGGAAGGGAGTCTTTCCCCTGGTCTAGCATGGGGATCTCACCCACAAGAGACAGTTCTTCACAAACTTCTCCAGCCTGAGTTCTTCCCACAGGCTGCAGTTCTTTGTGAACTGCTCCAATGTGGGTCCTTTTCCATGGAGTGCGGTCCTTCCAAACAGACTGCTCCAGTGTGGGTCCCTCATGGTGATAACCCTCCCCATGTGGTCGAAAGTCCTATCAGGAAACCTGCTCCAGCATGGGCTCCTCTTTCCATGGGTCTGCAGGTCCCTGCCAGGACCCTGCTCCAGCATGGGCTTCCCACAGAGTCACAGCCCTCTGTTGGTCATCCACTTGCTCCGGTGTGGGCTCCTCTGTGGGCTGCAGGGGGGCAGCCTGCTTCACCATGGTCTTCATCTCAGCTCCAGTGCCTGGAGCACCTCCTCCCCCTCCTTCTGCACCGATCTAGGTGTCTGCATAGTTGTTTCTCTCACATATTCTCACTCTGCTCTGCTCTGGCTTCAATTTCTTCTGCACAATAACTTTTTTTCCCTTCTTAAATATGTTATCACAGAGGTGCTACCATCATCTTTGATTGGCTCAGCCTTGGCCAGTGGTGAGCCCATCTTGGAGCCTGCTGGCATTGGCTCTGCTTCTCTGCAGGAAGCTTTTTGCAGCTTCTCACAGAAGCCACCCCTGTAGCCTCCCCCCACTACCAAAACCTGGGCACACAAACCCAACACAACCACACTTCTAGTCTGGTCTTGTGGATGCAGGATGGTAAATAGCCTTATCAAAGACCATTGGTTTAGTATTTCAAAGAGAATCCCAAACTCCAGGCAGTTGAAGTCTGATGAAATGACAAGCAGGGTATTAAAACATAGATGGTTGGGAGAGTAACACCAGGAATGCTAGTGAACTTACAAGAGGGTTTGGAGGAACAGCATAGCTTCACAGTTCATGGTTGCATTTACAACCTGTGGCTAGTTCTGCAGCTCAAAGTGACATTTCTAATTCACCGCATCACAGTGATGTATGGGTTGCTGAAACATATACCACCTTGTGGTGGAACAGGGGAGTGGGGCATGAGGATAAAACAACCCAATAAGCAGTCAGTGCATAGCCACATGTGTCTTGTGAAAAAAAGTGACACAACTCATTCAAAGTGATGCTGCTACACTTTTTTATCTAAGGATATTTACCCCTCACAGTTGTAGAGTATTGTAGGCAAGCTGATGATCTACATAAACTTGATTAACTAAGTAGCGCTAGCAGCCCTATCATGACAGCACAGAGCTAAATCTGGCCTGTCTGAGAAATTATTTATACACTTGATAAGCATACTTGTGTTGTTTGCTTGTACTGAGCTCTGCGATGCCAGCATAAAGCTGCTCCCAGAACCTGAACTAGCTGTAGGTTGAAGAGAGCTGAAGTGAGACCCTGCTACACTATACATCCATGGCAGAAATATTTCATTGACTTATCTTAATGGGTTTAGGCAGATTTGCTAGGGAAATGATGCTTATGCTTTCACGTTTGCTTTTCTTGTAACCTGTTAGTCACGTTCCACGAAACAGAACAGAGGGACAGAGCTCTCAAAGATATTATGTTCCTCAGAGTTTAAAAGCGAAACATGCTATGCTAATATCCCTACTGAGGGCAGGATTGCTATGTGAGATTGACTGTCTTGTTAATCACTGAATAATCCGTATGGTTCAGACAGTATCCTAAATGCCCCACCTGTAGCAAAACTTTTCATTACTGCTCACGCCTTACTATGGAAAGGGTATCCCAGCTGCTATGGCAGCCCTGTATTTTCCTCAGAAGGTCTGTGGCAAAGACAGTTGAGGACCAAAGTCAAGCCTGGTAGAAAGAGATACCACTCTACTGACTACAAAGTATTGCACCAGACATATGCCCAATCCTTTTTTTGTGTGTGTGTGATACTTGTACATGTTATGGTCTGTATCCTTCCTTAAGTGACACAGCACACATTAGACGTTCTAAAAACAGATGTATTTTTCAAACATCACTTTAAAAAGTTCAACAAACCTGCAGCTAAGCTTTTTTAAGAAGTTATTTATTTACATCCTCAAAGCTCAAAAAAAAGTTGTCCTTGAATTTAATTTCAGGCTTTCTTATATAAACATATAAAGAAAGGAGGGCTGATGAGATAATTTAGTCCCCTAATGAACTTGTTTGTGAAGGAAGAATAGTGACTGAAATTATTGTTCTGCTAAAGATTCCTGAAGAGTGTAGCTGCATACTCATCCTGTAGCAAAGGACTGCCGTATTTGTAAAACAAGCACTTGCAAATTAGGAAACCTGGGAGTTAAAGACGAAACGTGAAATCATACATACATAAATTCGTAAAACATTTAAATTAAAAAAGACCTCTAAGATCATGAAGTTCAACTGTTAAATTCCTCACCTATGTGGACAGGCACTAAGCTTAATCTCATACTAAAATAGCAATTGCATATTTTGTTTTTATTGTCCTCATTCACCTTGTAGTCCCAGCTCTGCACTACACACTGTTCAAATCCTGTGCAAACACAGTGCTATTAATTTTGTCACAGGCTGTTCCGTGATAATTGTGACTTCAGTATTTAACTACATCAAAACCGTGGCTGAATTAATCTTCATTATACTGCTGAGACATATGGTCTTCTTAGTAAAGATAAATCTGAAAGACATATTCTCATTTACTCAATGCCAGGCACTCAGGAGATGATTTTTCAGAAGATGCAGCCTTTGGTGTGCGTTCATTCAGAGCTCAGTGCTGGTTGCCTCCAGCTGCAGTACTGAGTGCTCATCACTTTTAGAACAGACCAAGGCTCCCAGAAAATGGGGGCTGGTGCCTCTGATGTCACAAGCTGTAGTCGCGTGCCTCGCATCACGCAGCCCTCATTCCTACAGCCCCTGCACAGCCCTGATTCCTTCCCTGAGCTCTCTAAGCAGGGCAGGAGTATGGCTCTGCATGCTCAGATTTCTTCTCCTAACACAGGTAACGAAGGCAGAGGAGCCATAGGAGACCCATAAGGGAGATTACAATAAGGAGGTGCTGGCCACCTCATTTCAGGCAAAAATCTCAAATTTTGAATGGTAATTTTGAATTCCTAATGATAATTCAAAAGCAGTGCTCCCCACTTTCTGGGATGTTTTGAAGCACAGCGTCTGTCTGCATATCTTATGGATGCTGAGACTCAGGACTACAAGCCGTCTGCTTCTGTTGCCTCCCTGCCTCATCCCAGATGCTTCCGTCCGTCCCATGGCCAGCTCCTTGTTCCCGTGCCTTGTATCTGGAGTCCTTTGTTTTCTGGGTGGCAGTGCTGAAGCAGAGGGAGCACACCAGGACGGGGAGGAACAGTAAGAGGGAAAGATTGGCACTGCCTTTGCTGCTCCGAGGGGAGGCATGTAAAGTGCATGTGGATGCATATGTACAGTGCAGATGCCTGTAGGAGGAATGAGGGGATGACGTGTGCTCAGCTCAGGCAGAAACTATAGATAACTGTCAGACTACAACACACGCAAACTGGATTTCTTTTTCAGAAGCTCCAAACATAGCCAAATTTGTACATATTTTCTTTAAAGGAAATTACAGGGAGATTTAATATATGTTTGTCAGACAACATATGATCCCTGATACTTGCAGAAGCATTTTATACCTTTTTAATAATCTCCTAGCAGCTCTTCGTGTTTGAGAGTTAGCCTTCTGCTTTTTCACTGGAGAAAAGATTGAGCCAGAAAATTAAATTTTAGGGCCAGAAAGAGCCACTGTGATCTTGTTTCCATCTCATATATAACTGGACCATCATTCTTAAACAAATTCTTCACAACGCAGGTCCAATAGTTTTCTTCAGAACAAATTCTTGAGGAAAAAAAATGCCCAGTAAGGGAGAGTTCTCTACAGTCCTGGATAAATTATTTTGATAGTTATCTTTATTTATTTGTAATTTGAATTTAATTAACCTCAAATTCAGTAAATTGGACCTTGCTAGAAATGTTTGTTTCTTGTCACGAAATGTTTGTTTCTTACCTAATGTAGTTACTTACTGTCTGTTTGAGCTCCTGAACCCTGAGTATGGGGCTAGTTTTCACAACCTCTTATCATTCTTTGCTCCAGTTTTGTTTTTTTTCAAGTGGGACAGCCTCGGCTAGAAACAGTATGGCATGCTACTTGCAAAGATATACTCAAAACTGTTATAATATTTTCTCCTAACACATGACCATTCCTTAGAAGCAGAAAAATTGTCAGCAATGTGCTAATCACAATTAATTTAGTGACAGCAGTCAGGTAGATTTCTGTCCAGTTGATGAGCCATTGTGAGTGGAAGTCTTTTTCCAGAGTTGCTCTTCCCGGGGTAGAAACACAATCCTGTGACAAGCCAAGCCACATGCCAGCCCCATCCCTTTCTTACTTTGCTGGTAAAAGTGCTCTGCGGTGCTGCGGCGTGGTGGGGATGAGAACAGGACCTCCTCATTCCCTGTTTGAAACCTGGGCTGCTTTGAAGCTGTGGTCTGAACAGTCCTTTCTCGTAGTTGAGGCATTGAATACATGGTATGTGATCACATTTGGGAAGGAAATGATTCATAAAGTTTAGTGAAAGGAGAGAGCATTAGATAATGTAATTTGACCTCCTATAGCCACCAAAGCTACCAAATAATTTTTTTTATTTTTTTTTTCTGAGTATGCCTGCATTCAGCTCAATTGCTTCTATTTAATTTAGGTATAACTTCTGTTAGGGTAAAGTGCAAATTACAAAAAGACATCTAACTGCGGTTTCAAGTCAACAGGATCAATTAAATTTTTTGTACCTCTTCCCAGTGCTTAAATGCTCATGATGTTACAGATTAATGCCTTATTTCTTATTTGGATGTATCTAGCTTCAGCTTCACTTTTTAAGTGCTTGCTCTGTTTCAGATTAAAATAATTCAGGAGTCATATCTTCCTCTGAAAACACTTTACTCAAGTCACCTAAATCTTTTTTCTATGCAAGGCAATTTCTTCAGCCTGCAAGTATTTATTTTAGGTTCTTTCCTCACCCTTTTGAATTTCTAACATTACTAGAAAAACACTTACATGGGAATTGTATGCACTGTTCCAGCATCAGTCTCATCATATCTGTAAACAGAGGTAAAATCACTTCACTTAGGTTGGCAACAACATTAGCTGCCTTTGCAGCAGCTCCTCCCTGCCAACTTAGGCTATGTAATCTACTAATTTTTCACTTAGATCCCTGTTTCCTTTGAAGAATCCCTCACATTTCAGGATGCAGTCCTTATCCAGTAGCAATGATTTTCACTCCCTATCCTGAGGTGCAAGTGTTTGCTTTTTTTTTTTTTTTACTCTGTCACTTAACATTACATACTTGTTGAAAATGTACACTGTAATACTTCTTTGCAGCTTTTAAAAGCAGAATGTTGTGCTGCTAGCTGAAATTACTTAGTAATACAAGTAATTTTATGAATTCCTGTGTCAGCCAGAGGTGATAACTTCTCAGTGAGCTAGTTTCATTCCAGAGAGCATGATGTTTCATACAATTCTGCTAAGTGATGTCATTCATCTTTCTTATCGACTCCTCTGGTATTTCACTTGGGATGGGTGTCAGTCTTGCCAGCTGGTGGTTAGCTGGATCGCTATGTTTCCCTTCTCTGAAGATTGTCATATAGCAGGTGTCTTTCAGTCCTTTGGCTTTCCCCAGTGTCTGCAGTGATTAAAAGCATCTGACATAAGTGAATGATCATGGCCCACATCTGCCCTTTCATCCTCCTGAAGCTCCTCAAGCCTGTAAGCCCCCTTTCCTGCTATTGGAGGGATGGAATGTTGCTACTTTGGCTTTGTCTTCGTCCTGCCTCAAACACATGGAGACAGTGTGAGAATTCACAAGTGTTAAAAGGGAGAAAGAGAAAGCAAAGAGCACAATTGTTCCAAGCAGTTTAGTGTCATCCTCCCAACTTCCTCCTGTTTCTCATTTACATGTGAGACCAGTGGGCTGGCAGGGGAAGGAGCCCCCAGCCTTCTTCAGTGGTGGAGATGGGCTATTCTGTCCTACTGGTGGAGAGCAGAGCTCACAGGTGATCAGAAGAAAGCATGGTCTAGGTAGGACAGTGAATGCATGCTCTCGTCCAGTTTTTAAAATAAGTGTTTTCTTGGTTTATGGATCTGTGCAGCTCAACAAATTCAAGTGCTGTTTTCAGATGTAATTTTAGGACTGTTTGCCATGAACTTTCTGTCTTTGTTCCCATACATACATTCTCAGGCTCATTTTAACTGTATGCCACTATTGGCATGAGTGGTGGTGGCAGAAGCACCTCTTGGCTGTACGTGTATGTAGGACGTTGGTGTTCAGTTGCTGGGGCAGTGCTTCATACCATGTTGCTGTGGTAACCCCTTGTCCCAATTCTGAGAAAGTTCCTGGAGAAAGCCTGAAGAGTGCATGGCTTATTCTTGTTTGATGTTAGTGTATGATTCTCCTTCTTTTCAGAGACTAGAAAGAAATCTATTGTGTTATTCTCTTTCCTTTTATGCAGTTATAACATAGAGCCATCTCCATCTAATAGGAGCTGTACACATCTTTAGAATTATTTTCTTTATAATATTTTTCTAAAAAGCACACTATCTTTTGTCTTGAGTGTTGTAACTTGTGAATTTTCCTTTTGCCCTTTATCTTTCCTAGCCAGCATTTTGCACATCATAAATTCTAACTCATATTGTTTGCTATTTATTTCCTGGTTTTCAGTTTGAGTACTGAGGTCTTTCTATTTATTTCTATTTGCTGTCACATATTAATAAACAACCCAGAATGCCGTTTAAAACAAAATGTCCCTTTTGGGAAATTGAATGAACTCATAATTTTCAGTTTTCAGCTGAATTATGCTTTCCAAGCCTTTCTCCTTTTAATTTTACTCAAGAAGGCAAGAGAAGGGAAGTCTAGCATGTGACACTGTTTTGAAACAAGAACTATGAGTCATAGATTGATATTATGGACAGGAAGAACTCAGAACACAAAAGTATTATATTATTGTGTTGGGTTTGTGTGGCAAGGTTTTGGTAGTGGGGGTTTACAGGGGTGGCTTCTGTGAGAAACTTCCAGAAGCTTCCCCTGTGTCCAGTAGTTCCAAGAGAGACCCACCTCTGGCCAAGGCCAAGCCCATCAATCAGGATGGTGGCACCTCTTGGACAGTGCATTTATGAAGGGGGAAAAAACCTGCACAGCTGAAATTGCAGTCAGAGAGAGGAGTGAGAATATGTGAGAGCAACATGCAGACAGCAAGGCCAGTGAAGAAGGAGGGGCAGGAGATGCTCTGGGCACTGGAGCAGAGATTCCCCAGCAGCCCATGTTGAAGACCATGGTGAGGCAGGCTGTCCCCCTGCAGCCCATGGAGGACCCCACTCTGGAGGTGGTGAAGGAGGCTGTGACCCCATGGGAAGCCTTCACTGGGGCTAGCTCCCAACAGAACCTGTGCACCCATGGAGAGAGCAGCCCATGCTGGACCAGGTTTGTTGGCAGGACTTGTGATCCTGCAGAGCACCCATATTGTTCTGTTCCTGAAGGACTGTGCCTCGTGGGAAAGTCCACACTGGAGCAGTTTGTGAGGAACTGCAGCCTGTGGGAAGAACTCACACTGAAGAAGTTCATGGGAGGAAGAAGGAGCAGCAGAGACAGAGTGTAATGAAATGACCACAGCCCCCATTCCCTGTTCCCTTGTGCCACTGGGGAGGGAGGAGGCAGAGAAAACAGGGTTGAGTCCAGGAAGAAGTGAGGGGGGATGGGGGGAAGGTATTTTTTGAGATTTGGGTTTATTTCTCATTATCCTGCTCTGAATTGGTTGGTAATGAATTAAAATAATTTCCCCAAGCTGAGGCTGCTTGGCTGTGAAGGTAACTGGTGAGTGATCTCTTCCTGTCCTCTCAACCTATGAGATTCTTATGATATTTTCTCTCTCTTGTCCTGCTGAGGAGGAGAGTGATTGAGTGGCTTTGGTTGGTACCTGGCATCCAGACAGCGTCAATCCACCAAAAATATAAAGAAAATACCTTTTAATGTACGATCTCACAAGGAAGAGCAGCAATTCTTTTGTCATCTTCGCACCATTTTAGCTTCCCACTGAAGCAGAAAATCCATGAGGGTAGATGCAATCTTAAAAACTGACTGACTGTTGGAAAAAACTGCTTGCAGATTAGACTAACTTAACAAGGTCTTTGAAGGTGGCAAGAAGGCTTTATTTAAGCAGAGGCTGTAGGATAAAACTTTCTTAACCTGGAGCAGTATTTATTGCACTGTATCATATCCATCATTGACTTTGGACAGGCCGTTGACCAACCTGATGTCACATGAAATTGTTTCAGTAATAGTGAAAAAAAAAATAGTTTTGTTTATTTCTGGAAGAACTTTATGCCTGACGCTGCACCAATTGGAGAATGACTGGTGTTTCCACCCTAAACTGCAGCTGAGAGAGGGCAGCTTTGTCTGATCTCTATATTATGCATCATTTAAGAATGAATTCTCAAGGAAAGAATCATTTACAGCTGTGGTTAGTTGTGTAATAGAGTAAAAATTGAATGTAGATTTAGAAGATTCTGGCAAAGTAATCTGATAGCTATCTATTGACACAATGACGGGTTTTCCAGATGAGGGAAACACAGTAGGTGTAAGTAATCTCAGTATAGAGAAGGATGTTGTGCTGCTGAGGACTAGTAAAGAATTGAAGGGTTGGGGGATGGAACTGGATAAACAGCACATGCTGAAAGGAAAATGGCTTACCAGGAGAGAAACTAACAGCAGAGTTCAATTACTATAATTTTGGAGACAATTGCATTTTTACTGTGAAATTTCATGTTAAACGGGATGTGTACCTTTAAAATTTGTTTCACAAAATATTCTGAGTTGGAAGGGACCCACAAGGATCAAGTCTAGCTCTTAACTGAATGGGCCACACAGAGATCAAACCCACAACCTTGGTGTTATTACCACCACGCTCTGACCAGCTGAGCTAATCTGCAGGTCTATTCTCTATGCCATAAATACAGAAGAAGAAGATACAATTCTCACATAGTAAAAAATAACCTGGAGATCAATTGTATGATTGGAATGGCTAGGCACTTGAGCACGTTTCCTTCATAAACTGTGCATTTATTTGTTGGAAACTATACATGAAGATGGAGAACCATGTGTATTAGATGACTACAGGATGACTCTGAGCCATGAATTTGGTAATGGTTATGAAAGAGGAAAATGCAGGCACACAAATATCAAGTGAGATAATTCCCATAAAGAATGAGTGATTTCTCAATAACTCTGTATATATATGTATATACATCTATGAAATACTTTTACATTTTACTAAATATACTGTGCATGATTCTCTTTATCCATGTTTTAGACAAATTGACTGAAATGAGAAAACAAAGGCTCCTAAGATGATAGGAAGAATAAAAAGTTTGTAACATGAGAGGGAAATAAAAGAGTTTGAGTTGTCCCAGAATAGAAATATGAAGGCTGACTGAAGATATGACTGATATTTAAAAAAATATGCCAATAAGTAAACACAATGGAGGAGGAAGAGCTATTTAAACTAAAAGACAATGTTGGCAGAAGAACAAATGGGCATAAAATGACCATGAACAAATTTAAGCTGGAAGGTGAAAGGTTTCTAGTTATCAGAAAGCTGTCTTTCAATGAAAAAGAAAGCTCTCGTATACAGTTTTTAAATCAAATTCACTAAGTTTATCATTTGTGTTACATGACAGACGTGTCTTTAGCAACATAGGATTGATGCAGTGACATAGTTCCTCTTAATTTTACATCTTACACAAAGCAACAATTACTCTTGAGATATAATGACCTGTCTGGCAGCATGAACCCACTGTTGAACAGCACTCACATAACTAAAATAATCTTTCAGTCAGAAAATCAAGAGACTTTAATATTCAGCTGATCTCCAGAAGATTTAAACAGACTGAATGCAAAGACTTGTTTCTGAGCTTGCAATGTCTCTAAGGCTAGCATGCTAAAACAGAACAATAATAAAGCTAAATTTTGTCTGAAAATTGTCACCTCTATCAGCACTGCCTTGGGGCCTAGTGCTCGCCACAATGCTGTGTGTCACATCTTGAGCTGCCGACAGATATATTTCCAGTCTTTAAAAGTGAGGATGTGAGAACCTGGAAAAATGCTGGTTTGAATAACTGCATCCTATTACTTACAATGTCAGTAATGGAGATAATATCCCAGTGTATTTTAAAAACTGTGAAATTGTCCCTGCAGATGACAGGTAGTATTATTCATTCTTATTTGTTTAGGTGAATTTAAAAATGAGCCTGGAAAGGAAAAAAAAATTGGATATCCAGTAAGCAGGATGTATTTTATACTCATTTTATATCGTGTAGTATGCTTAATTTGAAAAAATGAAAATTGAATATAAAAATCAATATTCTAACAATATTAGGGTAGGAAATTGGAATTGGCCTTAAACTTCTATCTTAACTAATGCCACTATACTTTTTAGTGTTGTTGAATGTCACACTCAAGGAACAAACATTTTCCTTGGTTGAACTTTCTTGGTCCTGTTATTTTGTACAACAGTCTGAAACACGGAAACATCTAAACTAAGAAACCTATTCCTTTTGTTTTTCAGTGTCAAAACAATGATTCCTCCAGGGGAATGCCTATATGCTGGGAGGAAAAGGAGGAAACCCATTCAGAAACAGTTAAGTATCATATTCATCAGGAGGCATCTCCCTCCAAGTGTACATGCTAGAAATGAGGTAGAAGAAGGGTTCTCTTCCTCCTATGGTCCCTGATGCAGGAGAGACCTAGACTCTTTCTCTCCAGTGAGAAACCCTTGGTTGGGGGGCTTGTTTTTAAGCCTGTCTCCAGAAAAGATGCCAAGCATGGGCACTCATCACTAGGTATCCAAGAGGAGGCCAGTGCTGGTTGTGGCGTGTAGCGCAGTGCAGTGCAGAATACACTGCCGTGAGGAGTGCAGAGGAAGTGCCCTTTTGTAGCCAGAAGATACTGGTGGGCTAAGTGTCAGCTGGGCAATGGGATGGAAGGGTGGCTGCAGCCTGTTGGAAGACATTTTTCAGAAGCCATGTGTCAAGTGGCACCAATGCACTGGCATTGCGCTCCGCCCTTCCCCTTTCCTTGGCTTAGCCTTGCTTGGGGCAAGCCCAGAAAGTGGGTCAGTTCAGCCAACTGAAAAAGCAGACTAGTGATTCACTTTTTGCATGAAGAACACACAATTTTCAAATCGCTATTTACTATGGGATCACTTTCATGAGGAGAAAAATGTGAGAGCGGAATTGTATGTGTGAAGGCAAAGCAGAAAAAGAAAAATGCAATGTGAGTTTGTTACTACAAGATGCTTGAAATGGGAGGAGAAAAAAGGTTGCTATCACTCAAATGTAAAATGATTTCCAGATGCCATAAACCGCTCTGTGACATGAAGCTTTTAATAAAATCATCCCACATCTTTTGTGTTACACTTGATTATAGGATTATGAAACACACATTTTTACTGTGTTAAAATTATGAACTTGCACTGGTGGCCTTCACAGACAATTTAAGGATGAGAAGGTAACTAAAATAGATTTCCCTATTTTCAGTCGTTCAGAACTTCTAAAAATAACCCACTTGGCTTAAAATTGTATATATTGGTCTAGAGTCAAAGGGGATTTTCTCTGAATGTTTTAATGACATCTGTTGATATTGTTTGGATTTTGGGCAGTATTTGCTCATTAACCACTTGTTTCCGCTTAAAGAAATTATTTCTTTTAATGTAAAATATATCGTAGGTGACAATTTCAGTAGATAAAGATAACGACATAAGAAAATTATTCTTCCTGCAAAAATCCTGAATGTTGAATCCAAAATGTATGTAAGATTTCTGCACTACTGTTTCAGTATGGATGTAGATATTTAATTTTATAACTGCATGAGGTATGGAGCCACTCCAGTACATGAAATTACCTCTGTGCAGAACTGTTTATGGATCATTACTTATGTGAGGAAGGACAGTTGCAATCGCTTTAATAAACATTAAATTATATGTTTGGAGTTTGTATGCTAGCTAGAACTTCTCTCAAAGATGGCTTCAAGATAGATGCAATGGCTAAGAAAACTACCTGCTAACAAACAACAGAAATTACCTTATTAACCTTTTTTGAAGTTCTGGCTTCAATAAACTCAGAAGCAAATTCTCACTTACTTCAACAGAACCGAATTTTCGTCTTGGGAACCTTTGCAAGTAGTGCTACCTTGAAAATAGCTTTGCTATGACATTGCAGTGCAGGTACTTGAGCATGAGCTTATCAAGCCAGGACATAGACAATTTTGATTAAGAAACATGGTTTTGGTTAAAACAAAGGGAAATGTTTGGATTATTAGAGTACTGAACTCCCACACTGGAAACAGCAGTCTATTTTCTGTGGTTAGTTACCACTTGCTGAGGATGATTTCTCAGTTCCTAGTAACACTGGTCTCTTCCTCAAACCTTATCTGTTTGTGGGCTTAGTCTCTGGTAAGCCTTTCCTGTGGTTATTCCCTCACTCGGGAACTTACTCTCATCTAAGGGGGCTCTGAATGCTCCAGACAGACTGGCAGACAGAGCTGCTTTCACGGTCTATGTCTTTCAGTCCTACAGGTTTTACTGACATTTCAGGACTCCGAGATATCTTTACTGTTATGCTGCCTTGAATAATTTATCTTGAATTTAGAAGGGTACGTGAAGTCTATTAACTGAGCAACATATTTAACCATTATTTTGATCCATGTCGTACCATACTTGTTATAGCTTTTTTCTCCTGTTTTAGAGCATAGCACAGCACATTCTCCTCCTCAGCCTTGTTCTATTTCCCTGCTGTTACTCTGATAATCAGTCAGGGTAGATGCTGCCTGTTCTGGGAGGAGTATTGTTCAGTTGTAAACCCTAATTTTTCACAGGAACAAAAGTTGATGGGTATTCTTTGGTCACTCCTAGTGGTGATTCCTCTCTTTAAATGCGTGAATAATATCTAGAATTTAACTTTCTTTTCACAAAGGAATAAGTGAGCTCAGATGCCTCAGTCCAAGCAGAATACTTGGACTTCAGTAGGGATTCATGGATTAGTCCTTTCAGAGGTCAGGATTTAAAGGACAGAGGTGCAGCTTTGCCCTCTGTGGAACAACTGGGGCATTTATGTCTACCCATACTCAATGCATCCCAGGAGGCCAACTCTCTAATTCTACATCAGCTTTTTGTGATCAGGCTGTCCATCCAGATGGTGATCCTACAGCTAGCTTTTAATCCAGGATATCACAGAATTATATTGTTCCTTATGTTCATTAATGTTTTTCAGGCCCAGAAATTATACTCTGAGGTAGTTTTACAGAACAGTGATGAAAATGTATGGAGAAGATCCATGAGAGGATGCAGTGACCCACAAGACTGTGGAAGAATGTGTGGAAAATTTGTTTTACTGGAGGGAGCTAATACGTTTCAGTCTTCTTCTCTACACAGAACTAGCAGAGACTATCTTCATTAGGTTGCCACTCTTCAGACAATACCTCAGGTTCAAGGTCTATTTTTATATATGCAAATAAATTAGAAAACCCTAGCTGTTCTCCTTTTGCCCTGGAAAACTTCCAGATAAGCCCCATGAGATGTGACTTACCCTAGGGAATTTTGGGGTTTATGGACACAGTTCAAACACCTGGAGCTCAGACTGATTGAAAAATTTTCCATCAGATAGGCTTTTCAGCCAGACAGCCGGCATTTTGACTAAAGGAAACATTCTCTACCAAGTGTTTATTTCCTGTGGAAATCTAACATTTTACTGGTAATTCAAGCATCTGGAAATTAAAGAGATCTTGTTTTTTAACCTCAAGCTAAAATCACTGTGCTGAAATAATACTTAGAGATGCTAAGGCAATGCTTTGGGAGAGTTACCATTTGAGAACTTCAGCCACTTCGTCATCTTAAACCCTGGCATTTTGTAAAACCCTCTCCCTCCACAAAACCTTTCCTGTAATATTTTACAGCTCTTTAAAGGCAAGCTACAGCTGCCCTAGCTGAGTGTATCTATAACTGCTCCAAACTGCCCACTTCAGCCAGAACCATACCAGTGCCAGAGTAAACAGAGACCTTGGGAGGTGCAGCTCTCTCCTGCTTCCTAGTTCTTATTTTAAGGCCCTCTGTGGCATAGCCCTTCCTCTTACTTGGTATCACTCTATCCCATCTCTCATCTGCTCTGCCAGTGAGATGTCTTCTTGACCGTCAGTTCTGCTTTTGCCTTTCCTTGCTGTGAAGAGGCAGAAGAGGTAGAAGGTGCCAAAGGGCCCCCTTTCCCTCAAACAGCTTTCTCTCACTCAGTCCTTTTGGTTCGTAGGAGATGGTGACTATCTACACATATAGAGCTGTCACTGGAGCCCAGCTCTGCCAGGATTCCTATGCAATGTCCAAGCACAGCTCAGTGGCAGTGGGTGCTGGTCGGTATGTTCACGATAATCATCTTGCTGTTACTTTGGACTTAGCCTATCTGCTGCAACTCATGGTCTCTCTCTTCCCTTTCCCTTCGTACTGAAACCTTGCTGTCATAGCAAATGATTAGATTTTTCTCAGCTCGGATCGTCTGCTAGTTTAACACTTGGCCATAGTTAAAAAACTTATTCAGAGCAAACTTCTCGTTAAGAGGGGAGGGCTCCCGCAGAGGGTAGGGAGCAGCAGACAGGGCTGTAGTTGCAGGAAATTCCTCTGCGAGCTCACCGAACTGGTTTACACTAGTGACGGCCTGTGTGTCATGGGCACACTGAATCATTAACACTCCAATGGCTCAATGCCTTATGTACCACCAAAACAGAAAATGTTCTCTGCCCCAGCTCTCACACCGAGCTCCCACCACACGGGGACTGCTAATGTGGGCGCTGTACAGGTACAAGGACTTGTCCCTGCAGAGCAGAATTTGGGCAGCTCAACAATACAAAGAAGGAAAAGCCAGGTTTATTGTTTTAATTACATGTGCTCCTCTACTGTAGTAGTGTTGTATGGAAAGCAGAGTAAAAGAGGTATCAGAGTGAGTGCTACATCTCTGTTTACTGTTTGACAATCCCGAGTTTAGCACAAACACAACAAGCACCATCTTCTTTGAGCTCAAAATAAAGGCCAGAATTTCCATTTGCCTCCAAGCAGCCCATTGATGAATTTCCCTGCCTGTCCCTTTCTGTTTATGGCTAGCTAAGGTAAGCTTGCCTTTCCATGGAACTCGCATTGTTTTAAATCAAATCCACTTGGCACCTAATTGCCATTTACATCAAACCCTTGTTTATTTGCATTCACTCCCTTACTGAATCATTTCCTTGAGTTTTCAGGAAGACTCTGTCCTGTAGTTTCTCCTGTAGTCTTTTTACACCATTCTTCAGTCTCCAGAAAACTATTTCTTTTGCCCAGTACAAAGATAGCCCACCTAAATTGCCACAAACCATTCCCCTCTGGCATAAAGGTGTCACTATTTTATGTGGTAAATGGTATTGAACAACTTCTGTTTCTATCCCATGTTACTCTTGACAATTTTTACCTCTTGAATTCCTCAGTTTAATTTTTCTTACTAGAATTATTTTTTTCTGTCCTAAATTGCTTCCTTGCTTCAGCTGGTTTGTCAGATGTAAACACAAATTACCAAAAACATGTTCTTTAGCTTCTGCTCAGCTATATTCCCATTCAATTACTCTTCACAGGTCAGACATCCTTTTGATGTCATAGAGTAAAAAAGAGTATTCCGTCTTTGTCGATTACATTACTCCTTCTATTTCCTCTCTCTAGCAGAGGAAAGTTGTTCATTGATCCCAATCAACAAAGTCTTCTCCATGTCTTTGAAAGTAACTCCTTGTGTTGCTGAAGAGCCATATTCCAGTATTGGCAATTTTGACTGAAAAAGCAGAAATTGTATATATTTACTGACACCTACCTCTGTCCATTCACTTGTTCGCTCTGTCCATTGATGTTGTCCTCTTAAAACGAAGTGAGACTCTCAAAAGTAGCAATGAATTTTTCATATCTACTTTGCTTTAAGAGGTTTTCAATTAACAGCAATTACACTTATAAACCATTGATTTTTGTTTTACTAATTCCTATGCATGATTTTTTTTGAATCTCAGTTATAATGATAGATTAATACTGTTGTAATTTAATACATTAACCACCTTGTGTAATAGTACTGCTCAAAATAAAAATTTTGATAAAAGAATGCAGTAAATGCATGAAGCATGGACATGCAGTAGTGAAGTGCAACAGGTCATTAGTTTTACTCTCATTCTCCACTGGAACGCTAGCTAGCTGCATAAGATTATGATCCTTGGCTTTAGTGAGGTAAAACTGGAAACTGTTAGCACAACCATATTTTTCTTGCCTACCATTTCCAATTCTTGAGTATTTTTCCATCTTTTTCTTCTTGATTTTTCTCTCAGTGTCTCTTTTTCTGGAGAAGGTGCCTCAGGAGGAGTGTGTCAATGTGCTACAGTAAGAATTTGGACATGGTCATTACCAAAGTGAGTCAAGGACCAGTTGACAGAGCACAAAATTCCCTGGGAGATGCCAGCTCAGCTGTAGCAATGAGCTGCTGCACTCCCTGTGAGATTGTGGATCTCTGTAGTTTATAGCTCCAGTGTCCTATGGCTCATACCTGGATAATGTATTCTGGGTCCAGCAATAGCTGTCTACTGAAAGGAACCACCTTCTCAAGCTTCCACTTAGGTCTTCTTGTTTCATAGATAAGTCTGTGCTCCAGCACTGAGCACCCTTCACTGTCGTGCTAGAAATAACGTCCCCGCTTCTGTTGGCAAGTGTACCAGCTTTTCCTTTTCTCCCTCTCCAGAAAAACATCTTACATGTTCTGTGAGAATATCAGCGAACTCCCTGAAATTGAGGTTATTCCTTTGTGATATATTTCATCTTAATGAATTTTCACAACAACTTTTCTAACTTATCTAATATTATCCATTGCATGAGAGGAACACAAAATGGGGATAGACTGGGAGTGCTTGGCCTAGAAAGCTAAGTAACATTAGTCTTTATGTTTTGTGAGGATTATCAATGTTCTTAAGAGAGACACCAAATTCTTATCTTTGTTGTTTCTGATGTAGGAAGGAAAATGTGAGAATGTACACAGGATTTTTGAGCTTGAAGAAAGAACGTCTCTTTACCTTGACTCCCATACTTTTAAAAATTAAGTCTAAAGGCAGGCTCTTTTCTTAATTATCTCCTGACCCACAGGTTAGCTTTGAGTCATTAAGTGGAGGGAACTAAGATGCTCTGGACGAGTACAATGGGAATTGAATGGGTTCATGCATTAGTCACGGTAATTTTCCTCTGCTGTTCTGCCCCTCATTTGCCCAAAACAGAAGAGAAATTGTTTTTCCTGATAGTGACTAGAACAGGAAGATAGTACCCACTCCCCTAAGGTGAGAGGGTCCTGAGTAAGAGGTACCAGTTCTTCATTTGGTTTTCACTGGGCAGATGTGAAAAAACAAGCCAATGTCTATGTCTTTGCACTATGGCAAGCACAGAATGGTAAATCTCTATTTGGCAGGGGACAGAAGCTTTAAAGATTTGCTGAGAAGCTAAATTAAGTATTCCTGTTATCAAGTAATTGCATATAGCATCTCAGTCTCTGGTTGTACTACCTGGAAGTAAAACAGGTAATCGAAAATATGTTCTCCACCACAGAAGGCCTGCAGTTGGGAATGAAAAATCAAATCCTTCAAAGAGACACAGGGACCGTCTGAATGCGGAACTCGACCATCTGGCCAGCCTCCTGCCTTTTCCACCTGACATCGTATCGAAGTTGGACAAACTTTCTGTCTTGCGCCTTAGTGTCAGCTATCTCCGAGTCAAAAGTTTCTTTCAAGGTAGGTTTCCTAAAGTTATCAACATCCCATTAAAAGCATCTCTCTAATTTATTGTTGCCTAAGCCTGAGTAAAAGTAACAGGTAGTATTATATTGATAAAGGCATGGAAAAAATCTATTATTGAACTTATTTTGTGCATGGGATGTTGTGCTGGAAATGTCATGCGTTTTTGCCTATACTGTTTGTGTGTTTTTCATGAAATAAGGGGATAACACCCATCTTTCCTCAGCAGGCTTTAGGAAATGGGAACACATGATTGTGAAGTCACTAAACCAGCAAAGAAGCTTGTTACAGATGTAATATGTGTAGATAGTTTGAACTCCCTGGTTGGAGCTGCTCTCATGCATGTTCAAAATGCCTGTTTAAGTATGATGTGGGACTCAAGCAGCTCCTGTATTGACTAGGTTTGCTGTATGCCAGGAGGAAATGGGCTTGCTTGAAAAGCCGAAATGATCAGTGTTTTTTAGGATAAGAGAGGGTCAAAGTTTGAAGTGTTGATTAAAGCTGTGCTAGGCTGCACTTTGTTTTTGTAGCTGTCTGGCATGCTGCACAATGAAAGCCAAATGTGCATTTTCAGGTGCACATGAAAAGAATTCTTCCAAATTTGAAGATAGTTTGAGTTTCTTCTGTTACTGAATAGTTCACAAGAGCAAAATCCAGATTAGGGATTTAACCATAAAAATCTTCTCTAGAGTTGTTTTTTGAAAAAGGATAAAAAGTCCATTTGAAGGAGTATGGTTGACCAATACCTACAGGTGGACTGCAGAAGTAAACAGAAGTATTTTTTTTATGGATATTATTCTTCCTTTACTACTCTTTACTACTTCCCCCTGCTACTGTTCCTTGCTGTGCACAGTGGATGTATATTTTTTGGCTTTGCCTGGAGAATACTATCTGTTAGTTGCTTCTTGCTTTCAAAATATATTTTAGTGTAATGAAATGCCAGTTTGAAGAGACTTTGGCAGGCTGCAGGGCGTTTTACAAGCTGACATCAGATTACAGAGTGATATTACTGATAGCAGGAGCCTCCCATGTCAACTGTGGCAGCTGGCTGCCCAGCCTCCAGCATCCTGCAGTTTACAGAGTGCCTCTCTTTCCCTTTGAACACATACCTGAGCATTATGGTCCCTTCCTCTGAGCTTTGCTTTCATTTCTCTTGGATTCACGAGCAATAATATGTCTTCAGCTGCCTTTAGTACTCTTCTGCCAGAGTTTCTCAGATCCATTGTCTCCTTTTTTTAAAGAGATGAGACAAAAGGAAAACAAGTAAAGCCAGACTTCATTATGCTGAAATGTTCCGTGTTTCATGTTTTGAGAGATTTCATTTAATTTAATCCCCAAATTACCTAATTGAACACATCGTTTGTGTTCCCTTCATTCTTATTTTTAAATGTTTACATCATGAAACTAAGGTTACAATTAGCATTGTTTATAGTAAAGGAAGGAAACTACATGCCATTTTAAGACAAGAGAGCAGGCTGGAGCTTCAGAAGGGTGGAGTGGAGGAGAGGTGAGCTGTGGAAACAGAGCTGCATGAGGAATGGTTGCTAATGTTTGGGTAAGGGCAGAAGCTGCAACATCCTTTATGGATATCACAATCTACTTCCTTGTAGTTGTGGAGAAATAAGGGACAATCTGTTTTTTTTTTAAAGCAAAGACTTTGGTAGAAAGTCACCTAAAAAAGTAAACAAAAATATCCATCCCAGTGTTTCAATCTTTGTTGTGATGAAAGAGGATAGAAGAGCAGAAACGGCTTGTTTGTGGCTTTTTAAATCAAAGGATGGCACTAAACTGGGAAATGTTATAAATACTGAGGACAGAGAACAGACCAGTGGCATACAGAGATGTTATAAAATTGGATAAAAAAGACATTTCTGGAAAAATGGCTTAGTAAATCTGTACTAATTCACTCAGGGAAAATTAATCCAAAGGAACTGGTGTTCAATAGAAAAGAAAAACCTGGAAAAGAGAACATAAAAACAATAATAGAAGAGGGACAGTGGTCAGCAAATTGTTCCATGCCTGTAATACGATATGTTGACATAAACAAGAAAACCAAGTGTGGATTTTGGTTGGTTTGCCCAGAGGCAGCATGTCACTACACAGGAAGGTTATAATCCCTCTCTGCATGAGACCAGCATGACTCCATCTGGAATAGAGCTTTCTGTTGTGGGCATCTCCTGGTCACAAGGGCATTAGTACATATTAAGGGGTTTGGGATAAACACAAACAAAACTATAAAGTTGGATGGACAAAAAAAAAACCAACAAACTAGCTCAAATGTGTACACATTTGTATTCTTTGGCTGTTTGTCTTTATAGGAGAGAATGACATGAAAGGAAGGAATTGCTTAAGATATTTTGGAGTAGCATGATGGAGGGCCCAAGGAATGACGATGTCCAAGATGAAATTTGACTTGAGTATCAAACAAAACATATCTGTAATGAGTTCTTTTGGGATATCTGAGATTCCTAAAATGTGTGCAGTGGAGATTCAGGATGTTAAAATTTGTAATTTTCTGTGACACACAGTAATGTGCATATTTTGTTGGAAAACTGTTCTCCGTGTTTTCAGGAAGTTAAGTGTAAATTCCAGATTTTTAAAATGTGCTTTTAAGAATCTTGTTTGCTATTTTTTAGAAAATATGAGTAGTGTTATTTGACACATAAGTTCATATGTTGCATTGCAGATTCAACCTGTAATAGTTCAGCAATTCCTGTGGCAATTATAATTACACACCTTCAACAGTCCTAGCGGTTTTTAGGCATGCTCATTTACTTCCACTAGGTGTCCTTTCAGTAGCTCCTCTGCAATAGTCAGTGTACAGCACAAACTTATTTATAAAGATCAATAGCCAACTAGAGAGCAGGGAGTGACTTCACCATGTTGACTTCAAGTACTAAAATCGTTTTGCAGAGAATTAGGTATTAGTGGATGGAGAATATCCATCAATCATTCCCTTTTTAGTGACCACTAGATGTTAGTGCCTTGAAGCATATGGCCATTTCGTCTTAGTTAAACTGTTTAAGCAAAGGCCTGTGTGCTGGTTTAAAGGTAAACTAGTGGGAGAAATGAACCTGACTCAAGAGAGATTACAAGTCAAAGTTACAATTTACTAAAAAGATTACAATAAATACAATGGTATAGAGAAAAATTGCTTTTAACCCACAAAAACCAGATGTATAACCCAGCACCCTGGGGCATGAACAGAATGGTGTTCGTTAGCCCCTGTGCTGAGCACCACGTGGTCCCCCTGAGTACAAAGTAAAAGGAAAGGAAAACCTGTTGGTGAGAGTGATGGTCACAGTCTTGTCAAGAGTGGCAGTCGCAGTCCTGTTCAGGTTCTGGTCCTCTTCTGGATCCGACAAGTGGTACCAGAAGTCCCAAAACCTGAAGATTATGTATGCTCAGGTTCAGGTGGGAATGCCCAGTACCTCCCACAGGGCCAGGAGTTTCACAGTGGGTGATTTAACTCTGTGAGTTATGGGACATTTTTGGAATCTTTGCAACTGCCTATTGTGGCAGTCCCTAATGGCCCATTAGCAGACATGACCCCTCAGGCTGGGTGTGAAGGTGCTGATGCCTCCCCGGAGGGGAGTTGTCACAGCCAAGTCACTGGTGTGGAGACAGAAACATTCCTGTGCCTTGCAGGGTTCTTCAACACCCAGCTTGTAGCCTGAGGGGTCAGGTGTGCCCTGGGCAGCTGCTGCAAATGATCCATTATTAACAGTTCATGAGAAATGACATAGGGGGTGTAGAATACACAGTTTTGCTTATACCCACACAGTGATAAACTGGTCCCAGCCCCTGTAACTAGGACAGCCTGGTTCCTTTCCAAAATTTAGATCTGGTTGTTGAGACAGTTATTCCTAGGACTCAGTTTAAGTTATTGTGGTTGATTCCCTCCCTCATTCTTAGAAATGTTCTCCTTTTGCTTCAGAACAAGTCTTCTGTCTACTTGTTTTAGAGTCTTCGTATCTCTGTTATCAGTTGGCAGAAGCTCTATTAATAGCCCCACTCCCTCCAAGCTATATGCATTTAGTCATTTTGCATTTTCCTGATAAGCACTTAAAAATGGCTTGCAGCAATAACCTTCCAATCTCAGCAGATCGCTTGTATAAAGCAGCATGGATCTGAACCAGCACTTAGACTTAGAGACATCAACTGCTACAGGAAAATGTGACGGTCATTTGACCCTGACAAAGATTTGCCTTGGGTGGGGCTCCTGTGAGAGGGGAATAGTGCTTAGTGTCTGTGAACATTTGAGTTTGCTGGGCCTCTGTCTTGGACATATTCCATCTTGGTTAATTGTAGTCTGTCTTCCTTTACCGCTCTTGACAATACATCCTTTAGTACCTCTTATTTCTCAGTTTTTCCATTGGTGGAAAAGTTATGGTCTTGCTCCACTTCAAAACCAACTCCCTTTTGTTGGTTGTTTAAATTGTTCCCATCTAGTATAGTTAATGATTTTGTAAATAGATGTCAGAAGAATAGCACCATGTTCTTTTAGCATCTCATATCTTTTCTGAGAGAGAGCTAACTGAAGTTTCCCCATACCTGTAAAAAAACAGTTACAACAATTTAGATAGGCCAACACAATTACAACTAGGGCTATACTGCTAAAGAATCTTTCAGTTCTTAGTGTAAGTAACCTTGTATCAGTAGGCCACTCAAATTTTCCTTCAACATATGCTACATTAATGTTAAACCTTTTAGCCATAAGAATTCCTGATAAATGATAGCTGATATTGGTGAGTACAGTCTTAGATGGCAAATGTAGAGACTTGGATATGGATGACTTTTTTTGATTATTCAAGAAGTGGGGGTATTTAAAATCCTTCACTACATAATTTGTATAAAGCATAATTTAATTCAATAGCTAGTGATTTTTCCCATCTGGACATTCTTTGTGTGCACAGATGTGTATTTATACACACATATACACATTCAAACACAGAGACATGTATGTACACATGAAAACAGTGTCATCCCAACAAAAATTTCCTTCACAGTATTATTTTGAACCTCTGTATTTATTTCAGACTTCACTGTCTTCTTTGTATTTACTTGCTTCCAGATTTCATTTGATTTTGAACATTAAAAATCTGATAGATTTATGGATGACTAAATAAGAAATGTAGTGTCACAGATGAACTCTGTGAATAAATATATTAAAAGTTTCTTTAAGTCTTATATTTAAACTGTAATCCAGATCTTTGCAAAATTAGCAACAGTCAAGCATGAAGACATGCTGTTTGACCTGCCTTACACTAAAGTTATATATGGATTTTAAACTGAATTTTAAAAGCAAAATAAAGTTTGAGAAATTAGTCTACAAATGTTAGTTCATCTGCTTCCAGATAGAGTAAAAAATTTTAGAAAACAGGCCTGTAATGCACTTTTCTGAGCAAAGAATAAGCTACGCCTAGACCTGATGATCATTGTGTAAGGTTTTTGTAAATCTGCAATGAGTGATTCATCATCCAAGATGGAGCTCTCCTGCTTCAGTTTAAGCCTTCCTTCTGTAGAAGAAAGGTTTGTTTCCTTTTCTTGTGGCACCTCAGCTTTTTCAGCTTTGACAGCCACAAAGTTGTCCCACGTTTCCTTCACTCTTCTTCAGACAGGTCTTCTTTTCTTTTAAAAATAATTTTCTATATTTTATTTATTTATTTATTTATTTTTATTTCTCAAGGGCTGTATTTTCTTTATCATTCTTACTCCGCTTTTGTCTTTTTTTTTCAAGACTACTCTAGGGTACATGCAAAGCACCCTTCCATTTTTCATCAAATAACTAGTAATTTTTCTCATAGTATGGTTTCTTAAGTAAACTTAGTCCCCTTTCCAACCAAAGTTTTCTGTATACTTATGAAAACATTGTGAGAGAGAAACAATAGCCTTTTAAAGGTATGAAAACATAAAAGTTATTCTTCCCATTCACCTGTCCAGTTGTAGAAGGTAATTAATTTAGTTTTACATGTCAACATATCCTTGACAGGCCTGTTGATTTCTACTTTTATTTTTTATTATCTTTACTTGTTTTTAAAGAGGTTGTTTTATGTTTTTCTTCAGGACTTTTTTAGGAATTGAAGCTCAGCTAAGTGCTCCCACTACCCTTTGGTTTCCTCTTCCCATGCTTTCTAAAGATCAGCTCCATGCTTATCCTCTTTTAGTCTTCCAGAACCTCCCCTTTATATCAAGATTCCTCATAGCTGAATATGTAATAGCTCTGAATATGCCTCAGCATGTTCTCAGAATCCACCACAATGAGTCTCACCCGATGCAGTTAAACTCATCCAAGCACCTGAGGTGTAGCCTTGTTCCTCATGTTTAGTGTCAATATGTGTCTGATCGTAGCTGATGGAAGCAAAAGGAGGCAATAAACACTAAACTATCTTGTTCTCATTATCTGTAGCTTCCCCTCTGCTGAGTAGCAGAAAACGCTTTTCCCAGCCTTGGTTAAAGGACTATCAACATGATTTTATAGCCTTCCCTTTCTTGCTACATCTGATTTTATGCATTGGCTTTTCTGTTTTTCTTCTTAAATATATGTGCTTTGTTTTACTAATTTTTTAAAAAAAGATTTTCTGTGAGCTTCTAGTCACTAAAGAACTCAAAATTTTGTTAAAGTTTCTTATATTTCATATTCTTCACTGCCACTGAGATCGTTTACACTTGTCTCCTACTTATTGTTTTGTTGCAAGAACATCCAGCTCCTACTTCCCTGAGATATCTTGTCCTCTGAGATTTTTCCAGGTGTACCAAAGTCTCCCTCCTGTAGGTCCACTGTCTTCATATTGGTGTGCCTTCAATTGCTGCTGCTGGAAGAACCATCGATTCCAGGATTTCCTGGTCACTTTCACCAAGCTGCCCTTCCTCCTTCTAACCCATTTCTCTCTTTCAGTTAAATCTTTATTTTTATATTTTTTTTTTCTTTTTTTGGCAGGATGGCGCACACTGTGTGGTTTCTGTCTTTCTCTGATTTAGCATTATTTATGTTAGTGGTTCATTTCCTTTTATTCATTCATGTGTTTGGTGTGATTCAATTCCCATCAATGTTTATCTTTAATGGAAATTGAATTTATCCCTTTTAAGAAGCAAGTAACAAAGGATTCCTCCCAGCTGGCCTGATTTTTAAAATCCTCAATTACTTGCAGTAAGTAAATTTCAGCTTTCTTCTTCTCCTCTACTGTCCATGGCTGTTGCTCTCCTAGCTCAATAGTGTACTACTATGACTGAGATTCCTTAGGTTCATCCTTTAGGATTGTAATATTTGAATCTTTAGCGCTGCAGTTGCCACTGCAGACCTGTTTCTGTTGTGTCATGTATGACACTGCAGTGACACTCGCAGAAAGTTAAGATATTAAAACTTGAGATGGGTAAGGAAGCAAAGAGTGATCTTGCTTTCAGTCCCTAGTCTGTGCCATAATGCTGGTCAACACTGCTGTGTAAGTGCTGCTTACCTGAACCAAAGCTGCTGCTCTGAGGAGCCAAGATTCCATGACAGTGCAGGTACTGGAGTTCCCAGGCATCCCTTTTTACCCCATTGTTTCTTCCTAACAGCTCTGTTTTCCCAGAGCTTTCTTTTCAAACTCTCATCTAGTGTTTGATTGTTTGTTTGGTTTTGGTTTTATTTGGGTTTTTTTTGGTTTTTTCCCCTGGATTGAGAAGTTCTGCTTCTTTGGTATAAAAATGTTTTTTAGATTTTACTTTGCATAAGCACGGAAAATTTTTCCACCACAAGATTCAACTGATTCTGAAGCTAAATTCATATGGTTGGAGTTTATTACTACAATTACAGCCTATACTGAATACATTTCCATGGGAAAATTTCTTCTTCCATTTGCTAGCCAGTTTCAGTAGCCTGAAGCTTTCCCTTAAATTTAGAACCATAATCTTAGTGAATCACAGATTCACAGAAGGATTGAAGTTGGAGGACACTTCTGGAGGTCACCTGATTCAACCCTCCTTCTCAAGCAGGGCCACTGAGAATCAGTTTCCCATGACCATGTCCAGGTGGCTTTTGAATATCTCCAAGGGTGGAGGGTCCACAACCTCCCTGGGTAACTCGTGCCAGTGCTTGGTCACCCTTACAGTGAAATGTGTTTCTTGACGTTCAAAGAGAAGCTCCTGTGCTTCAGTTTATGCCCATTTACTCTGATCCTGTCACGGGACACTTCTGAAAAGAATCTGGCTGTTCTTTGCACCCTTTCTTTAGGTATTTATGCTAAATGAGAGTATGTGAGATCCCCTCAGAGCTTTCCCTTGCCCAGGCTGAACAGTCCCAGCTCTCTCAGCTTTTCCTTGTAGGAGACATGCTCTAGTCTCTTCATCATCTTGTGTTCTTTCCTTGGACTGTCCAAGTATTTTGTAATGGATACATTTAGAACAGATAAAGTAAAATCATAAAAGATCTGAAATGCCAATAAAATATTATAAAAAAGGCTATGTTAAGAACAGGATAAAATGTCTAAATCAACAACCATGGAATTATACCTCCATGATTCTACTTCTTCAATCCCAACAATCTTTTCTTGGTATGACTTACAGGTTGATTTCCGCTATGTAAATAATTAGAGGCTTTCAGATTGTTCATAAACTCCTAGTTTTTTGTGAAACCTGTATTTGGGGTTACAAATCTAGGATTTCAATTGTGTTTCTCTCCTTAGTTAGGATTGAAGCTGATACCTTGAGCCAAGAAGTCCCCAACGTGTTTGAATATTTCAACAATTACAAGTTTGTTTTTTAAAGACATCCTCTACTGATTTAGAGCATTCTCAGTCATTCCTCTGAAACTGAATGCCTGAATGACTTCTTTCTTGGAATAGAAAGGACTTCTCTTTTTTGAACCCATACAAAATGTCTTTAGCATGTGTATTGCTGTAGTCCACAGTGACAGGTTATTAGATTGTCTGTAAGCATTTAGGTTGTTTAGGTTTCTTAGGGCAGCATATTGAATGGCTCGCACTGAGGAGAAGTGTTCATGGTCAGCGTGGGTAACAGGGAAGGTTATTCCTGTAGCTGTATTGAACCAGTGCCACAGCATTTGGAGTGTTTGGCCAAAAAGGGACAGTTCATGAAAGAAACACTTTCCGCTCTCTACTGATCTCTAATTTTACCATCTTCATAGCAATATAGCAATTGAAAGAAGGAAAAAGTGTTCTGCTGTGTAAGAGGTACATAAGTAAATCATTGAAGGAAGATTTACGGCCTGCAAGTCATTATCTAATCATTTGCTAAAATACTACTTCAGTGAAATTTTAGTAGAAGTGTCAAGACTTTAATCAGGATAGCTGCATTTATTCATCCCTGAGATCTGGTAGGACCCATTTCTGGAGAAGCAGCTGCACATGGACTCCTCTCCACATTACCCATTTTCAAGCAGTGGATTATTTTGACTTTATTGTCAAAATTATTGACTATATTTTAAAATATATTTAATTGCCAGAGAGACCATTTTATTTGAACATGTTGCTTATACTTATGGTTCACTATTTTTTTCCCCCTTGTTTCCTGGGAACACCATTCATTCCATGTAACAAATAACTGAGGATGTTTTATACTACACATCCTCTCAGATAACCTGGAGCTCTCCTTGACCTTGGGAGACCTTTGCTGACTCTCAGAGGAGAACTGTATCTCCTCTTTGTGTCTTTTTGTAGAAGGGTGTACCTCCTTGTGCTGGCTAGCTTTCTCTTTAGTTTCCTGCAAACAAGACGGGTTTTGGAGGAGGAGTGTTGATTTACAAGCAGAATTTACTTCAGAACAAATCTGTATTTGGAAAGAACAAGGTGGCTTTTAAATTGCGTGAATTCCTGTCACCTTTGAAGATCAAGGGAACCTGTTAGTTCAACACTATGTTCAGTGCCGTGTTCTGAGACTGGTTCTAAATTCCATACCTTTATTTTTTTTTTTTTGAGTAATGGCAAATGAAGGATCTTAGTTATAAATAAGTTTCAGATCTTTTCTGGTACTCCTTGGGTACTCTTGTCAGGTACTGTGGGTTATTTGTATTGCCAGACCTCACAAGCTCAGAGCTGCTAGGCTGAGTCAGTCATCTGCACGAGGAGGGCTGAACTATGCAGATTTTGAGCTGCCTTTGGGAAGCACACCATCATTAGGACTCTTCTTGAAGAATTTTCTCTTGCAATCCTGGATCTATATTTTATACAACTTTTTTATTACTGGATGCCATTCACATGAACATCCCTGTAGACTTCAATGTTTCTCCTGATATAATCAAGACTGATTAGAAAACCAGGGAGCTGGAAATGACAAGTGATGTGAGGGGAATCTTTGACTGTTAGATTTCTCCTAAGGGCATTTGGCACTGGAAGAGTTCCACTGTTTCAGCCAATAGTAGACGTACACTCAGAACCAGACACATGGTCAGAGATGCACACAGTGCCTGGTTTTACAGGTGTCCTCACAAACCACAGCACCTATATCGGTCCGATGCTAGAGGAAGTTCCCGAAATACTTTGAACCATTAAGTGAGGATCTTCATCTTTCTCTGGCTTGCTTAGTCACTTCTAACCATTCTGAGTTGGTAGGCTTTTGTGCTCAGTGTGTTTGGTTAGCTCACGCTGTGCATTTCATATAGCATCGATGTAAATCAGTGTAGGCATGTGGCAAGGAAAAAGCTGGGTCCATCTAATTCAGAAGACTGGCATACACACTCTTGTATTCAGTGATTTTCACCTTGCCTGTGCACTCTGCTTGCTTCCTCTGCAGCTAAGACCCTCCTTGGCCCAGCCTGGTACCGACTGTTGAAATACCCTCAAAGTCCCCCATGGATCAAATTCTATAATCCTATGCTATAGTGAATGGGCTTTCATTGATCTAATTTTCTTGAGTTAAATTGTGTTTGGATGTTGGAGACTGAGAAAAAACTTAGTATGTTTAGTTACACTGTAACTCATGTTTTCCTTGGATATGGAAGCAGGACTGGTTTTCACCACAGGAAAAATGGCATTTTTACTCTAGAAGTTGCTAGCAATTGCAGTGACTGTAAAAGATACTAGTGATTGTTTTGTCCTAATCACTGCTGTAGTAGATGGGATTTAGGAAAGCATTCCCCCAGGCATGAACTTTGGCTTGGTTTACACTTGTTCTCAGCTTCATGAGTGATTGCCATCTCTGAGAGGAAGCGTGTATCTGTACTGTCCAGAAAATGATTTACTTTGTTTCTTATTTTAAACACAGATATGTTTTAGAGGAAAGACAATACTTCTTATTAAACAGAACAAAGAATTCGGCTTGGCATATTATAATTTTGTCAGACTTTGAAGACAAAGAAGACAAATAGTTTTAGGCTAGAGAAAAGTGTGGGAGATTGTCCTCCTAGCTTCTCTTCTCACTTTGCTCCTGCCTGACTTTTGGGTTACAGCATATAGTAAAGCTCTTCAGAGAACTCTGAAATAATGAGATCACAAAATCTCAGAATCATTTAGATTGGAAAAGACCTCCAAGATCATTGAGTCTAACCTATGACCAATTACCACCTTGTCAACTGGACCATGGCTCTAAGAGCCACGTCCAATTGTTTCTTGAACAGCTCCAGGGATGGTGGTTCCATCATCTCCCTGGTCAACCTATTCCAAAGCTTAACAACCCTTTCCAGAAAGAAATTCTTCCAGACGTCCAGCGTGAAGCCTCTGGATGCAGCTTGAGGCTATGTCCTCTTGTTCTGTCACTGGCTGCCTGGGAGAAGAGGCTGACCACCCCCACCCGGCTACAACCTCCTGTCAGGTAGTTGTAGAGAGCAATAAAGTCTCCCCTTCTCTCCTCTTCTCCAGGCTAAACAACTCCAGCTCCCCCAGCCACTCCTCAGAGGACTTGCTCTCTATGCTCTTCACCAGCCTTGTTGCCCATCTCTGGACATGCTCCAGCACCTCAGTTTGTTTCTTTTCCTGAGGGGTTCAGAACTGAATGCAGGATTCAAGTGCAGCCTCACCAGTGCAGAGCACAGGGGGACAGTCACTGTCCTGGTCCTGCTGGCCACATTATTTCTGATGCAAGCCAGGATGACAGTGGCTTTCTTGGCCACCTGGATACACTGTTGGCTCATGTTCAGCCAGCTGTCAAACAGCATTACCAGGTCTTTTTCTACTGGGTCTCCTTCCAGCCACTCTTCTCCCTGTAGCACTGCATTGGGATTGTTGTGACCCAAGTGCAGGACCCGGCACTTTGTCTTGTTGAAACTCATATAGTGTTCTTGCCCCATTATGATCCAGCCTATCCAGATCCCTCTGCAGAGCCCTCCTCCTCTCTGCCCTATTAAGTGTCATCCACGAACTTACTGACGGTGCACTTGGTGCCCTCATTCACATCATCAATAAAGATAGCAAATAGGACTGAGATACTAAACAGGATAGGTCTGGCAGCAAGAAGCAGAAGTGGCTATGTCAATCTGGGGGCAAGGCCACATGAATTAGTCCTCCTGAGAACTTGGCTTACTAGAGTATGTGCCTTGCCATCCCAAAACAAGCACGTTCTTTTCCAAGCTCCTACTATCTCCATGTAGCAGCATAAGGCACTGGGTGTCCATATCAAAACCCTTAGGGTTAGCTCAGAGATCTCTGTGCTATACTTCGTCATGTCGAGTGCAGACATACTTCTCTGGTGCTTGCAGGTAACTCCATTCTTTTGGCAATTACATTGTCCAAAGCACACCTCAGGATGACACTTGTGGTCCATGAAGACGAAAAGCTGTAAGTGTAGGCTCAGACCAAGGCAGAACACACATTTCAGTGCATGTAAATCCCTTCCTTTGTCATGTATCACATCATGAGGCAAATGCCAGCAAGCTGTTCTAAGACCATTTGCCAGACAGCAGCACGGATGGAGATTGGTGAGAACCATATGACAGTATTATTATAGTTTCTTTGAAGACAACTCTTCCAGAGTAGTGTAAATACACCCAGGAATTATTTCTGAAGAGACTTTTTGGATGGCAAAGTCCTTAATATCTTGAAATAAGAGCCTGCCATTCAGACATAAATCTGAAACACTTCTTCCTTTTTAAGACTTAAAAATAATTATTTGTATTACAAGACTACCTTTTAGCTTTTGGACTTTGTAGTACTTTTAAGGAGCCACTTGAAGTTCTGAAATGTTATCTCATATGCCTCACTGGAAATGCATGGTGGTTGCTGGGACCCTGAGAAGCTAATGAAATGCAGCCTGAATGCTACAGGGAAATGGACAGGGAAAATGTAGATATTGCAAGGATGTGACAAGACTTGAAAATATTTTAAATTGCACTTGCCAGCATTTTTCCCTATTATGATTTTCAACTGAAATTTTTGCCCCACAGAAATCTGTTAATAATTTCTCTTTCTTACCCTTTTTCTGAATGAGCAACTTGCTCTGCCACTTCTGTGGGCATCTCTGTGACTGGTTTTTTCCCATCAAGGCGACCTAATGGTAATAATTCTTGGCTATCAAATCTTTATCAGCCCTCTCTCCTCTTTCTCCTGCAGCCATCATTCATTTTCTTCACATTATCTTTTTTGGACAAAATGACCTTCCTGAAGTCATGCCTGGGTCACCACCGACTCCTCCTGCAGTAAAATATTTTCTTAGAAGCAGAGCCACAGGTGCCTCGGAAGTTCATAGAAGGATGAAAGTAAATGAATACATTGATTATTTAGTCAAACCCAAAGGTTTATGATTTATCACGTGGTTTTTATGGCCAAATCTGTGCAAGACACCTGTCTTTCTAAGCTGTGACTAGATATTGAGGTGCTTAGAAATCATACAATGTAAGTAGGGAGCTCACTTCTGCAAAGCTTGCCCCACTTTTCTATATGGTAGCCCTACAGTCTGGCTCAATGGATTGCTCTGAAGGGCTTCTCTTCATTTGATTGCATTTGGCTTAGTGTCTTTTTCACATTATTAGAAAGAAATCCCAAGTGACTAATACAGATGTTTTTCTTCTCTATCTAATGTAGCAGTAACATATTAGTCAGTTCTCTGAACATTCTCTGCCATGAAATCAAAGTTTCTTTGATGAGGCACAACAGGTTGGCCCTCTTATAAATTCAGTTTAAATTTTATTATAATTTTTGGTGCAATAATATAGTTAGTATAACTGACTAATTTTCTAAAATCTTGACATCTATATGAGTAGAAGTGGAAGCAGAATGCATATCAGCAAACTAAACTGAATGCTCACTAAGGGAAGTTACAAACAAACTTTAAAACATCTTTTAAAGAAGCTTATAATTGCTTTTGTGAAAGTTCTGTGCTATACCACTGTCTTGGCAAATATGTATTTTTATGAACTTACCATGTCCCTAAAACTCTGTTGAAGTCCCCTAAATGGATTCCCTTTTTATATCTGCATGAAATATATCAAGTTAAAGGTAGTCTGTAGATTTTTGTTATGATAAATAAAATGTTCACTATTTCCATTTACCTCTGTACCTGCAGCATGAATTGGCTACTCACATATTGAAAACAGCTGAAAGAAGTTGAGAGCAGAGGATTGAAAACAAGCAAAGATCAAATCTAAATCAAAACCCAACATATTTTAAGTTTTCTTTTTCTAGTCCATTGACAACTTCATAACCACTTCACTAGTGTATAGTTGCAAAGCGTATGTCACCTTATATTAATCTCATACATTCCCCTGAATGTTTCAACATTTGTACAGAAAATGGTATCTTCCATGTGTTGGTATTATGTTGTATATCAGTGTCAGTGAAAACTTGTCATAAACCCTCTATATTTTGTTCAAATAATTTATTAAACTGATATTGTGACATCAAATGACCCCTATAAACCTTGTACAGAAACCAGAGGAATAATAATGCTTTATGAAAACATTTCTTGAGAGGATAAATAATTCAGCCTAGATAACGCATCTTGAGTTGCTGAATGTAAAGACTTATGTGGAAAATATTCCTATATATTATTATAAGGGCGAAGACAGTAAGTGGAGAAAAATGGAATTGCATTTCTTCTTTCCATACTTTTTCTTTCAGGCCTTCCTCTACATTGCTGCATATAGAAAAAGGCTGTACATCTCAAAACAAGTAATATTTCTGAGAGGAAATTAGCGATGTTTGCAATGAAATAGTTCTTAAAGGGACAGTCATGCAAGGTGTAGAGCACTCTCAAATTACGATGTGTTCAACAGATGTTGGTTGTTTTCAGCACTTCTTCAGGACTGCTGGAACTGTATTAAACCCTAGCAATGTAGTTCTATGTATCCTTCTAAGGGAAGACTTCTTTCCTGCGAGCTAAATGTGTTTAATAATATGTCAGAAACTTGGAAGGTATTGCACATTGCAACATTCATTCTTCATTTTTATTGGTGTTAGCAAGGACTTTAGAAGTATTTAATAAATTCGGTAGTACGCGCCGTATCATTTGGAGACAGTGATGCACCCTACATTTGTTGCTGTCAACTTGTGGTTAGCAAAGCAGAGATAATGTCAGTTTGAAGGTTACTTTGCCATCACACTTTGTAAGTATCATGGTGGTAGCTGATAATGTCTTCAAAACTAGTAATGTGACTGGCAGAATGAGATGGGAGGACAGGTCAGTGTCTGGACAGAAGATGTGCTTTTTGCAAGAACGCTTAGTGCAGTGGCACCGAGTTCCAAGAGGTCATTTGGACAAGAGGAGTTTATTTATTGTTTCTTGTCTTCATCTAGTCAAGTCAAGTCATGATCTCCAGACAGGGGTCTGCTTGTTTACTTTAGATATTCGAGCCTCAGCAGATGTTCTGTCTTCTGAATCTCCAAAGATAATGTTCAACTAGTTAGTTTTACTTCAGGAAATACAGTGGTACAGTTTCTTCAGCTAGAGAAAAGCTGCAAATGGAATGTTGTGACTCTCCAACACTCTCTTGCCAAATGCCAATACAACGGCATGTGAAAAACATGGGGACAACTTTTAAGTTGTATATTCCTTTGCCCTAAACTGCCTGTAGTGGAGACTGGGAAATGTAACAGAAAGTTTCCAAGAAAAGAGGACATTGAGAAACTTAATCTCCTTTCCACTGAGGCAATCTGCCAGGAAAGACCTACTGTAGACAAAATTTGGGCAAAAAGCCTCTTCTCAGAAAACAACAAGTTTGGTTGGGGAGGAAACATAAAGACAACTGGTCAAGTCCTTAATTCCTTGTTATGTTTTGCTTAACCTTGGCATTAGTGGAGTAATACAAGACAGGCTTTCAAAATCTGGCTCAGTGTTTCAAAAAGACTTTGCCTGAAGTTAAATGTATTTTTAGGAATCAAAGCAAAAATGCCAGTGAAAAGGTTGAAGCCTGGGAGCTGTGAGCTCACACCTTCACCACTCCAGTAATTTGGCTGGAGAGTGTTTCATGCTGGTTGACTTGGGGACCATCTAGCCATTGCCATATAGCCAGATTAGCAGTGGTAGCAGGCTCCTGGAGGGAAAGAACACTGTAAAGTGAACTCAGATCTACATGAGGATAATGGGATACATGTGAACAATTTGGGGGATTTTATCAGTGTTCTTGCATGTCAAGTTTTTAATTAAATCTGCCAGGTTTACTTTTCCTGTATGCACTTTTGCTGTTTACCTTAGTGACTTTCCTTCCCCTTTTCAGTGCCTCTAGTTTGTTAACCTGTTTTATTCTGAAATCTTTGAGAAATATCTTCCACTTCTTTATCTCTAGCAGCCCTTTTAGAAATAAACCACCTTACTGTTTTTGAAATTTTCTTTTTTCACATGTTCCTCATTTGTAGATTTCATGTTTACTCCATATAGGTTTTTGCCCCTACCTTTTCCTTTGCTACAACATTCCCCCATTTCTGTATATTTCTTGCTCCATTCCTAAGAGCTTTTTCTTACATTTGCCCTCTGCCATTCCAGAACTGGATCTCCATCTTCTCTCCTCTCAAGTAACAAATTGACTTTGGTGGGAAAGTAATGATCTCTCTTTTTTTTCTTTTTTTTCCTTTGCTAGCAAGACATTGTTCTCGTCTCCTGTTGGGCAAAAGATGGACCAGGCAAACCTCTTTTCTATTCTCCTCCATGCGGGCCTTTTGCCCTATGTGGTCTGGGTGTGGTGAGCTCAGATAGCCTGCTGATGCTTTCATTGCATGGGCCACAGGGAGGGGATGTACCTTTCATTCCCTCCCCTACACAGAGCCCTACCACAGCGTCAAGATGACGAGAATCACTGAAGCAGAGGGATGAAGCCTTAGGGCGGGAGGGGGGAATAAATAATGGATTGTTCTCAACCCTCCCTACTGCATTAGGCTGCCAGATGATTGCTTATTCCTTGCTCCCACCCACACGCTTCATGCCACCACCAGCATTTTCGGTCCTTTGTGGCTGAGGTTGTGGGCTAGTCAGCTGATGAGTCAGCTCTGCTAACCAGTGCTTTTCCAGCTCCTCATGGCAGGGATAGCTTTGGCATAAGAGTTTCAGGCAGCACTATCTGCACGGAAGACGGGGGCCGCTTGGGCATGTTACCATTCTGCAAATAAAGAGCAGGTTTCCAGGAGTGTACAATTCATCTCGTCTTGTTCTCTTTGCATACGCTCTGTTGCAGGAAGTTTTGAAGCTACACCCTGTATACCATCTGGTAGTATGGGAGTGTGGAGTTAATGGGAAACTCAAACTTTGAATAGGTCAGGAAACTCAAAGATTTGTTCTCACAGCAATTAACTACATGTTGGTCTCAGATGGTACTTTAGCTCATTGGGTTAATGTACAAAATGAATCTTGCGCCACAGCTGAGTTCCCCCACTGCAGTTGAACTTGGCACAGAGGCCGAGTGGGGGAAGAGAGGATCAGAGCTTCAAAATACCTTTGTGCCTTCTCAATGCTGGGCAGGCCTGGGCCTCTTTAGTGCTTCCCAGGGGTCAGAACACCCTGCAGGACTGGCACATGCAGCATCTCACAGCTCATGTCAACTGGGAAACATCTGGCCAGTGGAAAATACATCAGGCAGAAGCATGTTCCAGCATGTTCCAGCTGCCCTGTTCCCAGCCTGCCCCTTCCTGCCTTGACTCCATCAACTCCTGGCTGCATTGCCATAGCTGGGGTGCAATGGTTAGGCACTCCAACTCCTTTTCTCATTCTCCTCGTCAAGCAAAGGCTATGCTGTACTAGGACAGGTTGTGTGGACCACCACTTGTGGAAGGTCCAGTCATGAGTACTTGCTTTCAACTAATTTCTGCAGCTGCATTATTTGCTATCCTTTTCAGTCTGACTAGTACTAGGATAGTTCCAGGCAGCCTTCAGCAGTCCTGGACAAACTAGACCTTAATTTACATTGCAGTAGCAAAACACTTTTTTGCTCCTCTTCCAGACAAGAACTGCCTGGAAACCACTAGGTCATTATAGAAAGGTAGCTGAGCATCAAGTATGTACAATACATTGGGGCATCATGAAGAGGGTGAGCGTAGAAGTGAGTTTGTGAGTATGCTTGCTGCAATTTTTTTAACTGAGTTACTCAGAAATCCTTAAATTTTGATTGTAATGACTGTAATTTGTCATAGTACTTAAACTTATTTCTAATGAAAGAATACCTCTTAGTAGCTATTTAAAGTCAATTTATTTATTAAATAATGATTTATAGTACACTAATATGAAATTGTTTGATTTTGGATTATTAGTTGAAGTGGACGGAGTTATATTTCTCTAGATAATTTTAAAATTAAATAAACTTCACGGAAGGTTTTAAAAAAAACCCATATAGGCAGATTTGCAGCTAATCCAAATTACTGTATGCATGTTCTCTTATATATGTAGGCGATGTACTGATCCTTGGCTGTCAGGTGTAAGATATTAGAGCCGAGGAGAGAATGAGGAAAGCTTGCAGTAATTCTTTGGAAACTGGCATATGAGAAGTCATTGTTTATCTTGATTTCATTATACTAAATTACTGACCAATTCTTTCTCTAGAATTGCAGATCCAGTGGGACTTAGGCACATGTACCCCTTCTTACATCTCCTTAAAAAATGGAGCAATTGACCGCACTGTCTTTGAGCAGAAGAGAGGTCATATTCTTGAAAAAGAGATTACAAATATTTTATTTTCTTATAATAGGAGATAAAAAAACACTCTCAGTAAGGCAAGAAGTTTTGAGTACCAACTCTGTGGCCAGACTGCCGAGCAGAAGAGAGCTGAGAAGCAAGTGTTCTAGTAGCTGTTTACCCTGAATTACCCATATGTAAACTCATTTCTGCTGTTACCAATGATTTCTTTGCCAACTGCCCCCAGAAGAGCAGTATAATTTGTTTGTACAGGTAAGGTAGCACAACAGCATTCTCATGTATCTCTTTCCATAACCAAAAGGAAAAATTGCCATGTTAATTAAATATTTGCGTTAGTATCCAATGCTCTTTCACTTTAGATAAACTTCTTGTGCTTTAGCCAAAGTTCATAAATAGGGACAAAGTCACATCTCTGTTTAGGCAGGAGTTGATTCTGTAAATTTTTCGTTTCCATGGGAAGTTGTTGCAGTGGTAGGTGAACGGACACAAATCAGGAACATAGGACTCAAGGCAACATTTTCGTAAGTCTCAGAAATCATTGAAACTGTGGCCTATCTTCAAAAATGCCTGCAGCTTTGTCTGTACTGGCGCTGTCACCCTCGAGGTCACTCTGGAGGCTGTCAACACCCTCCCTTTACAGACTGGTGTCTCTGTCCCATCGCCTCCACCAGCACTTTGTCTGAGCTGTGGAGCTGTGGTGATGCTCAGTTTCTTTGGTTAAGCCTGTCTTGCTGCCCCATCTTCCCATCCATGATGTGAGTGCCCTGATCTCTGACAGTGAAGTCCACCTGTAGTATAGTCACAATTATCTGTCCAGCTTCCAACCTAATTCGTCTCCATAAATAACAGGTGAGACTGGAGCACAGACGAGGCCAACATTGGGGTGTCATTGGTTTCATATCAAAGCTAGACTGGTAGGTTATCTCTTGTGCAAACAGCAAACTGCTGTGCAGATGGGAGGGCACCTCTCCTGTTGCTTGAGCTGGGTGAAAATACATACCAAGGTTAAGCCTAAAGTGTAAAAAGCAGTCCTTCTGGATGAAGCCACGGGTACCTCACAACATGTGGGTGCATCTCCAGAATCCCTGAAGCACTCTGTATCATGTATGGGCACACCTGAACAAGCTTTCACCTGTTTAATGTGTCTAATAATAGCAATGAACTTGCAGGACAGTGTGCAAATGAGTCATCTCATCCCACACTAAGAGTCCTCAATAAGCTTAGTGCCGTGCCCTCATTCCTATTGTTACTTACTTAAGCTGGATTATAAAGGTGGTTTGGGCAAGCCTGTTTGTTCTGCCTTTAAACGAAATGTGTCTGTATGATAATCCTCACAAAATATCAATGAGCAGTACAGTCACCATAATTTTTTAAATTCTAGGCTTCAAAGTAATTTAACAGCTTTTGAAAACTTTATTTCAGGTAATTAGTGCAAATAATTAATGATGGAACAACAACGGTCGCTTTCATGGCGTTAACTGCTTGCAAAAATAGGCCAAGTCCCCCCTTCATTGAGGAGAGTTGACTTTTCATAAGAGAAAAAATATTTCAAACTTTTTCCTTTACTTTCCCAACTGCCCCATATTGCCCAAAAGTAATTTTACCTACCACCTGCAAGGCACATCCATACAACACATTACTGTGTTGGTCATCAGCAGGATACTTGGCTAAAATAAAGTAGGATTTTCTGACCTAGGAACAAGCTCTAGCTAGCACTTGTTGTAGTTTCATAGTATTCCTTCTGAATCAATTCGTGAGCCTGTTTCCTGGTCTATCATTTCTGTGTCCTTGTGTTTCTAACACTGCAGCAGGGTGATGTTTAATTCAGGGCAACCTATCTGTTGTTTATTGAATCTGATGTTTGTTTGACTGTTTACTGTGGCTTTTAAATATCTTAATTAGCATAACTCACAGTAGCACATGGTTGGCAGACATGGACCTTTAAGATAATAAAAAGGAACGGACTAACTAAATATTTGTAAAAGGTGTCAGTATAGTTTAGCTATTTGACTCCAGCTTTTATTTAATTCTGTTCAGGCAACTTTATTCCATCCAGCTAAAACTCCAAGCTATACATTTATTCCCTGCTCAAACTGAAATAAAATAGTCTGATGACATATTTGGGGAAATCCCATACGATAATATGTGTATGCCTTATATCTGCGTGGGTCGAAAGGATGAGTTTCCTCTTGAAAAGGTTTCTGTGAACCTGTATTGTTATAGTAAGCACTGGTAGGCGAGGGGTTGCGTGACTGCAGCAGACTCATTTGTGACCTCAGAAAAGTGGTTATGAAAGTGATCTCTTGATCAGAGGAATAGAGCTCTGCTGCCTGCCAGACCAGCAAGGCAGAAATGAGCCTCCTCCCTGCAACTCTGCCCCGGCAGGAGAAAAAATGTTCCTCTTTTGGATGCAGCGCAAGGATTCCTCTGGAAAGTACTGGGGCTTAAAGCAAAGTGGGCTCGAGAGTATACATTGTCTCCAGCTAGCTTTCACATTTTTTAAGAATGTGCAAAAGCATTGTTGCTTTTTGTGACTTGCAGTTTTCGTTTTCTGCCTTAAACCTGCTCATATTTTCCTAGTGTAGTGCTAATAAGTCTTGTTTCAGTGGTTGTTGGACTGCCTGACAGTAAGCCACAGTGTTTACCCAATCATATTATAACTGGTGAAAAAGCAATATAAACTCATGTTTATGTCACATAATGAGTGTAAAACAGATCCGATGAGTCAGTAAGCAAAAAATCACTGATTTTCATCCAGAGGACCTTGACAGAATAAGCACTAGAAGTAATTTATGTATAATAATTCTTTTTGTATGCACTGTTCACCTAGCATTGATCACTCAGTGAAAGCGGCAATTTGCTATAATTGCCAAGAAAGTTGAAGCTACAATCATATGTGTTTCATAAGTGATTCTTGTCCTTATCCTATAAGGAATATTAGTTATTTCTTTGGTAACTTGCTAGGAGTCAATGTAGTAGGCACCTTTGTTAGAGTCAGATTTGCCTGTTCAAGTTAACAACACATATGCAGAAGAGTTGAAACTGGAGAGAGGGTTTTATTTTATTAGCTAGGACTTTGTTTCTGAAATACAGAACACTGGTTGTTCCTTATCTTCACACGGGACAAGTCTGATAAGAACTCTGTGACTGCCTTTTAATTTTATCACCATATCTATATAATCACTGGTTTAAAAACTGAAAAGCAAATCAAAGCAGGGACATAATTTACAGAGCATTCAAGTCTCAGAGCATTCAAGTACTACCTTTCCTGCCTTTTGTAAAGACAGTATTTTTTATTATGCTTAGAAAATTTGAAGGTCCTAATTCTGGTTGTTGACCTAGAGACTGTGGAAGTTTTTTAAAAGACTTAATTTCTCAAGTTCTAAGGGGAAGAGAACATGTAAACTCATTACTGGCCTGCTTAGGGTCATTAGAATCTGCTTGGGGTCTTTTTCTGAGCATGAAACCTGGCTGTCAAAAAAAGCAAAGCAAAACCTTTGTGAGGAAGTGAAAAATAAAGGTTCTTGTAGTAATTGATTGTATCGTGTGCATGCATTTTCTACTTCTGCAGAAGGTTCCTGTTCTGCAAAGCAATTTATTTTTGGACAAACCATAATGTCTTCTCTGCAGGCCCTCTGTCTTACAAGGGATTCCAACTGGGAAAAAGGTCCATCTGTTTGGATAGCTTTGCAGGACTAGTCTTTAAATGCATACATTAAAATCTTATTGTGTATAGAAACACATTTAACAGATGCAGGAATTGTAGCATTATCAGTTTAGCAGTTCAATTTTTGACTTCTGTTGTTGGATTGTTCTTCATTTTGAGCTTTTAGGTAAGATTCTAATGTTATTGGTTTTCTTCAGCATTCTAAAAGTCTCTGGAATATAGTTCAGTGTTTTAAAATTACCCTGAAAATTGATTCTGATATAATTTTTTAAAACTTTTAAATAATGCTCCTGATGTGTCATTTGCCTGTATCTTGTCTCAGCACAGTTTTTACTTCCTGAAGCAGAAAAGCCAAAGCTCAAGGACTTTCTCTCAGGCATATTTTTCCCACAGCTCATTAGGTTCATGTAACCTCTTAAGGCTTCATGTAGTCCATCTCATCATGGCAGCCTCTGCAGACAGCATGGAAGCAAAGCAGCTCTGCCTTAGAGAGTGCCGTGTTCTGTGGGGTGGGTGTGTTTATTGGTGGTTGTGCAGCAGTGTGCTGTGATAACCAGCTGAATTAAAGGCACAGATTCTCATATTTCCTCTGTCAAGTGCGTTTGCTTATTTAAAGTACACTGGAAATGTACACCCAAATGTGTCTTTGCCTTTAATATTGGATACAGTATGGCTGCTATATAAGGCCGATATTAAAGAATTGCTCTTGCGATATTTCTGACTCTAAACTGTTGGATCCAGATTTGGTTTTCTGGGTAACATATGCACATCCTGTGCACTAAGTTCTCAGTGTGAATGTTTTAGATGCAGTGTTTATTTCATCTTACAGGTTTCCTTTATCCTCTCCAGATCGTGTGCATTGGCTATTTTTAAACAGTCTCTTGGATGATATACTGGCCTACTGACACATGCTCTTTCAACTCTCTTCTAAGGGATACTGACTTAAATTCCCCTTGGAGCTAGCAGGTGTGAATTTAGCCTGTGCCTTTTCATGCAGAATGCTGCAAACAAAATTATAAAGGGATAAGGATGTTATAAAAGCACAAGAAAATGAGGAGTGGAAGCTCAGGAGATAGTCTGTTTGAAACATAGACCTGGAAGAGAGGTTATCAAAAAGGCTAGCAAAGATTGTGCAAATCTCAAATAAGTTAGTCATTGTCAGGTTGTTTTAATCAAGAAGGGGGGGAAATGCTTTCTTATGCACTTTCCTAGTTGCATTTATTTTCATGCTTGGTTTTTGATTTGATTTCATCCTTCAGGGATTGACTGCTAAATGTTCTAAACTGCAGATTTAAATTGAAGAGGGTAAAATGGTGCACATCTTCCGTAGCCAACAGAGAACTAAAAATGTTCTGATATTCTCCAGGTAAATGTGTTATCAGGACGTCATTGCATTTCTTCTGTAAGATGCAATTGTTAAAATCGCCTTTTCCAAAGTGGGAAGGATTCCAGTAGACTGCAGTGGCTTTCTTATGAACAACTTTTGTCTTAGCTGTCTTTTCAGTAAAAATGGTCTCGTTACTTATGTTTCTGAAAAATATTTCAAACTCAAATTTATTTCAATGGGCTGTTTATCATTAAAGGAATTTTTTGTTGTTGTTTGGATGCAGTGATTAGTCACAAGCTGGTCTTTCATCATATGTTTAAATTTAGTCACATACAGGCTTTCTCATAAGGTTCTGATTTTTCTTATTGTCACTTCTGTGATATACTTTGTTTCGCGTCACAGATGCTGCTCTTGTTCATCTGTTGTTTATTTTCTGTCTGCAACAAATTTTGTGGACAAGGTCGTGGCATTGCAGTGAGAATATAACTACATAAGAAGTGCACTACTGTGTCACACCAGTGGTCCATCTTGTCCAGTATTCTCATCTCCAAAATTCATGTCTTTAATCTACTTTAAAGCATTCTTGTCCTGGTGTTACCAGGCGCTTCACAGCCCTCATATTGCGGGGTTTGGTGAACAGCAGTTTTGCATTCAATTCATCCATTGCCCTTACAGTTTTGTAAACCTCTTTGTTACATCTCCTCTCATCCTTCTCTGTAAAATCAAAGCCATTTTAGCCTCCAAAGGACAACTGCCTCTGCTGTGGACACCAATGTCCATTGTTGTATTATTTTCCTTGGAAGAATCAATCCTGGAAAAATGGACTAATGACAGTGAAATAGGATGAGCCATATCAAAAGAGGACTGCACTCTTGGTCATAGAGAAAAGAAATGCTGGGAATTCAGAGGATATAGAGAACCCAGTGTTTTAAATATACCTGGACAAGGGAAAATATGAACAGCTATTCAGCCAACAAGCCATTAGGAAGGACATTTAGGCTGTCTGCTCCATAGGTCCTGGAATCAATGTGTTCTGATGTGCTGCTCCTCTGAATACGTATGTATATCATGATCAGTGGGATTTGCTGAGATCCCACTCAAGCAATCAGAATGTAACAGGTCAGAATACATTGCAATACACTTAAGGTGCACATGGATTAGTTTGGTGAAGTCATGAATGAAAATATAAAGTGACATGGATTGTACCTTCTGAGGTCCTTAACTCTGGAACTAACTGATATTAAGTAGGCTTTCTAAGTACAGAATAGTCCTCTCAGATTTTCTTCTTTTCTCCTCTAAACTTATGCTGTATATCTTGACTGATTAATGGACATGTAATTTACAAACTTCAGGGGCAAGGAATTTGTTGGAATCATCTAATTTTTGTAAGGGATGTGGGTATTGCTTTGAAAGTGGAGTAAGTGGTTTGCAGATTTCCCACTCCATGCTGTTGATTACTCAGGCTTGCAACGCATTTTGTAATTTGGCAGAATAACCCATTTTTATTTACCTTTTATGTGTTTATTTGAAAGGGTGTGTAAGCAAATACACACTCAGACAAGTTAATGTATTACAGCTTAATTGAAGAATGGAATAGTACACAGATAAAATTAAGGCCCTAAGACTGAACGTATAAATCAATAAGTTTCCATCATCAAATCATTGTATTTAATGTAGTAGGTAATCAAATGGAATTGTGAATATAAACAGAAAAATTGTTACTTGGAATAAGCCTTATATCTTGGGATAATTTCAGAGAACTGCATGTCTTCAGCATTCTCATAGCCAGTATAGTCTACCAAACCAACTGATAACTCAAATATTTACTCACAGTGATGCAAACAGATCTCTAAAATACCCCTTTTGCCGATGCACAACGTGGGGCTGTTGGTTGGGTAGATCATCTGTTGAGTCACATGAAGAGAGAAAGGTTGCAACAATAAGCTACAGAGAAGATATGTGCTTTCTAGACAAGTTCTTTTGAGTCTGTTGTTTGTATAATTAGCACACAATTTGGTTTCATGTGGAAACACAGCTTTTCCTTGGATCTGTGATCCATCAGAAATTATGAGATGAGGAAGATGTTACAGTCCCAGACTACATGCAAATGTGACATACAAGTGTGATTTCTCGTGAGCCAGTTGTGTGAGATACAGATAGAATAAACCATGAAAAACCATTATATAAGAAGACCTAATAACTCACTTTGAATATTCTTCATATACACAAACTTTTTATGACAGCTACTTCACCATTCTCAGCATTTCTTAAATCATTCTACATATTTTATAAACCAAGAATTGTGGAAACAGAACTTACCATAATGCTCATTCACCTAAAATATTAAGCAGCTCTTTACCTTACCAAATTGATCCTGCTTGTAAAACACGGAAAGTGTTCCTGGAGGGAATGTGAAATGTCCATTACTGGGGATACTCAAAAACCCTGAGCAACCTGCCTAACTGGAGTTAGTTCTGCTTTGATCAGGGTGAGGTCCCTTCCAGCCTACAACTTCCTAAGTCTTTGTGATTCCCTATTGTGACTGAATTAACAGACCTGGGTTCCCCACAGGTAAAACACTTTTCTAAAGTTTTGCAGGACTCTTGCACCGCAGCACAACTGAACATTCGTAGGCAGTTGTTTTCAGCTTCTCAGCTTGCCTCATCTACACTGTATTTTCCAAAAGCACACAGACCTCTTTTTCACACGCAAAAACACCCCCAAAAAACAAATACCCTGACTTGGTTACCTCCACAAGAAGTCCTTAGTTTGTGTTTCTCCTTTCACCCACACTTGGATTCTGATGCTGCCTTTTCAGTGGACTACCCAGGACTGCCTGCCCTGGTGTCACACCAGCTCCATGCCAAAGGCTTGATCTGTTGACCATGAATTCCTACCCCAAACTGATTCCTTTCCTGACACAGCCTTGCTTAACAGTTAGACCAAGAGGGAAAAGATGAGACTGATGAGTTTTAGAGTGTGAGGAAGATGGTGGAATTTTCTGGGAACTAGAAGAAAGCACATCAGGACTTGCCCAAGGCAAGAGGCGTGCCCTTCTCCCTTTCTTGCCTGTTGGAAACCCTCTCTGAGATTTCATCCTTAATATCTTGTCTGATGACTGCTAAAACTTGTAACGAGCCAGACCTCTCAGGGCCAGTGTTTGTAGGAAAACTATAGGAATGTGAGTTTTTCCCCTTCTTTTCTGTGTATTTTTTTTTTTAGAAATAATTTCCATGTGTACTATTACAGATGGCAGTGGCAGCTGGATCGCCGTTTTAGGAAGTTTATCTGATCTGCAATAATTTCTAAAAACACAAAACCCTCCAGTGGAATACAGCAAAACTGACCGTATTGACGATCGCTCCAGCAGAGTGTTTTACTGTTTGCAAAAGGATTTGACTTCAGGGAAACACTCCTCACCCTTCGCGCCGTGGGCTTTCTCCCCTCTCCCTGCTGCACGAGAGTTATTTTGCTGATCCTTTTCTTTAAGCCCCTTTGCTTTTTTTAGGCAACTTCCAGATATCTGATACAGTATATAATGAGGAATTAGGTTCCATTACACGAAGGCTTAACCTTCTCGAAAAGCATTCAGCGCTTGCCAGGAGTCATCAATATTTAACAGCTGTTGTTATTATGAAATACTTCATAGGGTAATGTGGCTCGTCTGCTCGCACGCAAGGGCTTGAACGGGCGCCAGGGCCGTGTCAGAGCCGCCGGGAGATTGACAGGCAGCGAGCCTTGCGTGACAGTGGGGCTGGGGTTAGTCAGCACTCTGCCTCCCCCGCAGCAGGGACTTCTCCTCCCCCTCGCCTCCCCTCCTAAAGGGCTTCTCCGGATGGGGCGGGACACGGGCTGGGGGCTCAGAGGGGCGAGGTGGCCCCACCAGCTCCATGCGAGGGCCGTGGGGAGAGGAGGGCTGCTGGGTGGTGGCATCTCTTTGATGCCCCTCTTGCATGGGGGAAAATGGATGAGGCTTGCTGGGAAAGGGGAAAAGCAGTTCTGAAAGAAGGAGGGGACGGGATCTGGAAAGCAAACTGTTCGGTTTGTACCTTAAATAAATGTCATGCTGTACTTGAGAAACTTCAAAGGGAAGTCAGATTTCAAAGCATCTCTTAAGAAGAAGCAGACTGAGAAAACCGCTAAGTTGGGAAGAAAAACTTTGCATTACTGCTAGTATAATTTCATCTGGCATTCTGGTAGCCTCCGCGACAGGACAGAGAACCATACAGCTTTTATTCAGAGGGTGCATTTTGGTGCTGATTTCTTTCCTGAAGCATTTGTGCAACCTGTATGCTGTGGCATTTCTAAGTGCAAAAGTCACCTTCATATTGTTTGTCAGTGTAAAATAACTGTTCCTTATGCTGTATATTGTTTCATTTTAGTGTGCATCTAATGACCCCCATCCTAATTGTCACTCAGTGTTCTCTGTAACACAGCCAGAGGAAGCAGACCATTTCAGTTCATGGCTCTAGATTTGTTAAGCAAAATTGTTCATAACGAGTGTTTCCTAGTCAATTTGTTTCGTTTTCTTAGTATTCAGAGTAACACGCATAGCTGATTCTTCCTGCAGCTAGAAGATCCAGGAAGAAAGACCCTGTTCTCACTTCCTTTCAAGTAACAGTTACCAAAAGTAAGACCTGCATTCATAAAGCGGTGTCTCTGAACCTGCAAGCTGGATTCGGGTATTTTCATCTGCCCGTTTTAAGAAATAATTTATTCCCTGGGCATCATTGGAGAAACTGGTCTCACAGGTACTCCTTACAGAAAGGCTTGAAACTATTTCACCTGCGTCATACTGAGTCTGAAGAAGACAGTGCAGTCCCCCTCTTACACCCCAAATCGACCCAGGGAAGGTGTTCAGTTCTGAAGCTGCATCCCTTCACTACTCAGTTCTCACCTGTGCTGTTGCTTGATGCAAGAAGCCTGAGTAGTGCAAGGCATCCGGGGTGACTGAGGTACAGTTTGCCCACGCATTAGTTTTTTACAGAGCTTAGCTTGGCAGGTAATTTTGCTAATTATTTTCTGAAGAATGAAGGTCATGCTTGTGTGGGATGAGGTACAGAAACACTCTGGAGAATGTAATCCCATGGGTTTAAAAAGTAAGGTTTTATGAGGGTTCTGAAGTCTCCATCCCTTTGAACTAAAGAGTATTCTGCAATGAATAAATGTTCTGTTATTTCTGAGAGAAAGAGAACGGCTGGTTTCATAATGCTTCTGTAGACTGGGTTAGGCAGCTTTTCTCTGCTTTACAGTATTCCAGACTTGGTTTTCAAGCCAAGAGGTTTGCAAATGCAGATAGCAATGCTTGTATCAGAACTGGAGGCTCAAAAGAGATCTTGGGGTTTTATATTGTTCGCGGCAGAGACTGTGCAGCTGTGAAAGACTCAGCAGCACTGTCTGAGAGTCCTGTGCTCCTTCAGCCAAAGTTACCATCCCCTTTGTGGACTTTTTTCTCTCCATTAATTAACTGTCAGTTCTAACTGTACCTTATTTTTTTGCGTTCCACTCCTTTCAATGCTTTCAGATCAGAAATTGAAACAATGTCCTCAGATCTTTGACCTCTCCTCCAGGAAATTGCATTGGCCATTTTTCTTCTTTTTTTTCCCTCCCTCCTCTTCCTCGCCCCCTTTCCTGTCTCCCTGTATATTTCCAGAGTGTTTTCCTCCTGTTGGACCCAGAGTTTCCAAACTTGTTGGTTTTTAATGTTGCATGGGATTGCACCATGTTCACTAGATTGCATGACCTTGCAAAACTGTCAGCCGTGGTACATGTATATCTGGTATTTATCACTCTCTGGTATCAATACACTCATTCATCTTCTTTGGCAGAACAGCTCCATCTTCTGTTTTATTTTGTGTTCTGGAAGTGCAGGCTTGATATGTTGTGCTCAGAAAAAGGTCTCTGGTGTTACCACTTCCCATCTCTTCAGTTTGCTAGTTTTGAACCTAGTAGGGGAGCGCTCTTTGCTGGATTGCTGACCACCTAGTTTAAAGAGTCGCCTCTCCCACAGAAAGCAGTCCCAGGCTCCATAAAGCTGAATCTCTCAATTTTTTTAACAGCCAGCAGCACTCATTAGACCGCCTGCAATATCTGCTTTTTTCTTGCCCGATTCTCAATATACAGGAACTCCAGCAGCCCATTTCTCCCTCTGGTCATTGAGTCATCCTTTGCCGTTTGTTAATTTTCAGTTTTCTGCAATTTGTTTCTCCCTGCTTAACAGAGACAGTACTCCTGCATTCTCCAATCCTTCATTTGTTTTCATCATCATAGGCTCCAGTGTTGATTCAGAGAGGGAGCATTTTATGTGATGCCTAAGCTTGATCACAGCTGTCTTGGCATCAGTGTCTTTGCTGTCAAGACACTCATGATAAGCAGTACTTACTGTCCTTCAGTTCTCTCTTGATTCTTGGTGGTGACAGGGTTATTGTTAGACTGCTCTGTTTTCCCTGTTTTTCTGCCTAGTCAGATAACATCTTGTAAGTTTCCCTCATTGGCCTGTCATGTCTTGCTTTTCCTCCTCCTCCTCCTCATTTGTTTCGGTGATCCATGTGGTTTTCTACCTGTCTTGCTCTGCTTTCTCCAGGTGACAGGCTATCACCCGCAGCAGTATCTCTTCTGAGCTGTCGCTGCAGTATCAGCCCACCCATGGGTGGATGAATCGAGTATTTCCAGAGCAGGGTGGCAGAAAAAGAGTGAGCAGTGAGTGACAGCTCTGTTGCCTCAGGTGGAAGGAGCAAGCACTCCCATCTCCGAGGGGCATTCGCTTCTTGGCACGAAGGGTGTTATTTGTCTTTGATGGTGCAATGGGTCTCCTTGCAGTCCAGGCCAATGAGCGGGGCATGTTATGAAACGGATGTGTGTGGCCTAACATATGGGTAACTCTAACTGGCAAAATAACATTAAAATACTTTCCATTTGGAGATGGAATTTATAGTAGCCAGACGAATTGCAGAACAAACATCTCTTGTGCTTCTGCTGCTGTGTTTGTATGAGCCTGAAGGCTAACAAACAGGCAGGGAGCTCTGGCCTGCTCAGCTGGGTACGATAATAATTTCCACTAATCATGAAGTTCAAATGGGTGGAATTTTCACAACACCGAAAGAGTGCATCAAAGAAATAAACCTTCATTTCCTCTCACTCCTCCCTGTCTGTCCTTTAACCTGCACAAAGACTGCAAACCACCTTGTCCTTAGTTACCAAAACATCTTTTCTATGGAAGAGGCCATTGGAATAGGAGTCAGGCTTTTAAAAATCGTTGTCACAAGGTATTTAAAAGACATGTCGTCGTGGCACTTAGGGACATGGTTTAGTGGTGGACTTAGTAGTGCTGGGTTAATTGTTGGACTTGGTGATCTTAAGGAACTTTTCCAACCCAAAAGAGTCTATGATTCTATTTCTGTTCTTACAGGCAGGGGTAGCAGAAGGCTTGGCTGACCAAGGGGGGGAAATAAGAACCGTTCCCAATTGGTTTAAAAGGTATACCAAAATAAAAATGCAGATTTAATAATCTGTATATCCTATTCACAGTAGCCTAGCTTACAAGTCTGAAATACCAAAATTGTTTTGTCTGGAAAACATGGGTAGGGATCTGTTTTAGGCAGCTTGGGATTTTCCTTATGTGTTTTCCCATGCCCAGGGGAGGGATTTATTACATCTAATTATACATTCGAGATGATTGCCTTGGGGTAATGACTGACATCACTTTCGGCAAATATTTACAGTGTAAGCTAAAGCACATCAGGAGTGTTCAGTCAGTGTTGTTCTGTATTGCCATCATCTATTGTAAAAGGCTGATGTATCTTGCAGCAGCCCCTCACTAGGCTGTTAAATTGATAAGGGGCTCAGGAGCATTAGAGGCTTGCTGTCTGTCTCCTCTTTTTGTTCTGATTTGGTATAAATTATTCCTGCCCCATGTCAAACCCTTTTTTTTTTTTTTTCTTTTTGTTTATTAGCCATCTCTGGCTGTGGCTATTCCAGCTTCCCTTTAGCTGGAAGGGAAAATGTGAATCAAATGTCCCAGTTAATCTCGCCGGTATGCTCTCCTCTCTCGTTCTCTCTGCGAAAAGGAGAACAAACAGAAAACTGAATCGCTGTTTGCTACCAGGGTATTTGTATGACCTATCTCTGGAATGTGGCAGTAGAAGTGAAGCTGACTTAATTTTTACTGGCCAAATGATAAAGACAGGTTCCTGTTGTATTCCCTAGATTATGCAAAAGCCAAATTATTAAGTGATGTGAGCCTTCTCAGAAATTCTTTCATTATCCCCAGCAATGGGGTTGCATTTCAGGGATTTTTCTGTAGGATATATTAATAGGAAGACTTGGAGTATTCAAATCTAATTTAGATCAAGCAATGTGCAGGAAGAGCACTCACCAGTTTAGTCTCCCACGAAAGCTTTCCTCATTATTAGGAAAAATATATAGATTTTTGATTTGTAGTGAGAGCTATTTATGAATTTCATGCTGTAAACTACCTGGTGAAAACAAACTTTAAACCTCTGTGTAAAAATAAAACAGTTTAAGAACATTCCCTTGAATCTTACAGTCAGGCTGAAACTTGTAAAAGTGAGTAGGGTAAAGTAAGACTGAAAATAATCTGATGTCAAGAAGGTCAGCATTGAAAATAAGAAACTTATTTCAGTCCTTTGTCTTCTGAGCTATATAGACATTTTTCTATATTGTCATAATACATATTTTTATAAACAAAACAACTTGCTAACTTTCTTTTGTTTCTTTCCTGTGGGTTTTGGTTGTTGCTTTGTGTAGAGTAGACTAATAGAAAAAATATGTTCAATAAAAAATGTGATAGATATTTCATATAAAAAACATCTGGACTGCAAAATATGTATCTATCTCCTTTACAGCAAAAGAAAGTTGTCAGTAACGGAGATCCAGACCACAAAGACAGTAACTCCCAATTAAGTCAATGCGTGTTAAGTGCCTAAATAAGAATTTTGGTCTAGCGGCCCGAATTGCTATGATTTCTAAATTGATAATAACTCTTTCCAACAGCCATTCAAGAAAAGCACTTTAAGAAGCAAGTTGGTCAAACGATAAAAGAAGACAATATTTCTAACAAGACTGCTGTACAAGAGGGTGGACTTCTACTAGAAGTGAGTGAAAAAATGCTGTTTTTCTGGCTGTAATGTATCCAGTTTGATGATATATTTGGGCTGATAATTTGTGGCAGCTTTGAACAAATGGTCAGTCTAGGTGTGAGTCTTGAGAATCACACTGGTGAGCACTTCTTGCAGGAGCAAAACTGGAAGTTCTGACAGTCACGGTCAGTCTCCATTTGGGCACACCTTCCACCTTGCACCCTTACATCCTTAAAATTACCAGTGAACCCCAGCAGGCCAGTTCACAGTTCTTTTTCACTTTTAGGTTTGTTTTATTTGGCCCATATTTTGAGGATGTCAGCATGAGCTTTCCTGGTTTCTGATTGGAGTTGAGAATATTTTAGGATATTTTCATCTATCCTACTGCCTCAATTCTGTGCTCGGCACACACACTGTTTGTGCAAAAGTTATTCCTTCTGTGTATTTTTATCCCCATTAGGATGATTTTATATTGGCAGAGCAGCATAAAGGGGCCATGCTGTTGCTAAGAGTTGGATCCATTTATCTGAAGGAAGAATTAATACTGTGAACTACTGAACCAGCTAGAGAACAGCGGTCCATCCCAGATATATCTGCATTTCAAACACATGATGTAATAATGCCCTTTATACTCTGATGTCCTTGGGAATTCCTATGGATTAAGACTATACATGTATAGTTGTTTTGGATAGGATAATATTCATGGTATAAAAATTGTGTTTTATTGACAGCCACAAGATATATGTAAATGGTAATTAAATAGTAGCCTCCAACAAATAATTGCTGAACTGTTAAATTAAAAACATATAGTATTATGAGATCCAATACCATAAATCGTTCAAGTCTATGGAATTTAAACTGGCACCCTGCTTTCCTTCCTCTGAATACTTTGGAAGATTTTAATTTTATATTTCAAAGCACGTTACACAGAGGCATCTGATTAGTTAGTGCTAGTGCCAAAATGAGATGTTTCACTATCAGGTATTATTTTTTAGTCATTTCCATTCTCAGTGAATAGGGAATACAGGTAGTACAATACATGATAAATATGGTGAGTATATAATTTTCAGTGAGGGTCTCCTATATTTAACCAGTGTTTTGTTGGTTGTATATTACATGCCTACAAGTTATAATCATTAGGGTTCTTCAAACAGTAGCCCTACTGCTCTGAGTACATGGAGAGAACCCTTGCACACAATTTCATGTAGGTCACAAGAATCTAGTACGGAATATGCTGATGGTCTGCTTACTGCTGGGTATATAGGACTAACATTCTCTATGAATACAGAGGAGATATTTTATCCTGGATCATAGTTAACGTGGATCTTTAACTGGTTGACTAAGTGCATGTTAGTATGAATGCCCTTGCCAGCTCTATTTATGGGTGTGTCTGATCTAGAATAAGAGGGCGAGTTTTCCGTAGGGTTTTTTGGGAATGTTCTCTGGGGACTGAGTTTGGCTCAGATTATCCTTCTGTTATGTTTTATAATCTGTCTCAGATTATTCTTCATGTTATGGCACATGAAGAAAAGTGGGTTTTTATGGTGTCCAACCAAATTCACCATGTTGGTTACTAGGGACTGTGGGATTTTAACTAAATAGTCATATTTGTGATTCCTTCCAAGGAGAAGCAAACTGTGGCTGCTGTGCTTTGTATATTGACTTGTGAATCTGACCACTTTATTTGCTCTCAAAACATATTTTTCAGCTGTCGAAAGTCACTTTCCATCTCTTGACAACACCTTCCACTGTGCAACCTCTCCTAGATGCTTTATATAATATAAACCAGAATAATCTAAATCACCAAAATGTGTGTGAATAATACTGTTCCTGGGTGCAATTTTAATGGAAAACCAGGGATATTTACTTTTATTTTTCCCTAGTGGATATGATCACTCTGCTGTATGTATAGCTAGAAGTATGGAATAGCAAGAACCCTAATTGCTGGTAAATAATGTATCTGTGACTCTTGAGTCTTGGAACAATCCAGTACTTCCCCTTTTGGCTTGAACAAAAACAATGGAATTAAGCTGTCTTCAAAGTATGTTTAAAATGTTTTTTATTTCTAAAGGCCTTTGCCACAACATGTGTTTTTTATTTAAGACTTTATGGAGATTTTTTACAGCTATAATCAAATAGCTTTCATCAGCAATAACAAAATAAACAATGATACAAGTTTATCAAAGACTTTTTTGTGAAGCACAGCAGGTATCTAAATAAATAATTTCTTCCAGTGTGTTAAGATCATTTCTTCTGGATAAGAGAGTCTTTTCTTGCCATCTTTGTTTCCCTTTGGAGGGAAGACAGACAAAGCTTTAAGAATCAAAGTCTAATTTAATTAATTTGTTTTTTGATTATACCCCATTCTCGCAATCTTTACATTCCTTGAAGACTTCAGATTCCAGCAGCTTGACTGCAGTAATGATTTTTAACTTAACACTTTCCAACTATTTTCCAAGACAGGTGGTTTTGCAACCCTTGTGCCACATACCTTCAGGCAGAACAGGGCCACATTCAGTTTCTGAAGCCTATTACTGAATACTTAAGAAACACTGGGCCAAACCTGTACCAGAAAAATGGGGAAATAAGTTGTATTGGCAGTCAATAAATCCAGATAGAATTTATGGGGTGATGGGGTGGAGAAACACAATAAAATGGTGACTTGGAAAAATAATGAATCACTGGTGGGTATCTAGGCAATAGCTTTGATTACAGTAACTGTTAGCCACCTCCTGCTCTTCCCCCCAGCTCTGCTATACTTGCAGTCTTAAATCCAGACTCAGAGTCTACACTGCAGTCCAGGTCGGTCCTCATCCCAAATGCGTGTGTGTGTCATGTGTCATACTATGCATTGGAAGAATTAAATGTCTGTTGTCAAGAGGGAGGGCCTATATGGGTTTGTTTTCTCAATTACATGGAATCAGGCCTCTGCTGATCCTCACCACTGACACTGCTTCTTGAGTAATCTTCACTTGCTACTCAGCAGCACCCTGCTGAAATTGTCACTTGGGCTTTATTGACCACTTCACAGTTGCTCCTGCAGTTTTTCTGCTGGTTATTGAGGAATCACTGATGCTCAAATGTCTGTCTCAACCCTTGCTAAGGATGTGCCTCGATGGGCTTTCTTTCCTTCTTTGTTATGTCTGTTGGTCTTCTATTATGCTCTTTTAGGCAGCATAGGATTTATGGTATCTGCGACTAGATGTACTGGACATAATTCTTTTCAAGTGTGAAAATAATCAAAGTGTTTTATAACCAAAATGTCATTAAAAATTATGAAGAAATATGGCTAATCCAGGCAGCTCCCGAACAGGTGCTAGTGGACTAAGACTGCCTGGTTCTATCACGCTCCTTCTCTCTGATGAATACTGATAAAGGCCAGACTGGACCTATTTCGTCATTTCCATGCTCACCGGTGTCTCAGACCCTTTCCATGTTGATTTCAGGATGTTCCAAACCACTCTTTTGTGTAGTTCAGGGTCAGATTTCCATGAGTCCTCTACTCTTAAGGCTTCAGGGCACAAGAATCACTTTTCCATGGTTTTGTCTCATATTTTTCTTTATGGTTGCATTGAAGATGCCAGACTATGCAGGTATTTCTTATTCAGTGACACTGTACATTCTGTTTAATGACTTTTATCAGTGACCTGGATAAAGGGATCGAGTGCACCCTTGGTCAGTTTGTTACAACAGAAGTTGGATGGGAGTGGTGACCCGCATGAGGGCAGGAAGGCTCTGCAGAGAGACCTGGAGAGGCTCACTACTTACTTACTTACTTAATTTTTTTTGACAAAGACTGTCAGGTGTCTGGCATCTTAAATATCATAAAATTTTAAAATCACAGATGTGTGGTCTTTGACTTAATAAATAAATAAACAAATAACTTATTCAAAATCATAAAAACTAAGTTTGATGGTGCAGCCCTTATAATTCTCCAGTGGTGTTAATAATCCTAGCTTCATTACATTAGCTTCTTAATCATCTAAAGTTGGGGTTTCCAAACTGAGCTTCCTTGTTTTGTAGGTATGCTTTTGTTCTGCCACTTAGTAGATGAATTTTGCTGACTTGAGTTGTAAGTAATAAAACTAGTGAGCCAATTCAGGTTATCTAGCTACTGAACCAGCAGCATTTGTTCTTTGACTGTTGGTGCAAAACTATAGCATAATCAGGTATAAGCCCTTTATCACGCAGAACAGGCACTTTATCACACAGAAAAGTCCTTTATCAATTGCTTCTTCATTCCACATCACAGGTTTGGGCACTATTGTGAATAGGAACTTTTGGTTCTTATTTAGTAGCTCCCGCTGAAGTCAGGGAGGGGTTTTTTTGACAGCTTTAATAGCAAATAGAGCCCAGGTCTACTTAATCAAAACCAATGAAAGACTTTTTATGCAAAGAAATTATTCAGGACTTGATACAATGCAAGTTCGAAGTGTATTTTTTAGCATTATCTTTTACCTTAAAAATGGATGCAAATAATAAGCTTTCTGGGATTTACTTTGAAGAGAGAGGTGTATGTACACATTTTGGCACTGAAAGGAATCTCTTGGTGGCCTCTACTAACAGCCTGAACTAGAGTTCAAGTTTCATTCCGAGGGAGTTGGAAAATGATACATTAGAAAACATCCTATTGGTGCTGTTCTTCACTCTGCATAAGGAAATAACATAGGAAACCCTTTTCCCACTTGGTTTCCTGTCATTTTTTTAAACTTGTTGGTGCAATTCCACTTCCTCCTTCCAAGCTGATTTATGTAATCAGTACTTGATAAAACGGTACTCTTGAAAAAGGTACTCTAGTTTGAATTTCAGTCTGAGAGCAAGAGATTTTACTCTTCCTGTTATTTTTTAATTTAAACTTGAAATGGAAAACTGGGAGTCCAACAAAAGTGCATGGTTATTATATGGGGCTAGGACCAAGGCATGAACTTCAGAAATCAAAAACTGGTAGACAGAGACTTTTTGGTTTTTTCTGGTCTGGAATTCCTTTTCAGCTTCCGATGGTGCTGACTCTCTTCACGCAGTCCTTCTAAAGTAAATCCTGTCAGATGATGATATAGTGCTTCACTTTTGAATCTATTGGTTTAAAATGGAGCCATCAAAATAGGAAATTCTCGCAAAAAGCTCTTAGTGTTAGTGCGGTTTTTTTCGCTATTAACAACTTCTAGAAGTTACCGAAACAACCCTTTTGCTTTCCTTTGTTTTCAAACACAAACCTTCTCCCAGTAATTCAGATGACATGATTTAAGCTGACATTAGTCACTTGGTATGGCTTACAGAGAATTTATCCACGAAAAAAAAGCGCCATAAATGGGGTTAGGAGTGCCGTTTTATTACATGCGTACATTCACTTTTTTCTTGCCAGGCACAGGCAAAACACAAAGGAACACTTCAGAGGCCCTGGTCCCTTTTTTCTTTCTTTGCAAATAGGCATATTTCTAAAATCCAGACTTGAAATTTGGCATGGCCACAGCTCTGTGCAAAAAACATCCTTTCTGTTGCCCTTTAAACAAATAACTAATGTTCTCGCTTATTCCTTTCTTCTTCTTCTTTTTTTTTTTTTTCCCTTCTCAAAAACAAATCTGGACAGAAAAGCCACGACCACTAAATACTGTTTGCTCTCTCCTTTCCAGTCCTTAGTGCTACTGTTATGACCATAAGAATCACGATGCTGCCACGGTGCTGAGGTTTCTGAAATGCAGGAGGTGGCACCATCCAGCTTGACAGAAGCACAGAGCAAAACAAAATCATGTTATCGTCTCCCTTCAGATTTTCAGCCTGAGTTTGAGACAAGTGATAGAAGATGAATTTCGATGGGCAACACTGTGTGGAAATAATGAATAAAATGGTAACCACATTCACCAGTGCACAGTGTCTGAGCAGCTTGACTTTTGCCAGGACTTTTGCAAGAGTTTTAAGGAAGGATTTGAAGAGGAAAAACAGGTACTCCTGCAGAGGCTTGCCTGAAGCCTTTTAGCAAAAGGGAAAATGCAACTGACTGCTTGTTTGCAAATCTTGTATACAGGTGACATGTTGGGCTGATGAGAGTTAGTACTGAGCTTCTCCAACATGCAATGACAGATTATAATTGAGAGGGGAGCAAGCTGGGAGTGGATTAGAAGATCAGAACAAGCAGCCTATGTTTATTGTGGTAGAGCAGGGGGAGTGGGCATCCAGCACATGTGTGCAGTAAGAAGAGACAGCATCCTCTGATTTGCACTGGCATTGGGAAAGGTGTCTTCCATTTGTTAGGACAGAGGAAAACCTGCTGTCATGTGAGGAGGGCCAGCTGAGAAATTTTAGTTGTACCAGTGAACAGAGCAGCTGTCCATCCACAGCATTAAGGTAAGGAATCAATAAGCTTTGGGCAAAGAGCAGACAGATGTGGATCCGAATTCCAGGCTACGGTCGCTGCCCTCCAGACTGTTCATCACAGCCAACTCCACCCGAGCTCACTTTTCACAGCCGCTTCCTCTGTTTCTGCTCAGGCTATTTTGGTGCCTCTTGGAGACAGTCCAGTGGCCACATAACTTCCTCCTCAACAAAACATATTCTCCCGTTTCAGCTCTGTTAGGTTTTTTCTCTCACTGACTTCAGAGCTAATCCTTCTCAACTGTTCTCACCAGTCAATAGATTTGATATCTGTATGTAAGCACTGCATCATACAGATGCACTAGGACTTAGCCTGCTACTAGAACTGACTTCTTGCATTAAAGTAGCAAAGGCAATCATAGCACACTGTTCATGTCATAAACATTTCTGCACGAACATTTGTTTTTGAGGAAGTGTTTTTGAAGATGGCAATGTCAGGTATTGCAAAAAACCCCCAAAACGTAAAAGAAATAGAAATAGACTTTACATAATTGCAATCTTAAATTGTTTAATTTGTTTTCAACTGGTTGAAGTGAAATTATAAGTGAACAGCCTAAATTGTATTTACAGATGATACTTGCTTCCAATATTCTCCACTGAGAAAATCTGGTGAGCTGCAGCCTTGCTATCTTCTCAGTAAGGTGGAGTGATGAGCAAGAAAGCAAGTCCAGTCTAGACTGTGTGCAGTGCTGAGAAATTTTGCAAGTTTGCAGTGATTTTGTTTTGTGGGTATGGAGGTTTTGAAAGAAAAACTTACATATTTTACTAGAAATGTTGAGGGCATTTCAATTTTACTTTTTGTCTACCATAGTTAATAAAATTTACATAAATTCTGTCATGGGTCTGCACTGAAAAAAATCTTGCTATTAAAAGCATGATGCTGACCATGAAGTGTGCTCCTATAAGTAGCAAGGATACAGTACTGATTTGGGTACAGGAGAACAGATAAGCACCCCTCAAATAGTTCTGTTCTCATTCCAGGAACTTCAAGAGAAATTACCATCATTCTGATTTTTAACTGTTCCTGACATTTTATGAGTGGAAAAAAAAAAAAAAAAGATAAATTAGATAGTTTCTGTATCCTGTTGTAATTGCAGTTCTTCCAGGAATTCCCAGCTGCAAAAGGTGATGGTGACCAACAAGCAGGCATTTTCACCAACCTGTTCTGCATCTTCCCCACTCCTCCCAGTACTGCAAAGCCCCAGAAATTCTCCAGTAACTGAGACTGGGCTTTTCTTAGCAATAAGAAAAGAAATGTCTGCTCAAGCGAAAGCAGGGGCTTGTGGAAGAGACCTGGGGAAGAGTTCATTTAGTCTATAAATGCAGCTTAAGATTTGCAGTCATTGCTGCTGGTTAGGGGAGTTGTCCTAAATTGTCTATACTTATCCCCCTCCAGTTGACCCACTGTCATCTACTTGATATCTAGATTAGAATAAGTATTGCCTGCCTCTCTGGGTCAGTGTAATGCCTTAATAGCAGAATCCACCCCTGCTGTCAGTATGGGACAAGGTGTGTTTAATACAGGATACTCAGAGCATACAAAACAGCATAAGAGGATAACTCACTCAGTAAAACAGTTCCCAGAGTCAAATTCAGAGAGACCACACTCCCTAAAAATTCTACTGACCTGAAATGGTGTTTATAAAAGCTGGTTTAGCATATATTATCGAACAGAATGTGAAATACAGATTGTTTTGTTCTTCTCCCCACCCCCTGAAAGTTTTGTGTTAGGAAATATGATACATTGTGCTAAATACACAGAAAAATACTGCTCTGAAATTAGGACGTCACATTCTGTTTGCAGTATATAGGCTGCAACAGCGTCTCGTTTAAGTTTTGATTCCTTTCAGAAAGAGATGTCTGCCATTCATGCTCATTAAGAGTTTGCAAGTACAAATAAAAGTCAGCTGTGGATGGAATATTATGACGGCTTCTTCTCTTCAGGACTTGACGCACTTACATGTAAATAACACTGAAAAAAAAAAAATCCAGACATTTGGTACTTACATATGTCTAATTGTCCAACATGTTGGATAAATATTACTTGAGATTCTTCTCAGTAAGTTTTTTCTGTGAAAGATAATGGTTAATCTTACTACATTTGTTATTGCAAAGTCTACCTAACTAAATTTGTTATTACAAGTGCAGAGTAGAGAGCAATTAGTGCTTCATTTTGAGTCTTCTCAAATGGACTTAATCAGGCCTTGCATTTTCTATATTGAAATTGTTGAAGAGAAGATTGAAAAGCTCAGAGCAGCTGCAGAACTGAGATAGAAGAGCTGAACTTGCACTGAAGATGCGATACTGCCCCAGCTTTGCTTTCATCTGTGAATACAACATCTGCTTTTGAGGAAGTGAAATGAGGAACTGCATAAATCAATATAAAGACTGTTTCTATTTTCAAGTGTAGTCCAGGGCAGAGTATTTGTGAAAGAGCATTGACAGGAGGGTTCCATTACTAGTAAAGCACAGTTTTAAATTTGACATCATGATTAATGAGGAGGCTTAAGGAAAAAATATAAAAGATTATGTCATAATTTAGTATCCTTTCATGATAATTGCTAAGGTAAATAGTATGTTATTCATCCAAGTACTCACTGACATATCTAGTAATCATCATACATATATCTATGGATTAATAAATAAAATATGTTTTCCCCCAACAATTTTAAAATTAATAATTTGAATATTCTTTGTCTTTAGATTATTAAGAATAGTATCCAGTACTTGTATACTGTCCATTAACTTCATGTAATATTCATATTCTTGCTTCAGATATGAAATGCTAAATAGTAATGCGAAGAAAGCAATCATGAAATCTTTACAATTAAATGTGAAATAACCCACCAAACCTTGTCATCAATAGAAAGCATTTTTTGTGATAATATTTTATTCTAAACAAACATGCCCTATAACATTAGTGCTGAGGTGTTTGATGTCACCCATGAATTCACTTTTGCAGCAGCAAAACCTGTGAGCTAATTAGTCATTGGTGCTGCTCCACTCTGGAAGCATGGTCTGTATTCTCATTTCCAGTGTTTGGTGCTTGTGAAAAAAATGGGATTTAATTGGAATGCATTTCTTTCTAGTATACACCACGTCAACTGTCTGCACATACAAATTCAACTGATGCGTCATCTCTTGTTTCTCAGTCCCGCCTTGGGCAGAGTAGTTGGCTTTGAAGCACCGGGCGCATCGGGGGCCAGCAGTTCATCCATATAGTAACGAGGAAAGGCCCTATCCCAAGGACCTGACACAAACTAAGCAAGCTTTGTTACAAAAGCTTAGCTTGGAAGGGAAGTATAATGGAAGAAAAGCTGCATTTACAATTTTGCTTCATGCATTCAAAACAACTTCAAAGGCAAAGTTGTTCTTGATTGTGTCCAATACTTATTACATATCTAGCATATAAAAAACATCACCATGGTTTAAAATGTGTTTACATGTGTGCACACATTGCAATCTCACCCTCCAGGGAACTACTATGTTTTCTTGAAAGTTTATAGCTCACAATTACCGGAGTCCAATGACTTACATTTTCCTAACTGATTTCCAGGAGGCCAGTTTTGTCTGCTGCCTCTTATGAGCCACAGTGTTCCAGCTCCCTTGTTAGACTGAAGGCATATATAAACAAGTATCTCCAAGGTTTCTGTAATTCCTTGGTGGAAGTGATGGGATACTGAGAAATGGAGTAATGAGAAATTTCACCAGCTGAATGATTCACAATCATTTGTGCCTCTCAGATGGCACAGCTGACAGTAAATGGGAGGGCCAGGGCTCAAACCTATTTGGCATTGTGAATGATCTTGTTGCTCTTGGTAGTGCAGCACTAGATGATGAATTTCCATATTGAAAGAAGCCTCAGATGATATCCAGGGTCAAGAAGACAGGCAGGAACATGAACTTTGTTTTATCTGGGCTGTCAGGAGGAGTGAAAGGGGCATAATGATCATATGTACATATTTCTTTGTATTTGAAAACAAACATTTCTGCTGTCTATGAAAACCAGTTTATCAGATTGAGCACTTTCTCTACAAAAGGCTTCCTATATAAACCTACGTCTGTAGACTTCAGCCTGTACTTCCTTTCCTGGCTCCAATGATGGAAATTTGTTTTCTGTTTTGTTTCTTTTGCCTGAAAACTAAGCAGTACACGCAAGCTCTTGATCAAAACTGAATGCTAAAACAATCCTACCACTCCCTTTTGCAAGAAATGGTCCTTACTCGTAGAAGTATTCCTTTTGAAGTTGCTTTGTAGATACCAGCAGAATACATAAGAGTCCTTAGGGCTAAGGGATACTGTACTTGTTGAGCAAAGGTCATATTCTGATGTCACCAGATACACCATTTCTGAATATTCTTTTATGGGGAGGGGTTTATTTCAGGGTTAAGTAAGAGTTAATTTTATTAATTTTTTTTTTTTTTTTAGTTTATAGAGAGAACCTCAGGGATTCTAGAGGGATTTTTGAGAAGAGTAATTATGAGTCCTAAAAACACCAGTGGAAAGAAATACTGATTCACTAAACAATACAAATGAAGAGAGAAGACATATTAACTGTCTGCATTTCCCTCCTAATATTCATAAGACAAGAATGAGTATATAATTTCCAGAGTTTTTAAATAGCTACTTATTTAGATCACCAGAAAATTGCCCCATCCCTTATAGGATGCAAAAACTCAGCAATCCACTGTTAAATGAGGCTGTTCCAGATAAACTGCGAGCCAACTGACCCTGGAAATTTAGTACCCAAGTTGCGTGACTTGAAAATCTGTTCAAAGCAAGGCATGGCTGCAGGCCTTGACTGTTGTACTTTAGTAGCCATAGTAACACGGTCTCTGGAGACCTAATGCTAGTGAATTTTCCTTTATTTCAAGGAAGAGTAATAAGAGAAATGTGGATTGGAACTTGTTCTCTCTCTCTTTTTTTTTTTTTCTTCCTCCTTATTTTTACTATGCCATGACCTTGACCAAAATATCTTTGAAGTATTTTCTGGCTGATTTTCTGCTATGAGACCAGGAAAAAAAAAATCAGGATATATAAAGGATCTTGCCAAAGGAAGTCCTATCTTCCTCAAAATATTTGCCTTCATTCCCAAAGAGAACCTCTTGACTAATAATGTTTCAAAAACTTAATGGAAGGAACTGATAACTTTAATCTCACAGCTACTGTGGGCACCAGAATAATATCATACTTTCTTTGAACTGACAGATTAATTGTTTTTTTGTTTCGGTAGCAGGTGCAGCTTTTCGTGAGTGCATAATTGGATGTACATGTTTTTTCAAAAGAACACAGGCCCCTGTCTGGTGCCAAGTTTTGAGGGTTTTTTTATTTTTCTTCATTTGGGGAAAGAACCCCACATGATTTCATTTTTTTAAGTAGAAAACTCTTGTAAGTGTTTTTAAAAAGCCAAATACAAACAAACAAATGTTCGCAATACATACTTAAGTCTGTCTCACATGTTTCAGCTATTATCCTGGATTACAAATTCCATCTGTCATTGAATCCATATGGTTTACCAAATGGCAGCTCAAAACCATGTATTTTTTGCAGATTCAAAGTGAGTTGTTTTTTGTTGTAAAACTTTTAAGGTCCATATAATTTTCTCTGTGTGTTTTTCCATTTGTGCATGTGTAAAAATATGCAGTACTGCTAAAAATTTTAGCATGCAAGTGGACTTTACTGATTGAAATACACTAGTTTTTCACAAAGCCGATAGCACTGAGTAGTGGAGTTTGGTTGTTTCATTCTCTAAATACAAGAGCCCTGTTTAGGCTTTCCATTATTTCTGCTGGAAGGATTGAAGTGAAATGAGAAGAGCTGCCTTTACTTCTCTTTGCTGTCCCCTCAGTGTTTTGAACAAACACATGCTTACATCAGCAAGCAGGAATTGCACAGGTATGAGGTATGAGGCTGCTCTGCATCCTCTTTCTCTTTTCCCCTCCCCATGTTATTGATTACCCAGGCAGATGGCTGCTCTGGTTCTGGCACAGCACACCAGAGCAGCCTCCCATTCACTGGGAAGTAGAGAAAGCTATTGCTGAGAATTCTATATCAATAGCCAAGAATGTTCAAAAATTGTAAGTGGGGCCTTATACTTTGTTGTCCTGTTTAATGTGAGATCTGGTAACTTAGAACAAAAGAACTGGGAAGAGTTTTTGCCTATTCTCATGGATTGAAGTTGTCTTTCTCCTCGACTTAGTCTAACAAATCACTAGGCTTCTGGCCAGAAAAATGGAAAAATCTCTATGCAGTGTTACTGTAAAGGACTTCAGTATGGAGTTATATTTGGTACCTGAGAGATTTATCCAAGAGGTTGGAAGAGATATTTTCCTACTAATTTGCAATCATCATTACTCACTCAGGGGACCAGACCTGTGCTAGCAAACACTCTCCTCCTTATCCCCACCAGTGGCAAGTGGATAAGAAAAGTATAAATCCCAGCCCAACTCTGACTCTATTCAGAGTCCTCTGTGCTACAGATGTCTGTTCTCACACTGAACTACAGTTTAGGGTAATATTGCGAAAACTGAAGATTTTGCAGGCATGGGTGAAACTCACTGGTTATGAAGTTTTACTTTATGTCCAGTTTGTCTCTTTTTAATGTGACCTAAGCGGCAGATTTTCCCGCTAAAATGAGGTTTAGACACATGAAATTTGTGTTAATCCTCAATAGACTCATGTGGCTCCATAAAAGTTGTTTTTGCACCAAAGTGGGTATTGCTTTTCCTGTTTGCAAGGCAGAGCATCACATGTCTGCATTTGGTGTCATGAAAACCAGGCGATGCTCAGTTAGGAGATATAAACTCAGGAGAGGACACCATCATTTTGAGAACAAACCAAAAACAAAGCAGGGGAAGTTTGTAACTCTCCTCATTTACATACATCCCTCAAATTCATACTTATTTCTGGCTTAACCTGAACACATGGTTCCTTGAACTTTTCCTCCACTTCATCTTTCCTCTTGCTCCCTCCTACTCCTTCCTTAATACCTTTTCCAAGCTCACAGATGTAATTGCCAGTGCACTGATCTGAACCCTTCGAAATACACATGGCTCCATTTCCCTTTCCAGTTTTTACAAACTGCTGCACCTAACCCAGGCTGTGAAAGAAAAACTTGTGTAAAGAAAAACCTTCCTGCCTTCCCCAGTGGGGGAGCAAGTCTTATGTTTTAAAGGCAGAGGCTGATCTTTCAGGGTATGTGTCTAGGCCTAAAGAGCATGTACTGAAGAGTATATATTGAAGAACATTAATTTTTGAACAGGGGAATTTATTTCTTGATTCATACAAGCAATTCTTGGCAAAGGCAGATGTTCCAGGGCTATTTCCTACAGTGGCTGAAAAACTCCAGCTTGCCTGCAGGACAATGAAAAGTGTCTTTTAAGGATGTTCAGCATGATAATGTGTGAGATTCTTTGATCAGATTCAGATTTGTGGCCATTATTTAACCCTTTCCAGATAGGGCTTGGTGCACTAGTTGGCATAGGTTAAAAACTTTTTTTTAAGTAAGAACATTTCTTTCATTTCTTTTATGTTCTTAATTTCTACCTGCCCCTGCTTCATGGGTGCAACTGGAGATCTTTTGGAATATGCATAGTAACAGCCACAGACATAAAGGAGCCCCCTTAAATGTTCTATGGTTATGTGTGTGGAAATTTTTAGTCCATCCAAATTAAAAGGCGTGCCAGATGTTAAAAATGTAATAAAACTCCTAGTATCACATCACTGATGGTTTCATTGCTGTGAAGATGAGTCCAATGAGACAAGATGTCAAAACTGGTTTCTTGTCTCCATTTGATGTTGGAAATGTATATGACAGATACCATCTATAGAGGTTCCTCTCAGTGCAGTGAAAGGCACAGATGTGAAGATGTAGAAATCTTGACATGACACATTGTCTTCTGGTTGGTGAGGTGGTGGGACAAATTTGGGCCTTTTTGAGAGCAGAAAATAGCCCCAGTTGAGCAACTGCTTGTGCTTGCAGAGTTGACAAGGATACCTAGTATTGAACACAAGCCCAGCTCGCCAGAGATAAAGCTTATTCTGGAAAGGATCTGTATCTATGGAGCTGACCCGGAGCAAAACAAGATTTGCCCTTGAGTATTCTTAGCGTTGACTTATTGTTAGCATTGACTTGATTGAATCAGTTGCTGCTACAGTTCTTTCCAAATGTGGGTGAGCCATTGCAGGCTCTCCACTACAATTCTCCAGTCATCATTTCACAGGTTGTTCAAGGCACAGGGCCTCTGGCCAAGGGTGGTCCCACAGGACCACTTTTCCAAAGGTGCTCCACATTTATGATTGGGGCCAAACCTTCTGAGGAGGTCAGTCTATTGTGCGCTGAACTCTTGAAATTGTGCCCACCATTGTCACAGAGGGAACAGCCTTCAAGCAGTCTTGGAAATCTGGTTCTTATTTAGGAACCAAAAAGAGAACCAAACTCACAAAAATATGTCAGTGTATCTGGTTATTGAGCAATTGAAAATCTGTCCTCTTTGTGCTTCAGGATTAAGCCAGTATTAATAGGCACATCAGTAAATTGAGAGTAAGGCAAAGCAAGGATAATAATAATATAGCAGTATTTCAGCACCAGCTATTTGAACTGTAATCTCAAAAAGCCTCAAAACCATCACATGAGAGGATCTAAACTACTTTGGAATGCAACCTGCTGGAGTGAGGATATGTTACTGAACCTTTATCAAGGGAAGAGAGGCAAAATTATCAGTCTTCATGCATCATGATCTTGGTGTTCACATCATGTATTTCATTTAATCCTTCCTTTTATTTTTGGAATTCTCTGGTTGCTTTCCTTGCATCACCAAGTCTATATGAGTTAATTTAGCTCTTTTCTAGATTAAATATCATCCTATACCAATGAAGTATTTATCACATGATTTTTATATTCATTGTGTTTATGCAGTTACACTATGTGTGTATTTTTATAGAAGCTTAAGAAAATGGCCACACTTCAAAATAAAGATCTAGTTTTAAAGTCATGTATTTAATTTTCATGTTGGAGACTATTACCTATATGTACCAATGCATACATACTCAAAGCAATTACTATGAATATAAAGGTTTAAATTCAAAGGAAAAACAAAGTAGTTGGCTTGCTATTAAACTTTTAATTCTGTGAAATAATGTCAAAATACAATTATGCAGATAATTAAGAAGACAATAAACTAGTAATGTAATATGGTAATTGCACTGTAACTAACTATCTTAACCTTTTTAAAAAAGGAAAAACATCATATTTAAGGTTGTTATTCATTTTTCATGCCAGGAAAAAAAAAAGTTTTTCCCACAAAATTTTGGTGTCTATCTTTCTGCAAAGTGATTTTTTTCCTATCTAGAATATTCTTAAAATTATTACATTTATACCAATTTTATTCTTCATTTTCTGATTATCTTGTTAGTTAATTTATTTTCCTTTTTCAGTCACTGAATGGTTTTGCGTTGGTGGTGAGTGCAGACGGAATGATATTTTATGCGTCATCAACAATTGTGGACTATCTAGGGTTTCATCAGGTAAATATATTTACAAATATTTAGAATACTTAGTCTCTGTCATTGTATTGACTTTCTTGGTGTCACTTCTGCTTATTGGCTTTCTAAAATGTAGCACTGTAGTACCTTATCTATCTTACCATTCCACTGCTGATTAGACACACACTATTACTGAAATTAAGTTATTTTACTGTGACATTTCAGACTAATTTTTTTGATGTTGTTGTGATCTGACAGGTGAAGATTTATTTCTTGTAGTTCCTTTTGTAAAGCTTTTGTTAACAGAAATGTGATCCACTACAGAAGTAAGATTTAGCTAAAAGTTTCCTTTCAATTTCAGTACAAGATGCTGCTTTTCTAGGCTGGTTGTCTGTGTGTAATAAATATATTGTAAAGTCACAGAAATACAGAACCATGTGGTTGGATAGGACCTCTGGAGGTCGTCTGGTCTAATCTTCTGCTCAAAGGACATCCAGCTAGAGCAGCAGCATCTTGTCAAGGTTTGAGCTTCTATGACCCTTCTGGAAGATGCGTTCCAGTGTTTAGCGATGCCAACCATAATTTTTTTCTGCTTATTATTAAGTCTCAGTTTCCCATGTTGCAATGTGTGTCTGTTGCATCTTGTGCTCCCACTTTGTTCTTCTGAAAAGAGTCGGGCTTGGACTTCTCTTCATTCACTCATTCGGTTGATGTAGACAGCAGTAAGTTCTTCCTGAGGTTTTCCCTTCCGGCGGCTAAACAAGCCCTGTTCTGGTCTCCTCATACATCATGTGCTCCAGCCCTCTTATGTGTCTCAGTAGCACTCTTCTGCGCTCATTTCAATATGCTAGTATCTTTCTTTTCCTGGGGTACCCAAATTTAAGAGAGAACTTTGCCTTTGTTGAACTTTCTGAGGTTCCTGTCAGCCCATTTTTAGAGGCCACCAAGGAGCTGTTCTACTCTCCCCAGCTGGTACTGTCTGCAAACGTGCTGAGAGTGCATTCTATCCCATGATTCCCTAATCAAGAAATTAAACAGGGTTTGTTCCCGTATTAATCCCTGGGGGATGCCAGTTGTCAGTTGGATGATTTTATGACTCACATTTGCATATGTACAAAAGAGTTAAGAATAGAAAGAATCATTTTAGGATGTGAAGGGAAAAAGCAGATGTTGAAAAATAGGGGCATCTAAAATAACTCTCCTCAGTCAGTCAGCTCTGAAGGTATCCTACACAGCCATTATTTTAATGAAATTATCAACCTAAAGATAAGTGTCTGCCCCCCTACACTTACTAACTAAACATTCCTTGTTGCAATTGTTTCAGACTGATGTAATGCACCAAAACATATATGATTACATTCACGTGGATGATCGCCAGGATTTCTGCAGACAACTGCACTGGGCCATGAATCCCCCCCAGATGTTGTCTGGACAGCAACTACAGACAGAAACAGGTGGGATTGTATATGTTGGTTGGAAACATAGGCACCACTGTACAGAGATATAGTTGCACTCCACCTATGCCACCTATGTCAAGTCAGATTCTTCACTGGCAAGCTACATAGTGGACTTTTATTTATTTCATTGTCTCATAGATGACATTTCTTCCTGATCCTTGGCATTTATAAGGTAGTGTGTGCCATAGAGGCCGCAAAGTTGTGTTCTTTATTTTTCTCTGACTAGTGTACCTACAGATATTCTTACACATGCAGAATGAACAGCATCAGTCTTTATCCTAGCAATCTGTTGTTGACACTGATCAGGACATGAGTGTTCCTCTCATTAATGCAGAAAAATCCCACGCAAAATGTCTGTGTACAGAACCAGAGGGGCAGCATCATTACTGCTGCCCATTTGTTTTCCCATGCAAAATTATGTAGGCAGGAATATTCTGAAGAACAAGCAGGTTTAGCAATGCACTTTTTCATCTGAGGCTGTGTTTTCCCAGGATGGCAGCGGGATGCCTCTGCTCAAGGTTTGTTCTACATGAGGCATTAAGCTGAAATCACAACAACAGAACATATGATCAGGTTGAAATTGTTAACTTTATGAAAGATTATCGATCCCAGCAAAATGTATACATTTCACCAGAATGTGAGGAAGTAATTAAGGAAATAAATTGGGAAGCATAGTGACCAGATCGCTGAGGAGAATCTTGAAAGAAATCCTTCAGCAACTTTTATGGAGTCCTCAGGAACACAATCATGAAAGTTGCATTTCTTTAAAACAGTTTCTGTGTTTTACAAGATACCTGAGGAGCTGGGCCAGAATTTGTAGGAAGTACCCAGAAAACAAACTAAACAATATGCACTAATATTTTAAACTATAAAATTTACAAATATTTGGAATTTTTGTTCTAATGTATATTGTGGAGAATTTCAGTTCTTGAGTTCACACTTTTATATAAATACTTCTGTCTTTCAGGAAATATTTCAAAAGCTGTGCACTTGTAGTCCAAAACTGGAAAACGCTTCATTAAAAATCAAGTAGGGAAGAGCTGAACATTAGCTAATCAGCCATTGTCCATTTTTTTGTTTTGTTTTTTTCTTGCATTAGGATTTTTCCTTATTTTGTTCCTTTTTCTAGTGCATTTTCTGTGATCTTGGATCTCAAAACCAACAACATCTGTTACCCTGTATTGCATCATTAAAAATTACAAAAACTCAGGAAATAAAGTTTCTGGAGAAACTCACGTGAATCCCATTGTAGAGCTTTTATTTTTCTTTTGGCAGGGCATGTGCAGTTGCATCTGTAGGTGATACAATTTAATATTCACCTATCCATAAAGCAACTTTTAGCAATTTCCGTAGCAGGTTCTTCAAGTGGCTACAGAACATTTTCATTATTTCTTAGTGTGATCTGATACATGTTGCCTTCACTGTTGTTCCTAGGAGAAGAATATATTCTCAGTAAATTGTTCAAAGCACAGGAGAGTGACAGCATGGCAACAGATTACTCTTCCTTCTTAACTCGCTGTTTCATCTGTCGGGTTCGCTGCTTGTTGGACAGCACTTCTGGATTCCTTGTAAGTACAATTTCACTTGGATGACAGTAGTCATGACATACTAGATTTTAATGACTTCATATGAAAAATTCTTCAACATAAATAATAAATATTGTGGAGAGCCATGGACAGGGTACACTTTTCTTTGGCTGGGCACTAACAAGAAATACCTAAAGATAATTATTAATATGTGTAAAGAGTGATGGGAGAAGAAAAAGTTGTAATATTTGAAATTGAAAGAACCTAAAAAGTTTTATGTTTCAGGCTCTTTTGGATAATATCTGTCCTCAGTTTGTACTGGGCGTAGCACAAGAGTGGCAAGCCTGAATTTCAACAATTAACATTTAAGCACAAACTATTTGCTTTAAGAAACAGGATTAATAACGATCCCTTTTCCCCTTTTGTAAAGAGTCCTTTAATAAGAAACCACAGAATGAGAAAGTCTCTCACATGCTCCTTGCTGGGAGCAACTCATTTCTAGAAATCACTTCTCCATTTCCTTAGTAAAGACCAATGCTGTTTCTACTCATGGGAAACTATGGCACGTGCAAACAAAATGAGAGGATCAGCATGAGCTGGGGAAATACAACTTCTCTCTCAGATGCTCTTCAGTTTGCTGGAATATGATGTGTCTTAACAGCCATGCCAGTTAGTCATTTCTGCATCCCTGTATTAATTGTGTAGCTCTGGAGGATGCCTGAGTCAAATGGGCTGATTTTATTCTGGTCATTTTTGGTAGGTAATTTTTTCGCTGAGGGGCAGCAGCTTGATCTCTGCCTTCTGACTGTACGGACTTTTGAGACAGGGGTGGATGGTTCCTTCCAAACTATGTACTATGCATCTAGCTATCTTGGGCCTATCTTCTCCCTTGGCATCTGTCTGCACAGTCCCTTGGGTTGTGTCAGTCCATATACTTTGCAGAGAAAGTGCAGGGCAAGAGGAAAGAAACTAAGAAACCACTTCACTGGAGAGAACAGAGCATGGAAAAATAATGGTTCCAGGTTCAGTGAGGTACAGAGGAAATAACTGTGTGCATCATTGTACACTGCCTGTCTCAGTGAACAAAATGTAACACAGAACTTCGATTTTGAGTGCACAGGAGAGAGAAAAAAACACAGCCGTCTTCAAATGTCTCATTTTACTGTTGATAGAATCTCCACCCACTGTGCCTCTGAAGTGGCATGGTTCAAATTATATGAAGATAATGAAATTGCTGATTTTTCTCCCTGATTCAAAACTGGTTTTGGTGTTAAATAACATGGTCCATAGGTCCATTGTATTAGCATTTTACATGTTTATACACTAAATGCTTAACATATCTTTTTTGTTGTTGTTGGGTTTTTTTGTTTGTTTGTTTTTGTATACCAGACAATGCAGTTCCAAGGCAAACTAAAGTTTCTCTTTGGACAAAGGAAGAAGTCCTCATCAGGAACAGTATTGCCACCTCAGCTGTCCTTATTCTGCATAGTGGTACCACTTCTGCTCCCTTCTGTGACAGAGATGAAGATGAAAAGCCTGCTTGTGAAAGCAAAACACAAAGCTGATGATGTAACAGCAGTGAACACAAAGTATTTACAAATTAATCTTTTGGCATTTATGGGCTTCATATTTATTAAGCATGTAAAAAGTACACATTATGCTAAAGAACTCTCAAACCTTTTCTTACAAAAGTGAATAATTTATCTGGCTATAACTATTTAATACAAAATAAAGATAATACAATTACTGTAATATAATGTGAGACAATACAATATATTGTACTTTATGTATAATACATGTTAAGTATTATATTACTATATATAAAATTTTATGTTAAAAAATGGAATGTTAGGATATCTTCCTAACCTTCATAAATTATCAACATAGTAAAGTCATTCTACTAGCTGTAAAACTGGAAAAGAAAAAGTATTTTTACTGTGAATTTTCAAATTTCAGTATCTTCTGGTAACACAATTGTTTGGACTTGGGTATTTTGTTAACAAAGAAAGGAAAAGGAAAACTTCAGAAAGTTGAATGTGCGTGTCTGGGGGTGTTCACACAGAGACTAATGACTTGTACTTGGGGTATGCTTTTATCTTTCAACAGAAGTTTTATGGACATGTAAGTTTAAAATTGTACTAAATGGCTTGGGGGTGATAATTTGGTAGCAATCACAAAAGATCAGGACAGATTGCATTCAGACTCATTTCCTTCCTAACACCTAGTTTTGTTACTCTTCTATGATTGAATTTTAGTTGATGTTTGGGGCTAGGATTATGTTTTCCCTTATTTGGTTAAATATAATGTTATGGTGATGAGGTCAATTGCTGTGAAGCAAAATGCTCGTCAGTATAACTGACAGTATCATAATTTGGCTTTTACTTACATTATGTTTGTGTATATGTGGATTCACTATCCAGATGTATAATGTGGTTCTGGTAAATACCTGCTTTTGACAAGAACTAAATTGCTGGAAGGCTGCTATAATGGTATAATGCAGGCTTTTGGAGTAGAGTTGGAAAGTCATTTCTCCTTGCTAGTTTTTTCAGAGGCCCAGGTGAAATTAACTGATGATCAGAATTCAGCTCCTAGTAGAGAGGTGCTCTGTTTAAGTTTTACCATCCGACTGCACAGTGACCATGGATTTGACAAGAATGAAGCAGTCATTTAACTTCAGTGTTTCCTTTGGTTCAGGCCTGAAGCATAGGTAGCCAAGGATATGGGCAAATCTATATAGTAATCTTTTTTTCTGATGGTTTTAACAAAGGGAAACATTTGTAATGCAGTGTTACAGGCATTGCACCCTTTTCAAACCCTAATAAGTATTTTCAACTAAAGATTGTAAGAAATCCATTCAAATCACATGGTGATTATTGCAAGTTGAAGCCATACAAACTCTTAAATGGTCACTGTGATGTATGTACCTCAAATGTACTTTGAAAGGCAGAGCAGAATATACACAGCATTTGTCTCAATTCAAGCTGAAATTTATTGTTCCAGATATAGTAGGTCATGAGCAGAATATTCCTAAACATAGCTATTTCTCTTAATTGAATACAGAACTCCAGTGACACACTAGTTTGAGCAACCAAATGATGCAGGAAACAGACAATTATTAAATGTTAGTTACTCCATGCTTAAACCATAAGTCTTTGCTAATGGTCAACAGCTTGAAGATTGTATCTTTTAGAGTCTCTGATTCTACTGGGTTGCCATTCACTGACAAGGAATTTTCCACATTTTCTGTCCTCTGCAGCTCCAGTTTGAAAGGCAGTTCAGGGCTGTGTGAAGCAACAGAGTTGTATGGAAGAAACAGTCACCACGAAGGTGCTGCTTTCACTAATGCATTACAGATTGCTGAAAACCAAATCAAAGGTGTGTCCGCTAAGTACTTCTGGATTATATACAGTTTATGGAAAAAAAAGGTTATCTTTTGTTTTCTTCTGCTAGGATTTACAGGTTTTGGTCTCAATGCTCTCTTTTTTCTTCTTTCTAACACCTCTTCTTTTTTTTTTTTAAAAAAAGGGCAAAAAGTATTTGTCCACCTCAAAAAATAATACTGAATCGGTGTGCAATTTCAGAGTGGGCAGAAAAGTTTACAGAGAGATAAGCAATCACAGTAAATAAGAATACTCACCATGTACTTTCCTGAAAGCGGCATCACTGAATTTAATAAGATTATGTGAAAACCATAATAATTAATACAATATCTATCCCTCTTTGAGGAGAACTGGATGACATGTTACAAATGCTAGTTTTCCCCATAGATTAGAAAACAGAGGAAAATTAGAATGCATTGTCTTTAAAACTCACGAGTTGCTCGCAGCTTTGACTCATGCTTTTCCAGTGCCTGGCTGTGGAAAAATTATGGGTCTATGCTGTATTTCAGATTTTACAATGGATAAAATTTCAATGGTGAGTCTCCCTCACTGGGTAGTGAGGTACTCTCTCAGCTTCTTCCCGAGCAGGGTTGTGTTCATCCTTCTTTCATATCTGTTGGAAATCTTTAATGTCTTTAAAACCATTCCTCTCTAATAGCTCCATTTTTCATGACTTTTCCCATTAGTATAGTACTACTATTACTGAGAGGGAAAAATTATAAGGAATGAGTAATGCTGAAAAATTCCTGGTTACATTTTAACTGCCTCATTAGGCTTTTCAAATTTTAGTTTTAAAATGTAATTTACCTCATTTTGTGACTTTCCTAAGCTGATGATTCCAGGACAGCAAACAAACCTGTGAACATTCACCTCTAGTTTAGATAAGAAAAATACTGAATACTGCTTGTATTAAAATAGATTTTCTTTTAAATTGTATAGCAAAGAATAACGGAGAAAATGGCATTTCTCTAGTCAAAGTACAAACAAATGAAGATCACTGGGTCTGGGTTCAAGCTAACACTCAACTTCTCTATCGAAGTGGTTGTTCAGAATATGTCCTTGCCCAACAGCAAATGTTAAAGTAAGTATATTTTTCAGTACTAAAAAAAAAATTAATTAAAGAGAAATCCAGAAAAATGAATGTATTCATTATGTATGAGATCTTTAAAAGGACTGTAGTGACTTAAGAGAAGAGCTGAATGAGAAGAATTTAGTTTACTTATGATATGGAAATGCATTTCTGTCTTGGAACATATGAAATAGCTGTTATAATCCTAAAGAATATTTATTTTCTGTCTTCAGTCTTTTTATCTTCTGAAGTTCAGCGCACGTACATACTAAGACAAAACCAAAATGCTTGATTATTAATATGTTTTGACTTTCTTGCACAAAAATGTATTTGGGGGTTTTGAGTTACTTTGCAGCTGAAAATCTAGTGTCCTAGTTTTTCTACTTACCAACATTTGATTATGTTAAGCTTTTTTTTCTCTTTATGCATGACAGTTGAGCTCATGTTTTTAGTAGTGTATATGCAACATAATCTAATGAAGTGTGCTCATATTCATTCTATGTTTGTAGATAGATACATCTAGTTGCCTGTGGGCTCAGTCATGGAGTGCAAATGAATGTCACAGATTTGCATTCAAAGGGGACATCTCAATTGAGTTTTACCCTTTCCTCCCGAATAGGCTTTTCATGCTTTCCCAGTGGGAGTGTCCCTTCCAATTCTTGCAGGCCTTGTTCAGGTACCTCTTCCGACTGGTCTGAGGGAGGAGATAAGAGAGTGGACTGAATAAGGAACCAAGAGTTGTACGTAGCCACCCTCTGGCCCAGTGTTAAAAATGTGGCTGTTATCACAGATTTTTCCTTTAGAACATCTTGCAGATGGCAGAAATAAATGAGAAAGTCTTTGAACTTCCAGAGTAGATACTCCTTGCAAGGCAGTGGAACTCCCAGGATCCACACGAATAGCAGAGGAGCTCCCACCTGAGGAGGGTGGGACTTTTACATTTACTGGGATGGCACAAACATCATCTTGCCGTGTGAGAGAATGAACTTCTATTAAGAAGCAGATTAAAAGGAGCTGTTTCTTGTATCCATGTATCTACTTCTAAATTGTTTTTTGTACAATTAAGCATGTTTATTTAGTTATGTTTTTGTCCTCTGAGTGCTTAAAATCCTTCCTTTGTGCTTGATAGTTCCCGCAGATGGAAGTATTACAAGACTTGGCTTTGGCAATTATATTCAGTTCTGCCTTCCTGGTAGTCTGCAGCAGACTTTGTACTTGCTACTACCTTTTTTTTGTTTTGTTAAAATGCATGCTGTCTTCCTGGAAACATACATGCTTAAATGCTTTTGGAGAATATTCACTAGATACTATTTCACTGCAAAACTCTTCATTTGGAGGTTTAGCCTTTTTTGACTACTGTATTTTGTTCAGTCCTTTGCATCCCAATTTGATGATTTTCTGAGAAGCTCATTCTGCAGCAAACTTGTATCAGATCATTTTCATCTTAATACTGTCAATAATAAAAATAACAATATTTAGAAGAGGACTGAACATATTTGATACCTCATTTAAAAAAAAAAAGGAAAGAGAAAATACTCTCGTAGTGTACATTTATTACAGTGGGACGTTCTCTGTTTGCAACAACATGGACTCCCTCTACTGGAAAATCCTATACTTGCACATTGATTCAATACCCAGGGAAAAAGTTCTATTCATTGCGAGCTAAGAAAAAGCCTTCTAAACCCCTTACTAGCTCTTCAGGTTTTCACACTCAGTTTCCTACTGAGATGTCCACTTCTTATTTGGAGAGGGATGTGGTGGTTTTGTAGCACTGACCCTGCCTGGTTGGGAATCAGCACATTAGTGGATTCAAGACCTGAACCCAAAGATTTGGACCCCATGTTCTGAAAACTGCTGCATCAGGCATGGAAAAGCTCAGGCAACATTCTCTGCCAGAGCTCTTCACTAATGTTCAGCTAGAGGTCATGGAAAATTAAGTCACTGGCCATCTCAGAAAACATAAGACAACATATATTAAGTTTGACATGTAGAATAAACCTACACACAATGTGAACATCTATGACTATTCAGACATTTAATTCATGCTTTTTCTTTCCTCTCAGCTAACTCTGCTTTCTCAAAATGTAAAACCCCAAAATGGTTCTCCCTCAAATCACTTGGATCAGAAAGTTCTTATGTGTCCAAATAGTTCTTTGTTAACAAAACACATCTCATTTAAGAGAGTGTTTGTATTTTATCTCTAGAATTTTTAACACACAAAATATTATTTAGATATATTTTAAGGGAAGAACAGAAGTGTAAGGTAATTACCATATGGTACTACAATATTTAAGGTGTTTGTGAACTGTGTGTCTCAAAAGGAAGAGCAAATGCATGAACAAGCTTAAATGAAGCAGTGCCACAGAAAGGTAGCTGTGCACACGCATTGATGCCCAGATTCAGGGACATTCTTTTTCACTCTCCAGCAAATGCAAACATTATATGGAGAAGAGTGTGAGAGTCCCATACAAAGTACTGCTTGTAACATATGTTGAGCCACTCTGTTTGTATCCCAGAAAACAATAATTTAGAAACCTATGATTGACTGTTTTGTTTTTGTTTTACTGTTATTGAAAGGGAAGAAGATGAACAACTGAAGATACTAAATGGTTTTGCCAGTTTGAAAGGAAACCTGGAGGGTCTTTCCCGTAACACTGCCATTGAAACTCTGGGCCAGTGGAAGCATCTTAACTGGGCAGCAGTAAAAAATGAACAAGATAATGTAAAAGTGAAGTTTGAGCCTCATACTAATGGTGAGTGTTTTATGCAGGAGGAACCCCTCAGTTCTAACACTTCAGTTTTAGGCATTCAAAACAATGGCACCACAAACAATAGCTGGACAGTAAGAAACTCGAGCTCTTGTTCTATGAGCCAGCGAATGAACACATGTTCAAACAGGAGAGCTGGATCATTCTACAACAGAGACCAAAATTTCTTAAATTTGGCATCAACTTGTCCTTCCCACTGGGGGAGCACAGAAAACAGCCAGTCCTACTCAGGTGTCCAACAGCGTTGTGCAGAGAGCTATGCGACAGACCATCTGAAACTGCAGAGACCATTAATATCCTCAGAGTCTCCCTATGACACAGCCATTCCCTTGGAGATGCCTATCAAAATGGAATACGATTCTGATTCTGAAAACATTGCTGATAACTACCTGATGTCGCAGAACCGAGCCTGGCTGGATGAGAATGGCTCAGTGAGAAAGCAGGTGTGTAGCTACCCCAATAGAGTGCACCTCAAAACGGAACCGGACCTCTGTGAGTCAGCCTTGCCTTGCCAGAAGCCGAGGCACTGCCTTTACGCGCCACACAATTGGCAATGCATCGTAGCAAATCACCCAAACAACCTAAACTTGAACCGATCTTGCAAGGGTTCACGTAACAAGGAGGTGGCCCCTTTTTGCCCTCAGAACTCCTCCATGTGTTTGGAAAGCATGCCCGACCTGCCACACACAGCTTGCTATGGCCATTTCTACAGCCCCAGCCCAGGGGAGGAGAAAGAGCAGAATAATGAGGTGTTCAAAATGCCATGCGAATTTAGAAGCCCCTGCTTGGTTCAAGCAATCAAGCGTGAGCCCCTGGATTCTCCGCCGTTGTCCAACAGTGGACAGAACAGAGTGCATGTGAGCTTCCCTGAAAATACATTAGCAGGTCCTGTGCCTCATAAAACCATTGAATGTACATTTTTGCAATAGATTTTATAGCATTTGAAGTATTTATAATGTTAAAAGCAAGAAGTTGTAGATTCTCTTCCAGTTGAGTTAAGTGAGTTACTAAAATTAAAAGCCAGTGGAAAGATTTTGAGTGTGTGTGTGTGTGTGTGTGTGCACCTGTGTGTGAGAAAAAACAGACAGAGACACACACACCCTATCCCCCCTATTGCCCTTCCCTTAGTGATCTTTGGAAAGAAAAGAAAGACAAAACCTCAGGCACAGAAAAATAATCATTACTTGCTGCACAGGTGTACCTGAAAATTTGTCTTTATCATCTTTCCTTTCTTGTCTGCAGTTCATTACTGAAGTCTAGCAATTTCTGTTTTCTGCTTTTGTTCTGTTTGTGTTTCTCAAGCTGATGTGATGCCTCTGTGCAAATCCATAATGTTTATGGTCTTCAGTGTGGCCAATTTACCTTAGGAGTTTTTGCTTTACAATTTTTTTTTTCTACTTTAATAAGACAGATCGGCTATTCCTTAATTTCAACATTAAATTGATGGCAACAGGCAAGGGCTTCCCAACGCAAATTCTTAATTTAAAAGGAGCACATTGATAAAAACAATGACTTTCATAAAAAGCATTAGAAATAATTTCACTTAAAAATGAAGTTATTCCCAAGTTTCCTTGATAATATTAATGGTTTAGGATCCATGTTTTTCCATTTTAAAGTCATCAACCTTTCATCTTGCTGTCCAAAAGACTGAACAATGGGATGTAATCCATTTCTTTAAATGAGTTACAAAATGCTGTTAAAAGTACTTGAGAAGAAAGTATTTCTTCAATTATTTTCCTTGCTGTTACTTGCAAATTAACAAAGGAAATGCACTTTTTTATTTGATAATATCTTTTTGACTGGTAGCAGCTTGTTGGATATCATCACCTGACATCAAAACCAAATCCCATACTAAGATTGTTTTCAAAAGCATCCTAGTTTCAATCCCAAAAGAAAACCTTGATCTCACTGAGAGCTAACTGGTGGATGTATACCTTTCAAAAGCACTTTGGTGCACTTTAGTGCTTTTGGAAACAGTGTGTATACTTTTCTTTGAACCCAGGCAGTAAAGTATTTCCACAACAAAAAAATCTACAACTTATATTTTGGGGTTTTTTGTTGTTGTGGTTTGACTCCTGCACTAACTTTTGTCTTAAAATTGCACTATTTCAACTTTATATCAACTTCACCTTTATAAAAACCACATCATTTAAAAAATGCTTAGGTGTATATGTGCTTTTTTGAAAGAAGCCCTATAATGAATGTTTTCCTTTTCAAAATGTTATGAATAATTATAATGTCTTCGTTTCTATATCTATTAGTCAGTAAGGGCGTGGCCAGAAGAGTGGTGTAAAATTCTTCCGAATGCTTTAAATATGTGGGGTAAGTGTAGTTTTTACGTAGTGCAATGGTTCTGCACCCAGGAGGCTGCTCTTCTCCAAGACTGTCTTTTTTGATAGAAATTACTGCCTGTACATTAGAGTTGGCAGATGTAAAGATATATATTCTCTGCATGTCAGTTAGGTGCTTATGGTCAGTGGTTTGATCACAAGTGCTGCACTTTGCACTGAAACGGAACTTCCTGATGACTGTCCTGCACAAGGCAGTATTCCTAGCAGAAAGGCAGGACTGGACAGTAAAGAGGGGCAACAAGATCTTGCTATAGCTCAAGTCAAAGCTGTCATAGTCCAGCTGACCATATCCAAGTCATGACAATATTACCCTTTTTGTGTCTGAGGTAAATCAGCTCCCTGCTGGCTATGTGCTGCCTCTTATTTGAGACAGTCTTGATATCTTTTGCCTTAATACTCCTGCCAGTGGGTGCAATGCAACATCAGAACCCATTCTGAAGTGAGACCACAGTGGTGGAATTCACACCACTCTCCAGTACATCAGTGTTCACATCACAGAAATCCAAGCCAAACTTCAAAAGTACTTGTGGGGGAGCAAACTGATTACTAATGTAGAGTGAGACTGCCATAACTCAGTGTTGCTGCACAACCTCTGCCTCATTGATTCACTATCCACATAAGTACAAGCAGCTGTTCTTTTACCCTCTCAGAGTTGCTCTCATAGTCCTTTGCTTGGCATGTCGCAGTGGCACTGCTTGTGTCCTGGTGCCAGGCACTCTGCTGTGGCATCATAGCTGCTGGTAGGGGTGTGCTGTGAACCATGTAATATCTCCAGTCCAACTCCATGTGCTGCTGCCTGGCAGAAATGAGATAATGGAGAGACAGTGTAGTGTGGGAAAGATGGCTTGGGGTAAATGGAGGACAGGCCTGCATGACTGCTGAAAAGCTGATTGTTTAATTCCACGCTTGGAATCACTGTCTCACCCCTCTGAATGAGAGTACCTGGGCTCAGTTTCACACTATGTTGCACCTTCTCTCATCATTTGCGTTGCTGAAACATGAACACTATTACCTTCATCTGGACATGCTGGTGCCATTTGGCATGATGGGAGTGGTTACACCAGGTGTAACTCTGTAGGGGACTATGCCACTAAATGCCTTGTCTGTGCTTAGAAATATTTCCTGATGTGACTACAGTGGGATTACTGTACCAGCCACATTTCTCTTCAGTGCAGAAGCAATTCATACTAGCAACAGAAGTTCTCTAAAATTCTCCCTGTTACAGAATAAATGCTTCTTTGTTGACATAAATCTGTCTACCCTGGCTTATGTCAGTTAGAATTATTTTTCTCATATTTCAACAAACCCAGACACATTTTTACACATCTTGATTGATATTATAGATGTAGATGAAGCTTCTACATGTAAAGGAATCTAATCTGATACAAGAGATGCAATGGCCACCTAGGTGGAAGGATGAATGCATGACTCAAAAGTGAGATGTCACCTTCTGAGTCCCTGCTGTGTAAATGCAGTCAAGTTTGGGTCTTTATCATTCCATAAAGTCTGAACCCAAGAAAAACACACTTAATCTGCACACCACATTTGAATTCAGCCCACTTAATTTGTGGCAGAGTTGTTATTTCAGGTCTCAAGTGATATCAAGTACATTCTTTCTAGTTGAAGTTATCACACATGAAGTGCAGCAATCTCCCAAGAACCAGGCTTATGAGGAGATCAGCAGTTCATTCCCTTTTTGGACAATTGTTAACCACCGTTGATAGTAAACAAAATTCAGTTCCTTCTAAGTTCTTGGAAAGAACAGTGAAAATATTAGCTTAAAAGGAATCTATGGTTATTTGTGTTTAAGGTACAGATATTCCTTCATCCTCTCCCCATGATATGTGCCCTGGCTTGAGTTTGAACTGAACTCTGACATTGCATTGTACCCTGTTAAATTCCCACGGATTTAATCTTATAAAACCTTTTTGTTTTGACATTAATGACCCCTTGGCACTGACCAGTAACTAGCATGAAAACAGAGAAGTTCTTTAAAGTGGTTACATATTCTTAGTAGTAGCTTTGGTATTATTTTGAAAAGTAGCACTGAGAAGTAGGGTTTAAGATTTTTTCAATCACTTTTATTTAGATTATATCCTTAATAAACTGGTATTTGCACCCCTCAGGTGCAGCCCTAAAGTCTGTTTTAGGAGCCTCCCAATGCATTTATTGTAGCAACAACAACAACAACAACAACAAAAATTATTGTGGAAGAAATGCTTAGTCAAATGGTTGCCTAATAGGAACTTGGAGCATTCAGGCTGAAAGAAATGCCTGATGGATAATGGAATTCAAACTTCTTCAGCCATAAGCTCTCCAGGGGTTGAGACAGAATGAATTCATGGATACTGTGATCTTTGGGGAGGGTATTTTTTGGTGTGGAAGGTGAGTTCTAAAAGCTGTAGGAAGGTGTCTCCCCCTGAGAGGTTACCTGGTCCACAGATAGCAGAGACTATTATCAAGGCTATAGCTGCTGATCAAGGTGAACAATCTTGACTTTACTGAGAATGTGGCCTGATTTCAGCTGTCAGTGGACAGCTGCTGAGCACCACACAAACCTTAGACCAACACCATCGAAAGCAACTCTTTTCACTGAAAAACAACATGATTTGAGATAGGGACAAACTTGTACAGCAAAAAGAGTGGATTCCCCTGCAGTTACACCGGTGACTGAAACTGGGGCAGACCTCCACTGCAGATAGCACTATAAATAATTTATACTCACTTTAGAGACTTTGGATACCTAAGTAAAGCTTTGTTTCAAAAAATCTGAGTGAGGGCAGCACTGTGTAAGCACTAAGCTTGTTTCAGTTGTCCTCAGTTTGGAAATTCAACTAGGGAAACGAAACATTAAGGGACTGTATCTAAATTCTCTGTAGGAAAGACTTAACTTCCTACTCCTTGATTGTAACATGGCAATGCAACATATACCTTTATGGTTTAACCACACTTTATTAAAACACAGTGATGGATTCTTAAAATTCTTGGAACTAAGTCTGCTCTGAATGGTATAGGGAAGTCTGACATTTGAGCATTAGCCAGTTCAGTAAGATTTTAGGTGCTGATCCTTTGATATGGTATTGAGATTGACAGGGCATGTGCAATTCTTCCAGAAATTCCTAGTACTTAAAATACTTAAAAGGCAACAAGCCTGAGGCAAGGAATATTCTGTGGTATAAGATCAGCTAGAAGCTTTTCTTATCTCTTTAGGTTGAAGCCATATTGGAATTTAAATAGGACAGCCTCACTCACTGTAGTTATTTCAGAAAAGCCATTATTTTGTCTTAACAAGGTGTGATGTTTTAATTGAAGACACCATTTCCCCTACCTGAGAATACATATATTGTCTTAGGTACTGGTAAAAATTATTAACATAGTAATTTTCCTTCATTAGTGTCATATAACTAAAAAAACCAAACTTAGAATGACAGAACAATATAGAACAATTGCTCTGTTCTTTCTGCTCTTTTCCTCTCTTTTTCTCTACTCTCTTAGTGCAAACATTCAAAATGGACATACTTTTCTGATCATATTGAGATAAAACCCCTAAACATAAACCAGATTTTAGAAAATTTCTCATAAGGAGTTTCTCTCCCTGGACAGTCTTCTCTTTTAAATCTTACAAAGTCTCATGTGAAATCACATGTCACAACTGAAACAGGTGTCTGTAACATGTAGTGAGAAAGAGATTGTGCTGGTGGCCATGCTCAGGATATAGTCACAAGGCTTTTATCTATCTGAGAGAGAGTCATACAAGAAGACGACCTGGTAGCTCATGTTCATAGACACTACCACCCTGACAAATCTTTGCCATGTTTCAATGGCATGTGGTGTATCTTCTTGTCATTAAGAACACATTACCCTATAGTTCTATCAGAAATGCCTCTGAACAAAATCATCAGTGACAGACTGAAAAATACACTAAACCCACAAACTACTTTTTAAAAAAAGCCCCCAAACATATGGAGATCCAAGCATTTGCTTGTGCTTAGGCAAAGACTTCCTCTGAGTGGAGGTTTGGAGGGGAAGTCAAAAACTGATTACGAGAAATTTTGGGGAGAGAAAAGATTACCACGATTGATATATTGCTGTCAAGGTGTAATAATTCTGTGACTGCAGCATAAATTCTTCACCCAGTTAAAAATTCTGTGGTCTGAAATCACATTGTTATTTTTTTTCTCTAGAACTGATTGTGTAACTGTTACAACTTTTCAGGTTTAAAATAATTTCTTGAAAACACGGCTTGAAGCAATTCAATGCTAAGTTGCATTTCTCAATCAGAGTGAAAACATCATTCTAGGAAGCATGAAGTGCTTCTGTTCTTTTCCTGGGGTTAGTCTTCCAAACTCTGGCAAATTCAGTGTGTGCATTAACTCCCTTGCTGCTGGTAATTGTGAAGCTGATGTTCCAGCTGTGTAGTCTGAAGTTTTTCAGGATTTCCTTGATGCAACAGGGCTCCAGGGTCAGCTCCAGTTTCACATTTGCACTGGTAGAATTATGGTATTTCAATGACCAATACAAAGATGTGGCAGAAGGCAATAGAAAGAACGTCAGCTGCTTAGCTAGTTTTAGTAATTGTATTTAACTAATTAAAGGGCCATGCTAAAAAAAAATCGGGTGAAGTTCTGGTGTAGAGCTCCTCATTTTGCACCACAGGAGGGTGTCAGCTCTCCCTTCTGAACCCCTTTTTTTCTTTTTCTTTTTTTTTTTTTAACTTTTGAACCATATGTATCCTCTCTTTGTTAATTTAAAATGTGAAATAAGGAAAGGCAGGCATTGACAGTTGTGTGGTTTTTTGTTGTTGTTTGTTTTTTTTTAAAATTTTGTCTAAGAAAGAACTTGAAAAAGGCAAAAGTTATCTCGATTCACAGTAACAGTATTCAGTTTTGCTTCTACTCTTATCATAACCAAGAAGATTTTTCCTCTACGTGGTTGACAAACTTCCCTCTTCTGAAAGGGTCCTTCCTCACACCCCTTCCCCCCTGAACTCCTTAAAACCAAAGAACACTTTCTTCCTTAAAGGCAGTTCCTTTTCCTTCCTCTAGCTTTTCCACCGTTTCTTGTATAGGATGGTACATTTTGGTCTCCATCCTTTCTGTTTTCCATGTCTGTAGCTTTATTTCCACTTTCAGCACACTTCAAAAGTTTTGCCAAAAGAATAGTGTTAAGCAGAAGTGCAATCCCCCATTTCTCCCTGCCCTCCTTATTAAGACAGAGGTACTCACTAATTACAGTTGTACTCCTAAAGCAGAAAAAAAGGTCACTTTGCCAGTGAAACATCCTCTCTTCAGGAGGCTGTACTGTCAAGGAACTCTGAGCTACCACCCAGTTTAGTTCTGCAAGTATAAACACACTGCCAAATCCTTTTTCCTTAAGACATGTTATCTCTTTAAAAAAAACGAGGAACCTGTTTTCTCCTTTTTTGCTTCTCTTTTTTCTACATGTGTTTATTCTTTCACTGTGCAATTGCACTTTTAATTTGCAATTTTATTTTTTTTTTAATAAAAAAGGGTATGGAAGCATTACACAACATGTATAGTGCAGTGTTTTCAATTAGTCCATTTTAGATTTTGAGATTAGAACAACAAATAATCAAGGATTTTAATGTGACTCCATGTAAAAAGACTGTTACAGAAATGCCCATGAAAAATAAAAGTACTGATAATATCATCACCGAAGGGGTATAATCTGCCATCAAACTTCAATAATAATCCTGTCTTAGAAGTGCCATTGCTGCTTCTCCTGAAGAAATGCAGTGGAGGACAAGTGTAATTCTGAGCAACCTAGTCTAGGGGGAAAGTGTCCCTTGCCCACAGCAGGGGGATTGGAACTAGATGATCTGTAAGATCCCTTCCAACCCAGACCATTCTATGGTTCTGTGGTTAACAAACAGGTGCATGGAGTTCTACCAACAGTTTTGGCCTATCTGGCATTCCGTGATCCCCCAGTTTTATGTTTTTTTGGTGGGGAGGGCATATTTCTGTAAATAACACCACAACCAGCCCAGCACTATTGGAAAACATGCTAAATGAGGCAGGTGGTGCCTGAATTGGGGACGTGGGTGGGGCGTGCACGCTGCCCACTTGGAGAGGTGAAGCATTCTGGCGGGCCAGTGGCAGGACAGGCACTGCTCCAGCCCCAGGGAAGCCAACCCAGGGAATGCTGTGGGATCCCCTTTGGTGACGTGTCACCCAACCAGCACCACCGGCTGTGCCGCTTCGTGTGTACGAGTACCGTGGGTGTCGCGGTATATCCCTGACACACCTGTACAATGTATTGTGGCTAGTTATAACCAGGCAGCGAACCCTGGACTGGACATTCTGGCACGTTGTTTAAACCCGGAGCACTTTTCTGTTGTGTTTTGTACTGTCTCAGCCTGCTTTTAGAAGGAACTTCCAAGCGTACTTCTTAAATTATATTTTACATTTATTACCAGCCAGAAGCATAAAGCTGAGACATTTTAAAATAAAATATTTGCATTTAAATTAAAGCTGCTGCTGCTGCCGTGTGTGTTTCCTGCCCCTTCCCGGCACTGGGCCCAGTAACACCCCTGCACTGGGCTCGGCACTCCTCCACCCTAGGGCTGGTGCCAGCCCCCAGCCTCAGCTGGTTCCCAGTATCCCCTCTGCACTGGTTCCATCACCTGCCCACGCTGGGCCCCTCCCAGTATCTACTCTGGATTGGTCCAAATACCTGCCCCCAGCCTAAGCTGGTCTCAGCATCCACCTTAAACTGGTTGCTATGTCCTTAAACTGGTCCCAGTACCCACCCTGAACTGGTCCTAGTACTCATTGCAGTGGCCCGAATGAGTCCCAGTGTCCAGCCTAGACTGGTGCTGGCAGGCACCGTGGGCTGAACTGGTCCCAGTATGCACCCCAGTGTCCCTCCCGAACCGGTCCCAGTATCCGTCCCAAGCCGGCCCCAGCCCGGCCTCCATCGATGCCTGAGCTGCTCCCCTTGGTGGGCAGTGGCGCTGCCCGCGCCCGGGACTGACGGACGGACACACGGACAGATGGACACACGGACACACGGACGGACACACGGACAGACAGACACATGGACAGACAGACACATAGACAGACAGATACACGGACAGACACACGGACGGACAGACACATGGACGGACACACGGAGAGACACACGGACACACGGACAGACACACACGGACAGACGTACAGACGGACAGACACACGGACCGACACACGGACAGACACACCGACACACGGACAGACACACGGACAGACAGACACACGGCCGCGGGGGGCGGGCCGGGCGCGTGCCTAGGCCGCCGGGCGCGCGGCGCGGCTCTGGCTCACCATTGGCTGAGGCGCGCGGGTGCCCGCCAATGGCCGCCCGCCGGGGGCGTGTCCGCGGCGGAGGCGGAAGTGACGCGCTTCGGGCGCGAGCCCCCCGCCGCCTGAAGGCGGTGCCGGCGGGCGAGGGAACAATACGGGGGGTGAGCGGGGCGCGGCGCCGGGCAGCGGGGGCACCTGTTCGGGGCTGTGGGGGTGTGTGTGTGTCTGTCGGGGGTTTCCTCCCCGCCCCCGCCTCTGCAGGATGAGCGCCGGGGCTGAGGAGGCTACGGCAGAAAACGGCAAAGCGAAATTCGAGAAAAAAGTGTTTTATTGCGAAGTGAGTGCGTTCGCTTGGCGGCGGCTGGGAGCGGGGTGGGGACACCGTGAGGGACACGGGCTGTGGGATAGCGGGGACACTGTGAGGGACACGGGCTGTGGGATAGCGGGGACACTGTGAGGGACACGGGCTGTGGGATAGTGGGGACACTGTGAGGGACACGGGCTGTGGTGGGGAGGGGACACTGTGATGGGCCCAGGCTGTGGTGGGGAGGGGACACTGAGGGACCCAGGCTGTGGTGGGGAGG